>CM053790.1:93074807-94274807 GCA_028749045.1 Cupressus sempervirens
GCAATGGAGAATATTCCCCAAAATATTCTTATTTTTAAAATTTTGAAATAAGACAAAATAAAAAGAAAATATAGATGTTAGTGTTCCAAATTCAAAAGAAATTCAAAAAAAAACATATATATATCTTATTCCTAACAACTAAACTTTATGCAATAACTTTTATAAATATCCCTTTTGCTATCTATATAAATTTATGTAATTAATGTAATCCATCACCTTGGTGGATGTCAGTTTGAAAAGAGGTTTTTAAAAAATGATTTGATTTTCTTGCAATTCTAGGTCATCACATGGGATGACATCACCCCTTGTCCCCTCCAATTTTGGCTACTGAGTTTTTAAATAGGTTTAATGTTTGCTTGGGACTTTGGCATGTTGTTATTTAACTTGGGTCTGTGCTCCCTTAACTTTGGTCTGCGCTCCATGTGATTGGGCAGAGCGTTGTCCAAAGGATAGCGCTTGGGAAGCGCAACCCATAGACTAGCGTAGGGGGCGGGGGGGGGGGTGTGTAGGGGTTTAGGGTAGTATAGATTAATTTAGTTTTAAATTTAAGTTTAGTTTAACTTAGTTCATTTTATTTAAATTGTAAGTTATTTTGGGTTTTTAGCATGTTAGTTTTAAGTTAATTTAATTTAATATTAAGTTCTTTTGTTTAGTTGCAGTGTTAAGTTGATTAAAATAGTATTAGTTGTTTGTATTGGTGTTGAAGTTAAGTTATGTTATGTTAGTGATTTTAATTTTATTATTATTATTGTGTTTTGATTTTGTTAATAGTATTGTTAGTTAAGAAGGTCTGTTTATTTTAGTAATTAGTTTAAATTATCAAAGTTATAAGGAATTATAATTTAGTTGTTTAATTAACTTAGAAAGCTATAACTTATGGAGTAGTTAAAAGATTAGTTAATTTTTATATCAATGATAAATTAGTCTTTGGATATTATTTAATTTTATTTTAATAGGTTGATTATTGATCATTATTTAATAGTTATATAGGTGTTTGGAAGAAGTAATATTTCCTCTAATGAGTCTGTGATCTATTTTTTTTAAAATATAGTTTGTAACGAACTCATTTAAATTGTTATTTAACAAATTTGCACATTTTGTGGAAAGTTAATATAAGAACATAAGTTTATCGATATCAATCTTATAACAAAAGTTTCAATATCTTAACGATGTAATCATCCTCATAATTATAATCTTAAGACATAATGTAGAGAACCTATACGTAAAATGTTATCTCAATTATTTCATCTTAGAGCTTTATAATTATTAATTTAGTTATATAAATTTTTTTTTTTGTGTATTTGGCCTCGTAGTTTTGGGCATGACAATTTGGTATCATAGCCCATGTTTGAACACTAGGAACCTTAAACCATTATGCTTCCTAAACTTAACGCAAACTTTTAATTGTGTAGATGCTACTTGTAACTCGTAGCCATTGAGGTAGAGGTTGTCGGGCTAGGGTTGGTAGAGGAGGACAGGAGGATGGACCACCTCCACCACCACCACCTCCACCTCCACTACCACCAAACCCAAACCAAGACATTATAGATGCACTTCAAACTTTGATCGGTGTAGTTCAGCAGAGAATAGTACCTGTAGTTCAACCAGTTCAGCATATTCTAGTGGTGGAAGCAGAGGGACCTGGATGAGGCAGGCCCAGAGTCAGAGAGAGGACTAGGAGTCCCCCACCGAGGCAATTAGAGGGTTATGGTGAACACGAGGAAGAGTCCATACACCAGAGAGGACCCCCATTTGATAGACCTCCTAGACATGTAGGAGATGATATCAGGGAATTGATTCGACTTGGGCCACCACTATTTATCAATTCCACTGAGGGTTCAATAGCAAAGGCATGGTTGCAGAGCCTACAACGGTGCTTCAGGTTACACCCTTATGGGAGTAATCTAAAAGCATGCCTAGCAGTTCATCAGTTGAGAGGGGATGCCTCCAACTGGTGGCATCAGGAGGAGATCACAGGTGGAGTGAGGATGGACACCCTCACATGGGAATCTTTCCTAGAAATATTCTGGGAGAGGTACTTGTCAGAGCATTTCTAGTAGAAACAGATTGAGGAGTTCCATTCTCTTTATCAGAGAGGCATTACAGTGGCACAGTACGAGAGCAGGTTTCTCGAGCTCCTTCCTTATGTGGAATACATGAAGGACAAGGAACTACGGGTGCATCGCTTTATCATGGGGCTGAATTTCTCTCTTTAGGGACCAGTTCAGATGGCCTTCCCTACCACCTTCAGATAGGCAGTGGAGATAGCACTAGTTGCTGAGGATACTCGAGGTAGACAGGAGTCACGGGATTGGTCTCAGAATTGAAACTCCTCCCAGCAAAAACCCCCTTGAAAAGGGAATCAGAACTATACAGCAGGGTCCTCTAAGGGCCAACAGTCTCAGCAGCCAAAACCCTAGCAAAATTGGCCAATAAAATTGGTGTTGAATATAATTGCTTGTCATGTGATTTAATTGTAAATTTTAAATTTAGATGGATGAATTTTAAAATTTGGATGGAATTGATGATGTTCAATTTGGTAAAAATTTCAAAGTTTTCCTTTATGTTGAAAACAAAAATTATACCATGGATGTAGCTTCAGTTGATTTGAGAAAATTTTCAAGTTCTTTATATGTTCATCATATGATTAAAATGAAAATTTATGTTAAGGAAAGAAAAGAGGATTATAGTTAATAGTTCTATTCAGGATGTTAGGAGATCAAATTTAATCATGTATTTTTTTTAGACATAAACCATTGTATCAATGTTTAAATCTTGTCAAAAAAATATATACACCATGAAAAAAATACATGACTTTAAATCTACACTTAGAAAATTTTCAAAAAAAAAAAAAAGTGTTGCAAGAGAGTAAAACACTCTTCCTTTTGTATGGGAGAAATTTTAAATGCCTCTTGCAACAGAGAATATTCCCCAAAATATTCTTATTTTTAAAATTTCGAAATAAGACAAAATAAAAAGAAAATATAGATGTTAGTGTTCAAAATTCAAAAGAAATTCAAATAAAAACATATATATATCTTATTCCTAACAACTAAACTTTATGCAATAACTTTTATAAATATCCCATTTTCTATCTATAAAACTTTATGTAATTAATGTAATCCATCACCTTGGTGGACGTCAGTTTGAAAAGAGGTTTTTAAAAAATGATTTGATTTTCTTGCAATTTTGGGTCATCACATGGGATGACATCACCCCTTGTCCCCTCCAATTTTGGTTGCTGAGTTTTTAAATAGGTTTAATGTTTTCTTGGGACTTTGGCATGTTGTTATTTAACTTGGGTCTGTGCTCCCTTAACTTTGGTCTGCGCTCCATGTGATTGGGCATAGCACTATCCCAAGGACAGAGCTTGGGAAGTGCTTCCTTAGGAAGTGCTGCCCATAGACTAGCATGGGGGGGGGATGTAGGGTAGGTGTGTAGGGGTTTAGCGTAGTATAGATTAGTTTAGTTTTAAATTTAAGTTTATTTTATTTAAGTTATTTTGGGTTTTTAGCATGTTAGTTTTAAGTTAATTTAATTTAATATTAAGTTCTTTTTTTTAATTGCAATGTTAAGTTGATTAAAATAGTATTAGTTGTTTGTATTAGTGTTGAAGTTAAGTTATGTTATGTTAGTGAGTTTATTTTATTATTATTATTGTGTTTTGATTTTGTTAATAGTATTGTTAGTTAAGAAGGTTAGTTTATTTTAGGAATTGGTTTAAATTATCAAAGTTATAAGGAATTATAATTTAGTTGTTTAATTAACTTAGAAAGTTATAACTTATGGAGTAATTAAAAGATTAGTTAATTTTTATATCAATGATTAATTAGTCCTTGGATATTATTTAATTTTATTTTAATAGGTTGATTATTGATCATAATTTAATAGTTATATAGGTGTTTGGGAAGAAGTAATATTTCCTATAATGAGTCTGTGATCTGTTTTTTTTCAATATAATTTGGAACGAACTTATTTAAATTGTTATTTAACAAATTTGCAAATTTTGTGGAAAGTTAATATAAGAACATAAGTTTATCGATATCAATCTTATAACAAAAGTTTCAATATCTTAATGATGTAATTGTCCTCATAATTATAATCTTAAGACATAATGTAGAGAACCTATACGTAAAATGTTATCTCAATTATTTCATCTTAGAGCTTTATAATTATTAATTTAGTTATATAAAAAAAATTTGTGTGTATTTGTCCTCGTAGTTCTTGGCATGACATATATACATATGTATACATATATATGTATATACATATCTATACATATACATATACATATATATATATCTATATCTATGTGTATATATATATATATGTATATGTATATGTCTATATATGTATACATATACACATACATATACATATGTATATGTATACATATATATACATATACATATGTATATGTATACATATATATACATATACATATATATGTATATATATAATACATATATATGTATATGTATATATATGTATACATATACATATAGATATATATACATATAGATATACATACACACACACACACACATAGACATATATATATATTTATATCACAATTTCTATTGCTAGTATAATTATGTTATAATTATATTTTTATTTATTTATCCGATTTAAATTACTTGTACCTACCATGCTTAGTATATAACTTTGATTTAAATCATTTAACATTATGATTATTTATTAATATATTAAAATTACTATATTTAATAATAATGTTAATTAATTATTTGATAATACTATTATATTGTCCTATATCTTCCTCTCCTATAAAACATCCCATCTTAATTCAAACACATATCTTGATTTTACTATTAAATAGTGATGACTATTAAAATAAATGAAATAGATGATTACCATGAAATACATAATCCCTATATTTTAAATTAAATTCTTACTTACCACTCACTAACTCTTATTTACATGAATTACTATCATAGAATAAAAGATTCAAAACTTAATTACGCATCACTACCTTAACACAATTTGTTAACTTAAAAGAGTTTAAATTTTGAATTCTCTAATTCAAGAGCTAATATGTTTTACTAAATTATACTTAATATTCACATTAAATTTTATTATCTTACTAATCAAACTCTAGCCCCTAAAGAATTAACATGATCCTAGACTTAGTTAAACCCTATCTCTCACTTCCTACTACTGGCCTCCCATCCCCTTATATATGACTTTCTATCTCATTGAACTAGTCTCCCTAAATTACAACTAATAATAATTGGTAACTACTTGATTTATAGTACTTTATTATCTCACTACTTCCTCACTTACCTAAGTCATCCTATTTCCTAATTTACTTTATTAAGACCTAGACATATTTTATTTAAAACATACATACTACCCATCCCTACTACCCATGTGAATTGACTTGACTGCTACCTTTTTGGGCACCTATACACAAGGGTCACCTCAAAAGATTAGGTTGTATTGTTTCAAGAAAGTGGGGAAAGAAAAATAAAATCTGCTATCATAGGTTAGAATGGATACTAAATTCCATGTGAATTCCCTTTGGAAGGTGGGGCCTCCCATGTGTGTGGAGGTGGATCCCATTTAAAGCACCCAAGTGGTCAGCCTTGGGGTGGACTATAATACTATGTACAAACTTCATCTTATTCCTAACCATACACTTTAAACCATTCATTGAACTCTCCCTTCAAATGTTCGCACTTTGGAAGAAAGGTCCTGACTTATGTTAGGTCATAAAAAGGAGTCAACATCACCTTTTTTGAATGATATCAAGGGGTGATGTGATTAAGGCCACCTACTGGGCTAGTGCCTCCTTGCTTTGAATGTAGTGTCTTCCTTCATAAGATGGTCACCTCGGTAAGTGGAGGAAAAGATAGGCTAAGTCAAGATTGGCCTATTTAAAATTTTCTTTAATTAATTTTTTTAATGTGATACATTTATTAATTATTTATTTGCCTTTATTTGTACCATGCTTGATTATATATATATATATATCTTTTACTGGTGACTTGGGAAAAACTTAGTAGACCTAGGTGGTGTTTACAAGATTTCTATTATAGCCCTAGGTCTTCTAGGCTACTATTAGGGTTATCAAGCATATTCCCTCAAATATTTTATTGGCCTATAATTGGGATGGAATTTAATTTTCAATCCCATACAAATTCTAGAGAATAAAATGGGCACCTATAGCAAGTTTATTTTCTATGCTCTTCTACATTCTATGTCATTAATTGAGTTTCTATTTCTAAGGTTCACAATATTTTTCTTAGGTTATTAAAATGATAATTTGGAGTTATTAGACTATATATATAGTCTAGAATGGTGATTCATTTAACATTCAAACATTAAAATTTATGCAATAGATATACATTTCATGACCAAGTTACATATGAACTATCAGAATTGATCTTGTCTAAGACTTATGAAGTTAGAAATGATTTACACAAGGATTAACATTGCACTCCCATGCAAGTTTCAAATCAATACACATGCACAACTATTTTGCATTACAACCAAGATGATAAAAAGAAATGATCAACAAGATCATCTTCCTATCAATACAAACTTTTATGATATAAAATTTAGTTTGACAATCCTTGAATACCACTCAAGGAACATCAAGTATGTTTAATTCTCTAATTGGCTTTCCTATCCAAGACATTGAAATAGCAACATTATTACAATAAATTTCTCTCCCATGATACACTCATGATACACAAAAGGTAGTGAAATCAACTTGTCAAAATATATATACACAATGGAAAATACTTTTACTACACATGAACACTCACAACCTTTCCATTTGACAATCAAACTAAGATATTAGTCTCCTCTTACAATATAGTTAGACTCACATAACTAGAAGGAGTTTACCCTCTATCTCATCTCAATGCAATAACGTCTTCTCCTCCTATGCACATGGAAAGACAACTAGAGCTCCAAGTTTCCAAGATCATCAAATAAAACCTATAATGGAGAGATAACAATAGAAAACCATGGAGGCTTACCTCCCAACCTAGGCCTCAAGGAGGCCACCCATCACACAAGGAGAAACAAGTCTCAACCGGGATATACTTAAACAACATGAAAATACAAAGAACCAACATGAACACCATAGTTTAACAACACATCTACAATCACCAACCAAGGCTTACACAATGATTCACAAATGGAATCATAAACGTTGGGTGAAGGTGTGCTCTTCAAGGAGGAGAATGGCATATCCTTGTGAAGCAACAAATCTTGCAATTGCAATATTTCAATAAGGCTTCCAAGAAACATGCCACAACAAGGCTATCAATAACACATGCCTAAACAAGGCTATCAATACTTACTCCTCTTCACATATCCTTACTTATACCTCCCGTAGAACAATAGAAAAGCATATGGATTCAATGAAGCCCATACTCCATGAAAACTATCCCCTCTCTAAGAGAAGGATTTCTCAACTCCAATGTAGAGCCCAACTAACCCCTTCACCCCAAGTCTTCTCTTCCCTCTGAATGGTGAGTGAAGCCTTGACACCCAACACAACATTCAATCCACAACCTCAATCCAAGAAAACAAAACCAAATGCAAATAGATTCAACATGCTCTCTCACATACACAACCATTTACAACACATGGATCCTACAAGAAACATCCTTACAATTTCCATCTTCAACTTTCATGAAATGAAAGAAAACATGGCATGAAGCACTAACCTCTCTCCAAGATATGGTTATGAAATGGTGATGAGGATCCTTCCTTCCTTGGCTTCCAAGCTTCTTCTCCCAAAACCCTACCTATCTCTACAATTAGAGAGTGGGTGAAAAACCACTAATTTTGGCACAAGATCCCTAAAAAGACCTCTACTTCCAACCCCACCTAACCCTCTTACACCCTTGTACCTATCTACCAATAAGAACTTAGCCAAGTGGAGGGCTGAGGAAAGAAGTCATGTGACACTTTGATTTTGGAATTGGCTTGAAAATGACTAGTTTAGAGGGTCTCCCAAGTCCCCTAGGCCAACCTATGGTGATATTTAAACCCCCAACATATAGTACTACCATGTGGGTGACTTATTTTTACCAATATAACACTTGGGGAACACATTTTAGGCTTTCTAAAGTTCCTATCAAATTTAATTTGAATTCCATCATGTAGGTGACTCATCCTAACATTCTCCAAGGTGGGTTAACTTAATTTCACAATTGAATTAAGTTTAGGTTAAGTGACTTCATGCCCGAAAGCCTATATGACATGCCATTTACACACAGACAACATAAGTGTCAAATGACACACATACATTAAAACACTTTACACATCATGATGACATGTGTCTAATTAATCATGATCTTTAAACTTATAACACCCATGCACCATCACATTACAAAATAAACACATTATAATGAGGTTTTGAATCTTCCAAAGATTCATCTTGGCTTTACCGTGTTCACTTAGGTTTGAACCTTGTTTCTCCAAATAATTTCAATGGTTCAATTTGCCTGTGCACTCAACTTAAACATTAGTAGCCCAATGAAATAATATAGTAATACATATAAATAAGTTCAGAATAATCCACTATCACATAATTCACATTAACATGTATAATTAACTTTCATCTATTAATGATGTCAAAAGGCAACTTTAAGAAAAAAACTAAGATTAGGATGGAGTGCACAGGGAAGGTCTTTGAGGGAAAGCGCAAGGGTTTTGACGACAAGGGCAAGGGCCACGACCATAAATTCCATAGGAATGAGGGGGATGTCCATGGCATTCAACCACATTGCCTCCAACATGAGGGAAAATTGGGTGGCCTGGATCTGCTTCAACATAGGTGTGAGGGAAAATCTAATGGCAACATGCAACAAGAACAGAGTAATCATTCTGCCTTTGATCATATCTTTCACAATTTTTCTTCCATTTTCTCATCTATCCCTATTGTCTAACTGACTGGGGATTGTGACTATAAGTTCAAATATATTTTTTCTTCTACACCAGTGGTACAACCAATCGGCTCTATGTTGAACTCTTTTCCATTTCAGAAATTTCCTTTTAGAGACATAAATTCTAATGCCACTGATAAGTCTATTTTCAAAGGGAGAGCAATTGTTCAGCCTACCAAACCCTTTTTCCTTAACACTCATTTCCATGATCAAAGGTTACAGTAGGGATCTAAAGGTTCTGAACAAGTAAACCCTAACATCTCACCTTATGTTGAAAAGGGTGAATCTTCTCACCAGATACAATAGCCTCAGCCACCAAAATTTTTTGGGCGGGAAAATACCTCTCAGTCTAATCCTTCAATGAATGGTTTGTCCCGAAGATTCATTTCAGATCCAAATAGGTGACATAAATTTGATCAAAGAAGTCAAAAGCGATGGTTCTTCCAAAAATAACCAGTATTTGATATATGTGAAGGTGCTCCTCATGGTTTACCTTTGCAACATAATCTAAATCAAGAGAAGCTAGAATTGAATACTGTTATAGCCCCGTTCATGCCAAAAAAGATCTAGAGGAAAAAGTTCATGGTAAGATAGATCAAGGTCTTTCGCACCTTGCATCTGATCTAAAGCTATAGGAAAATAATCAAGCAAAATCCCAGAATCATTTGGATCAAGGTCCTTTGAATCTGTCTCAACAATAGCTAAATGTTACTTTTTCTAATCACATATTGCGAAGCTCAATCTCTACCCTTCAATAGTTAGCTCTCATAAGTAAGTTTTCTATGGCTCCTTTATCTTTTATGGATATCAAGAATTGGGCTTTCAAGATCTAGTCTAGACTTAAAGATATTTTTTTATCACAATTCAGACTCCAATTTATTTATTGCTATTTTTAATTCCAAAAATGAAAGAGATGCTGTTAATAAGTAGAAAGGGTGGTTTTATCTAGGAGTGGGTTTATATACCATGTTGTGGATCCCAAATTTTAATCCACAAGATATTAATACCCAATTCTTTCCTCATTGGATTTATTTTCCTTCTCTACCTTTGGAGTATTGTGATCTTGAGATTGTGGAAATTATACCCAACAAATTGGGCATTTTTCTGAAACATGACTTGATTCCATATGAGTGTCCCCAATTCGAAGTCAACGTTTGTTTATTGAGTAACATGCACAAACCATTTCCTAAAACTATTGGTCTCATATCCAAATGGGGAAAATTGATGCAATCAGTTATGGTGCAGGATTCCTCTATGATTTATAAATTTCAAGATAAACTTGGTCACTTCAGTTTTATGTGTCATCCTGGTCAAAAGGATGGTTTACAAGTTTGTCTCCATCATTGTTCAAATTCCAACATTTGCTCTCAAAAATTTTTCTTCATGGACTATAATATCTCTGAGGCCAATACAACTCTTTGGAAGTTAGGGGATCAAGATGATACAACAGATAGTTCCTACAATTTGCATGCAGTGAATAGGCATATGCCTAGTTCATTCTTGGTTTTCCTTCAACAATTTCTTTCGATTATGGCTCTCTTTCAGCATGCCTATTTCACTTGTAAAATTTTTCTGCTGCAGTTTAACCCTTCATCTCCAAGGGATTTCTTTATAGATCTAAGCTTCAAATTACTCCTTCAAATAGACTATCAACATTAAGTATCTCCGAAATCACTCCATTTGATCACTTTTTATAATAGAAGAGTCTTAGTTTCATTGCCAGGGTGGCCCATCTAGAGCCTCTCTATCCATCCTTCTCCTATGGTATTGACTTTTACTTGTGATAAAATTTTATCTGAAATTACCACATCTATTATTTTTGATATTGCAAAAGAAGAAGGTTTGCATGCTGGAGATTATATTTCACCTGTAATTGACACCCTGCTACGAGAATTTCAATTTTGGAATAAATTGATTCCTGATTAGGAAATTGACTCTCAGATAGTTTTTAATCAATTACCTTAGGACCCTGGCATAGGCAGTGTACATCTAATGGCAGAAGATTCCTTGGGATTAGAGGCTAACCTCTATCATCTTGTGCAAAAGTGTACAGTTTTGTTACTGCAAGAATATCAATTTCCAAATCTACACAATCAAGGTAATTTAAAAGTTTAGCATCTGTCAATATTGAAAACTTCATTTATTAAACCTCCTACTATTAAAACACCCAAGGCATGAGGTAGACCAAAGGATTCCAAGATTAGATTAGAAATTGTTGCCAGTATCCAAACAACATTGGACAATAGCTTCACTGTTATTATAAGATCGACAAGGAGAACTAGGTGTTTTCCTTGTCTCCAATGAAGATCATCTCTTGGAATGTCAGAGGTTTAAATGCCTTTGGCAAGAGGCAAAGAATCAAACAAGTCATTTATTCTTTGCAATCAGATATTATTTTATTGCAGGAAACTAAAATATCCAACATAAGTTTGATTGGATGCTTCTGGAGGTATAGCAGTACTTTGGAATCCTCTTTCAATTAATTCACAACTCATCCAACAAGAGAGCAATTGGTAGATGCTAAACATATTAACATTTGACATATCTTTTATTTTGATTAATGTATATGGTCCTACTTCATCTTTGGATAAGGCATGTTTATGGAATTTTATCACATGCTCTCTTCAAATGCAACAACAATAGAAAGTGGGTATTGGTGGTGATTTTAATGCATTATTATCTCAATCTATGAAATCTAGGGACATCATCCCTCCCCATAAAAAAATAGTAGATTTTAATGCCTTTGTGGATAATAACAATTTAATGGATGTTCATCCAATTAATGGCTCTTTTACTTGGACTAATAAGAGATCTGAATTTGCTAATATTGCTGCTCACCTAGATAGATTTCTCTTATCTAATGACTGGAAGTTGATCTGTTTAGATATCTCTTTAGAAATTCTAACTTTACTAGGTTCTGATCATTTTCCTATATCTTTAAGCCTCATTTGCAATAAAAAAATCTTCGAAAAAACATTTTCATTCCTCATTCAAATTTAAAAGTATGTGGCTTAGGCATCACACATTTCTCCTTAGCATACAATAGTGGTGGAATGAAGTTCCAAGGGAAGATCTTAAAATGCACCAATTTTCCATGAAGCTTAAATATGTCAAAACTCAAATTAAAATCTGGTATCAACAAGTGTTCAAAAATGTGTTTCATCAAAAGGCAGAAGTCAAGGCACAGTTAGAAGAAGTATATAATTAGATCATCCAACAAGGAATGAATGAAGAAATTTTCTCTTCTCAAAATAGTCTACAATTGCAATCGGAGGATCTATGTGCTAGAGAAGAGATGTACTGGAGACAAAAATCTTGAGAATTATGGCTCCATGATGGGGATAAAAATACAAAGTTTTTCCACAATTCCACTAAGCAAAAGAGAATTAATAGCACAATCTTTCATATCAAAGATGCTTCATCTGGTGATCTTCTAACCAATGAAGAGGTTATTAGAAATGAAGGTGTTAAATTTTTTAAAATCCTTCTTGGACCTGATGTTTTTCCTAATCCCTCTATGTCACAAGTTGAAAAACTTCTTGAATCTATTCCAAAACTGATTTTAGATCAAGATAATGATATTTTGATGGCTCCTTTCACCATTCAAGGAATTTGAAAGGTTGTATTTTCCTTTCTGCCTGACAAAGTACTAGGTCCAGATGGCTTTTCTACATTATTCTACTAGAGTTGTTGGACTATTATTGGGTGGGATTTATTGGTAGCTATTGAAGAATCTTGATGATCTAAAAATATGCTGAAATATTTTAACACTACAAATATTTCCATTATTCCAAAGATTAAGGATCCCCAAACCTTTGCAAATTTTTGACCAATCTCTTTGTGTAATTTATCTTATAAGATTATCACTAAAGCCATATATCTGAGGATTCAACATCTTATTCCATGTATCATCTCTACAGAAAAAAGGGGGTTTTGTCCCAGGAAGGAAAACCATGGAAGGGGCTCTTGTGGCTCATGAAGTTCTCCACTCTATTACTTCAAGTAAGTATTCAAATTTTATTATTAAACTAGATATGATGAAATCTTATGATAGATTTTGCTGGAAATTTTTACTTCAGGTACTTGATAAGATGGGTTTTTTCCAAAAACTAGTGTAAATGGATTAAGGCATGCATTTTGGGAGCTTGGTTTTCATTAATCGTTAATAATAAGCCTATGGGTTTTCTTTCCTCTACACAAAGGATTAGATAGGGGGATCCTTTATCCCTAATCCTTTTTATCATTATGGCTGAAGCATTTAGCAGGGCAATCTCACACCAGCATGTGTTATAGAAATGGAAAGGAGCTCTTATTTCAGGAACAAACATATCTATCACACATTCTCTTTTTATGGATGATACTCTATTTTTTGGATTGTTAGATGTCCAAGAAGGTCTCCAAATTCATTATATCATTGATCTCTACTCAATTGTGTCTGGCCAAGTTACTAATGCTCAAAAATCCAAGATTTACTTTTTCAATACTAAGAAGTTGGTTTCGGATAAAGTTAAATGGATCCTAGGTTTCTTAGAAGATTTTTTTCCCTCAGTATACTTGGGTATTTATTTTTTCATGGGTTCAAACAGATCTTCATATTGCTCTTCAGTTATTCATCATATTCAGAGCAGAATTTCTTCTTGGAAAGTTAGATGGTTGTCATTGGCGAGAAAAATATTGATGATCAAATCAGTTCTAGCTACCATTCCTAATTACTTCATTGTTGTTCTCAAGATTTCTTCGAAAGTGTTACAAACAATTCAAAAATGGATTAAGGGTTTTCTTTGGTTAGGTAATTTGAATGAATCTCATAAGATCCCACTCATTTCTTTGCAAGATATGTCACAAATTCCTAGTACTGGAGGGGCAGGTATTCATGTTATATCCTTTAGAAATGAAGCTTTTGGTGGGAAATTGATTTGGCACATGTATTGTAAATCTCATTCCGAGTGGTGCAAAATTATGCAGCAAAAATATATTGATAATAATGATCCCTCTAGAATCCTTAGTATCTCAAATCCTCCAAAAGGCTTGTTTATTTGGGACTTTATGATAGCTTCACGCAAAATGATAGCTGACTTCATCTCTTGGGAAGTAAATAATGGTCTTAGTATTAACTTTTGGAATGATTCTTGGAATGGTCAAATTCCACTCTCTAAGAGTGGAATCTCAGTGAATGTTATCCAAGTTGCTGAGCTTCACTAGGGGTCTCAATTTTTTCATTATGTTGATCATGTCTGTGAATTTTCTAAGAAAATAGTTTGGAAGGATCCCATGAAGTTACCTCTATCACCTCAGGAAATCAGTCAATTTCAACATATTTTGTCTTCTAGACAAGTTTTTTTCTCTGAAACCTAAGATCAAAATTTTTCAACTATAGCTAAGGATGGAAATTATTCAGTGAAAGAAGGGTACAAAATTCTACAATAGAATGGTTTGCAAAACCCTATTTCAAGAGCTTTCTCATTCTATTGGAATCCAGTTGTTCTTCCTAAAGCAGGTTGTTTTGCATGGTTAGCTCTTAAAAAAAGGATTTTAACGAGTGACAGATTGACTAGATTAAATATTGCTTCTCCATTTAAATGTGTTCTTTGTGAGGATCACGAAGAAACTGTGGATCACCTATTTGTTACATGTTCCTTTGCTTCTTAATGTTTGTGCTTTATTTTGAGTAAACTCAATTATTATACTCCTTTGCCAAACAATCTTTGGGATCTCTTTCAAGCCTGGCTAGTTCTTTATGAAAAATCTTTGTTTGCAAATCTTTGGAAATGCATACCAGCATTGGTTATTTGGGCTATTTTGTGGGAATGTAACAAGTGTATTTTCATAAAAGAATCACTCCCTTTGGACATTGTTTTGAATGGTATTGAAAAATCAATCTTGGAAGTGACTAATTCTAGTATAAAAATGGTTAAAATCAACCTGATTGTGATCCAATGGGATTCTCAAATTGTCCAAAAATGGAAACATTTGTTCATACCATATGGTTGGAAAATTTACTAGTCCCCATCTTCTCTCTTACCTAGAAATAATTTTTGGAGACCTCCGGCTTATGATTTTTGGAAGCTAAACTTTGATGGAGCTTCAAAAGGAAATCCTAGCCCATCGAGTTTTGGAGCATGTATTAGAAATCCTTCTAGCTAGGTTGTGGCTATTACAATTTCTCCTCTTCCTATTGACACTAATAATATTGCAGAGGCTCATGTACTATTGGCTGGACTTATTCTAGCTAAACAAGGTTGTTTCCATAGGCTACATATAGAAGGGGATTCATCAGTTATTATTGATGCTTGTATCCATAGGCCCATCATTTCTTGGAAACTAAAATTTGTTCTTATTCAGATTTGGAGACTTCTTGATGAATGTCTCGATATTAGCATTTCACATATTTATTGAGAAGGGAATAAAGTTGCAATTTTTTTTATCAAATCTGGGTTGTACGGGGATTACTACTTCTACTCTTCACCCTTTTCCTTTTTATTGAGAAATACAAGGTCCTTCAAAATCTTATTCAAGAAGAATTGGATACATCTACATCTACCTACTCGACATCTAAAGTTCATATTTTAAGTGCCGAGTAGATGCCATGGTGGCCTAGTTTTGTGAACTATAATCAGATGTCCCTTAGTGCCGAGCAGACCGAGCTTTATTAGGTGTCGAGTAACTTTTATTGAGAAATATAAGGTCCTTAAAAATATTACTCAAGAAGACTTGGATGCATCTACATCTACCCACTTGACATCTAAAGTTCATATTTCAAGTGCCAAGTAGATGCCATGGTTGTCGAATTTTGTGAACTATAATTAGATGTCCCTTAGTGCCGAGTAGACCAAGCTTTATCAGGTGCTGAGCATGTTGTTTAGGTGCCGAGTAACTCAAATTTGCATTAAGTGTCGAGTTGTCTGTAGTTGTATCAAGTGCCGAGCTATCCAGAATTGTATCAAGATGCCAAGTAATCTAGATTTGTATTTGGTGCCAAGTTGTCTAGTGTAGTATCAAGTGTCGAGTTGTCCAAGATTGTATCAGGAGCTGAGTTATTTTGATTTGCTTCAAGTGCCAAACTGGTCAGTTAGTTGGTGTAGTGCTAGTTTGAGTTATTCAGAATTGTATCAAGTGTCGAGCTAGTTAGTTAGAGGTGTTGAGTGATGTAGAGTTGTATTTCAATTACTTGGTGAAGTTCTTGTTTGACATTATTTGTATTCAGTGTTGACTTGTTCAGATTGGTATCAGGTGTTGAGTTGTTCAAAATTGTATCAGGTACCGAGTGATGCAAAGCTATATTTTTTTTTCGAGTGAAAATTTGTACGTGTCGAGTTTTGGTGCTAAGTTTAAGGCTTTCAATTGTCAAATAAGTGCCAAGTTGCCCTGGTAACAAAGTACATCTTAATAAATATAGCATGATTTACTCAAAAACATATTTGAAGACATGACTTGCATAGTGTATTTTAAGTGCTTCAATTGTGATTATTCCCTTATGACATTGAACTTTTTGATAATGGGATTTGATTTTCTCATGTGGCTAAATCTAGGTCATTAAAATACACTGGTGCTAGTACCTTTTTCAACTCTTGCAAGGAAATTCTCTTGTGTGAATATAGATGGATTTTAGCTTGTTGCACTATATAATTTATTAAATGAGGATTGCAATCTTTATTTACCTCAGCTTTTAGTTATTCTTTTGCAAGAATTCAATTTTTTCATCTAGTTACAGAATGAATTATGGGTGGGATATCGCTTAGGCTTGTGATATGTATCACAAACAACACCATGCCATCATGCCAAAGAATTTTCATATTTTCTTATATTCATCTTTGGAGGAAAAGGTGTTACTGAATATTATTACAGATGAAGTGATGGATAAAATGTTTTAAATTTACTCGACCATAGTTCGAAGAGCTATTAAGCATATTATTGGTAAAGAGTTCTTCTGCTCTTCAGCGCTAATGTTTCTATATCCATCTTAGTTTATTTCAATTATCCTTTCTAATGTAATCGATTTAATATAGTCACCTGATTTGCTTCAAACATTAGCCGATTAGGTAATCCATCCTCATTATCTGGTTGATTATAAATTGATTTTGGCTATGCAAAAGTATGACTTATGGAATGGAGTGGCATTAGTTGGTGGTTTGTTCTCACATTATCAACTTCTGCATAATCATGAGTTTTTGGATATTTTTGAAGCAATTAAGAAAGCAGTAGACACTGGCAGCTTTAATTATTTGAAATATGCTTTGTCCTCTACACCAAATTTAATGGATGTTCAATTGGTGGAGCATATTAAGTTAGTAGGTCAGGCTTTGTTTGATTTATAGATGGATTCTACTGCTTCAGTTTCTAGGGGTATGAATGTAGCTTCAATGCTGTAGATTGAACAAAAATTTTGGGAATTAATTGATTAGGTTTACTTGGATTTGGATTGGAATCAAACTTTCTCAGAGTTTGGTAATGGCTTGGGCCCTCTTTGTGGTGATCTAGGGTCACTTGAAGGTGGTTTTGGATCTGATTGGATAGATTTGTAAGATTTGTGTTTTTTTGCTTGGTCATTGTCATGAAGATAGTGCTTGGAGATTGCCAAAATGCCATGACAATTTTTGTTTTGCGATGGGTGGTAGTTGAAATACCTCTTGTATTTATTTGTTTAAACTATCTATACTTTTGTATATATTAGGGACAATGCTAGGTTTTCTTCTCTAATTCTTTCCCAGTTGACCTCGTTGAATCAGAATTTATAAAATAATAAAATAATATAGTGGCTTGCCACTTTTGCCTAAAAACAAAAAAAAAAATCATCTAATCATTTCCATTTAATTTTTAAATCATTGAACTATCAAATATGTGTATCAATAGTTATCTTTCTTAATGTAACCAATTATCATTCTAAATATTATCACAACTCTTTCCAACATAACAATGAAACTCTAAGGTCCTCCTTACTAAATCATGAAAACATATCAACTAGACCTTAGCTTATATGTCCTAAGTGAAAATCACTAATATGTAGACTTGTTAACTAGTATCCTTCCAATCAATTTATACATAGCGACATTCCTAACAATATCCCTTTATCACATTATGAGGGGTTTGTGTGTGAGTTTCTAGGGTTAATTCCTTAGACTGTTAGAATGTTCCCATAATTATGTCATAATAATTTAAAACCAATTTCTGAATGTAACCATATGTATTGTTGTTATTATAACCTAAATTCATTGTCATTCTCACTAGAGTGAATGTTAGTTTATCTTTCCTAATTACCTTGTAGATCATACCCTGAATCTTGTGACTAGATTCTTAGCTGGAACATATTGAGTTTCATTTCATGTGGTCTTATCTTATCAACCTAATGTTATTGGATATGGTATCAACCTTATAATAATCAAAATCTAAATCAATATCTAATAGGATCTCATAATTCATTATAAATAACAAAACATTTGACCATGACCTAATTAATTCGTAATCATATTCATTCCTTATGGTTTAAAATAGGCTACGAGTGTGGATCATAAATTGAATTAGTGTTGATGCACTCCTAATTAACTATAATAAAATAATTAATTGGTTACAACTACAATAGCATTATCGTCTAATGGTCTAACATGAAACTTCACACGTGTGACTTCAAGGCTTGAACACTTCATGATGTCACCACTTGAGTTTCCTCTATCATAGCTTGAGTCCACAATGCCTCATTGCATCTCATATGTAAGATAGAAATTAAACATCAAAATTTTGTTCTCCAATTCTCTATTTTTGTACTTCTCTTAGTAAATAAAATATAACTTTCGTATGTCTTTGACTTAGACTCTATGCACTAAACCATGTCATTAGGACATAGTCTACCTCAACTATGAATCACTAGACAATGAAACCATTATCCATACAAACAAGATCCATGTCTACTACTTAAGAACTCTTCATAGAATTAATGCTATGTTGAGATCAATGAAAAACATAGTCATGAATGCAACATGTCAATACTCTCTAATGCTTAGGATACTTCCCCAAAGTAGTATCATCAACATTCATGCTAACAATCTCCCCCTTTAGCATTGAAGGTAACATAGATATATCATCTTAAAATGGAAGCACTTCTATTTGAAGAGCATTTAGCACTCAAGGTAAGTGGTATGGGGTCATGTAAATCATCTTGAATAGGTCTTTGCATGGATCTAATAGTTTTTCCCCTTTTTGCTTCTCTCTCCTAATTTCTAGCCTATTTCTAACACCTTTCTCTATGAATTGAGAACTTTTAATTTTTGGGTCAAGGATGACCTAAAGGGTCAATGTCAACCTAGGTCCTAACCTAGTCCAAGGATGTCCTTGACCCTGAACTAGGGAAAGGTTGACCTCATCCTTGACCCTAGGTCCAATTTTCAAGTTGTAGGAGTTTTGGGATATCAGGATTGAAAATGTTTTATTTCCCATTTCTAGGTTAGTTATTTTTGGTTTCAAAACGGTAGCCTCTTAAATTAAATTTAATGTAGGTCCATTTCTAGGGGTTATTTAACTAGGGTTTAATTTTCCAATATCAACTTCTCTATAAGTTTGTGCCATAGATCACTATATATGGAAACCTTCTTCCCTCATATTGACATCCACTATCTTCTTTCTATTATTGACCATCTAGGAGAAGAGTTATTGTCTACCTTATAAAAGCATCCTCACCCATCCATTATTACATGCAATGCAAATCTACTATGCATCAAGCATTCAAGTGTTCAAGCTTTCAAGCATAGAAGATCAAATTCATCAAGGAGGCCCATTGTTAACCATTGAAGGATTGAATCTCTATGGAGCCCTCTTGTTGAAAATTTCTCCATCCACGTTCATTCAAGCTTCCTCTTATGAAAAAATCTATTCAAAATTGGTTTTTAAGATATAATGTCATTGATTTGAGACATCCTACATTCATTTGGATTATCCGTACTTGTGGATTCAAGGATTCAAATCCCCAACAAGGATTTCAATGTAAGCAAGGTGAAATGTTTCATTTACTTTGTTTACATATATTGCAATTTCAATTACTTTTCAAGGTTGATTCCAAACCTCAGTTTGCCCAAGGAAAACCCCCCATCCAAACAGGAAAACCATTATTTTTACATGCAAGTGTGGAACAACAACAAATTAAAGTGCAATTTTGGATACCCTTTTCACCAAATTCATATGATCCATGAGAAAATTTTTCATTAGAGTAGTGTAGGTAAAGGTCAAATTTTTGGGTTGTAATTTTTCCCTAGGGTAAGATTGTACCCCTCTATCTAGGTCAAGGTTGACCTCCCTTCAAAAGGACTAAATCTTTTTGGGTTTTCTCTATCTTGAAATTTCAAGTCCAAAATAAGTTGTAGAATTCCCCATAACTACATAAAGACATCAAAAACAAAAAATTTCCAAACTTATTTGGCTTCAAGATTAGTATTTTTCTTATATTTATTAAAGATTTAGAACATGTTCAATGAATAGCTAGATAATAGGATCTCCTCCTTTCTTACTATTCTCCATTACTTAATTCATTTGTGTGATCGCTTCCTTTTGATTGATCAATTTGAATCATTCCTTTTGGGAATTTGGGTCAAGGATAGGTCTTATTTTCTTCCTATTCAATGGATTGAAAACATCTTACTTTGAAGAATATCAAACTCTACTCTGTTGCTACCACTTCTCCTCATCTTCTCTAGGATTGACAATAGTTGTTCATAGTAAACAACTCACAATACCTTCTAGTTGCATATCTCCCCCATTGGGATATTCCTCCTTTTCATACATGAATCTTTCTAAATCTCCGTAACAAATATCTCTCTACCATTTTCATTTCAATAGGTACTTTCCCTGTACATATCTCTCCCTCATTAACATCAATGTCAAAGGTATTAATATTAAATACCAATTTTTACTATACTTGTTCCAAATCTTCAATTAGCTCAAGTGTCCAAATACACTATTCAATACCAAAAGTCCTCCATGGCTTAGGACATCATAGATACTCCCTTATATAGGAAGCATCAGAATTTAGTCTAGTCCATCAATAGTGCTCTGTACCACTAGACCAATGCACTCTTTACATTGTCTACTCTAAAGTAGGTAGGGGCATAACACCTAACATAATTCTTAGGTACTCAAATGTATCTTTAGAAAAAAGATTCATAAAGATATCTACAATCTGATCTTTAGTATTCACATACTCTAATATGATCTCTTTTTCAGCTATCTTTTCTCTCAAAACATCATACTTAATAGATATATGCTTTGTCTTAGAATGCAATACAATATTCCTAGACATACTCATTGTACTTGTATTATCATAGTAACTAATAACTGGTTGTAAAAATTCAATTTTAATATCCTTCAACATTTTTTGCATCCACATAACTTGATTACAGTTATTTTTTGCTGCAATGGAGTGAGCTATGTTTTCAATTTTTGTTCCTATGTACTTGGTGGATGTAGTGGTTGGGTACCTATGTATTTTGATGAGATAGAGCATTTACCATACTGACACTCTTCCTTTTTTTCCTACTTTGGATGCAACCAATCAACCCTTTAGGCTTTGGTGTTTAATGTCATTTGTATCTTTGAGTTTAGTTGTTTTCCTTTGTGTGCCTTCTGATTTGAGTAGTGACTTCTAAGAGAACTCATGTAGATTATAGTCTTCTCTACCTAGTCAAGTTATATTTTAGTGGAAGTTCTTCAGATCAAAATTTACTTTTTAATAGAGCTTTAAAACATTTGTATGCTTCAGTTGTGTTCTTCATGATCATCCTTTTGTTCCTATTTTCTAGGACATTCTCTAGTTTAGAGGCTTCTATAGTCCTTCTCTAGTTCTTTTAAGATTCTTTCCATCTATTCTTGGAGTATGTTTTTCCCATGTATTTTTCTCTATTTCTCCTCTTTACACAGATTTGGCTATGCTTGGATGCCTCATTAGGCATTATTTTTGAGACCCAAATTTATTTTTAGTAGTAGTTTCTATGTTTTTACCTACTCCCTTGTTTTATCTTAAGGGGGGGTGGGGGGGGTTAAATTAATTGTTGATATTAAGTCAAGTTTTTTATTAGTGACAACACTTATACTCTATGAAATAAAATTGTGTTTCTTACTTAGTCAAGAAAGCAATGTTCCTCCAAGAAAGAATGCTCCACCACTAGTGCTCTTTTTTCCATCCATACTACCTTCCCAATACACATTAGTATATGCACATAAAGAAACATCAATTAATCTATCATACCTAATTCCATAATCAGATGTTCCATTCAAATATCTAAATATTCTCTTTACCGCTACATAACGATACTCTTTAGGATTATCTTAGAATATAGCTGCAATCCCAACTAAATTTTCTATATCTGCTGTGGTGTATGTCAAATATTACAATCCTCCAATCACGAGTCTTTACTTCTTCTAAAATATAGATGTCTCATCTTTGTTAGATAACTTTTAACTAGCTATCATAGACATACCAATAGGTTTACAACTTTCTAATCCAAACCTCTTCAACAAGTCTTTCAGATACATAGCTTGTGAAATAAAAATACAATTAGTGTTCTACACAATCTACAATCCTAGGGAAAAATTCATTTCTCCTATCATGCTCATTTTAAATGCATTCTTCATCTCATCAACAAACATATCACTAGCTTGAGCATTACCTCCAAATATGATGTCATCAACAAATATTACTATTATTAACAAACCACTCTCTATTTCTTTTAGATACAAATTATTACTTGTCACACCTTTAGAAAATCTAAGCTTTTCCAAACATTTTTCCAACCTTGCATACCAGGTTCTAGGTGCTTTCTTCAAATGATATAGAGATTTTTTCAATCTATATACTATAATTGTTTCTTCTATGGAAGGAAATCCTTTAGACTACTCAATATATATTTCTTCCCATTCTCCATTTAGGAAGGTTGATTTAACATCCTTCTAATATAGTTTTAAATTCTTATTTGTTTCATATGCCAAGAGCATTCTTACTACCTCCATTCTTTCTGTAGGTGCATATGTCTCTTCATTATATATTCCTTCTTGTTATGAATACCCTTTACAAACAAGGCTAGCCTTGTTTCTCACAACTTCTCCTTGTTCATTCATCTTGTTTCTAAATACCCATTTGGTTTTTATCATATTTTTTTCTTTAGGTCTAGGAACTAATTCCCATGCATCATCCTTCACAATCTAATCCAATTCTTCTTCCATTTCTTGAATTCAATGATCATCCTTACATGCTTCATTTTCACTTTTAGGCTCAACTTGAGAAACTAGACATAATTCCTCATTTACTTTGTTCATTTTCATCACACCTTTATCTTTGCTTCCTATTATATGCTCTGGTGGGTGTTTCTTATTGATGTTTATTTTTGATATAGGAGTTGCTACCTCAACTCTTATCTCTTCTCTTGGTCCTAAAATTTTTTCTCCTCTTTGTTCAACAATTTTCACATCACTCTTCAAATCATTGTTAATCTCAAATAAAGCTTCAAAATTTTGTCTAATAGTTCAAGAATTATCTTTCTCTTCATCTAAATTATAATCTACCATCTTTTCTTTGGTTGTGAACATTTCATCAATCCTTACATTCGCACATTCAACTATCATCTTGATTCTATGATTGAAATATCTACATGCCTTGATTTTCAATCAATAGCCAAGAAACATATCTTCATCATTTCTAAGATCAAATTAACCAATATAATCATCTCTCTTAATGTAACATTTACTTCCAAAATTTTTTAAATACTTAACTAATGGTCAGTGACAAAATGATAGTTAATAAGGTGTCATGCTCATATCTTTTTTGATCTCTACTCTATTCAAAATTTATACTATTGTATTAACTACTTCTCTCTAGAATATTTTAGAAATTTAATTCTCAAGAAACATCGCTCTTGCTATCTCTGCTATTGACTTATTTCTTTTTTCTCCAATCCCATTTTTCATAGGTGGTCTAGGTGAAAAAAGATGTCTAATGATTTCATTCTCTTCACAAAAGAAGTTAAAATCTCTAGAAGTGAACTCTCCAACTTTATCTAATCCCAAACACTTTAACTCTAGAATCATTCTCAATTGTATTCTTAAATATCTTAAAATTCTCAAAAGCTTTAGACTTCTCTTTAAGAAATGCTACCCACATAATTCTAGTGAAATCATCAACAAAATTCATAAAATACATTTCACCACAGGATCATCTAGTTCTTGAAGGACTAGTCATATCTATATGAACAATCTCCAAATTCTCTTTGGTAGAGAATTTCCTACTAGGAAATGATACTTTCCTCTGCTTAGCCAAAATACATTCTTTGCAGACAACATTAGTAGGCTTAATTATCTTAGGTAGATCTCTTACTACAAGCCTGCTAATAATCTTAAAAATATTATCAAAGTTTATATGACAAAATATTGTATACCATAACCAATTGTTATCATCTTTAGCTTCCAAAAAATTTGTTTTAGTAGGATTCAACTCAAATACATTGCATCTATATCTAGTTCTTGTTCCAATAAGCCTACAATTTTTGTCTTTGATAATGCAAGTTTTCTCTATGAATTGCAAAAAATATCGCTTGTCTACAAACTATCCAACAATCAACAAGTGATGCATTAAAAAATCAACAAAATCAACATCATCGGTGTTAGTTTCACCATCAAGAGTAATGGATGTACTCCCTATTATATGATAGGCTACATTATGTGATGTGAACACCCACTATCAACCATCTAATTAGATTTATTTTCAACTTTGGTAACTAGAGCTCTTTCTTCTCTAATTTCTCTATCAAGATCATCTTCCTTGATAACCAAAAATCCTAGAAGTCATCATCACTTTCACTTTGACCTTTTTCACCAGTTTCTTCGGCTTCATTAGCATACAAACAATTTATATCTCTTATAGGTTTGAACATTCCCTTGTACTTTCTCTCTTTTAGGATATTTAGATGCATAGTGACCAAATTCATTAGAATTCCAACATTTAAAGATTTTCTTACCATCTTTTTCTCTTCTCACAAGAATGGCTACATCTTCGTCAATATTTCTATTCTCATTAGGTCTATTACTAAAATATCTTGTTGTCCTCACAATCTTTAATAGACTACATCAAATGTTTAGGGCAATGAAAGTTAGTTTGAATCTGGATAGATTTCTAGACTATCTTAGATCTAATTCTATTGACTCTGATCTTCCAAGCAATGTTTCCTTTTTGAAATCTTTAGTGCAGGGCATTACTAGCTAGATCATCTAAGCTACTTGCTTGAATAATGGTGTCAAATTTTCAATATCTTCCATATAACCTCATCATCTTCCTTATTTCCACCAAGATACCAAATTCCTACAGCAATTTCTAATATTCTACCAACATAACTTCTTACAGATTCATCTTTCATCATCTTAGCATCTTGAAATGCACATATCCAATTTTGTAATCTCATTCTTTTTACATGTGTATCACCTTCAAAATTATTTTCTAATGCTTTCCTTATTTCATAGGATGTTTGAAGTGACTTCAGCTAACTGTATTCATTCTTAGGAAGAGCTAATAGTAATGCTTCTATAGCTCTCATGTTACACATGAACATGTCCCTTTCTACCTCACTATATTCCTCAAGCTTTTCATCTTCCACAATTGTCTTCTTACTCTTTCTCACAGTAGATGGGTTTTCATCTTCTCCTTCAAACTATCATAGTTGGCCTAATCAATTCTAGGACTATCATTTCTAAAATGATTCATCAGTGATCTTCCAAAGATGTTAAGCTTTCTCTTTAGGGAACTGAAGCTCTAATACCAATTGTTAGAATATATAGTCCACCAATATAACTAAGGGGAGAGGGGAGAGAGTGAGTCAATTATCCAATTATTATCACAATTATTGACCCTAATAATCCTCAAGCATGTGAATGACATAAACATAAACCACAATAGTAAACTCATGCAAGATAACACTAGATATGTTAAATAGGAAAACCCTTTATCACAGGGAAAACCCCAACATGGATGATACCTAGAAGCTAATGTACTGATATAAATTTTCCTTGGTAGAGGATGAACCATATTAGGATTCTATGAATACATTCTATAATAGCAATCCCTATTAGTAGACTTTGAATCCCTATTAGGAGATTCTAATCCTATTAGTTATTGTCGAAGAAACATGGGTTCACTATCCAAATAGCTTTAGGGAAAGGAAAATGAACCCACTATCCAAATGATCTCTATATTATTTATTCTAGAATAGTAGATGGAAAATGTACTTCCTTCTTCTATCTTTGTCCTGTCAACTAGACTTTTTCTCTTTCTGATCTTGTAACCAAATCACCAATCTCACATCCAATAATCCTTTGGATCACTTACACACATTCAATCAACACTTTGCTCCTCTTGCACTTCAAAAATACAATACAATGGATACACACTTGATACCCTTTACAAACAAGGAAAATATCTTTCCTTTATGCCATATCTTCATAATAATTGCTTGAGTCGACATTGAGGCTTTTCCAATTAATTATAATAAGATAATTAATTAATTACAATTACAACAGCATTTTTGGCTAACAATCTAATACAAAACTTTACACATGTGACTTCAAGGCTTGCACACTCACTAACGTCACCACCTAACTGTCCTCTACCATTGGTTGTCTATGCAACTCTTTATTGCATTTGAGATGTAAGATAGAAATCAAACATTAGAATGTTTTTCTCTAATGTTTTTTTTATTTTATTGCTCTTTGAAAAATAAAATATAATTTCCATACATCTTTGAGTTATACTTTGATCACTTAACCAAGTCATTGAGACATATTCTAGAATATGTCCCCATTTATATATCACCAGACAATCAAAACATTATTCATATCAACAAGATCTCTGTCTACTACTCGAGCAGTCTTTATAGACTTAATGCTATGTTGACATCAATGAAAAACACTTTGATGAATGCAACATGTCAATACTCTCTAATAATTAGGATACTTCTCCAAAGTAATATGATGAACATTTATTATAACAAAACAAAGTGGTACTTGTTTTAATTGAAAGAAAGTATGACATCAATTACATGAATGTAGATCAAAGAACAATGACTCAATCAGAAAGGTATCTTAATTCCAAGGTCATCAATTCAAAATGGTCACTTGAATAAAAAACTCATACAAAAAGGAAATGGAATATCTATTATTGGTATTATAATACATGGTACAATTGTCACTATTATAGAGAATATGGACATATTCCAAACAATTTCATCAAAACACATTTTAGAGAAAATTACAAGAAACAGATAAATGGAGAGATAGTATGTTTTAACTGGATCAAAGTTGGACACATCAGTAGGAACTATAAAACAAAAAGACTAGGACCTACTAATAAGTAATCTAAATGACAAACTTGAAGGAAAGAAAATATGCATAGAGATAGTAAATGTTGAAACCAATAGAGTAGATAAAACTATGACCATGTAATCTAATGGATCAGGTGATCAAACCACATCTCATTAAAGAAAAAGAAGGTATGTAGGAGATTTATGCTCAATATTATATTTTACATGATTTCCTAGAAAAGAAGTGATGAAAATTCTTATTTAAATAAATAAATATGCATTTAGAACTATTAGAAATTCCAAATCATAAAGTACCAAGCATTAGTGGTAGATTCTATATTGACCAAGCTTTGTAACATAAACTGAGTGATCAAGATTGTGTGAATTGGTTATGCCCAATTAAGTAGCCTTGTCCAAGATAAATGGAGACCAAGCTAGCTATAATACATAGACTAAGTGTGAAGAAATTAATTGTAGACCTAAAAATGAGATATTGAAGGTATTTATCAAATTAGAACATTATTTTTTGTTCACCAAGTGATGAAATATCTCACAAGAAGATTTCAAGGTGATCAAATCAATGTTAGAAACCAAAGAAAAGAATCTTAGTAGATTATTAGTAAATTTGTGAAGCAAATTTAGTACCACTCTCAGTGCTGAGTAAAATATTCAATAAAGACATTTGCATAAGTTTTGTTTAAAAACTTAGTTCTAAATGGCATCTAAAACTAAAATGATGAATTATAGTAGTGCACAAATCATAAGGAATGATGAAATTCCTCCATCAAACCTCAGAAATTCAGTTAACATTAAAAATGCTATTGATGATATTGGAGTTTTGTCATCAATTCTTCTTAGAGTCTTGACCTTGTAAGATCTAAGATTGTGTTATCAATACAAAGTTGGAGAAATTTGAGATTTTGAGATTAAAGAACCTAAAGAAGCTATTTTTTGATGGAAACCTAAAGGATGAATGCAAGATTGTTTTAGAGAAAAGACTTACTCGTGTCTTGGGATTTCCAAAAATTTTCAAGCTTGAATGGATGAAGATTATGCTCAACCAAGTTCATGATATGAAAATTTGGTTAGAAAGTGCACTGATCAAGATCAATAAGGAAATTATTTGCAAGGTAAGTGGGTACCCTAGTATGGATCGACCAAAGAGATAAGGAGTAAAATGTATAATGAGATTGAAAATATGATCAAGTCAATGTGGAATTGTCATGGTGTGTAAATTGATGGTATTGAGGACCCATTAATTGAATTTGTTGTTCATGTAATTCTATAAAAATTTTGTCAATTGAGAAAATTGAGTAGCATTCCATATGTAGCAGTTGATTTAGGATACAAAATTTTGAAGAAGGATGATTCATATGATGTTGCCAAGCTGAAATTAAACCAAGTTATAGAGAACCTAGATGTAGTGAGAAAGAAAAGAACACCTCTTTTAAGTTTGGTTCCCTATTAGTTTGCATGTTTTTCTATATATAGAATTAATTTCCTACCATTGGAATAGCTACATGGGATAGGAACAAGATTGCTATGGACCAGCTAAGTAGCCTAATAAAGAGGTTGGGAGTGAATTTGGAAATAGTATTGGACAATTAGTTTGAGGAATTTAATGTTAAGATGAAAAATAGAATGAGAATTCCAAAGTCATTTGTTGAAAGATAATATGATGAAGTATGTTTTATTATGAACAATTTTTTTTTATATGCATAGGCAATATTACCAAGGGTAGAATGGATAAGGAAAATAACCTATGAAGTAAATTTAGATGATGTAACTATTGTAGTTATTGTACTCTTAGGAGAAGAAATATATGGTGGTGTCAAGAAATTTGAAACATATAAACATGTTGCTAGCAAGATGACTATCAAATTTGGTACACCTAAGGTAGGAAAGAATAGGAAAAGAAAGGTTTCCAATGTTGGTAATTAAGAATAAGGAGAAGAGTCAAAAAAACCCACTGAGGTAGAGGAAGGAAAAGGAAAATAGCTTGTAGTTGTGAAGCCTAGGGCTACCAAACAGAAAAAGGTTGATGTAATATAACCTAAAGTGAAGGCATACCTCAAGAAATAAATGCAAGAAATGGTGACACCACAGAGGCCAAAGGGAAAAGATTATCATCAACAAAAAAAGGTCAACACAAAATCCTTTCAATATATTAATAGGAAGTTTATTAAAGAAGAGGAAGTGGGCAAAAGATCAAGCAAAGCCAAAGAGAAAATTGATCATTGTACAAGAGGAGGAGGATGATGAAGAGAAGACCGAGCTTGATGAAATTAGTAAACTTTAAGTAGTAAAGAGACTCCCTCCAATGACTTTGAATAAGGTATGTAAAAAAATGAAAGAACCATAAAGCATAGTAGATTCCAAGACATTCAATATGATTCCTTAAATAATGATGATCAAGTTAATCTTAAATACACAACGATGAACATGATTATTAAGTTTAGGTTAACACACCTCAAGTTAAAAATAGGATTTCTAGTGGGATTCTACAAAAGAGTGGATGCCAAGTGGAAATTGGCATTATCCACTAAAAATAAAATAAAAGAGATAATATTGGCACAAGTTATGCCTCATTTAGGGAAGAATCACAAGTCTATAGTCCTTAAAAAAAATTTCAAGAAGTTTATGTCAAAAGATAGGACATATAAAGTCTTGAAAAATAAAGCTCGTGAAGTTGAGACAAATAGCATTAGAGTATGTAAAGAAGCATTTTGGATTGCTTAATCTATCTATAGAGGTAAGGGAAGGATGAAACACTATTGAATTTGTAGATGAATATAAGAAATAAATGGAAAAGTTGACTAAGGAGATTCTACAACTTGTCAATAAGTATGAGAAAAAATATTATAATAATTGAAGATGATACGGACATCCCTGCACCTAATCCAAATATAGTGATAGAAGAAGAAATTTAAGGTTTAATGAAATACTGAAGTAAACTTTGTACTAATCAAATTTTGTTACAGATAGTTAAATATCCAAAGCTTGAAGTCAAGAAGATTGATGATGTTATTGTCACATTAGTTACAAAGGCTTCAAGTGTCAAGCAACTTGGTAAGTCACTAATGGTATATACACCATTCAATTGTATGCAAATTTTTCATAAGGATGGAAATTTTGATAAATATTCATGCACTCAATTGGTAGAGGATGAAATAAAATAGAAAGACAAAGAGGCTACTCAAGATCTTATTTAATTGTTGAGTCCAAAGGATTCAAAACATATAAATGTGAAACCTATGCATCATCTGATATCTACACTAGTACAACAACCAAAGTTGAGATGAAGGGAAAAGGGGAAACAAATTCAACTATCACTACCAAGCGATACACCCTCATGATCTCAGGATATGACTCATACAGAAAAGGAGGATGATGAGTTAGTAAACCGTGATGAGGTAATTACATTCCCTAAGTATGATTTGATTGATCTTACACTACAAAAAATGCAAGAGTTAGTCATCTTGTTGATTCATAAGGAAAAACAAGAATTGATGAAAAGAGAGAAGAAGAAAAGACATGTACTACATATTGTCAAAGTTATATTTCTAGATGTATTTGAGATCAAAGATTTGAACAATTAGCATAAAGTCTTGGACAAGCTAGTGTATTTAGTTGAGAAGATTCAAATAGATGATATAGAGACTGATAAAAAGCTACTACAATGGTATGAGAGATGAATGGAGCATTAAGTGTTACAGAAATTATCACAAGAACTTGTACATAGACAAGCTAAGCTTTCTACATCTATTACACAATTGTAAATAATTTTGAAGACCATCAATTCTTTATACTTCAAATTGTGTGAGATAGATCTCCTTAAAAAAATATACTATATGCTCATTAGAGCTATTACATGTAGAGATTAGATATAATATTATCACATTGGGCAAGAATGAAAATTCTAGCTAATCCTCTTATAGTGAACCAATGTTTGGTCAAACAAGGTTAGCTAAGCTCACAACTAGAGATATAAAGATAAGGCATAAGTTGAAATTGATTCAACTTAAATTATTGCCACATATAGAGATAATTTAGAAGGTAATATTTGTTACTAGAGATATTCTATGGAAATAGACAAATTTTTCACAGATTACAGAATTCATTAATCTAGTTGCCAAGCTAGAGATTTAATTTCAAATTTTTAAAAAGGTACAAGAAAGATGGAATAAAGGCTATGGCAATATTGTGTAAATTCATCAATAATTATTTGATAAATATAAAATAGCCCCAATAGACCCAAGTTCTATCAGTGACAAAAACAAGGGGGAATGAAATATTGAGAAAGGGGGAGACATGAAATAAAGGAGGAGATATGAATTAAAATGGGATATCATAATAAGTCACTGCAAAGATTAAAGATCAGATATTAGATTGTATAGTAGTATTCATTTTTTGAACAAAATGATTTCATTACAAAGTGTTTTTGCCACTAATGTTGAAGGGGGGATTTTTTATCTCTAAACTTATGATGTCTATTAGTATCCAAGAAGTTTGTCATTTACTAGGAAATATTACAAGGTCATTACTAAGACTGAGTTATCTAGTAAAGGCTAAGCATACAAAGCTTATACTAAGTGAGATAGTGATTGTTGACTATTTAGTAGTGACTGATAAATATAGTAAGAGCTAAGAAATATAATGAAGACTAAGCATATAGAATAGTTATCAAGTGCAGAGGAAATAGGTATATAGAAGCCGAGTAATAGCATGAAGGTTTATACATGATCGAGTATTAGAGCATTCAAGTGCCAAACATATTTTTCTAACATACAAGTTTGTAATTGAGAAACCTCATATGAAAACCATTTTGGAAGTTGATTACACATCTTTACAAAAGGTAATTATTCCAAGCCATGTATTTCAACCAATTAGAAAATGAGATATAAATGGAAAAAGTTAATGAAGTGTAAACCATTGATAAATATCATGAAACCTTTCTAGAATGTCCATTTAAGGAGGATTCTATTTTAGAAATAGTTAAAATTGAGAGGGGTAGGGGGGTGAATTAGTATTCTACAAACTTTTGTTGCTCATTGAATATTGTTAATTGATTTATAACATGCATATAAAATTAAATCAATATTGTTGAATATTAAATATAAACATGCAAATAGAGAACTCATAAGACCATTTTTTGTTAACTAGGGAAGCATTGGCCAAGGGAAAACCCTAGGGGGGATGATACCCATGAGATGATTCACTAAACAAAAGGATCTAGTTAAGGATATTAACCCTGTTAGGAGTTTATGAAATATATATAGTTTCTTGAGTCCTTGTTAGAGTACTAGGCCTTGTTAGAAGCCTCAAGTCTATTAGGAGTTGGTAGAACAATTACAATGCATGCAAGAAGATCTCACTTCCCTAACATGAAATTATACAATAATTTTTCTTCACAAGAGTAGCTATACATATAATACTTTCTTACTATTGTAACTCACACTTCCTTTGACCTAAATTATATTTCACATCACATAAGGCTTGCATATCTTTTAAGCTATCTATACAATAGTTTGCATCACATAAAACATTCACATTATTTGTGCAAGATAAGATATTTACTTATACCTTGCACATTCAAAATTCACTACTCAGTCAACCTTCATGTCTTCAATGTTTGACATGATATGAAATAACTTATGGATTATGATGTAAGGAAAAATCGATTAAATATTAAAAATATTCATAATATTCTATCATTCTTTTCTAACTTTGATTAGAGGCTCTCAATTTTTCCTTTATGTTACTAAACACAATCATAATGATGCAAATATTAACATTATAATGATATCAATCTACATCTGTGACTCCACAGTCAGCATTGAATATTAATCACCATTCAATATACACCAATTCAAGATACACTATGATACCACATCCCATTCTTTACTTTCAATCACACATCATTACCTATAATCCACTAATAATACATTTCATAACCATCGTTATGAACCAACCATGAATATATAATAATATACACCTTCTACTATTGAGTTCCCCTATCCATTCTCTATTGTTCATTTCTACCATATTTTTTCTCTTCCATCCATGCTCAAGAAGGATAAATATTGTTTCCATATCATTATCCAAGGCTATCTCCTTCTCTATCTTGCTATCAGGTTTCCCATGATTCTCAAACCAAACTTATCCTTAGAACTTCTGGCTTCTTCAATTTGCATGTAATTGTGCTTCCTATTGCTCCTTCTTCTATCAACACCCCTTCTAAAACTTCTAACACCCTTTCCTATTCCTTACATCCTCCACCTATACCATTACTTAACCTTGTTGTGCTTGGGTTTCCTCTAACCTAGGAACCCAAATGCTCTTCTCTCTATTAATTCATTCCTAACTTGTTGCATATCAGGTTGGTCTATCAAGACCCAAGCTATGCCACCACCTTTCCATCTCCATCAACATCCATACCTATCACTCCCATGTTAACTTCTCTCCTCAAGTTGACCTTCAACAACACCTTTTCATGCACATAATAGATATATAATCTGCCACCTTCTACCTCTAATATATTGCTATAAATTCCACTTTCTTTCTGTGGCTATCTCTTCTTTAATATGAAGATAATGAGTGATTGTATAGGTTTGGTTCCACCTAGTGATTATCCCATTCTACCATCTTTACTGTATTCAACCCATTATCGATTTCTTCTCACAATTTGAGCCTCCTCCCCTTGATATTTTGGATTTAAAAAAATTGAGCTCTCACAATTGCAATGCTAACACAACTAGTGTGTGATATACATTCAAAATGTGAAAAGACATTAGAAAATCATAGGTATAACTAAATGCATTGATAAGATAATTCAAACTCGATAAGGATATTGACTCGAACAAAAATTGAAACTTCATTAATAATACATAATAACTCCATTAACAAGATGTCTATAAATACAATTGAATGGCCCTCTAGCTACTGCCAAAGAGCCATTTTGAATTTCTCTTGTGCTTCTCTTGTTCTTCCCAAGACTATTCACTTCAACTCGTTATCGCCCTCTAAATCTCTCTCATTACAATCATGTCTATTTTATAGATGATGTTTTGTGGTTACAAACCTTTTAATGACTCTATGACCATTTGTATTCCCATGTTTGGAATCTTGATTACAAATAATATGAAATAACTTTCTAAATACAACGTTGTAGATTAATAATCCCATGATCTTTAAAAATAACATAATGACTTAATCTGAATTCTATTGTGAAGGTGGTGCCCTTACACTAGATTACTACCCACTGTAGTTACCTAAAAACCTTTAAAAAATAAAGTATTCTTATTTTCTGAAAAAGTCCTGATGACATCATCATCATTTATCAATTAATTATTTAATTAATTAATTAATTAATTATTTAATAAATAAATTAATTAATTTTTATGCCATTAAATCCCTTTATCTTAATTAAAAATATTTAATTAAGGAATCCCTCCCAAAAATGTTTAAATCTTATTTAAACATTATTTCCTTATTTATTAATTATTTAATTAATAAATTGACCAAAAATCCTAAAATAAATAAAATATTTATTTTTTGCCCAAAACTTGGCCAATTTCCTTATGACCAATAACCTCTTCCAAAATCTTCTAATCCTTCTTTAATTTTAATTAAAGGCTAATCCCATCATTTCTTACCCCTAATCCCAACTCAAAATATTTAATTAAGATTAAATATAAATCCTCATGTTTATTAAAAAAGTTTTAATAAATATCTCCTCAACCCAAACCCTTGAAATAAATAAAACTTTATTTATTGCCTAAAAATCTAATTTATCCTCATCCTAAGAAGTTCTAGACTCTTCTAGAAAGTCTTCATCCTCATCCTAGGAAATTCTAGACTATTCTAGAAAGTCTTTATCCTCATCCAAAGTCTAGAATCTTCTAGAAGATGTCTTTAAACCTAATCCTAATCCCCTCCTAACCTTGTCACATTCCCTAAACATGAGTTAAAACTTCCTAACCCAAGCCAAAGTTAACAAAATATCTCCTCCTTCACCCACCCTCATTAAATGCCATCCACTTGCCTCTCCCTAAGCTAATCCTAAACCATCCTAATCCATCCTCTAATCATTTCCACAAGCCTAAGAAAGCTTAAAACCCTCCTAATCAAGTCCAAGTGAAAATTTCTCTCATCACCCTCAAAATATCTCAACCATAAAACTTTATGAAGTCCACTAGGTCATAAATGACTCTTACAAGCCCTTTTATTGCTCTTACAAGTCATTATGAGGGTCTTTATGAAGATTTTATCCCTTGAGCCTCCTTTGTTGACTCATCCTTCCCCTTTCCTCCATCCTCTCACCATGTGACATGTGTCACTCCTTGATTGGCTATAAGGAAGCACAATCCATGTGCTCTCCTCTCATGCAATCTGAGCCCTCCATAAGCTTTTTCCCATCCTTGCATCTTAGCCCTCAAACCCTCAAGCCTCTTGCCTATAAATTGGATCCTTCCCTTTTGCAAAATAACACAATCCATGAAGTAAAGTCATAATGCCATTTTGAGAAGCCATTTTACATCAAAACCATACACTCACACCCAAATTCCAACTCCATTTGAAGCCCTTTTTGAAGCATAAGCTTGAGCATACATCCTATCTATTTAGACAAAGCTACTCAACAAGAGAGCTTCTCATTGAGAGAGCCCATTAATGGCTCATATTCTCAATTGAGAGTTCATCTTAGTCTATCTTGAAGTTTATGAATTTTTTTTAGTTTGTAGAAGCTTTATTTAAATTTGGTTTCTATTAGCATACTAACATTTCTCATATACATTTTGGCACGCCCGGTGGGACCCCACATGGGTCATCTTCATTAGCTTTTTTAGTCAAAATTTTGTATGTTATTTGCTGATTTTGGCTAATTTTTCTTATTTTTGTGATTGGTAGGATTGTATAAATTGGTTTTGTAAGTCCACATGAGCATGAAGAAGACAGAGGAACTCATAATCTATCTAATAGTGTTTGCAGATTTTTCAAGCTTATAGGTGGACAAAGAACTTGAAATTCTTCTTCCTCTTCTTGTCTATATTCTTCTTATTCCATCTACTTCTTCTTCTTCTTGTTGTGGGAGATCTTGGCCATTTTTTTTTAAGGAAGCAAAATCATACACACTTCTTTTTAGTGCTTAAAATGAACCCCCAAATAATACTTAAATCCATTGAAAAATTAAAAATTTGCAAGAAAGAAAAAATCTTTTAACAAGTGAAACTAAACCAATATAATCATTTGCATCCTTGCAACATAAGGGTTTTATATGCATTCATAAAAAATTAGGAACACTTCATTTTTGGGAATTTAAAAAGAACTTCAAGTTTCCATTTCAAAAGGTTCAAAATCAACACTAAGTGCACACTAAAGTTCTTTTAAAAAATCTCATGAAAACTAAGAGTCATAAATGGTTGCCAAAAATTGTCCTAAAAGATTTGTTATTTGTTCCAAACAAATGTCTTATTGCAAAATCTTGAATGTTTCTTAGGATTTTCATGCATCAAAACAATCTAGGAATATCATTTTTGGGCTTAAAATATACAAACTAGAACACAAAATCTTGAATGAAAACCAAAGTCCAAAGAGTCATTTTCACTTTTGAGTCCAAAAAAATCTTGAATGATCTAAGGTTAAAACAAAGCACTTCAAAGTTCTTAAAACAACACACAAAATCTCAATCTTGAATGCTCAAAAGAAAACACTTGAATGTTTAACCACTTTTCTTTGAATGCATGTTGCTAAAATCACTCTTGAATGCCATGGATTAAAATCAAATTTTCCTTGAATGCATGATTAAAACAACAAATCCAATCTTGAATTCTAAGGATCAATTAACCATTGCAATATTAAACACTTCATTTAGAGCTTCTAAAAATTGAACAAAACAAATCTCTTTTCCACATGCAATCTAGGTAAAGTTTTATTTTTGGACATTTAAGAAACCTTGTTAAGTTAAAATACAAATTTGCAAAAATCAATTTGAGTAGTTCCTTGGACTCACCTCTTTTCTAATTACCCATCAAATATTAACCATTGGTTGCAATCTCAGCGCCATTTATGGGGATGAGTCTACTTGAAAAAGGTGTTAAATGTTCCACAATCTAACTCACTCACTTGGTCTTTGAATGTTTGCTTTAACTTTATCAAAATTCTTAAATGATCAAAACTCTGGATTAAATAGATCACACTTCAAATTTGGGCACTAAAATTGAACAACAACTAACGTGGAGAGCCTCCGGGCGCGCGCTTGAAATCAAATCTCACACACTTTTGTTTTGGGCTTAAAACAAACTCACACTCAATCTTGAATGCCTTAAAGAAAATTGATCGATACTTGATGTGGAGGGCCTCTGGGCACGTGAGTTTTCTTTTGTCGACCCTAACTCTTCTTATTGTTTGCATTCTTCGATCAATTTACTTTTTTTGGCGCTTCAAGTTGGAATTGAACATTGTCTCTTAAACATGAGTGCTTGCAAAGTCTAGATTAGCACACATAAGAGTCAGTTGGTAAAAGAACAAGCGTGTTTTTTAGCCCAAGGTCATCCAAGTCTTCTCTCCCCTTGTCATCTTTCGAGGCCATCCTGGGTGCATAAGATTAGGATCCAAAACATTGTTTCTTTTTAGGAAGCCTGCTTGGGGATTTCATCACCCCTTGGACGACCTCAACTGCAACATTCTGGCAGAGTATAAGAATTGGGAGGTGAATCGAAAGACACCTCTCTTGGGATCAAGATTTTGTCACTCGGGCTAAGCCTCAAGGAACTTTATACCCTTGAGAAGTGAAAGAGGAGAAGTGGGTTACTGCTCCTCTCGGCTGTGTGACATCTTTTTGGTCTCATCTACGGATTTGGGCCTCACGTACCTTGGGTATATCGAGGACTCCTTAGCTAAACCAACTATCAAGATTGTAGAAAACCATCTAGGATGTTAATGTGTTTGAGGTGATGGATTGAAAAATTTGTAGAACATACACACTCCTTGGCGCAAGTATCACTTTCTGAGAATCAAAAAATTCTATCTGGTTGTTTCTATCTATTGCTTGATCTTTTATTTGTTGAATGAATGTTTGCCAGACTTGGTCAATCCTAGCTTAGGGCATACTTAGCGTAGTCACTGCCTATTCTAGAAGTTGAATGAGTTGAAGCAAAACAACCAAGATCTCTCAAAGCCAAGCAGATTTAGAAATTGATGTTAGAGCAACCCAAACCCAAACAGAAGTTCCACAAAGTTAAACTCAAACCATCTCTAGCATACCAAGAACTTTTAGCCAAGAGAAAAGAAATAACACCAAGCCCACGAATTGCCAAACTCCACAAAGTAGAGGACAAAGCTACCGACGAAGCACTTCAAGAGGCCTGGTTAGAGCACACCATCAAATTTAGCCAACATCCAAGAGTTAATCCTGCTTATGCCTTACCAACTAGGCATGATTTCTATGATTAGACACCCTTGTTTCTCCACATCTTCTTGGATGAGCTTCACTTTAGAGTCATCTTTGTAGAAGAGCCAGCCATCTTAGGTTATCCCCTTAAGCATTATTAGCTCATCCATCTCATTTAGAATCAAACCATCTAGCCAGCAATCAAAACCTCACATCCAAGCCTTCAAAATTGTTGTCACTTTTGCCAAAAGTTTGCCACTCCTAAAATCTTCCAAATCCATCAATCTCACCAAGGTTATCCCTTTGACAGAGCTTTGTCTAGGGTAATCCAACTTTGTCACTTGTTATCCCTCATCACCTTGAGCTAAAGGTTGGGATCCACAAGTGGTCAATCTCATGTTCTTCCTAAAGGATCATCAGTCTATCCTTAAGTTGACACAATCACCACCAAGCTTGCACATAGGAAAGCAGACCTTTCGTGCTTTGGCAACATATCTTTGAAGTTAGAATCTCCAACCCAATCCTCCTTAGGTTTTTTCATATAGCTTTGCCTTAACCTAGGAAATCATTTGCATAGAGAAGCCTTCCCCCTTTTGCATCCATCAGCATTATTGCATCTCATCCCTAGGAGCATTTTTCATGCCACCCATCACTCGCTTAGCCAAGAAGAAAGAAACAATGGAGCCCTATCATTTGGATCGAACAACCTCACCCCCCTTGAGCACTCAGCCATCCTTCAGCCCAGAGAAAGCTATGCCATCATGTACTGACATTGAAGCTTTCATGAACCAACCAGGAAATGCAGTATTGGTAAATGACATTATAGACAAGAACAAAGAGACAATCATGGCTAATTTTCGAAGGGAAAATGTAGGAACCTTTGACTTTGGAAGAACCCCTCCATTATTAGATCCATCTCACCCATTGTTTGGGCAGCTACCACCACCCATAGGCTCTTATGATCCAAATTATCCTCAATATATGCCAAAAGAAGAGCCTCCAACCAATCCATATGATCCAACAGACCCAAACATACCATCATCCACCCAAGTTGAAATCTCCATGCCGCAAGCCAACCCATCCACCACCACTCCATCCTTGGTTCATACCTCTCCACTCCAAACCCCCTTTACCCAAAATAGCTCACCGTTCACCCCCTTCACTATTGCTGCTGCTGCCCCCCAACCCAGCCTTCCAAATCCACCCATCTCCCAAATCAGTACTGGCATCTTTGGCCAACCTCAGCAATATACAACAAGGATGCCACCCATGGGGCCAAGTAATCAACCTTTCATCAACCCCAGCTTGTTCACTGCAGCCCAAAGCACAATCCCATCATTTCCATTAGGTCTTGGGAGCTCAATACCATTAGCCACAAATCTACAAGCTACTACCCTCACTCCACAAAGCTATCAAATCCCACAAGCTACTACCAATTTTCTACCAAACTCCCAAGTGACCCCAGCCCCTGCCACCACTCTACCAAGCTTCCAAATCCAACCATAAAGCTATCAAACCCCATCAGTTCCATTCCCAAGCTTTCAATTCCCACCACCTCCACCACCAACTAATCCATTACCTCCAATTACCAACTACTTTTAAATGCCACTTCTAGGAGGTAATCCACCACCCCAGCCAACCACCAATTATTTGTAGATACCATCCCAAATGGGGACACAACCCACATATATTGGTCAAACCCCACAAGCCCCCCAATCCTTTCCCCAAGCCTCTCAACCATCTTATACCTTACCTCCACAAAGCAATCCATTTATCCCATAGCCAAGTTATGTTCCTCAATCCCAACCTCAAATCCCATATCAACAGCAAGCCTTGCAACACATGCAGCAATATGCGCCACCTCCCCCTCAGCAACCTGTCATCCACCATGCAGCTGCCCAAACAATGTACAATCCCTATCAGAAAATACCTCATAGCCATCCATATTCAGTGGCCCCATCCAGCACATACCTATCTCAAGGCACTCCTACATTGGGGGCACCCCAGCCATCACCTATCAATTCAGAATGGGAGCAAATGAAGATAGCTCTGAAAGCCATCCAAGAAGGGAATGATCCGAAGACATTCAAGTTTGAGAATGTGTGTCCTTACCCATTTGACAGAGCCATTACCATGACACCATTTCCCAAACACTTTGAGGTACCCAAATTTGACAAATTTAGAGGAAAAGGAGACCCTGTCACACATATCAAAGAATTTTACATGCACTACCAGGACGTAGCATACAATGATGTCTTCCTCTTGCGCCTTTTTCCCAAAAGCTTAGTTGGACCAGCTCTTGAATGGTTTTATAGAATCCCCTATGGCACAATTAAAAACTTTGCTGAATTATCTAAGGCATTTGTATCCCAATATGCCCATCTTGTTGAAATAGAGCTATCAATAGTTGATCTTGTCCACACCAAGCAAAAAGGTGGAGAAAGCCTTGCCGAATACCTGCAAAGATGGCAAACCCTTACCACCCACATATCCTACACCTTGCCAGAATGCCATGTGGTGAAAATGTTTATTGATAATGCCCATCCTAGCTTGGTTCACCACATGACCATGAACTGTTTGCAAACCTACAAAGATATCAAAGAGAAAGGAATGATCCTTGAGCAAGGACTCATTAAAGATGGTGTGGTCAAGCTTTACAAGGAAGCCAACCAAAATCAATCACATTCCAATGACAAGTCTAGGTATTGGAACAAAAACAAGCACGTTGCAACAGATGGTGTCACTGACACCAGACATGTGAATATTATTGGTCCTTCTGACAACCAATCCAACCCACCATATCAACCAAAAAATCAACAAGCTATCAACTACCAACTATAGAATAACCAAAGCTATCAAAACCACAATCCAAGACCCAACTTCCAAGGGTCTAGCAATCAAGCTAATGCCATCAATGTAGCTATAGGACAAAAGCCTAGATTCCAACCTACACCTAGAAACTATACACCCCTTGGTGAGCCATTGGATGTCATTTTTGAGAAATTAGTCAAAGAAAACCTCATCAAATTTCCTCCTACCCAGAAAATTGACCCAAGCCAATCCAAAGCTACATGGTACAAAGATAATGAGTACTGCAAATTTCATAGGGTAAAAGGTCACACTACCCTCAGATGCATGAAACTGAAAGACTATGTGCAGGACCTCATTGATCGAAAGGAAATCACTATTGGTGCCCAAATCTCTCCCAATGCAGGCTTACAGATCTATCAAAATGCTTTTCCTCCACACCACAACCAAAATCCTACAAAAGCACCTATCCAAACCAACAACAACAACACCAACAACTGTCAGCCAAACCAACAGCATGGGAAGAACAATGACCACACTTCATCCTATATAGACTATGGTAGCCTTATAGGTTGTATATCTGAGAAAGAGCCTTCCGTCAATGTTATCAATATCCAAGGACCAAACAATGAGTGTGCAGTCACCACTTGAAGAGCACAATTTAACATCGCAGGCCCACCTATTACACCAACACCATTAGCTCCATCAAAAAGCCAATACAATATCTTGGAACACCTTGGAAACATGCTAGCCCAAATCTCCATTTTAGACCTTCTTCGCACTAGTCCTGTGTACAAGAACATCCTTGACAGTGCTCTCATAGAATCTCGTGTCCCTTCTGATATCAATTCTACTGATTTTCATAATCTTGTTGGACACCTCTCATCCTCATGTGCCCTATCATTCAAACCCACCAACATACCCGTGGTCAAGCCAGATCACACTCTTCCGCTTCGCATAGCCATCATGGTATCCAACTTTTCTGTAAAAAGAGTAATGATAGATAATGGATCAGACTTGAATATTTGCACCCTAAAATTCATAAAACAAGCTGGGTATACTGAGGCAGATATCATCAGTGAGGTTATCACCATCAAAGCTTATGACAACTTGGAAAGAACCATAGAAGGAACTATTTTGTTGCCAATCAAGGTTGGGCCAATCATCCAAGAGACACTCTGCCATGTTATTGATCTAAACCTACCATTTAACATCCTCCTCGGTCACCCATGGATTCATGCCATGAAAGCCATTCCATCCACTTACCATCAGTGCATCAAATTTCCGCATCAAGGCACTGAGGTAACCATCCATGTCGATCCTGAACCCTTTGCTTACTGCAATGCGGTTGAAGCTTCATATACAAACCATTGCCCTAGAATTGATATCGACACATCCATTGCCAGCTCATCCCACTCTTATAATGACCCAAAAACCATCCTCGCCTCTACCCTGTCTACCGTGAAGATCAATAACAAAGGTTGTGGAGAGTATAGTCTGTCAGATGCATTTGCTGTCGGGGCACTTCCACTTGTTCCACATGCCCATGGACGACCGACATATCACAAAGCTAAGGAGGTTCCACCTCCTTGATACAAACAGTTTGGCCCAACAACCTTTGTATCCTCAAAAATCCCTCTTCATGAGGAGCTCACTCTAGATATCAACAAATGGTTACATAAGGATGCACCTCAAAGAAATCAAGCACGCCTTGATCACTTCAACCAAAAGTATCCCCTAGAACATAAGCTCATCACTGACAAATGGAACTATCAAGGTGGTGGTCTAGGACCAGAAGAAAGAGGTATGCAGTGCCCCATCGATGCACACAAGTGGGAATCGAAGTCAGGTCTTGGCTTTGGCATACCCACAATTAGGGGCACCAATGAGAACGGTCACGCTTTTTTAAACAATCACTGCAACCTTGTCGAAATCAAAGACATTGCTAAGGAAGTTGAAAAGAGAGCCTACAATGATATCCTAGACCAAATTTCCCTCGAAGACTCTGTTCTCCAAGAACTATCCATCCACCTCATTGACGTACCACTCGCCCATCCACAACTCATAGATTGGGACCAACCAAGTGTCATACACATCGATGAGTTCACATCAGAGGAGGCACTTCTAAGATTCATGGGAGCTGAAACTCCTCACAAGAAAACAAAGCCAGATCCTGCCTATATCTAGAAGCTAGATCCCAAGGGGTATTTTGGAGAAAATCCCCAACCTAGTTCCGATACACCCAAAACTAGAACTAAGGTGAATCTAAGACTAGCTAAGGCAATGAAGAGAACCCCTCAGCAAGAAAATCCAGAAGAACATGAGGATTTAGCATTGCCTCCTCAAGATAATTGACCAAAGGTGTCTTCTATTCTAATTGAGGATACTCGAGAAGTCAACATTGGTTCTTCAGAGATCCCCAGACTTGTTCAAATTGCTGCATCCCTATCACAAGACCAAGCTAACCTCCTCTTTGAGGTCTTAAGAGAGAAAATTGGCCAATTTGCATGGTCATATCAGGACATGCCAGGACCTAATCCAAAGCTTGTAGTTCATCATCTTGCAGTTGATCCAAAGATCAAGCCCGTCAGACAAAAGCTTAGAAAAATGCACCCCAAGGTGGCATTATTGGTCAAAGCTGAATTAGAAAGAATGTTAGCTGCTAAGGTTATCCAACCTATCGACTACTCAGAGTGGATCTCCAACATGGTCCCTGTCACTAAACCTTCCGGTGACATCAGAATCTGCACTGATTTTAGAGATCTTAACAAAGCTTGTCCAAAAGATGATTTTCCCTTGCCCAACATAGATATGATTGTAGATCTTATAGCTGGACATGAAATTTTGTCCCTCATGGATGGATTTTCTGGGTATAATCAAATCAAGATTGCAGAAGAGGATCAGCATAAGACAACATTCACTACCCCTTGGAGAACCTTTTGCTACAACATGATGCCTTTTGGCCTAAAGAATGCTGGGGATACCTATCAAAGAGCTATGACAACCATTTTTCATGATCTCATCCATAGCATTTTGGAGGATTATGTGGATGATATCTTGGTCAAGTCTCATACTTTCATGGATCATCTTGCTGACCTAGAGAAAGTCTTTGATAGGTTAGCCAAATATCATCTCATGCTGAATCCCAAGAAATGTGTCTTTGGGGTCACATCTGGCAAGCTTCTAGGTTTCATAGTTTCTAAACGAGGTATAGAGATCGACCCTAAGAAGGTCAAGGCTATCTTAGACATGCCTCCTCCCCAGACACTGCGAAAACTTCACTCTCTTCAAGGAAAGCTCCAATCTGTTCGGTGCTTCATCTCCCAGCTTGTAGATAAGTGTACACCATTTTCACATTTACTGAAGAAGGATGAGAACTTCAAGTGGGATCCTTTATGTCAGTGTAGCTTTGACCATCTCAAGCAATATCTCATCAATCCCCCTATCTTGGTTCCACCAGTTCCTGGTTGTCCCCTGATTTTGTACATATCAGCAACACCTACTACTCTAGGGGCACTTCTAGCACAGCTTGATGACTACAACAGAGAAAGAGCCATCTACTACATCAGTACAACCCTAGTTGGTTATGAACTCAATTACACTCCTATGGAAAAAGCTTGTTTGGCAGTTGTTTTCTCAACTCAAAAGCTTCGCCATTACATGCTAAGTCATACCATCCAACTAGTCTCCAAGATTGACCCTCTCAAGTATATGCTCTCTAGAACAGCACTTACAGGCTGTTTGGCCAAATGGATTATGCTCCTTAGTGAATTTGACATCCAGTATGTGGATAGAAAGGCAATCAAAGGGAAAGCTATAACAGATCACCTAGCTGATGCACCTCTAATAGATGCTTATCCATTGATCACAGAATTTCCAGATGAGCATATCTATCTAATTGAAGAACAACCCCCATGGAAACTTTATTTTGATGGATTATACACATCTCATGGATCAGGGGCAGGAATATTGTTGGTCACACCTCAAGGAGATTACATTCCAAAAGCCTTCAAGCTACAATTCCCTAGCACCAACAATATAGCTGAATATGAGGACCTCATAGCAGGATTAAAGATAGCTGCAGAATGGAAGATTGTTGAGCTACAAATCTTTGGCGATTCTCAGCTCATCATCAAGCAAGCCCTAAATGAATATCAAACCAAAGATGAAAAGCTATTACCCTACAAAGAGCTGGTTGATCAGCTAACCCAACATTTTATAGAGCTTCAGTTTACACAAGTGCCTCGAATACAGAACAAAGCAGCAGATGCTATGGCTACTATAGGCTCGCTCTTGGAAATTCCCCAAGCAGCTACATAGTATGAGTTTTTAGTGGAGCAACTCCTCACACCCACCTATGCGAATGAGGATTCAAACCGTGTTTGTATCTTGGTTGGTCCCCAATCCCCTTGGTACCATGAGATTCACGCTTACCTTAACAATGGTATCATATCCCCTCACCTCACACATACTCAACGCCAAAACCTCATCCGAAAATCATCCCGCTATGTTATCCTAGCCAATACCCTATATCGTCGAGGTTATCACGATACTCTCTCTCGATGTTTAGACCAAAATGAGGCCGCAATGGTGTTAAAGGAAGTACACTCTAGACTTTGCAGTGCCCACACAAGTGGTATTGTCCTAGCATGACAAATCCTTAGAGCAGGCTACTATTGGCCTACCATTGAAGAAGACTCTTGTGACTTTGTCAGAAAGTGTCTCCCATGTCAGCAGCATGCAAATCTTGTGCATGCTCCAGCACAGGATCTACAGCCTATTGTACCACCTTGGCCTTTCGCTTGTTAGGGCCTTGATCTAGTTGGAACTATCACACCCCTCTCATCTGATGGACATAAATGGATAATAACAGCTATAGACTATTTCACTAAATGGGTGGAAGCAGTCCCCCTAGTCTCAGCTATAGGAGTTCAGGTCTCCAAGTTCATCTTGTACCACATTGTTTGCCACTTCGGCATCCCATCCACCATCTTCACCGACCACGGAGGTAACTTTGAAAATCTCAACATGGAAGAATTATGCACTTCCCTCTACATCCACCACCACTTTTCTAGCCCATATTTCCCACAAGGTAACGGCTAGGCAGAGGCAACTAACAAAACCCTCCTCAAAATTCTAAAGAAAGTTGTCAATGATTTTGACCGTGATTGGCACCTACAAATAAATCCAGCCTTATGGGCCTATTGAACTTCCTTTCGTACATCCACAGGCACAACTCCATACTCCCTAGTCCATGGTGCTGAAGCGGTACTACCTATAGAGGTTGAACTTCCCTCCTTGCGCATATCTTTGCAAGGGAAAATATCAGATGAAGAATATAGAGTAGCTCGACTCACCCAGCTAGATCTCTTAGACGAGAAGTGGCAACAAGCCTATGATCATCTCATAGTCTATCATTCTCATCTCAAAAGAAATTTCAACAAGAAGGTGCTTCCATGACACTTTCAGCCAGGTGACATGGTCCTCAAAGAAAACATGAAAGTCCAAGTAGATCGAGAAAAGAAAGGCAAGTTTGAACCTACATGGCTTGGTCCTTATGTTGTCACTGCTTCCTTTGGCTCTAGAGCTTATCAGCTATCTACACCAGAAGGAGAACTCTTGAATGATCCTACTAACATCATTCATCTCAAGAAGTTCTATGCTTGAAGATCCTTGGTATACAAGGCTTTTGAAAAATACAAAAGAAAAAAATAGTAAAGAGAAATAAGCATCCAATGGTGAAAACTTGGCAATTCAAGCACCTTGGATAGGTACCTTGGTGAAAACTTGGTAATTCAGGTGCCCTGTGTACTAAAGACTAATCCATTATCTATCACTATCTTATCCCTCATCCATTTACCCACCATCCCATAAGACACACTTGCTTGTTCCCTTGGTGTTCCAACCAAATATCCAAAATCTGATGAAGCTTGTAAATACCTCCTGTATAGCTTGTAAATCTTGTACCAAAGCTTGTATTATACCTTGTAAGTCTTGTACCATACCTTGTCTATCTAAATCTTGTCCAAGGTTTGTACCATATTCCAGCTTATAAATAATCTTGTATCCTAGCTTGTATACTATCACGTGCACACACAAAACCCCATTTTCACTTAATCTTTTCGCAAACCATCTACCTATCCACCTATCACCTATTATAGACATCCCATCCTTCACAAACATTTCCATCTCACAAAAACCAAAATATGAAAAGACTTGTACATTTATAACATATCTTGGTCCATCAGCTTGAACATCCTCTTTAGCTTAGTACCATTGTATCTATCTAGCGTTCGTGTCAGTTCGTCCTTGGTCAACATCTTGCACACATCGCACACTTTGGTTAGATATTCCAATGCATCCTTAAGCTAGATTTCCTATCACCAAAGTGTTATATTTCTTAGTTCAGCTTGCTAGACGCATCACTCATCCAAATCCACACCCTTCGGTGCTCTCTGATAGGTCCTTGCAGGATATAGCTTTCCTCATGTCTGATCTTGGTCTGTTAGTACCTTGTCCTACCCATCTCATTGGCAAACAGTTCTCTTTTGGATTGTCACTTTCTTTTGATTTGGGATCTTCCCTTTTGGGTCTTGAAATATCTTTTCCAAGCAATCTCCTTGTTCCCTCCTCAAGGTTGCCATGATCTTCCATATCATGGTATGCTGCGAATGGGGCAATTAGAGCGTAAGGTCTTGATCAGGTCTTTTGCTTGTTTTCTTTTTCTGCTTGTGGGTCACCTAGTGTCGTTTCCACACTGCTTCCTCTGGGATTCATGTGTGATATTCGGGCAATCCGTGTGTGTTTTTTTTGAGTCAGTTCGTCAGTCCTCTAGATGGTTGGTAAAAAGTTCTTGATATTCTTGGTAACCCTGGCAATTAACCAATAGTCCTATAGCAAATCTAGTGCTCAACTACATGGTGGTACTTCTCTTTGAAGTATCCCCCCGCTCAAAAAGCTTCAATGGTTTTCCTTCATCTCCATTATCCCCCATCCATATCCAGCATTTGTATCTCCTACCCCAGCTTATGCATCAGTATCTCTTTGAATCACTCATCACTCTTAGCTTTAGGGATCCACAATCCTAGTCTTAGGGATCCACCAATCCAAATCAATCCACCAAGCCTCATCTTTTGAGATCCACAATCCTAGTCCTAGGGATCTTCGAAACCCATCTTCACCAATCTGACTCTTTGAAATCCTGTTGCATCAGCTTTTTAATCCCCTCATCCATCTCCCTATCCTAGATTCCTTTTTATAGCACTCTGCTCCTTCATCCTCCACCTTCCCTAAAGTCTTAAGCTTGCTTCCTCTTGTGCATCTGATTCTCCTTTATCATTCTCCCATAGTGAGAGTTTGAGCTAATTTAGCCCCCCTTCTCTTTGCCAATCTGAGTTTCCTTGCTCATCTGAGATTCTTGTACATTTCAAGAAGCCATCGAGCCTCACTTTCTCTCCCCACTGCCTTCTTGAGGGGGCATCTCACAGTCCATTCTCTCCTCTTCTGCTCTAGCCTTGGGCATCTTATTTTCTTATCTTTGATGCCATGCCACTTGTGGCATCACATCAAAGAGGGGCAAAATGTAGACACCTAAAAACCTTTAGAAAATAAAGTATTTTTATTTTCTGAAAAAGTCCTGATGACATCATCATCATTTATTAATTAATTATTTAATTATTTATTTAATTATTTAATAAATTAATTAATTAATTTTTATGCCATTAAATCCCTTTATCTTAATTAAAAATATTTAATTAAGGAATCCCTCCCAAAAATGTTTAAATCTTATTTAAACATTATTTCCTTATTTATTAATTATTTAATTAATAAATTGACCAAAAATCCTAAAATAAATAAAATATTTATTTTTTGCCCAAAACTTGGCCAATTTTCTTATGACCAATAACCTCTTCCAAAATCTTCTAATCCTTCTTTAATTTTAATTAAAGGCTAATCCCATCATTTCTTACCCCTAATCCCAACTCAAAATATTTAATTAAGATTAAATATTAATCCTCATGTTTATTAAAAAAGTTTTAATAAATATCTCCTCAACCCAAACCCTTGAAATAAATAAAACTTTATTTATTTCCTAAAAATCTAATTTATCCTCATCCTAAGAAGTTCTAGACTCTTCTAGAAAGTCTTCATCCTCATCCTAGGAAATTCTAGACTATTCTAGAAAGTCTTTATCCTCATCCAAAGTCTAGACTCTTCTAGAAGATGTCTTTAAACCTAATCCTAATCCCCTCCTAACCTTGTCACATTCCCTAAACATGAGTTAAAACTTCCTAACCCAAGCCAAAGTTGACAAAATATCTCCTCCTTCACCCACCCTCATTAAATGACATCCACTTGCCTATCCCTAAGCTAATCCTAAACCATCCTAATCCATCCTCTAATCATTTTCACAAGCCTAAGCAAGCTTAAAACCCTCCTAATCAAGTCCAAGTGAAAATTTCTCTCATCACCCTCAAAATATCTCAACCATAAAACTTTATGAAGTCCACTAGGTCATAAATGACTCTTACAAGCCCTTTTATTGCTCTTACAAGTCATTATGAGGGTCTTTATGAAGATTTTATCCCTTGAGCCTCCTTTGTTGACTCATCCTTCCCCTTTCCTCCATCCTCTCACCATGTGACATGTGTCACTCCTTGATTGGCTATAAGGAAGCACAATCCATGTGCTCTCCTCTCATGCAATCTGAGCCCTCCATAAGCTTTTTCCCATATTTGTATCTTAGCCCTCAAACCCTCAAGCCTCTTGCCTATAAATTGGATCCTTTCCCTTTGCAAAATAACAGAATCCATGAAGTAAAGTCATAATGCCATTTTGAGAAGCCATTTTACATCAAAACCATACACTCACACCCAAATTCCAACTCCATTTGAAGCCCTTTTTCAAGCATAAGCTTGAGCATACATCCTATCTATTTAGACAAAGCTACTCAACAAGAGAGCTTCTCATTGAGAGAGCCCATTAATGGCTCATATTCTCAATTGAGAGTTCATCTTAGTCTATCTTGAAGTTTATGAATTTTGTTTAGTTTGTAGAAGCTTTATTTAAATTTGGTTTCTATTAGCATACTAACATTTCTCATATACACCCACAAAGTTGGCTCACCATGAATTAGTAATTATTTTGTTACCAAAATAATTCATAAAGCCATACAACTCAATTATCTTCTATGCTCTATTCTTCTTTATTAAATACATGTACCAATATATCAAATGTAACTCATGTCATACTATCTATACATACCTACAAACTAGCTCACATCATCATAACACTATCATAGAGCTTTCTTTGATTGTGCATGAGCTAACTATCAATGAGTCTTTCATACACATCATATATGTCTCTGTACTAGTGAAAAATGTCTATCATTTAGACAATTTTGTAACTTTGAATGCATAAATGAATTGTTTAATATATTATGCCATAAATGACAACTATCAAGATATCTACCTGACCATATTTACAACAATACCAACCTTTACATTTATGTAAACATTTGGGAAAATTGGCTAAGGTCCCTAAATGATGTCATACATAGGAAAAATAAATAATAGTAACTACAAAAAAAAATGCCCTCAAAAAATAACAATTGTATTCATGTTTTGATGGATGATTACATTTCTTATCACCCCTTACATTGATACATAGATGTACTCCCCTTATATATATATATATATATATATATATATATATATATATATATATATATATATATATATATATATATATATATATATATATATATATATATATATATATATATATATATATATATATATATATATATATATATATATATATATATATATATATACATACAATTTCCTTGCATATATTACTTCTCCTCCTTAGTACTTACAATCATTACAATCATAAAAATTTTCTTTGCATATTACCATCCCTTTGAGATCAATGCCAAAGCTGTCAAAAACTATATCCATAAAAATTGGGTGGCCTCTTACTAATACAAATTGTTAGAAATAGATAATACTAAGAGGGGGGTGAGTTAGTATTCTACAAACTTTTTCCTAAAATTAAATATTGTTAATTACTTTATAACATCCATATTAAAGTAAACTAATAATGTTAAATATTAAATATAATCATGCACATAGAGAACTCATAACATCATTATTTGTTAACTAGGGAAACCCCGACCAAGGGAAAACCCTAGTGGGGATGATACCCACAAAAATGATTCACTAAACAAAAGGATCTGATTAAGGATATTGATCTTGGTAGGAGTCTATGAAGTACATATAGTGTCTCGAGTCCTTTTTTGAGGACTAGGACTTGTTAGAAGCCTCCACCCTATTAGGAGCTACTTTGACCATATTAGGAGTTAGTAGAACAATTATAGTGTAAGCAAGAAGAGCCCACTTCCCAATAATGTAATTATATAATAATGTTTCTTCATCAGAGTAGGTATACATACAATACTTTCTTACTACTATAACTCAATCTTCCTCTGATCATACATTAGATTTTGGATCAAATAAGGCTCAAATATCTTTCAAGATATTTTTACAATAGTTTTCATCATATAAAACATTCACATTATCTGTGCAAGAAAAGATGTTTACTTATACTTTTCACATTCATAATTAACTACTTAATTGGCCTTCATGTCTTCATACACTTGACATAATATAAAATAATCTATGGATTAGTATCCACAAAGTTAGTTCATCATGACCTAGTGATTATTTTGTTACCAAAATAATTCATAGAGCCATACAACTTAATTCTCTACTATGATCTATTATGTTTCATTAAATGCCCATATAAGTATTTCAAATGTAACTCATGTTCTACTATCTATACACACCTTAGGATCAACACACATCATCATGACATTGTCATAGACCTTTGCTAATCTATGCATGACCTAACTCTCAATGAGTCTTCTGTACACATCACATGTATCTCTGTACTACTACAAACTATCTAACACTTAGATAATGTTCTAACTCTAAATGCATAAATAAAATTCTGAATATATGTTGCCATAAATAACATCTATCTAACTGTATTACCAACATTTTAACTCTAGAATGAAATGTGAGTTTATGAAGAAAGAAGAAGAGATAAGAACAAGTATCCTTATGTGCATGGAAATGAGTGAAGGAAAAGTCTGAAAGAAAAGAAGATAGAGAGAAATTAGAGTAGTGAAGGACTATATAGAGTTATCAAATTAGGAGATTAGGTTAGTGGTTCAATAAAGAGGACACCCAAGATCATCTTGTAGAGAACACTATGGGTCATGTACTAAACTAGTTATTGTTAATTGAGACAGGGTAAATCTCTTAACAGAGCGGGCTTAACAACTCTATTTAAACCTCCTCATAGAGTCCTTACTTCATTATAAGTGTAAAATTGTTTAACAAGGTGATGCAGGAGCACCCTAGGTGTAAGAGCAATCTTGAATCACCCAAAAATATTTTACTTTTAGTCTTTTCTATTTTAATAAGGACTAGTACACAAGGTGGTTGCTATTTATGGGAACATGCTATTTTTAGGAAGTTTTTCATATGAGCTCAAAATGTTATCATTTTCTATAAGAAGGTTCATTTTAGAGCGGTAAGCTTACCATAAAAATCTCATGGCTCAAGAAAAAATATTAGAGAAGTTATTGTAGATTTTTAGTGGAAACATTTTCAAAAAAATCTTCAGGCTCATTGTTGGAGGCCTTAAACTACTTAGATGAGGTTAGAAAACTTGATGGAAGGGTGCTAGCATAGTTTCAAGCTTGTAGATTAGGAGCTGAAATTTTTGAAAAGTGGTTATAATAGCCAATTGGAGCAATAGTTCATGAGTTATGACCTTTCGAAGTTGGGCTGCCTAAAATATTTAAAATAATTGTCAAAGATGCATTTGGTTGACTCTATATGTATTGTTAGGGTTTTTTGGCCTTGAGTATTAAGTTTCAATGTTTAGAATCTTCTAGGGTGACATATAATAGTCTATTTAAGAAACACTCAAACATTGTGTAAGATAGCTTTGGCTAATAGTTTGCAACTTGTCTTGTAGATTATTGTAATTAAAGTGCCCATGTGGGTAAGCATATTGTACTTGTGAATTCTGTAATTTTGCATTTGTGACACAAATAAGAAGTCCATATTTTATTCCCACATTTTCTATTGTTTCTTTCCTTCTATTATGAGTTTATGCTTTTAAGCTGAGTACCCTTGATCACAAGGTGAGACCTAATTTTATCTTAAGCTTTTAATAGGATAGAGGCTATTAGAAATATGGTTAGCTAGATGGGTAGAGTTTTGCCACTTATGGAAACATTGTTGGAGTACTTTAGAATAACAAAGAGGGGGTGTGAATCAATTATCCAAGGTCTAGATGTATAAATAAATCTTTTCAAAGCTTAGTGAACCCATAAAAGATTCATCCTCATGCATGCATCCATAAGATTATGTAAACACAAAAAAATTGTAGGTTACTATCAAAACAACTTGTAGAAATATAAAGCATAAAACATAACAAATTCATCAACAAAATTAACACAACGATTTACCTGGAAACACAATTTGGGAAAAACTACCAATAACATGCTACTCCTTTCCATTCTTCTAAAGTGATGCCCTATGAAAGGCCAACCTTGTTAAAGGTTACAATACACACTATTAAATGTGACCCAATTAAGGGATTTCAATCACCTTATTAGAAGTGAGCCTTGTTAGAGGACTTTAGGCCATTTACTTGGAATGCCACCGAATTAAAGGATTTACAAATGACTATTAGGTCAACCATAATACAAAGGATTTACCCTAGATTGATACAATTGTTAGAGAGTAATAATAGAATTTTGATTTGATACAACTTAAAACTTCTCTTATAGATTATAGATCTTTGTCAAGTCCTGAATTCTACTTGGCCTTCATACTTTGTATTTCTAATAGCTTGTTCACCTTTCAAGCATTCATCTCCTTAAAACTTCTTTCCTTAACATGCCATTGCAAACTCTTCTCTTGGGTCACTTGATGAAGAAAAACTCTTGATTCCTTGTCTCCCTTAGGTCCTCAAACATGACAATGTTTCTTCATGACCAATCATTCCTATAACTAGGAAATTAAGATATTTTCCTACTCATTTTCCATCATCCAAATTTAGGGTTTGAATGGATTAGGTAGGATACAATGTTTCTGCCTCATATCTTATATCTCTTCTAGAAAATTCTCATAGAATCCATTTGAATTCACCTATTAATGGTTTACCTCAAATTTTGTGCCACTAGCTCATCAACCTTATCTTCCACCTAGTTCAAAAAATCTAAGGAAATAAACTTGTCAGCTTAAATTCATTTAATCTTCAATCTGTTAAATAATGCAGTGGCTTAGGATTATCAACCTTTTGATGCTCGACACATACTATGTTGCTCGGCATCCATTCTAAAAATACTCGACACCTACTAAAGTTTACTAATGCTTGACATCAACTAAACTTTACTCAGGATCAACTATTTCCCTTAGGATACACTAGAATGAAATTTTACTTAGCTCCAACTAATTTTACACTCGGTCAAGCTTGGCAGACAAACTTCATGTAACTTTTTCTTCTAAACTTTTTAAGTGTAACTAGCTTTTGTAACCTTAAGTGGATTATCATACATCATGTCATCACTGTCTTAACTAATCCTTGTACTTCATTACATAATTATAACACAACCATTCCTCTAGGTGCTATTATTACCTCTTATTGATCAAATCCTCTCCATCAATAAATTGAGTAATAATACTTGAATCTTATAAGTAGTTGTTTTTGGAGCTCAAAATTGCCTTCTTGAATTTTGAGCACCATTGAAAATTTGGTCCTATAAATGCTTTTAAATGAGATTGTACCCTGCTATCAGTCTGAGCCCCATGAGGTGTTTAATATTTCTAACACCCTCCATCTAGTATGTCTAAGTGTTTCATGAAGTAAAGCATCATTCCAAGTCATTTGGTGAAGTCTTATTTTGAGCTAGTTTTAGATCTGCATTTTTACCCTAAGTGTCAAACAACGATAGGAGCTTGTGTTTGTCATTGAATATCTCGCACCTAGAAATTTTTTAGGACTCACGACTTTGGGAGTGTCTAGTATCCATATCTGAGAACCTATGTTTTAGATTTTGAGTGATCTTGAGTTTGTTTGACTAGGTTTTGAATCCCTCAAAGTTGGTAGTTTATTGTTTTCATGTTGATGCGCTTTGCACATATTTCTGGGAAGCCCTGTTTGACCTATAATAACATTTGACCAATTGATCCAAATGCTAAAGTTCCTTTTGTGTTTCATTACAAATGTTAGAGACTTGTCATGTTTCAAGTTTCAATTATTGAGGAATCCGTTTGATCAGTTTTCAAATGCGATTCCAATGGAATTTCTAAAGTTTTACTATTGTCAACAAATGTAGATTGATTGGAACCCCTGTTTATGACATCATAACTCAAAATCTATGAGTGGCTAGATCAAATGGATTGTACCACTATGTTTTCCTCTGAAAACTCTCTTAGTGTACCAATTTTTAAGTCTTGATGAATTCATTTGCACACTTTTCCAGGTCAATTGCATTCCCAAAAATTGTTTTTCCATCACTATTTCTAGTCAGCAAATTCGAATAGCCTATTTTGACTGCTCGCCATTTGCGCCCTATTCTTTTTCATGAGCCCAAATTGTAGATTTATAATGTCCTCATGATAGAGAACCAATGCCCCATTTTTTGTCTTTCCAAGTGTCCATTTGGCAAGTTTTCCAAGCCAATTCCAAACCCAATTTATTTTTTTCAGACATCTTTTCATACAGGTAGTTCTGAAGGGTTAAATTTGACAATGAATATCTTTTGACCATGAATTCATCATGAGACGAGATTTGATAGGATATGAATATCTAGAATAAAGAGTGAGTATGCCAATTTTCAGAGCTCTAATATTTTAGATTAGTTTTTAAGGCCAGTCAACAAACCTCCTGGTGCAAAAATGACAATTGAATGTAAAGGGCAAAGATGAGCTTTTAAGGGTAATTCAATGATCAAATTTGATTTTGATAAATATCAGATGATGAGTGGGTCAATTTAAAAGATCAAATGTTTGAAAATGAAATTTTTTTAGTCGGATCCACTTTGGGGCCTGACTATTTCCACCAAATTGAAAAGGCATTGGTTTCAAAATAAAAGTTATAATGATTTTGCAATCATTAAATTTTATTTGTATGTACATCATGGGAAATCAAAAGGTATGATATCAATAACGAATTCTCATCTAGTCCACAATAGAATTTTCAATTGTGTTTGAAGTGTCTTTCAAATTAGGTATATGGTTGTATGGACTAAAAAGGGCTCATAGCGTCTTTCATAACCAATCCAGTAATAATGGCCCCTATGAGACTGTAGTTTATCATTTTCTCCACATGATAGTATTATGTGTAACCCTCTATCAATAGATTAATAATCTCTATGTTGATCTCCCCATTTTGGAAAAGGGACTGAAGGTAACAAGTACAAAAATTATGGTGGGAAAATATAATGTGAACTCAAAGCATCTAGATGTTTTAAATTTCGGGTCTTCTCCTTTGAAGGGAAATCCTATTTATGGAAGCAAGATGTTAGATAGCAACATGTTGAAGGTGCATGAAGTTTAGTCAAACTCTATTATTTACTCATAGTTTTCATTGATGCTTATCGACATATTGCAAGGCTTGGCTCAAGAGTTTTTGTTGAGATAATGGGTGTTCCACACATTGCATAATATTGTTATTTTATTATTTTATTTTTTATTATGTAATGTTGTGCCTAGATGGACGTGCAACATGTAAAGATTCCCATGGAATATTCTTGATGAGTTGTATTGTAACATTGTGAAAAAATTTCATGTAATTATTTAATATTGGAGAAAAAGAATTAAATGCCCAATATTAAATGTGGGGTCAGTGGGTTAGGTAGCACATGGTTTTAGCACATGGTTTATGTAATACCACTTGGTGGTTTTGTGGGACTTGCTACTATATAAGCAACCACAAGGGTAGTTGTTGTATAGAGAAATAGAGAAGAGAGAGAGTGACAAGGAGAAGACAAAAGGCAAGAGTCGAGCGGGACAAGGCTTGACAGGTTAGCCAAGGGAGCATTTGTGAAGGTTGAAAGCATGTCATGGGATGTGTGGATTCATGCTTGTTCACATAGTTTGCTCGGTTGTGGCTATGGCCATGAAGGCTTCCATGGTTGTATGGCAATGGTATTTTTGCTGAATAATACATGATGATGGATGCTTTTGGAGACTGGGTTTTTCCCTCAATGAGGGTTTCCCAGGGTATATCTTGTGTCACAATTTTGTGGGTATGTTTTCTATTCTCTTGCATGTGGATTTTAATTCCGTGTTTATTTTAGCTTTATGATGGGTTATGTGGAAACGGTTATATTCTTTGTTGCCAAGTTTCCTTACAAGTGGTATCAGAGCTATGGTTTTATTATTGTAACCCTAGATTGAATCCATGGGAATGCATGAGAGGATAAAAGAAAGGGCAAGATATATGAATGATTTGTTGCAGATTTGAGGGTTTTGGATTTGCTGTTATGATGGGATGTTAAAAGATTTGGGCATGGGAAATTGTTGGATAAAAAGGTTTTTCAGATGTTTCATTTAAATGAAGGTTTTGGGGGGTAGCTTGCAGAAATGACCTCTTGGGTAAAAACAGACCTCACCATTGGATCCGGGTCGACATTTCCATAAATTTTGATATATAATATGCCCTAGTTTGGCCATGTTCAGAAGAAATGAAAGAGTTTTTTTGGTTTCAGCCCATGATGGCCATCAAATTTAATCCCGTCGGAATTTTCGTCACTGAAAAAAAATTAAAAATGAAAAATCATACTGAAAATGGTAAAAAGACTGTCTTAGTAAAACGGCCATAACTTTCTCTCAGAATATCAGATTTCAGAGTTCTTACAGGCGTTGGAAAGCTAATTCAGAGCACTACAAGATGGTGTAGGTTTGGTTCCATGATTTTGAGATTTCGTTAGATTTTAAGAGCCCTAAAGTTAGATGTTGTTTATTTTGAGCATGGATTAGGGCATAACTTGGGCATACAGAGTCGGATTTTGGACTTCGAGTAGTCAACGGAAAGCTCTTGGAGAGCTCTATACATTGGTTCAGATTTGGTGTAGGTTTGGCATGATTTATTTATTGATATTTTTATCTGAACAGTTTATGGTATATATTTTGACTATGGTAACATTGCGAGTTTATGGCATTGGAAGATTTAAGATTTGATGTCATTGTATACTCAGTTCATATTTCAGTTTGGTCTCATGATGATATGGTTATCAGTGTTTGGTTTGGATATGCATGATGGCTTGTTGGATCTACAAGTTGTGCAGTGTTGTAAGCGGTCTATACTTACAGGTTGCATTTATAGCTTGGTTATGGGTTGTCTTTGCCCATTGATCTTTCATTATTGATGCATATTCAGATTGGTGGCTTGGATTTGGGTTGTCTATGCCCTAAGTCACATGATTTTATCTTCATGTAGAAGGAATGAGATGTTGTTACCAGGTACAGTCATGGTGGAGGATTGTGGTTGACTATTTTATGCTGGCAGGTTGGACATATTGAGAGCCAGATGCTCGGTTCATGGATGTGATCATGGTGCCATGGATTTTGGCATGACATGATTGGATATACAGGTACATCCTTGATGTTCATTAGCTTGGATTTTTGATTTAGTTATGGTGGTATATCTTCTTGGTTGAGGATCATGGTTATTTGGTTTCTTTTGAGGAGCTCATGATGTGCACTTTGAGATCTTTGATGGTTTGATGCCTTGGTTGATTCTCATGGTTAGAGGATGGTATTTTCATCACGATGTCATGGATAGCTTGGATACACAGTTTAGTGGGAGCTTGTGACAGTGATGGGGTGACAGTGCAGGATTAGTTCCTGGTTTGGTTTATATCTTCTTGGTTTGGAGAGGATGGATTTTATGATGCCATAGGTGACTTGGTACCATGGTTGAGTGGGAGTTTTTGGCATTGATATATTTATTGAGTGTTTGCAGATGTTGGAGGTTTGTCTTAGATCCTGTTGCTGCAGAAGCATCTTTGACATTTGCATGGTGCACTTGTTATCTTCATGGTGTGTGAAGATGGTTAGATCTTGAGGACTCATGGAGTTCTTGGTTATCTTCATGGCATGTGGAGATGGTTCTTCCTGGTATGTGGAGATGGTTTTCTTCATGGTGTGTGGAGATGGTTGCATCTTGAGGACTCACAGGGTTCTTGGCAAAGGTGTGGTTTATGCTTTTATTTGGCATGTTATCCTTGGTATGAGGATGGTTTCATTATTATGTCATGGTATACTCTTGATATGCGTTTAGAGTTGTGACATGTTATGGTATGTTCATGTGGAGCATGTTATCTCTTTAGTTGAGATGGTAAGATCATGTTGTCATGTTTATGTTCCTGAGGCCATGGTTGGAACTTTGACGTTGATCTTGGTTTAGTTTCTTGGTATTGAGTACACTGATCATAAGCTGGATACTTCATGATATTGCTATGTTGCATTTGGAGTTGGCATGGATTGATTGGTTATAGGTGCTCATGGATACTTAGAGACGGTGGTGACGCTGATTTCTCTTAGATTAGAGAAGTATTTGTTTGGGACGGTTGATGGTTTCAATAGGAAGTCCGAGGGGCAGTCACCTGATATGGACTTAAGAGGAGATTGTTCTTAGATGAGTCTTGGTTGGAGACTTGGGTATCTTGATGAGCATTCTCATTCCCCACTCTTGGTCTACTCAGCGGTTTGCTACTTGAGAGGTATAGCCCATTGTTTCTCTCAGTTGCATTATATTTATGTTTATCTTTCATGGATATGGATCTTGAGCTATGGTACATGAGTTAGTTCTGGAGGGTTCATTTGAGAGATGGTTTAGCATTGGTTATCTCCATGTGCATATATTGTTATGCTGGTTGAGTTTGGGAGATGGTTTTATATTGGGCATATTCCTTGGATTAGGAATGGTTATTCCTTGGTTTAGGAATGGTTTTATTGAGTTTGGTCTTCTTGTGAGAGGCTTACACTTATGATGAGTTATATGGTATGGTTTGGGTGTTGTTGAGGCTTCTTGTTGGGGTTTTTATGGAGGAGATCATACTTGCACAGTTTACATCTAGAGGTGTGTGTAGAAGGACGTGATACAGGTTATGATTTGCATGGTTTCTCTGGTCTTGGTTATCTTCCTGGATGTTCAATTTTTGCCTACATTGGATTTGAGATTGGTTAGAGATTGTGATCACTGGTTTGTGCTCATGTATGTCATGTGAGAGATTACATGGTTATTTCTTTATCTCTTTCCTTTGTTGGTTGTGGAGAATTTGGGAGACTATTGGAGACTTGTTATGAGAGTTTTTCTTGCAGGATATCAGTTTATGTATTGTGGATGTCCTTGATACTACATGGATTCACTTCTTTGAGATGTGTTGAGTGGATTGGTTATAGATTTGACATTATCTTTTGCAGTGGGAGCTTCTTGGTATATATGTGGCAGGTATTGCTCTTGAGGCTTGTGATTGCAGGTTATAGATTGGATATGTTGGTGATATGAGATTCACTTGTTATACCTTTTTGGAGGTATGGATAGTTGGATGGGTTTGGCACTTTACTGTGGGTGCTATTTCAGCTATGGATATTTTTTGACAACTACGGATACATGTGATTACCTTTGGATCAGGTAATTTGTGCTTGGAATTTTAGTTGGTACAGGATTTTATGATCTTCTAATGCGACAGGTTGGGTGGCTTTCTCTTTGGATGGCTTCTATGTATGTCCAGTGGCAGTGGCATAATAGGAGGTGAGATCATTCATGTTTGAGATGCTGGATACTTTGATTTTGTTGCAGGTACCAGGATGGAGCACTTGGTGTATTTTGATCCATGATGGTGGATGTGCTGGGAGGGATTTTTCCCTTGTTCATTTTATGTGGCTACAGATTGACCCTATGCAATGTATACAACAAGTGGGAGATTGTTGAGATAATGGGTGTTGCACACATTGCATAATATTGTTATTTTATTATTTTATTTTTTATTATGTAATGTTGTGCCTAGATGGACGTGCAACATGTAAAGATTCCCATGGAATATTCTTGATGAGTTGTATTGTAACATTGTGAAAAAATTTCATGTAATTATTTAATATTGGGGAAAAAGAATTAAATGCCCAATATTAAATGTGGGGTCAGTGGGTTAGGTAGCACATGGTTTTAGCACATGGTTTATGTAATACCACTTGGTGGTTTTGTGGGACTTGCTACTATATAAGCAGCCACAAGGGTAGTTTTTGTATAGAGAAATAGAGAAGAGAGAGAGTGACAAGGAGAAGACAAAAGGCAAGAGTCGAGTGGGACAAGGCTTGACAGGTTAGCCAAGAGAGCATTTGTGAAGGTTGAAAGCATGGCATGGGATGTGTGGATTCATGCTTGTTCACATAGTTTGCTCGGTTGTGGCTATGGCCATGAAGGCTTCCATGGTTGTATGGCAATGGTATTTTTGCTAAATAATACATGATGATGGATGCTTTTGGAGGCTGGGTTTTTCCCTCAATGAGGGTTTCCCAGGGTATATCTTGTGTCACAATTTTGTGGGTATGTTTTCTATTCTCTTGCATGTGGATTTTAATTCCGTGTTTATTTTAGCTTTATGATGGGTTATGTGGAAACGGTTATATTCTTTGTTGCCAAGTTTCCTTACAGTTTTTAAGCTTGTAAATAAAATAAGGGAGTGTAAAAAGAAGCAAGCATTTACATTGCAATGATCAGGGAAAAAGTTGTGAGTTGGCAGGTTCAAAGAGGAGCAGATCCACGCTAGGACAATAAAGATTCACACCAATCAAGAAGAACAGGGCTAAGGGAAAGCTAACAATCATTGAAGGAAGCTCCAAACAATTAGAGGAAGACAAAGGAACATTTAAAGAGAAACAATAATGCACCCACATAGCACAAAACAGAGAAGACCATGCAATATAGAGAGGAAGCCATCTGAAGAATGTTGAGGTGGCATGTTAAGTAAGAACTCCATAATAAGATAGAGAACCAACATATGCAAAGAAGTTGTGGGCAACAATGAAGGTAGGTAGCAGGGGTCTATAGTCGATGCAAGAAAAAATAGACAAAGCCACCTATGCATTCCATGCCAAGTAGCAGCAGATTGGTAGATGACATGCAACAGAGAAGTTCAATGGCCAAAAAGGATTTTAAATCATGCTTTTTCACCTCAAATTCTCTTCCTCTAGAGAGAGCAAAGTATTTAAACACCAAAGAAATGAGGAACTCCATGTATCCAAACCACTATTGAAGACAACATTTAGGCATAAACCAAAGAGATTTACACCATTAGAAAGAGGCCCAACATTAGACAAATAAGGAATCAAGCAGAGTTAAAGGGGCCCCATGACATGGAGCATGGCAGATGTGCTTAAAGAGTTTAGAACCGCAGTAAAATAACAAGCAAGTCTAGAATTTTTCTAGAAACAAAATTTTCATCAATCTTAGGAGCAACGAGTGCAATGTTAGGATTCTGGTATGTCACAAAACTCTAGAGGTTAGTGTGAGGAGAGCCCACATGAAGAAAGGAGAAGGTGCCCAACAACTAAGAAAATGCTAGTCAATGCAGCGGTAAAAGGAATAAGACATGTCAAAAGTAGAGAAGTCACCCATATCAAGCTAAAGCCATAGTTTTAACATGAAAGCTACTAACCATAGACCCACTCACACAAACAAGAAGAGGAAAAGCCACTCAAGGCAGGGTGAAGGGATTCACACGACAGGTCAAAATCAGATCACATCATGCATCAAAAAATAAAAATGCTAGAGAAAGCATTAACAGTCAGCTCACACAATAAAAGGAGGATCATCAGTAGTTTCAAAATAGAGTTACAAATGGTGGATGAGATAATTGCCTTGCAAGGAATCCATGCTTGATTTTAGGCTGTTAGTAAAGCATTTGATAGATCTTGTGAAGAAAAAAATTGATAAGTGTAGAGGAGGCAGTCAAAATGCTTTATCCCACATTGGGCGGGTGAGGAAATTTTTTATAGTTTAAATACTATTACACAATGTAGAGTTAATGTCTACAAGACATATGGCTTTTGTGAAAACCATTTCCACGCGTGGGCCTGTGGTCAGTCGAGAGGAAAGTTAAGGATGGCGTCAATGTGACATTGGCATATTTTTAAACAAACATGCATGTAGGATGATGTGGCACCCAAAACCTAGATGCAAGTGGAAGCTACCATGTGGTAAGATCTGGCAGTGCCCGCTTTCATGCAAAAAAAAAGTGTGCAATAGATAAATAATGTGGGGAAGTGGGCACGCGACATGTGTCAATAGGGCTCAGGCAAGGTGACATGGATCCTAGTTGTCGATGAGGTGGTGCAAATGATCTGTTCCAAAGTGACAAAAAGGATGCTGCCACATGGTGCATCCTGTGATAGGTGCATTTGTGCAATAATAGGTTGTGGGGAAGATAAGTTATGTGGGAATGTGGGTTTGCACCATGTGGTAGCAGGTCTCAGGTACAATGACATGGCAATTCCATCAGTGTGCTAAGGTGATAACGTAGGCAGTCAATGAAAGGATGATGATGTGGTAGGGGTCAGACCAATTGGAGACTACCACATGGTAGTTGGTCAACCAAAGGTTGACCCCAAATTCAAAGGACAAGGTAATATGAAAATAGTTACAATACCAAAAATTTCTAATCATTTTCCAAATTTGAAGTCCCATGCATTTTTTTTAATCAAAAAGGATTTTAATCTAAAACTCTTACTTTAGATTAATTTAAATTTTTAAATTTTAAATTTCAAAGATGCATCAGACCTGAATTTTCTAATAGGGGGCATTTTTTAGACTGAGATTTAATGGGTTTCTAAGAGGAAAAATAGGCAATGTTATATATCGTCAGGATCATGAGAATCTAAATTTTTCAATTCTGGAATCAGTTTCTGCATAGGAAGTGGTTGGTTCAAGCTACACGAGGTTTTCTCTCAGGTTCCCGACCGGTAACTATATTCAGGTGATGAAGTTCAAAATTGTTTTATAACATGATAATGACCGGAATGAGCATAAAATATGGTGAAAATGCAGTTGGGGTAAATTGTAACTACTTTCAAGTCATCTGAAACTCAAATTTCACTAGAATTTTATAAGATTTTAGATATTTTGATGACTCAACAAAGGAATTTCACCATTCAGTAGGAGATATTTTGCTAGTCGCTTACAAAATAATGATGAAATCAAATCAAATCAATGGTAGAAAGATGAAAGAGGTTTCCAATGGAAAAGAAAGGGAATCTCAAATGGACACATGTCAATTGCAGAATCAATTTAGGAATTCATCTTCATCCTATATTATTCTTTCTTTCTTCCATTGTAAGGGTTCCAGTCTTGGTCACTCAGAAATGAAGTGGTTACCAATTTTCTCTGAGTAATACCAGCAGGGTTGCAGTGTTTTACTGTGATACCACATTCTTTAGAAAAAATTTCTTCTATGAATAGCATTAGGAAGTTTAATACAAATAGTTTAGATCTGTTAGGTATTTTCATGTTTTCATTCCATGCATATGGTTGTATTGTTCCAAGGAAATTAATACAAAGAATAACAAAGTTTTATTAGTTTAATTCTGATTCTTGTCTCCCTTTATCAGTGAGCTTCAATGTTTTATGGTCTTTGAACAAAGAGCCTAGGTTGTAGTTGCAGTCCCTTAAGGCTGTATGTTATTTTGTTGTTGCTCGTGACTCAAGAACTTGTGTAAATGCTTTAGAGAATTAACAGGGTTACAAGTTTACTGATGGGAATATCATGTAAGAATGAGGTTCAGATTGAGCATAGATGTATATTTACAAGTTAAACAAATAGATCAAATATTTGAATATATGTATAAGTATCATATATCCATATGTATGCATTTGATTCATGGATTTACCCAATGGTTAAGGTACTGATTAGCTATAGGATCATTAAGTCTTATTGATGCATATTTGAGGATTTGTTGAAATCAACATTATTAATCAAAAGTGTTTTTACCTTTCATGTTGAAGGACTTAAATGTAATGCCGTCACTCAACTTGTGAGATTCATAGATCTGCATTTACCTAATGTAGATTGATGTTATTTCATGAGTTGTTAGGAGAAATAAGGGTAAAATCTACTTAATAGATTCAGGGATATGATTTTGCACTAGTACAATATCATTTGAATCTGAGGTATACCCACCTAGGTTTAGCAGAGCCTAAAGTAGAAGAAGGGTCAAGCCTTATAGTTGGCCTTGTGTCTGAAATGATATGTTGAGAATGGGAGTTAGCTGCACCTAGATATGTCATATTCTCAAGGGGATAATTGAAAACCCTCTAGCATTTTCAGACACCAATAAAATGGTGACTCTGATGGGGAGTCTATGAAGAATTTCATTGTTATAATTACTAGAATCTCATGTATAAATAGCAAGGTCATGAAGTGTTTTGCATTTCTTTGCTGAAGATTCATGTCTCCCAGTAAGGTTTCATCCATTTGCAGCAATATGTTGTGAGGATTGAATGTAAATTGTGTTCTATCACTATTATAAGTCTATCATCAATCAGTTCAATCTTTGCAAGTGTTGTTGAGAAAGTTTCAGAGTCAAGAATTGATTTATAAAGTGTAAATTATTTTCAAGGTGTTAATGATCTACAAGTTTTTCCTACATTGAAGGTCTAGTTCAAATTTGTCAAGTGAAAAATTATGTTTTATTTCTCACATGAGTGACTGGGGACTCTCAAATCTTTGTACTAGTCTGTTCCTAGTTGATTTCATTGCAAAATTTTCAAGGACTTTCAATTGTATGAATAGATCTAAAGTTTTTGATAAATTCTTGGAAATGAAGTTTTAAACTCTTGACAAAGTTTATGTGGTTTCTTGTATCTACTGAAGAAATTCATTTCAAAGGGTGAATCATTGTTGTGATTTCATTTTCCTCTTCAAGGAGGTGGTGAATCTACAAAAGATTTTATCTACAGTGTGAAGGGTTTCATATTTGCACCTGTGCCAGTTAGTAGATCTAAGATTTCAAATAGAAACACATAAAGGTATTTCAATTTTCATATATTTTTTTCTCTTGAAAATTGAATGAACAAAATGGTTGCCTTCATCTAGTGTTTCAGCACTAAGAAAATAGAGGTAGAGTTTTAAAAGTTTATAAGATGGATTCAGAGTCTAGGTTTGAAAGTGATGTGCCAACTCTTGAAAGTTTTCATGCAAATATTGCTAGATTGAAAAGAAAGATTCGTGATAAGACTGTCTTAATGTTAAGAAGTACAATGGGTGATATTAAGGGTCTTAGTGGATTTCAAATTTATATGAAGTTCAAATTAGTAGTTATGAATCTTGATGTGTTTTTTAGACTTGAGGAGTCTTCATGGCCAGTAGTACTCTTAGAAGTTTTTATGCCACATTTGATTGATTGGCTAGCCAATATAAGATTAGATAAGATTTATGAAATCCAAGATTTTATCATGGAGGTTGAAAGTGTTTTAAAAGCTAATGAGTCTAATGTTAAAAAATGTAATGAATTCGTTGAAAATGATACTGAATATGAAGAGTCTTTGTTTTAAAAATCAAAGGATAGTAATCAGTAGCTTGATGATGTGCATAATGTGGATTCATTTATATATGATGATGATTGTCAAGAAGAGGAAATTGTAACAATAGTAATAGTCTTTCTTCTAGTAATGAATGTGAATGTGTTACGATGCCGATTGTTGAGGTATTGTCTAAAGAAGAAGATCTAGATGATGATCATAATTTTGATTTCTCACGGCTCTATTACTAAAAAATCTGCTGCTACAAATGTGTCAAGCCATCCAGATAATGATCTTAGCCAAGGAGAAGAAACTAGTAATGAAGTCTTGTTAAGTGTTGATGAGATTTCTGACTTGTTGGCTCATGATTTTGAAAATTATGCTAATCTATCTAAGGATTCTTGTGTTTCGCAACGTTTTGCATTTCCATACGGTGAAGTCATTTCCCCTAAATTTGATGTTGAAGAGGATATAGTTTCAGAATACGCTATGTTGAGTTTGGGAGGTGTATGTGATGGTAAAATGTGCATCAATACACATGATGACTTCTATGTTTGGAATGAAGATGTAGAGACTAGGTCTATTACTAATTCATTATCGTTTTGTTTTCATGAGGCCGAGATAAATTCAAATAGCTCATGTGTTGAGAAAAGTAATACTAATGAAATGGTTTATCTTAGTGAGTTATTTGAAGGAAAATCTAATACGGATCAACATATGGTGAACATGCAATTTCATGATAATTCTTATGATTTGGGATCTAATCATTTGTTGGAATGTGAAGAAGATGCAACATATATTCAGTCTTATGTATGGTGTACTGATGTTGTAAATGAGGATAAATCAGAGTTTATATATTCTTCATATACGGATGCACAAGGTGAGTTACAATTTGATCCTAGTAGCTTGTTGAATGAAGTTGAATATGAGCACTTTGTGTTTCCAATTGAAAGAATCCATGATTAAATTAGTAGTGATTGGTTTTAGTTTTATATCAGTTTTTATGATCATGGTGATTCATTTTTTCATAGTGAGCAAGATGAAGAAAGTATGCCTAATTTTTATATGCACTATGAAGATGATGATAGTTTTGTTTTGCCTAATGAGCTAATTGCAAATGTTGATGTGTTGGGTGAAAAAAATGGAAACAAGAATTTAAATTTACCTTAGGAGAATGTAAATGAAAATCAAGTTTATGAAAGAGGTAAGGAGTTTTGAAACTTTTTGGTGGCCCGGGGCCATCACTTGTGCATAGTAGTGCTAGTTGTTTGCTCTCAATAAAGCAGTTTGAGAGAAGTTTTTGTTGTCAATTGTGTGGTTTGCTTCTCCCAGAGATCTAAAATCTTCCCATGCCCACAAGGGGCATGCATCCTTAGATAGAGCCACTATTGGATCTCAAAATTTCCTTCCCAAATTTTGAGCACCATTGAAAATTTGGTCCTATAAATTCTTTTAAATGAGATTGTACCCAACTGTTAGTTTGAGCCCCATGAGGTGTTTAATGTTTATAACACCCTCCATCTAGCATGTTTAAGTGTTCCATGAAGTAAAATGCCATTCCAAGTCATTTGGCAAAGTCCTCTTTTGAGCTAGTCTCAGATTTGCATTTTTACCCTAAGTGTTAAACATCGATAGGAGCTTGTGTTTGCCATTGAATATCTTGCACCTATAAATGTTTTAGAACTCACCACTTTGGGAGTGTCTAGTATCCATACCTAAGAACCTATTTTTCATATTTTGAGTCATTTTGAGTCCGTTTCACTAGGTTTTGAATCCCTCTAAGTTGGTAGTTTACTATTTTCATGTTGATGCACTTTGCACATATTTCTAGGAAGCCTTGTTTGACTTGTAATAAGTTTTGACCAATTGATTTGAATGTTGAATTTCCTTTTGCATTGCATTATAGATGTCAAAGACTTTTCATATTTCAAGTTTTAGCTCTTGGCGAATCTTTTTGATCAGTTTTCAAATGCGATTCCAAATGGAATTTCTAAAGTTTTACTAGTGTCAACAAATACATATTGATTTGAACCCTTGTTTGTGATTTCATAACTCAAAATTTGTGATTGGATAGATTGAATGGATTGTACCACTATGTTTTCCTTTGAAAATTCTCTTAGTGTACCAATTTTAAAGTCTTCACAAATTCATTTGCAAACTTTTCCAGGTCAATTCCATTCCCAAAAATTGCTTTTCTGTCATTGTTTCTAGTCAGCAAATCCAAGTAGCCTATTTTGACCACTCGCCATTTGCACCCTATTTTTTCTCATGAGCCCAAATGATAGATTTATAATTTCCTCATGAAAAAGAACCAATGCCCCAATTTTCATCTTTCCAAGTGTCCATTTGCCCAGTTTTCCAAGCCAATTCCAAACCCAATTTATTGTTTTCTGACATGTTTTCATGCAGGTAGTTCTAAAGGCTTAACAATGACAGCAAATATATTTTGACCCCTAATTCGTCATGAGACGAGATTCGATAGGATATGAGTATGTAGAAAAAAGACTCAGTATGCCAGTTTTCAGAGCTTTGTCAGGTGTTTAGATAAATTTTTAAGGACAGTCAATGGACCTCCTAGAGCAAAAATGACAATTGAATTTAAAGGTCAAAAATGACCATTTAATGATAATTCAGTGATCAAATTTGATTCTGATAAATATCAGATGATGAGTGGGTTAGTTTAAAAGATCAGATATTTGAAAACAAATTTTTTTTTGTCAGACCCACTTTGGGCCACACTGTTTCCACCAAATTGAAAAGGCAATGGTTTCAAAATAAAAGTTAATATGATTTTGCAATCATTAAACTTTATTTGTATGTACATCGTGGGAGATCCAAAGGTATGAGATGAATAATGAATTCACATCTAGTCCACAATAGAATTTTGAATTATGTTTGAAGTGTCTTTCAAATTAGGTATAAGGTTGTATGGACTAAAAAGGGGTCATAACATCTTTTATGACAAATCCAATAATAATGGCCCCTATGAGACTGTAGTTTATCACTAACCCCACATGATAGTATTATGTTTAACCCTCTATCAATAGATTAATAATGTCTATGTTGATCTGCCCATTTTGGGAAAGGGACTGAAGGTAACAAGTACATAAATTATGGTGGGAAACAATAATGTGAACTTAAAACACCTAGATGTTTTAAATTTGAGGTCTTATCCTTTGAAGGGAAATCCTATTTATGGAAGCAAGATGTAGATAGCAACATTTTGAAGGTGCATAAAGTTTAGTTAAACTCTATGATTTACTCATAGTTTTCATTGATGCTTATTGACATATTACAAGGCCTGGCTCAAAAGTTGTTAAGCTTGTAAATAAAATAAGGGAGTCTAAAAAGAAACAAGTGTCTACATTGCAATGATCGGGGAGGAAGCTGTGAGTTGGTAGGTGTAAACAGGAGTAGATCCGTGCTAGGACAACAAAGATTCATGCCAATCAAGAAGAACAGGGCTGAGGGAAAGCCAACAATCATTGAAGGAAGCTCCAAACAAGCGGAGAAAGATAGAGGAACCACCAAAGAGAAACAAAAATTGACCCATGCAGTCCAAAATAGAGAAAACCATGCAATATAAAGAGAGGAAGCCATCAAAAGAATGTTGAGGGGGCATGTTAAGGAAGAAGTCCATGCTAAGACAAAGAACCGGCATATGCGAAGAAGCTGTGGGCAATAATGGAGGCTAGAGATTTTTAACCACAGTCAAAATCTGAGTAGAACACCTTAAATGAATCAAAATATATCAAAGGAAGTAGGGATCTATAGTCGATGCAATAAAAAATAGACAAAGTTGCCTATGCATTCCATGCCAAGCTACAGAAAATTGGGAGATGACATGCAACAGAGAAGTTCAATGGCCAAAAAAGCTTTTAAATCGTGCTTTTTCACTTAAAATTCTCTTCCTCCAGAGAGTGTGAAGTCTTTAAATGCCAAATAAATGAGGAAATCCATGTATCCAAACCACTATTGAAGATAACATTCAGGCCTAAACCAAAGAGATTTATGCCATTAGAAAGAGGCCCAACATTAGATAAATAAGGAATCATGCAAAGTTAAAGGAGGCCCATGCCATGGAACATGGGAGATGTGTTTAAAGAGTTTAGAACCATAGTAAAAGAACAAGAAAGTCCAAAATTTCACTAGAAACAATTTTTTCATCAATCTCAAAAGCAATGAGTGCAATCTCAGGATTCTAGTATCTCATAAAACTTTGGAGGTTAGCATGAGGAGAGCCCACATGAAGAAATGAGAAGGTGCCCTACAGATAAGAAAATGCCAATCAATGCAGTGATAAAAGGAACAAGACATTTCAAAAGTAGAGAAGCTTCCCATATCAAGCTAAAGCCATAGTTTTAAGATGAAAGTCGCTAACCATAAACCCACTCATGCAAACAAAAAGAGGAAAAGCCACTCAAAGTAGGGTGAAGGGATTCACATGCCAGTTCAAAACCAGATCACATCACGCATCAACAAATAAAAATGTTGGAGAAAGAATTAACAGTTAGCTCTCGCAATAAAATGAGGATCATTTGTAGTTTCATAATAGAGTTACAAATGGTGGACGAGATAATTGCCTTGTAAGGAATCCATGCTTGATTTCAGGCTATTAATAAAGCATTTGATGGATCTTGTGGAGAAAAAAATCAATAAACATAGAGGAGCTAGTCAAAATGCTTTATCTCACATTCGGTAGGTGAGGAAATGTTTTATAGTTTAAATACTATTGCACAATGTAGAGTTAATGTCTACAAGACATATGGCTTTTGTGAAAGCCAAGTCCGTGCGTGGGCCCATGGTCTGTGGAAGGGACAGTTAAGGATGGCGTCAGTGTGACATTGGCATATTTTTAAACAAACAACCCAGATGCAAATGGATGTTGCCATCTAGCAAGATCTGGCAGTGCTCACTACCCTGTAAAAAAAAAGTGTGCACCAGATAAATAATGTGGGGAAGCAGGCATACGACATGTGTCAGCAAGGCTTGGGCAAGGTGACATGGATCCTAGTTGTCGATGAGGTGGTGCAGATGATCTATTCCAAAGCAATGCATAGGATGCCACCACGTGGTGTGATAGGTGCATTCCTACAATAATAAGTTGTGGGGAACATAAGTAATGCGAGAATGTGAGCTTGCGCTAGATGGTGGGCAGTCTCAGGTCCAATGATATGGCAATCCCATCAATTTGTTAAGGTGGTAGTGTATGCAGTGAATGAAAGGATGATGATGTTGTAGGAGTTAGACCAATTGGAGACTGCCATGTGGAAGTTCGTCAACCAAAGGTTGATCCCATATACAAATGGCAAGGGAACATGAAAATAGTTGCAATACCAAAATTTTTTAATCATTTCCCAAATTTGAAGTCCCATGCATTTTTTTTTAATCAAAAAGGATTTTAATCTAAAACTCTTACTTTAGATTAATTTAAATTTTTCAAATTTTAAATTTCAAAGATGCATCAGACGTGAATTTTTTAACAGAGGGCATTTTTCAGACTGAGATTTAATGGGTTTCCAAGAGGCAAAATAGGCAATGTTATATATCGCTGGAATCATGAGAATCTAAGTTATCTAATTTTTGAATTAGTTTCTACATAGGAAGTAGTTGGTTCAAGCTACATGAGGTTTTCTCTCAAGTTCCCAATTGGCAACTATATTCAGGTGACGAAGTTCAAAATTGTTTTATAACATTGTAATGACCTAAATAAGCATAAAATATGGTGAAGATGCAATTGGGGTAAATTGTAACTACTTTCAAACCATCTAAAACTCAAATTTCACAAGAATTTCATAAGATTTCAAACATTTTGATGACTCAACAAGGGATTTCATCATTCAGCAGGAGATATTTTGCTAGTCAGTTATAAAATAATGATGAAATCAAATTATATCAATGTTAGAAAGATGAAAGAGGTTTCCAATGGAACAGAAAGGGAATTTCAAATGGACACATGTCGATTGCAGATTCAATTCAAGAATTCATCTTCATCCTATATTATTCTTTCTTTCTTCCATTGGAAGGGTTCCAGTCTTGGTCACTGAGAAACAAAGTGGTTAGCAATTTTCTCTGAGTAATACTAGTAGGGTTCCAGTGTTTTACTTTGATACCACATTCTTTAGCAAATTTATCTTGTATGAATAGCATTAGGAAGGTTAATATAGATAATTCAGATCTATTAGGTGTGTTCATATTTTCATTTCATGCATATGGTTGTATTTTTTCAAGGAAATTAATACAAAGAATAGTAGAGTTTCATTAGCTTCATTTTGATTCTTGTCTCCCTTTATTAGTGCGCTTCAATGTTTTATGGTCTTTGAAAAAAGACCCTAGGTCATAGTTGTAGTTCCTTAAGGTTGTATGTTATTTCATTGTTGCTCATGACTCAAGAAGTTGTGTAAATGCTTCAGGGAATTAATAGGGTTGCAAGTTTACTGATGGGGATATCATGTAAGAATGAGGTTCAGATTGAGCATAGATGTCTATTTACAAGTTAAACAGATGGATCAAATATCTAAATATATGTATAAGTATCAGATATCCATATGTATGCATTTGATTCATGGATTTTCCCAATGGTTAAGGCACTGATCAGCTATAGGATCATTAAGTCTTATTGCTGCATAGCTGAGGGTTTGTTGAAATCAACATTATTAATCAAAAATGTTTTTACTTTTCATGTTGAAGGACTTAAATTTAATGTCCTCACTCATCTTGTGAGATTCATATATCTATATTTAGCTACTATAGATTGATGTTATTTCACGAGTTATTAGGAGAAATAAGGGTAAAATCTACTTAATAGATTCAGGGATATTTTTTTTCACTGGTATGGTATCATTTGAATCTGCGGTCTACCTGCCTAGGTTTAGCAGAGCCTGAAGTAGAAGAAGGGTCAAACCTTATAGTTGGTCTTGTGTCTAAAATGATATGTTGAAATAGGAGTTAGCTGCCCCTAGATATGTCATATTCTCACAGGGATAATTGAAAACCCTGCAATGTTTTGAAACACCAAAAGTTGTCTTACTAGAAAATAGAAGGTTTGACATTAGTGAAAATCTATTAGTGTAAATAATTAATTATTACTATAGTTTACTTAAGTTTAATTGTTTCAATACATTATTATATTAGTTTTCATGTAGACACCTAGGAGCATCCATAGTGATATGAGTTGTCCCTTTGACAACACAAGAGTTTGCATAATCATCCAAGTTATCATGTTGACAACATAGTTATTTGCACTCCAATTGAGCACATGGTGTCCACAACATTTTTTTATGAGATAAAAAGATATGTAAACTTATCCTCTCATCATCGCACAAACTTTTATGCTCAATGGAGGATAATTCACTCTTGGTGGACATGTGTTTAGTTGTGAGGCTTATAACTTTGCTGACTCTTAGTCATTCTAGATGCCTTTATATATAGGCACTTCTAGTGTGTATTCATTTGATTTCCATTATTATTTTGATCATTGTTAAAATTCTAATTTGATCATCATTAGTCTCTTTTGTACTATCTATTGAGCTTCTTATTTTTGTTGTTGAATTATTGCCTAAAGAAAATTATTACAAAAATAATGATTGAAACATATAGTCTTCTTCAAAAATATCCTTGTTTCAATAATCTTTCTCAAAAATTATCTTTTCAATTAGATCTCAACAATCTCCCTCTTTGGCATGAATGGAAAACCAAACTAATCAACCACATGAACAAAATGGTAACAACTTTTTTCAACCAAATTGACTAGGTTAAATAGTAATACATACTAAAGAGAAAACTTATATTGATATTTCTCCCTCTATCAACAACTTCCACCTTCTAGTTGGGTTACAAAATTTCACTTTTTCTTATAACTTCCTCTTATTAGGTATATTAGGATTTCCTCCTCTATCTTGAATTGTTCTCTATCTCTCTTCTCATCAATCTCTCGATATCTTTGATATCCATCTCTTTCTCATTAATCATACTAATACTAGCTTGATCTATCTCCCTCTTTGATTAGTAGAATATCTCCCTTTATACATTCTAGTTCTTGATCAATAGAATGTCTTTGTCTTTGTCAACAATGCCAAGGACATATGCCAAAAACTTATCATCTTAAACATTTAGATATAAAATTTTGTAGTTTCTTTAGTTTCCCCCTCTATCACGTTGGTTGTGACTGGTCTGAAGTTTTAGTTCTATGATTACTTTAGGTAGGTCCTAAAGTAAGATCCTCTGAATTAATGTGTAACATATGAATATCAATTTGTTTGATGCAAGGCACTTGTCTTGTTACTTAGATAGCCTTTGATAAGGGTATCACCCCTAATTTACCTCTTAGATACTCATGAGCATCCTTAGGTAAAGGTTTTGTGAAGATATCAACAATTTTCTCATTTGAGTTAATATATTCCACCTTCACCTCTTTATGTTGAACTAACTCTCTCAAGTAATGATACTTGACTGCAATGTGCTTTTCCTTTATGTGCATCACTAGATTATTTGATATATTAATAGCACTTGTATTATCATAATAAATTATCACTATTCTATGATTTCTTCCTTCATTCCTTTGAGTAGTTGTTTGATCCATACAATGTTTGTGCAATTTATAGTAGCAACAATATATTCAGCTTCATCAGTAGATTGTGAGATACAACTTTGTTTCTTACTAGTCCATATAAGTAATCTCTTGCCTAAAGAAAATGATCCTCCACTGGTGCTCTTTCTTTTACCAATGTTTCTAGCCCAATAAACTCTTCTATTCTATTTAGATGTCTCATTATTCTCTTCACAACTATTAAATGATTTTTCTCGGGATTAGCAGAGACTCTTACAACTATCCCTACAGATAATGCAATATTAGGTTTTCTATGTACTGCATATTGCAATTTTCCAATCATAGATTTTTACATTGTTTGGTTCACCTCAGTAGAATCATCATTCTTTGACAATTTGTACCCACAAAAAGTTTAATCTCTCCAAACATAGACATTTCAAATTATTTCTCCATCTGATTTACAAAATCCTTATGTAAAGCATCTTGACCTCCAAAATTGATATCATCAACAAATATTTTAGAGAAGAAAATACCTTTTCCTTTCTCTATCTTTATGTATAGATTGTTATTATCAATATTATATTCAAATCCAATCTTCACAAGATAGTAATGAAGTCTCTCATACCATGCTTTTGGTGTTTCTTTCAAACCATATACAGTTTCGTGTAGTCTACACACCATGTTCTTATTGCTAACATCAACAAAACATGCTAGCTATTCTATTTAAACTTCTTCCTCTAGTATTCCATTTAGAAATTTAGATTTTAAATCCATCTATTAAAATTTGAAACATTTGTATGCAAAATAAGAAACTAGAGATCTTACTCCTCCCAATCTAGAAACATAGGAAAATTTCTCTCCATAGTCAATTCCTTCTTCTTGTGTGTATCACTTGCAAAATAATCTTTCTTTTTTTCTTGTGACTTCATCATTTTCATCTATCTTGTTTCTAAATACCCACTTGGTACCAATCGCATTTTTTTCTTCTGGTTTAGGAACTAGACTCCATGTTTTGTACTTCTCTATTTGTTTAATCTCTTCTTCAATGGCTTTGTACTAGTTAACATCTTCTAGTGTATCTTTTATTTTTTTAGGTTCCTTCAAGCTCAGTAAACATGTTTCACTTCTCAATTTATTTCTTGTCATTGTTCTAGCATCTTTATCTCTAATGATTTGATAAACAAGATGATGTCTTTTGTCATACCTAGACAATCTTGGTTCAACACTTGTTTCTTCATTTTTTCATTTAGCTTTAGAATTACATTCTATATCTCTATTAGGTATCTTAGCATCTCTTTCATGTGTACTAATCTCAGAATCAAATTGTGCATCCACTTCATTCTATAACTTGGCATCTAAATGCAACTTGGTTCCTAAATGCAACTTGACATTCATAGGTGTGACTCGGTAGTCATTGTAACTTGCTATTGATTTGTAACTTGATTTGTAGCATCTTCTTTAGAAAGCATTCCTTCATAAAAGAATATGAATGATTTGTATTCTTCTAGCTTTTTCATAGGTTTAGCCTCATGTACTTCTATATATTCATCAAAATTCACATTTGCACTTTCCACAATTTTGCTAGTGTTAGTATTCAAACACTTATAAGCTTTACCTTTTGTGGAGTATCCCAGGAATTTACCTTCTTCACATTTTACATCAAGCTTGCCATTCCTAACATATTTAAGAATGTGACACTTACTTCCAAATACCTTAAAGTATTTTACATCGAGTGAGTATCCATACCATAGTTCAAAACATGTCGAATGAGTACCTTTCTTAAGTTGCACATGGTTCAAGGTATAGATAGCAATGCTTACAACTTCTCTCCAATATTTTAGAGCAACACTCTTCTCCATCATGAGTGTTCTGTCATAGCTTATTATAGATGTGTTCCTCCTTTCAGTTATTCCATTTTTTGGAGGTTTTCTAGTGGCAAATGTTTGTCTTTTGATTCCTCTATCACTACAAAACATCTCAAATTCATTTGATGTGAATTATCCTCCTCTATTAGATCTTAAACATTTTATAATTTTACCTATTTCCTTTTCATCTCTTGCTAAATACCACTTAAACATTTGAAAAGCATCAAATTTTTGTTTTAGAAATATAACTATCATCATCCTAGAATAGTCATCAACAAATAGCATTATGTTCTTATCTCCCTTATAACTTTGCACTTCAATTGGTCGACACAAGTCAGTATGAATAATCTCTAATATTCCTTTAGATTTATAAGTTTTACTCTTAAAACTTCACCTTTTCATTTAGCCCAAGATTGTTTACACATTACATTATCAGGATTTTTTAACTTATGAAAACCTCTAACTTTCTTCATGTTACTGATACTAACCAAGTTATAAAACTTAACATGGCATAACTTCATGTGCCATAACCATACATCATCAAATTTTTCAAAAAAAAACGTAGCATCCTATATATCAAGATAGAATAGATTACTTCTAGTTTGATCACCCTTTCCAATCAGTTTCCCATTTCTATCATATATCTCAACAATCTTGTTTTCAAATTCAACCTTACATTCCAAATTATTCAGTTGTGACACAATCAACAAGTTATAGTTTAGTCCTTCATCATAGTAAGCATTATCACATGAAATCTTATCTATGAGTTTGGTAGAACCTTTTCCTTTTATCAAACATGGTGTATCATTACCAAATATTACAGTATTTCTATCATAACAATTCAAGGTGATGAACTTACTTTTGTCTCTAGTCATGTAATGTGAGCATCCACTATCAATGATCTATCTATCATTCTAGTTCACACAAGTCACAAGTGTAGTTACATCATCTTCATCAAATTTGTCCTTCATTACAACATATACCACCTCATCATCATGTTTATTAGAATCATTCTCCTCAGCAATCTAACAAGACTTCTTTCCTTTGTCTTTGTAATTTTTTTTTGTCTTCATCCCTTCTACTCTTGCATTTGTCACCACCTCTATATTTCTTCTTCCTTTGACATCTAGCAGCAATATGACCAACCTCATTGCAATTGAAACAAATAATGGGTAACTCATATTTGAATTTTTCTTTACCTTTATGGAATCTTCTTGTCAGTAGTGCTTCAAGCTATTCAACAACCTTCTCATCTATATCAATGTAACTAGATACATACTTATTATTTTTCTTCTTCTTCTTCTCATCAAGTTCCATTAATGACACCTTAGCTTTGTAAGTAGATTCAATCCTTTTAGATTTGTAATTATCAAATTTAGATAGCTCAAAATTAGTGAGTCTACCTACTAGATCTTCAAGTGATAGGTTATTCCCTAGAATACATCTTAGTTCTTGAAACTATAGAAACTTTAATAGCATATATAGGTAGCAATGTTCTCAAAATGTTTCTTAAAACAATTTCATCATCTAGTTTACCATTTGGTCCCCTTATTGCATTAACCACTTCTTTTATCCTTTGAACATATTGAGTAATTTTCTTACCTTCTTCCATTCTCATTTCATCAAACTTACCTCTGAGGCTTTCAGTTTTGGCTCTAAGAATATTTGTGTCTACTCCATAGATGGTAGCTAAGGCATCCCACATTTTCTTTGCACTATCAAGACCTTTGATATCATCAAATTCAGCATAACTTAAGGTAGAGGAAATCTCCAGCATTTCCTAGTTGTGTTCTTTCTTCTTCCTCATATCTTCAACAGTTGGGGTACCAACAAGATCAACATGCTCCATAGAAATGGTATATTGTGCATGATCTCCAAGTCCTCCAAGGTGTAGCTTCATCAAAATTTTCCATGCATGAAAATTATCTCTATTGAGCTTGGGTACTTCTCTTTTAGACATCTCAATCTTTATGCTTCTAGAAATTTCAAACTAGTTCTCTTCAAAAGATGGATCTAATACCAATTGTTGGAATACTTTAGAATAACTGTGGGGTGAACTGGTTATGCAAGGTCCAAATGTATAAATAGAGCTTTTACAAGCTTAGTGAAACCATAAAATATTCATACTCATACATGCATCTATAGGATTATGCAATCACTAAAAACTTGTAGGTGATGTAGGAGCATTCTGGGTTCCCTTGCAATCTTTCACTTTTCCTCTTTTTACTTGCTGGTGCCAAGTGATTCTTTTGGTGTTGAGTTCTTGTTGGTGCTAAGTGATCCTTTGGGTGCTGAGATCCTTTTGGTCTCAAGTGATCCTTTGTGTTCTAAGTTCCTATTGGTGTTGAGATATCCTTTAGGTGTTGGGTTTCTTTTGGTGTGTGATCCTTTGAGTGTCGAGTTCTTCTTGATGCTAAGTGATCCTTTGGGTGTCGAGTTCCTGTTGGTGCTAAGTGATCATTTAGGTGCCAAGTTCCAATTGGTAGTGAGTGGTAGTTTCTATGAAGTCTTCATTGTCAAGTTATTTGTGTCTAGTTCCAGTTTGGGCCAACTTTTGTTACATTCAATTTTGGTATAGGTGGTTAATATCTATTATAAGCCAACTTGTGTCTTTCCTTGTTCTAGAATATTCTATAAGCCATTTTGGCAAGTATATATAGATTGTTTAGGCTTAGAGTTAGGCCTATTTTTGAGAAGAGGAATTCTAGAAGAGGAATTGAAAGTGAAAATTTGTAGTTGGGTCTTAGAATGTGAATGTATTTGTATTTGGCCATAACCTAGAAGGCCTTATAGTTGGGCATGTATGAAGATATTTTGATGAATCAATACAAGTATTTCACTCTTCTCCTCGTTTGGCTATTGATATTTTATGTTTTCTTCCATTGTGTTAACTCTTTTAGGGTGGTTTAGATAGTTGGGTGAGCCTTTGGCCCTAGTTATTCATCCTTTTCCTAAATCAGTTGGTATTAGAGCTTGAGGTTCATCCTTGTAGAAATTGGATAATGTAGAACCCTGATTCAATTTTGGTTGTAGGGTTGTAGATTTGCTAATTTCACCTATAACTTGTAGAAGGTTAAAATCTTGTAGGAACCTGATTTGTAAAGATGGTTTGTGGTAGAGGAAATAATGTTGATAATGCTATATTGGATTAGTTGAGACAAACTACAACTAGATTAGATGATGTGGAGATAGCCTAAAGGAGAGGAGTGAATCTTGATGATTTAAGTGATTATGAAGCAACAACACCAAACCATAATCCAAAACTTGAAGAAGATCAAGATGAAGAAATATTGTTGCAAGTATTGTCTAGGGTAAATTCAAAGCTTGCTATAGAAGTTGTTAGTTATGATCAAAAAATGGATACCAATGTTGTGTTTGGTTGGATCTGTAATATGGAGAATTTCTTTGAGTATAAAAGTACTCCTAATAATAGAAAGTTGAAGATTGCAATCACTAGGTTGAAAGTTCATGCATCACTATGGTGGGACCACTTGAAAATTGATAGACAAAGGAGAGGAAAGGAGAAGATTAGAACTTAGCCAAAGATGGTCAATGAGGTAAAGAACAAATTCCTCCCAGCTAATTACCAAGTTAGCTTGTTGAGAAAGATGCACAATTTGAAATGAAAGGACATGATTGTGAAGGAATATACTGAGGAATTATTTAGATTGGATGTTAGATCTAACATGTGGATGACGATGTCAAGAAAATTGCAAGGTACATTAATGGATTGAGATCTAGAATACAAGATGAAATAAGTTTAATGAAGTTGGAAAGTGTAGAAGAAGCATATCAATATGCATTGAAAGCTAAGGAGATCTTGACAAAAAGGCATGAACAAAGACAAAGAGGTAGAGGTGGTAGATTCTAGAGAGGTAGAGGTAGATCTTATGGAGAAAATGGTAGATCTGACAGTTCTATGCAAGATAAAGGAAAATTTGAATGCAAGAATGATGAAAAAGGAAAGAATGAATGGAAAAGTGGCAATTCTTACTAAGGATGCACTAATTCTTATTGAGGAAGAGGTCATTTCCATTCTAGAGATGAATTTCATGGTAATTATTTTAGATGTGGTAAAGAGGGACATAGATCTTTTGAATTTAGATCCTCTAAAGTAGGCAAGGTAATATAATGTTATAATTCAAGGAGATGATGAGGGTTTACGAAGTCAACCTAAGGTTGGAGAAAATCTAATGGTGAGAAGAACCTTATGTAATAAAGCAAGTGATGATGAACTTGTTTTAAGGAGAAGTCTTTTCAGGACAAGGTGTAAGATGGCTAGAAAATGCTACAAAGTGATCACTGACAGTGGAATTTCTACAAAACATCCCAAAGATTATCATGTTTCATGCATCAAAGATGAGCATAAGATATTGGTGAGTGAGAAATGCCTTATGAAGTTCAAAACTGGACATTATTTTGATGAAATTTTGTATGATATTATGCGCATTGATTGTTGCCATACTTTGTTGGGTAGACCTTGGCACTATGATATATATGTTGTACATGATGGAAGATTGAATCAATATACTATTTGGGTAAATGGGAAGAGACAAGCATTGTTGCCTTTGATTGAAAGTCTAGATGAGGTTAGTTGCACTACAATAAAATTTTGCATTGTTAATGGGAAATGATTTGAAAAGGAAATGAAAAGGAATCAAGTCTATTTTGCCATAGTTCCTAGAGGACCGAGTGTTGGTAGTAATGGCTGAGTAGTAGAAGCTAGTAATAAGCAAGTGATAATAGATAGTGAGTGTTGAGTACCAATAGAAATTATAGAATTGCTAAATGAGTATAAATAAATTATTACTAATGATATTCTTGATGGTTTACCTCTAGTAAGAAGCATAAGTCATTGTATGGATCTGATTCTTAGAGCTAGTTTTCCAAACAAAGTACCATATAGATTGACACTTGTAGAGAATGAAGAACTTAACAAACAAGTGCATGAATTGATACAAAAAGATTTTATCAAAGAAACCTTGAGTCCATGTGTTGTACCTGCTATGCTAGCACCTAAAAAGAATGGAGAATGTGGAATGTGTACTAATTCCAAAGCCATTAACAAGATAATAGTAAAATATAGGTTTCCTATGCTAAGGATAGATAACATAATGGATTGTTTGAGGGGAGAAAAGTATCTTACTAAGAATGATTTAAAGAGTGGCTATCATTAGATAAGAATTAGAGAAAGTAATGAATGGAAGACCACTTTCAAGACAAAAGATGTAAGACTAAGGAAGAACATCTTAAGCATATTAGACAAGTGTTGTAGAGGTTGAAAGAGGAAAAGTTGTTGATTAATCTTTAAAAATATTCTTTTATGCAAGAGGAGATTATGTATTTTTGATTTGTGATTTCAGTTGATGGTTTGAAGATGAATCTTGAGAAGGTTAAAGAAATTTTGGAATGGACTACACCAGAGAATGTGGGTGAGGTAAGATCATTTCATGGTTTGGCTAGTTTTTACAAAAAGTTTATAAAGAATTTTAGTGCTATTTGTAGTCCTATGACTAACACAATGAGGGTAGATAAAAAGGATTTCAAATGGACACATGGAGCTCATAAGAGTTTTGAGACTTTAAAATAAAAGGTTGCTGAATTACTTGTATCAGCTTTACCTAATTTTAACAAAGTATTTTAAATTGAATGTGATGCAAGTGGTAATGTAATAGGAGCTATATTAAGTCAAGAAGATAAGCTTGTTGCTTTCTTTAGTAAAAATTTGAATGATTCTAAAATGAACTATTCTATGTATAATCAAGAATTTTATGCCATTGTTTAAGCATTGAGGAAGTGGAGACATTATTTGATTCTTAAGCATTTTGTTTTGTATACTGATCATAAAGCTTTACAATCTTGGGAAGTCAACATAAATTGAATTAGAGACATATGAAGTGGGTTATATATTTGTAGAGTTTTACATTTTTCATTAAGCATAAGAGTGGAGTTACTAATAAAGGTGTTGATGCATTGAGTAGGAGATGTTCCTTGCTGACAGAAATGAAGGTTGAAGTTCTTGGTTTTGATAAAATGAAAGAGTTGTATGATGTTGATCCTAATTTTTTAGAGGTGTGGAAAGAGTGCAGATCGAAAAATTTGATAGATCACATAAGTAAGTATGATGAATATTTCATTCAAGAAGGTGTGTTGTTCAAAGGCATTCAGTTGTGTATTCCTAGAAGTTCTATGAGGTTGAATCTGAATAAAGAAAAGCATAGTGGTGGATTAGTTGGACATTTTGGAATTGATAAGACATTCAGTTTACTAAAAGATAAGTATTATTGGCCAAAAATGTATAAGGATATTTAGAAATTTGTAAAGAGTTGTGGAGTTTGTCAAATTACAAAGGGAGTGAGTCAAAATACTAGTTTATATACACCTATTACTATTCTTTAGAAACCTTGTACTAACATCAGTGTAGACTTTGTTCTTGGATTTCCTAAGATAGTGAAAGGGTATGATTCCATATTTTTTTATAGTGGATAGATTTTATAAGATGGCTCATTTCATACCATGTAAGAAGACATCAGATAATGAGCATGTTGTTGAACTTTTCTTTAAAGAGATTGTGAGATTGCATGGATTACCAAGAAGTGTTATTTCTGATAGAGATAGTAAGTTTGTTGGTTATTTTTGGAAGACTTTTTGAAAGAAGATGGGTACTGAATTGAAGTTTAGTTCTACATCCAATCCATAGATAGATGGATAGATAGATGTTGTCAATAAAAGCTAGGGTAGTTTTTTGAGATGTTTAGTTGGGAATAAGCCAAGTAACTAGGAGATGGTATTGGCACAAGATAAATTTGCATATAACAATTCTATGAATAGGCGTATAGGGAAGAAACCTTTTGAGATTTTTACTAGAATGCATCCTGGAGGTATATCAGATTTGAGAGATGTTGTCGGTGAAGAAAAGAGAAGCACTCTAGGAGAAGAATTTGCTGATTTTATGGAGTCTTTGCATAAGAAAGTGAAGTTGAGGTTGGAACAAAGTAATCAAAAGTATAAGGAGAATGCTGATCAGTCTAGAAGACACGATGATTTTCAAGTTGGTGATGAAGTGATGGTTCATTTGAAGAAAGGATGATTGCCAGTTGGAACATATAGTAAGTTGAAGATAAAGAAATTTGGACCTTGTAAGATCTTGAAGAAGTTTGATAATGGTAATGCTTATGAAGTTGAGTTACCTAATGACATGGATATATCTTCTATATTAAATATTGCTAATTTGTATAAGTATCATGAGTCAAAGGATGAAATTATTGTACCTGATGATTATCCTAAGAAGAAAATTGAAAAAGTTGAATAGATTTTAGATCAAAGAGTTGGCAAGAGTACAAGAGGAAAGGATTACTATAAGTATTTAGTGAAATGAAAGAATACACCAATTTAAGATGTTACATGGATTTCTCAATCTAAGTTGGATTCAGCTCAAGTTGTGATACTTGCATGATTCAAGAGAATCATTTTCTCCAACCCCTATTGTCTAATGTAGGAGCATCTTGGGTTTCCTTACAATCCTACACTTTTGTTCTTTCTACCTATTGGTGCTAAGTGATCCTTTGGGTGTTGAGTTCCTAATGGTTCCAAGTGATCCTTTGCATGCCAAGTTCTTGCTAGAGTTGAGTGATCCTTTGGGTGTTGAGTTCCTATTGGTGCCAAGTGCCAATTTTTGTGAAGTCTTCATTGTCGAGTTATTTGTGTGTGGTTCTACTTTGTCCTAACTTTGCTTGCATTGATTTTGGTATAGGTAGTTAATATGTATTATGGATCAACTTGTGGCTTTCCTTGTTCTAGAATATTTTGCAAGCCATTTTGGAAAGTATATATAGAATGTTTAGGTTTAGAGTTAGGCAAGTTTTTGAGAAGAGGAATTCTAGGAGAAGAACTAAAACTACAAATTTGTAGTTTGGTCTTGCAATGTGAATGTATTTGTATTTGGCCATAACCTAGAAGGCCTTATAGCTGGGCATGTATAAAGATATTTTGATGAATAAATAAAAGTATTTAAATGTCATGCCTGACCAATTCTTGGGTTTTACTACATATTAGGAATTTGTGGTTATAAGTTTTTCTTTGAAATTATGTTCTTTTTATCTATTGAACTTGGTGATAATGTCCTTGGGACATGTGTTTTATGTCTGAATATTTAGCTTGGTTTAGGATTCTATATTTGAATTCTCTGATTTTACGATGCACTATACTTTTGGATTAAGATTACAAAGTATACTTCAGTTGTTTTGGTGAAACTCATTTGTAAACATTGCGAGTTATTTATTGGCCAATGTTAAATTCAGGTTATGCTATATGAATTTTTTTTGCCTAGGTACAATTGTTTATAAAAATAGTTCTATTGGATGTTACCAACTTAAAGAAATATATATATATATATATATAGACTTATTCAGTTTTCTCTTTTACCATTGAGCAGTCACTCAATTAATATTATTTGGGGATTATAACCTTGGGTTTAAATTATTGGTGACTTATGCGAAAGGTGGGGGATATTCATCTTAATATGTTTGTAATCTTATCTTAGAAGAGTAACTTGCATATATATATACACACACATGTTTATGTGGTGTTTTTGATTAGGGTTTTAACCCATGGCTATTACCATTCTCTAGTCGATAAGGACATATCATATTGTTTAATTGATGTTATGAAATGAGATTTACATAACACAAAACCTCATGGGTATTGCATACTTTTATATCAAAGGGATATTTGCTTCGAGCATAGCCAAATCATGGCGAAGGTAGTGAAACTGCCATATACAGGGCTCTGTTTTGAGGGAAGGTTCATTGAATGTAGAGTAAAGAGGTTTTATGGCACTGTTAGTATAGTCAGCCATTTTGTGTTGATAGTTTAGTTATCTGTTGAGAAAGGGCTAGAAATTTGGCCGCACTACTTTGATTTAAGAACACTTGTAACCCTTGTTGTTGTGGAATCAGGTTCATGGAAGAATTTGTTGAAATAGATCTCGAGTTTTTAAGGCCGAGCATTGTGGTGTTGCTCTCAGCCAATTATTTTGATAAATTTCTCTTGGTTTATGTTTTTGATCATTGTATCCTCTGTTGCAAGCCAATATTTGGGTCCGTGCATTTTAAAAGTGAGGTATTTATTTTGGGCTTTGGCTTTCTCAACGAGTTGCTGAAGTTTTTGGTGCTGAGCAACTACCCTCTACTATCTCTCAAGTAGGGGCAATTTATTACCCTAATCTCCCTCTCTTTATAACTGCATTTGTAATTCAATATATTTTTTTACACAGATTATCAGCGATATGTTGAGTATCTAACACTTAAGGATGGCTATATGCGAAGTTGGGTTTTATGTATCTTGTAGCTCTGTATATATCCATACTTAAATGTGAGGTATGCTGATAAATTTTGAGTTTTGTTGTATGTTTATGTATGTTGTGTACTTGTGAATGTATATCATTTGATGAACTAGGGTTAGAGTTTAAATGATAATTGGTTATCTACGAAAACTTGGGAACAATCATTATATCAAACAGTTTGTGGGAATTATAGTTAGCTGTTAAATAGACTTTGTTGGCTTAGTAGATATAAGGAAATTTGAGCTCAACCATTAAATAGTTTGGAATAAATATATTTGTTTTCTGGATAAAAAATATGTATAGTATCAATTTCAGTACAAGATTATATGAGAAACTTTGATAATCAATAAGTAAATGTTGACATCAACATTTCGGTAAATAGTTAGCATTAACTGATGCTTTCATGAAATTTTGAATGAACAATTGGGTCTTAATTGATAAGAGATGTTTAAAAAAAAAAAGTGTTGCAACTTATCATCGATATAAGGGGGATGAATCTTGGATATGGTTGCTAATAAGGAATTATAGATAGTGAAATGTTTTGAATTGACTGTCATATAATTGGAGACAACTTGTTTTCTTGAAATATTCATGTTTTTGGTAGCAAGATTCATGAGATAACAGCCATATTTTTCCTAATTTGAATAAGTTATAAGACTATACATATCCAATTCGAACAGTCACATTAAAATGTGGAAACTTTAGTTATCTATGCTTATCTAATGTCAATTAGTAAGATTTTGGTTAATCAGTTTGTTTAAAATTAATAATAAGTTGTGCTTGTTTGACAATAAATGACTCGGATATTTTTAATTCTCTCTTTATACTCAGTAAAATGATTAGTTATAAAAGAAGATGGTCTTTTTATGATGTTGTAAGCTTTAAAAGGGAGTGTTTTCCTTATGGGAAATCATTGACCCAACTGTTAGTTACCTTGTACAATGTTCTTGTTGATAAGTTTTTTTATTTTGTAAACCCGAAAATTTGATTTTGATTAGTACTAAAATCACAGTAGTTTAGATGTATAGTTAACATAATGTGGCAATGATTTTTTTTTATTTTTTTAAAATTCAATCAATGATCGAATTTGATTATGTAGAAAACTGTCTGTGGTAATAAGAATTTGATATGAAGTATTCTAATTCAGGTAATGATTGAAATGAATTGAAATTCTCTTACTTTAAAATTTATACTTTGTTTTAATAAGAATCAGAGTTGTTTTTCGGACTCCATTGAAATGGAAAGTTAATTTCATTTTAAGTTTCAATTATGAAATATGTTGATGAAATTCAATTTCAAAACGAAGGTATCTTTTGTACTTGATCTTACTATTTAGTTATTTCAAACGATAAGTAAATATTGTTATGACAGTAAGGATGAATAGTATAATACTAAGATCAGTAAATATCATTAAGTTAAGATGTTAATTTAATTGTATTTACAGGTTCTATTATTATAATATTTGTTTCTATTGTTGTAGTGGTCTAAATTTACTTTGGAAATAGGAAATGATAAGATATGTTTGAATAGATTAAAGGATGTAGTATCATGTTGAATACTGAATTATATCTATAGCATGAACATTCTTAGAAAATTTGTTTGATGTGTATTTTAAGAATAGCTGTGATGAATGTATATCGGGGTGGCTGAATTTGGTTTATCCTATTCAGTTAATTAATTTAGTGATAACTATAAAATGAATTGGGTGGCTTAATTACATATATAAAAGATAGTTGGTCTTACCTATGACTTAAACCTATATGGTTAAGTACAGAGAACAAGGCATGTCTCTATTTTGTCATTGACAAGTATAATAGAGAAACTTGTTATGTGTTGACGATGAGCATACCATACATGGATGCAATATCTTAGTGCCATAGCGATGACACCTCAGTATACATATGTTTCATTTACATGTTATTCTTATTGCAAGTTTAATTTTGTAATAATGAGTAAAGATTTACTTCTTGCATATTAATTTTGGAACTGCACTATGTTATAGTAAAATAGGTATTTTCATTATGGTTTTGTATATGTTTGGTCTAACGTGCATGCAGATGGATTACACTTTTTAACTCAGTGTGTACTGAGCCCTTTTTTATTTTGTGTTGCATCCTGTGTGTTTCCAAGTGCCTCAAGTTTTCAAGTAGCTAAAGATGCTTATTGAAGCTCTTCTTATATCATTTTTCATTTGCTAGCAGGGTCCGTATTTTGGACATAGGCATTTAAGGATGAGATTATACTTTGTTATTGTACTGAACTCAATATGTTTTAGAATCTTTATGGAATCATATTTGGATGATGTTTACTTGTATTTTGAGGTTTTCAGATTGAGAATGGTTCAATCTGTGTACTTGTACTTGTATTAAGTGGAGATAATAAAAAGAATTATTGCATTCTTTGTAGTTGTTATTGGATTCATATTTTTTTTGGTATTTATAGTTTTAGTGTTACATTAAATCTTCTTCTTCCTTTGGCTATTGTTCTTTTTGTTTGCTTCCATTGTGTTAACTCTTGTAGGGTGGTTTGTATAGCTAGATGAGCCTCTGGCCCTAGTTATTCATCCTTTTCCTGTGTTAGCAGGTTACTATCAAATCAACTTCCAAAAATATAAAGCATCAAATATAACAGATTCATCAGAACACTTGACATAATGATTTATATGCAAACCCAATTTGAGAAAAACCACCAGTAACATGCTTCTCCTTTTTAATCTTCTTAAGTGATGCCTTGTGAAAGGCCAACCCTATTAAAGGTTACAATACATACTATTAAATGTGACCTAGATAAGGGATTTTAATCACCCTATTAGAAGTGAGCCTTGTTAGACAACTTTAGGCCATTTCACTTGGAATGCCACCTAGTTAAAGGATTTACAAATGATTGTTAGGTCAACCTTAATCCCAAAGATTTACCTTGGACCGATACAATTGTTAGAGAGTAATGATAGAGATTTGTTTTGATACAACTTACAACTTCTCTTGTAGATTACAAATCTCAATTTAGTAATCAATTCTACTTGGCCTTAAAAATTTGTAGTTTTGATAGCTTTTTCACCATTCAAGTATTCATCTACTTAAGATTTCTTTGCTTAAAATGCCATTTTAAATTCTTCTCTTAGGTCACTTGATGAAGAAAAACCCTTGATTCCTTGTCTCTCTTAGGTTTATGAACATGATAACTTTGGTTCATGACTAGACATTCCTATAAGTAGAAAATTAAGATATTTTAATGCCAATCCTGAGAAGTGTGAATTCTTCAGATTGAAGATTTACTACTTAGGACATATCATTTCAGGTGATGGAATTTCTATAGATCCATCCAAGATTCGAGCTATTGTTGATTGGCCAACACCTACGAATGTGTCTGAGGTTCTAAGTTTCATGGGTTTGGCAAGCTATTACCGTAGATTTGTGTCAAACTTGTCCAAAATAGCACATCCTATCACATCCCTTCAAAGAAAAGGGAAGAAATTTGTGTGGACAGAAGAGTGCAAGGTAGCATTTCATAAACTTAAGGAATGTTTGACCAGTACACCAATCCTGGCAGTCCCAGATTCTACTAAGGAGTTCGTGGTATGCACTGATGCATCTTTGGATGGCATAGGAGCAGTGTTGTTGTAGGATGGACATGTTATTTCTTATGAATCTAGAAAGCTAAAGAGTCATGAGGTGAATTACCCTACTCATGATCTTGAACTTTCCATGATTATGCATGCTTTGACTAAGTGGCGACATTTTCTTTTGGGTCAACGTTTTGAGTGACATTGTGATCATCGAAGCCTTCAGTATCTTTTCACAGAACCAGACCTCAACACTAGGAAACAAAGATGGATGGAGTTCCTATTTGACTATGACTTTGAGATTAATTATGTGCAAGGGAAGGAGAATGTGGTTGCTGATGCACTTAGCAGAAAGCGACATGAATTATCTTCTTTGATATTAACAGTGGATCTTAGGGATAAGATTCTTTAGAATCTTTCTATAGATCATTGGTTTTAGGATATTAAGACTGTTATTGATAGTGGCAACATCTTAGAAGGGAATTTTGAGGGGTATTCAATGAATCCTGAAGGTTTCTTGCTGTATAGAGGGAGTATGTACATTCCTGAGTTGGGTGATTTTAGAAATCTAGTTATGTTGGAGGCTCACAAAGCACCATATTCAGCTCATTGAGGTGTCAAGAAAATGCATGCTGACCTTAAGTAGCATTATTATTGGCCTAGAATGAAGAGAGACAACAAATTTTGTGGCTTGATGTTTGGAGTGTCAGCGAGTTAAAGCTGAACATCAGCACCCTGTAGGATTATTACAGCCACATAGTATTCCAGAATGGAAATGGGACACCATTTCTATAGATTTTATAACTGGATTTCCTGTTGCAGCTCATAGGCATGATGCTATTATGGTGGTAGTAGACCAATTTTTGAAGGTTTCTCATTTTATTCTAATTAGATCATCCTATAATGCAGCAATTGTTGCCAAAGTATATATGGAACAGATAGATAAGTTACACGGAATTCCTAAAAAGATTGTTTTCGATAGGGATCTAGTGTTTAGTTCATCTCTGTGGAGATCCATGTAGTGAGAATTAGGTACTCAACTAAATTTTAGTTCAGCTTATCACCCATAAACAAATGGACAAACTGAACGTGTCAACCAAATTCTAGAAGACATGCTTAGGATGTACATAATGGACAAATAAAATAAGTGGGAGGAGTATCTACATTTGGTAGAATTTGCATATAATAATGGATATCACAGTTCCATAAGTATGGCACCATTCCAAGCATTATATGGTAGACCTTGTAGGACACCTCTCAGTTGGGACAATTTGGAAGACAGGACTCTTTTACGACCTGATTTGTTGCAAGATTTGGAGCAACAGGTGAAGAGGATTAAAGAACACCTTATTACTGCTCGAGATAGACAAAAGAAGTATGTTGATAAGCATAGGATTGATCGTCAATTCTTAGTTGGTGATAAAGTGTTTCTCTGGGTAAGGCCGTGTAAGAGTCCAATTTGATATGGAAAGGGTTCCAATTAGCACCATAATTTGTGGGTCCATTTAAAATTCTGGAATGGATTGGACCCATTGCCTACAAACTTGCCTTGCCACTCAGTCTTCCATGTGTACATAATGTATTTCATATTTTAGTATTACGTAAGTATATACCTGATATTGCTCACGTGCTTGATTGGAAAAATTTGTAAATTTTGGATGGTCAAATCATGCTAAAACCAGTATAGATCATGCAAAGCAGAACTTTGAGTTTAATAGGAAGAGAAATAAAGTAGGTAAAGGTCCTATGGGACCCCAATGATGAAACATCTGCTACCTGGGAGGACACTAAAATGATGAGTGCAGCTCATCCGCACTTGTTTGCTGACTTCCAAGAGAGAGTTGAATCCTAGTGGGGGAGGGTGTCATGCCTAACCACTTCTTGGATTTTACTACATATTAGGAATTTATGGTTATAATTTTTTCTCTAAAATTATGTTCTTTTTATCTATTGAACTTGGTGATAATGTCCTTGGGACATGTGTTTTATGTCTGAATATTTAGCTTGTTTCAGGATTCTATATTTGAATTCTCTAATTTTATGATGCAGTATGCTTTTGGATTAAGATTAGAAAGTATACTTCAGTTGTTTTGGTGAAACTCATTTGTAAACATTGTGAGTTATTTATTGGCCAATGTTAAATTCAGGTTATGCTATATGAATTTTCTATTCCTAGCTACAATTGTTTATAAAAATAGTTCTATTGGATGTTACCAGCGTAAGAAAACATATATATATACTTATTTAGTTTTCTCTTTTATCGCTGAGCAATCATTCAATTAATATTGTTTGGGGATTATAACCTTGGGTTTAAATTATTGGTGACTTATGCGAAAGGTGGGGGATATTCATCTTAATATGTTTGTAATCTTATCTTAGAAGAGTAACTTGCATATATATATATATATTTATACATTCTTTTGTCTTTATAAAGTTTTTAAAATAAGGCTTCAATATGTTTGTGGTGTTTTTTATTAGGGTTTTAACCCGTGGCTATTACCATTCTCTAGTGGATCAGGACATATCATATTGTTTAATTGATGTTATGAAATGAGATTTACATAACACAAAACCTCATGGGTATTGCATACTTTTATATCAAAGGGATATTTGCTTCGAGCATAGCCAAATCATGGCGGAGGTAGTGAAACTACTATATACACAGCTCTATTTTGAGGGAAGGTTCATTGAATGCAGAGTAAAGAGGTTTTATGGCACTGTTAGTATAGTCAGCCATTTCATGTTGATAGTTTGGTTATTTGTTGAGAAAGGGCCAAAAATTTGGCCACACTGCTTTGATTTAAGAACTTGTAACCCTTGTTTCTGTGGAATCAGGTTCATGGAAGAATTTGTTGAAATAGATCTCAATTTTTTAAGGCCGAGCATTGTGGTGTTGCTCTCAGCCAGTTCTTTTGATAAATTTCTCTTGGTTTATGTTGTTGATCATCATATCCTCTGTTGCAAGCCAGTATTTGGGTCTCTGCATTTTAAAAGTGAGGTATTTATTTTGGGCTTTGGCTTTCTCGGTGAGTTGCTAAAGTTTTTGGTGCTGAGCAATTACCCTCTACTATCTCTCAAGTAGGGGAAATTTATTACCCTAATCTCCCTCTCTTTATAACTACATTTGTATTTCAATATATTTGTTTTTACATAGATTATCAGCGATATGTTGAGCATCTAACATTTAAGCATGGGTATATGCGAAATTGGGTTTTATGTATCTCGTAGCTCTGTATATATCCATACTTAAATGTGAGGTATGGTGATAAATGTTGAGTTTTGTTGTATGTTTATGTATGTTGTATACTTTTGAATGTATATCATTGCATAAACTAGGGTTAGAGTTTAAATGATAATTGTTTATCTACAAAAACTTGGGAATAGTCATTATATCAAATAGTTTGCGAGAATTATAGTTAGATGTTAAATAGAGTTTGTCGGCTTAGTAGATATAAGGAAATTTGAGCTCAACCATTAAATGGTTTGCAATCAATATTTTTTTTTTTGGATAAAAAATCTATATAGTATAGATTTTGGTACAAGAGTATTAAGAAACTTTGATAATCAGTAAGTAAATGTTGACATCGACTTTTCGGTAAATAGTTAGCATGAACTCACACTTTCATGAAATTTTGAATGAATAATTTGGTCTTAATTGATAAGAGATGTTTTAAAAAACCAAACGTGTTGCAACTTATCATCGATTTAAGCGGGATGAATCTTGGATGTGGTAGCTAATAAGGAATTATAGACAGTGAAATGTTTTGAATTTATTGTCATATAATTGGAGACAACTTGTTTTCATGAAATATTCATGTTTTTGGTAGCAAGATTCATGAGATAACAGCCATATTTTTCCTAATTTGAATAAGTTATAAGATTGTACATATCCAATTCAAACAGTCACATTAAAATGTGGAAACTTTAGTTATCTATGGTTCTCTAATGTCAATTAGTAAGATTTTGGTTAATCAGTTTGTTTAAAATTAATAATAAGCTATGCTTGTTTGATAATAAATGACTCCTTGGATATTTTTAATTCTCTCTTTATACTCAGTAAAATGATTAGTTATAAAAAAAGATGGTCTTTTTATGATGTTGTAAGCTTTAAAAGGGAATGTTTTCCTTATGGGGAATCATTGATCCAGCTGTTAGTTACCTTGTGCAATGTTCTTGTTGATAAGTTTTTTTTCTTTTGTAAACTTGAAAATTTGATTGTGATTAGTACTGAAATCGCAGTAGTTTAGATGTATAGTTAACATACTGTGGCAACAATTGTTTTTGATTTTTTTTTTAAAATTCAATCAATGATCGAATTTGATTATGTAGAAAATTGTCTGTGGTAATAAGAATTTGATACGAAGTATTCTAATTCAGCTAATGATTGAAATGAATTGAAATTCTCTTACTTTAAAAGTTATACTCTGTTTTAATAAGAATCAGAGCTATTTTCTGGACTCTATTAAAATGGGAAGTTAATTTCATTTTAAGTTTCAATTATGAAATATGTTGATGAAATTCAATTTCAAAACAAAGGTATCTTTTGTACTTGATCTTACTATTTAGCTATTTCAAAGGATAAGTAAAGATGGTTATGACAGCAGGGATGAATAGTATAATACTAAGATCAATAAATATCATTAAGTTAAGATGTTAATTTAATTGTATTTACAGGTTCTATTATTATAATATTTGTTTCTATTGTTGTACTGATCTAAATTTACCTTGGAAATAGGCAATGATAAGATATGCTTGAATAGATTAAAGGATGTAGTATCATGTTGAATACTAAATTATATCTGTAGCATGAACATTCTTAGAAAATTTGTTTGATGTGTATTTTAAGAATAGCTGTGATGAACGTATATCAGGGTGGCTGAATTTGGCTTGTCCTATTCGGTTAATTAATTCAGTGCTAACTATAAAATGAATTGGGTGGGTTAATTACATATATAAAAGATAGTTGGTCTTACCTATGACTTAAACCTATATTTTTAAGTACGGAGAACAAGGCATGTCTCTATTCTGTCGTTGACAAGTATAATAGAGAAACTCGTTATGTGTTGACTATGAGCATACCACACATGGATGCAGTATCTTAGTGCCATAACGATGACACCTCAGTATATATATGTTTCATTTACATGGTATTCTTAATGCGAGTTTAATTTTGCAATAATGAGTAAAGGTTTACTTCTTGCATATTAGTTTTGGAACTGCACTGTGTTATAGTAAAATAAATATTTGCATTATGGTTTTGTATATGTTTGGTCTAACGTGCATGCAGATGGATTACACTTTTCAACTCAGTGTGTACTCAACCCTCTTTTGTTTTGTGTTGCATCTTGTGTGTTTTCGGGTGCCTCGAGTTTTCAAGTAGCTAAAGATCCTTATTGAAGTTCTTCTTGTATCATTTTTCATTTGCTAATAGGCTCCATATTTTGGACATAGGCATTTAAGGATGAGATTATACTTCGTTATTGTACTGAACTCAATATGTTTTAGAATCTTTATGGAATCATATTTGGATGATGTTTACTTGTATTTTGAGGTTTTCAGATTGAGAATGGTTCAATCTATGTACTTGTACTTGTATTAAGTGGAGTTAATAAAAAAAAATTATTTCATTCTTTGTAGTTGTTATTAGGTTCATATTTTTTTTGGTATTGATAGTTTTAGTGTTACATTAAATCTTCTTCTTCCTTTGGCTATTGTTCTTTTTGTTTGCTTCCATTGTGTTAACTCTTGTAGGCTGGTTTGGATAGCTAGATGAGCCTCTGGCCCTAGTTATTCATCCTTTTCCTATGTTAGCAAGTTACTATCAAATCAACTTGAAAAAATATAAAGCATCAGATATAATAGATTCATCAGAACACTTGACATAATGATTTATATGCAAACCCAATTTGGGAAAAACCACAAGTAACATGCTTCTCCTTTTTAGTCTTCTTAAGTGATGCCTTGTGAAAGGCCAACCCTATTAAAGGTTACAATACATACTATTAAATGTGACCTAGATAAGGGATTTTAATCACCCTATTAGAAGTGAGCCTTGTTAGAGGACTTTATGCCATTTCACTTGGAATGCCACCTAGTTAAAGGATTTACAAATGATTGTTAGGCCAACCTTAATCCCAAAGATTTACCTTGGACTGATACAATTGTTAGAGAGTAATGCTAGAGATTTGTTTTGATACAACTTAAAACTTCTCTTGTAGATTAAAAATCTCAATTTAGTCCTCAATTCTACTTGGCCTTAAAAATTTGTAGTTTTTGATAGCTTTTTCACCATTCAAGTATTTCATCTCCTTAAGATTTCTTTGCTTAAAATGCCATTTTAAATTCTTCTCTTAGGTTACTTGATGAAGCAAAACCATTGATTGCTTGTCTCTCTTAGGTTTATGAACATGATAGCTTTGCTTCGTGACTAGAAATTCCTATAAGTAGAAAATTAAGATATTTTAGTGCTCATTTTCTATCATCCAAATTTAGGGTTCATATGGATTAGGTAGGATACAATATATCTACCCTATATCTCATATTTTTTTTAGAAACTTCTCTTAGAATCGATTTGAATTTTCTTTAAAATGGTTTACCTCAAATTCTATGCCATTAGCTCATGAACGTTATCTTCCACTTGGTTCGCAAAATCTAGGGAAAAAAAACTTGTTCGCTTAGATTTATCAAATCTTTGATCTATTAAATAATGTAGTAGCTCAACATTATTAACCTTTTGATGCTTAGCACATGCTACATTTCTTGACATACACTACAAAATTACTTAGCATTTACTAAAGTATACTGATGTTTTGCATACACTAAACTTTACTCAACATCAACTATTTTTCTTGACATAGACTAGAATGAACTTTTACTCAGCTCCAACTAATTTTCTACTTAGCTTGCACCAACTTTGCGTGGCATCTACTATCCACTCGATAAAGATTGGAAGAAAAACTTTGGGTAACTTATTCTTCTAAACTTTCTAAGTGTAACCAATCTTTGTAACTTTAAGTAGGTTATTAATACATCATGAAATCATTTTCTTAATTGATCATTTTACTTCATTACATAATCATAACTCAGCCTTTCCTCTAGGTGCTATTGTTACCTCTTATTGATCAAATCCTCTTCATCAATTAATAAGTGATAGTGCTTCAATCTCATTAGAAATTATCTTATAAAAAAATAGTAGGTTTGAGATCAATAAAAAAACAATGATTGAAACATATAGTCTTCTTCAACAATCTCCTTTCTATTAATCTTTCTCAACAATGATATTTTCAATCAAATCTCAACAAGCATGTATTCAAAATTTTAATTATGCATTTAGAGTTAGAAAATTGTCTAAGTGTTGGATAGTTTGTAGCAGTCCAAAGATAGATGTGATGTGTATGGATGGAACACTATAAGTTATCTTATATATAGTTTTAGTTAGCTTTATGATAACATCATGATGATATGTTCTAGTGCACATACTTGTACAAACTATATGATGCAAGTTATAATTGATTTATAGTTTCTGGTATTTAACAAAGTAGAACAAAGCATATCAGATTTTTGAGTTATATGACCTAACGAATTATTTTTCTAACAAAATAGTTACTTAGTCATGGTCAGCCAACATCCTATATTATATTTGGGCAAGCATGTGAGAGCATGAAGGTTGACAGAGCATAGTTTTATACTAAACAAGATATATATGAAGTTATTATCTTTCTTTGATAAGTGTGAGTAACAAGAGTTGATGCAAACTATTTTTAAGATAGTATATGTGATGTGTGAACTTCATATGATAAGAGATATGAAGTAGATCTAGAGAAAGTGTGATATACAATAGTAAGAAAATGTTGTATGTCTATCTATTCTTGTGAACAAACTGAATTATACAATTACATGTCAGAGTAGTGAGCTTTTCTTGTATAAATTGACCAACTCCTAATAGGGTTGAGGATTTTAATAGGGCCTAGTCCTCTAACAAGGACTCGAGACACTATATGTACTTCATAGACTCCTAACATGGTCAATATCATTATAATTATTCTTTTGGTTAGTAGACCATCTTATTGGTATCATCCTCATCAAGGTTTTCTATTGGCTAGGGTTTCCCTAGTTAAAAAAATAATTGTGTTATGAGTTCTCTTTGTGTATGGTTATATTTACTATTTAATATTGTTAGTTTACTTTCATATGCAAGTTATAAAATAATTACTAATATTCAATTGTGGGAAAAAGTTTGTAGAATAATGATTCACCCCCACAACCCCACCCCCACCCCCTCCCCCACCCTCCCCCCTTAGTATTATTTATTTCTAATAATTGGTATCAGATCTTAGTTACTCCAAAGAACCTTGAGTAAGGTCCCTATGAACATGGAACAGTTGAAAAGAAAGATAGAAGAAGGTCTTGAGAAAATTCACCTTCTTATTAAAGAAAGAGATAACCTGAAAGATACATATGAGGATTCAAAAGTTTACATTGGTAAATTGAAAAATGAGATTGATGATTAGGAATAAAAAAGGAATTAAATGAATAGAATAGTGAGAAATAATTTACCTCAAAAGATCAAATGAGATCTTGAAACATGAGTTGAAAATTTTCGAACATAAGTTGAGTCTTAAGAAAGATTGAGTAAAATTTCATGAAATATGAAAACTAAGAATGTGGATCATAGATTCTAGTTAAGTCAAGTAAGATCTAAATGAGAATTTATCAAGATTGAGCATGTAGAATTAGAAAAGTAAAATATCATTGTGAAAGGAGAATTAACACAAGCTAACCAATAGTTAGAGAACTTTATTCTAGTAGTGAAAAAATTGATAAATAGATATTTCACCAGATAGCTTCTTATGATAAGATAGGACTTGGATACCTTATTGAAAAATCAGCCAAGAAATTTGAAGTTAGAAATGAACTAGATCTAATGGTTGAGATGCCTAAGCCTAAAGAGTGTGGACAAAGTAAGATTGATTCAAGCATATCTACAAAAGCATCTAAATAAGTTTATTTGTCTAAGAAATGTGTTGAACCTAAGATAATAGAGCAAGTTGGTGAACATAAGAAAGATGAATCATCTATAAAAGTTAGACATGAATTCAAAGGTACATGTTTTATATGCAATCAAGTTGGTCATATGAAGAGAGATTGTATAGGTAAGTCTTTTAGACTCATTACCCATTTCTATTGTTGTAATCATCATGGTTATGGACATTAAGTAGTAGACTATAAGAAACTAATTTTGATAGTAATAATGAAAATAGTAGAATATTTAGGAACACTAACAATGTACGTAATGAAAGAGGAAGATCTTAGAGCAGATCTAATGATGGAGAGAGATCATATGGAGAAAGAAGATAGAATGTATGCTACAAATAAAAAAATCTAGGACACATTGCAAGGAATTGAAGAGAGCCTAAAAATTAGAATGGAGTTGATCAAAGAAGGATTATGCATTTATGTCAATTATGCAATAGCTTTGCACACATAGCAAGAATTTTTAGAATGGATAGAAGGAACTTCAAAAAAAATCTAAATTATAGAAAGAACAATAAAAAAAATGATAGAAGGAATCACAGTAGTTAGAAAGGAACAGTTAAAAAGAATGTTGATGAATTCAAAGAAGTTTTTGTGAAAGATAATGATCTAAAATTTCTTGTACAATCTTAGAAGAGTAGTATAATGATGCACCTAATGAGAGATTGAAGTCAATAATCACTTGTGTCTTATCCTAGACCTAAATTAAGTAGTTCTAGTAGAGATAGAGCTTTAGTTAATTAGAATAGAATTGATGTTAGAGAGAGAATTAGATGTTGCATAGTTAAGAGAAGGTAGAGGACATAGAGAAAAAAAGATATAGTCAAGTGTGCAATCTTAGATATGATCATAGTAAGTTGGAAGACAAAAAAAAAGTTTTCTGCTAAACAGTGACAGTTTTTGAAATTGTGGTAGATGCACATTTAATGCAAAGTTTGATTTGAAATGATTTAAAGATTGTGAAAAATATTATGAGTACCATTTGATCATGTGAAGTGTCTAGAGCAACTTGAGATCAATTTGACAACAAATTGAAGTGTGAAAAGTTGTAGAAGCCATAAATGAAAAATTTTAGGGTATTTTACAAAGCTTGAATTGAGCTTTCTATATATACATTTAGAGAATCATGGCTAGTAAGACATTATATGATTTCAATGAAAGGCCAAGGTATAAGTTCAAGAAATACCCATTTTTTTCTCTTATGGATGACCTATTAGGTATGTTTTCATAAATTCATTTGAATGTGCTTAATGTAGAGGATGTTTGAAGTTAGATTTATTGTAAGAATGTAAGCATTAGTGATGAGGGCATACACAAGGATTTAGGAGTCATGTGTAATAATGACCTAACCATTAAATCTAAGTACACACACTTAAACAAGTTAAACCTCATAAATTTTATATTCTATGTAGAGTTTGAAAATCATGAGTAGACTAGAATCATTCTAAGTAGAGTTCATGATGATTTTTTTTGGATAGGTGATGTGCATGTTGCAATTGACAATGATCTTATTCAGTAGGTCACATGTTTTAGTAATGAGGGATAAAACCAATTAATGATAGAAATGTATGGAGGTTAGTTAAGACAAACCTATATACTAGATTTGATGGGAGAACTATGAACATGGACATGATTCAAGACAAATAAGTAAGGTTGTTAAGTAAAATTTTAGGATTCAAGTTTAAGCATAGTTCATAAGTTAACTTAGCACCAGTAGGATTAATACATACAACCTATGTGATGGTAGTTGAGAGAAGAAAAGTAGAATTATGAGAGATAGTCATAGTTATTGGACAATATTTCTAAGCTAAGGAAGACCAAGAGTGCAGATTTTAGACTTGAGTCTTCATTGACACATCTATTCTTCTATGCAACCAAGAAGTTCCCTGAAATGACAAATCAAGAAAGTAATGAGTTGCTAATGAAGTTGATAACACTATGCTATAGGGATATATTGGATAATATTTAGACATAATGACATTGATAAGATCATGAAGAATTTTTAGTCTGAAGTGAAGGAAAGGTACATACACCCTCCTTCCATGGTGGAAACTAACAATACCTATATGGAAATAATTTAACCTAGGGTGAAATTCACTGAGCTCATTGGATATAAAATTATTTCAAAACTCAAGAAGGATATGCATATATAATACTCTAGTTAGAAAAGGATGCTGAGTGTCCTACATGGGGTACTTGTGAGTAGAAGGTAAGAGAATTTGATTTTGAACTTAATAGTAAAGAAATTAAGAAGAAAGTGGAGAAGGAGATAGATTCTATTCACAAGGAATCTAGTACAACTCAAAAGGAGTTTAATGGGATAAAAGACATTGCATTAGAAATGAAAGCTAGTGGAAAGACTGAGTTGATAGAAGCAACACCAATTGCTATTGCATCACCTATTATCTTCATAGTTGCAGAACTTAGTGCATAGGTGCCCACTGCACCCTATGCAATAGTTGTGCAAGTGCAACCAATCACAGTACAATGCAATCAACCAAGGGGGAAATAAGAGGTCCAATCATTAGTTACATAAAGAAAATATAGAGATTTTTGAAAGTTAGATAGGAACCTACATTATATACCAAGAAGAGGGCCAAAAAAAATACTAGTGGAGCAAAGAAAAGAAGAAAGACATTACAAATTAGTGATTCAAAGGAATCAAAGGAAGAAATTGAAGATAATCCAATTAAGAAAGAAACACAAGAAGGAACAACATCAATAAGAAAGAAGGCATGAAAACCAAAGGTAGAGAATGTGAGCATGCAGATCATTAATGATTAAAATTTTGTAGAATTTAATAAATATTATAGCTTGTATAATAGTATGGATAGGAGGGAACTAGAGAATGACATAGTAAGGAATATAATCTTGAGAAACAAGATATTTGAGAGAACTTAGAATAAAATTCCATAAGACCTATATAATAGGTTGTTAGATGGAGACACAAAGTTGAGAACAAACATGATTAATAAACTATGCGAAGTTAACTTGAAATAAGATATGGATAGGATTTTGAAGGGAATTAAACTCTTGCTAACAAACAAAAGAAGAGAAATTCTTCTAATGGGAGGTAATTATGAAGAGGTTAAGAAGGAAATAGAAGAAGTCATTGTAAAATACATGACTTCCATACCAAAGGTGAGTGCACAGTCAAAACCTATAAGTGGAGTATATGTACAAGTAAGTATACCATCTTGTGATGAGGAAGATGTTGAGGAGACACAACAAGCACCATCACCTCCTCATATAGTTTAGGGTACTAACCCCATGCAAGTGGATAGTTCACACATAACAATAGATTCAAAGGAGAACCCTTTTGTACTTTATAGGGAAAATATTGTTAGCAATATCAGCAATATCACTGCCTATACTAGCTCTGATGAGGAAGATGAAGAAGAGAAAAGGAAAAAATAGGTAGAAGAAGAGAGGAGGAAAGAAGAGCTGAAGAGAAAAGAAGAGAAGGAAGAAGAAGAAAGAAAGAAAGAAAGAAAGAAGAAGAAAAGAAAAGAGAACAAGAAAGAAAAGATGCAAAAGAGAAATAGAGAGAAGAAGAGAAGAGGAAAGAAGATGGAAGAGGAAGAAGAAAGGAAGAAAGTAGATGAAAATTCTAAATTAAAGTAGAGATGGAAGCTTGTGATGCATGAGTTAGCATTCTTGCCCAATCTGAAACATGTAGAGACAAAACATGGGAAGGTAGTGTTTCACCATGAGACTAACATACCTTATGTATCCCAAATAGTTGTACCTATGGCAGTATTAGTAGCAACGCTAGCATCAACAATAAATCTATTGAAAATATTATCTAATTATTATGATGATTAGAAAGGATTAATGATTTCCTTGAGAAAGTTATTTGAAAATAATAAATTAGTAAAGTCTTTGGAGAAGACAATAACTAAAGTCTTGGAGAGAATCTAAAAGATAGTTACCACAACTATTACTAATCTAGACTTGTAGCCAAAGGAAAAAGAATTGGTGAAGTCTTTTGATGAAGAATTCATAACCTTGTCTAATTTTTAGATTTTTGTGATGTCATGCTTAAAAATATTTGGAGGTTTATTTTGCCTAGTTTTCCCCTAGATTATTTCTATAAAGGTTTTGAGGCAACACCCCTAAAATGGGGTCAAGGTCCAATGCCCCTATGGGGTCCTGGGGTAGTGCACTAGGTGTACTCCTTGTCATAGTATAGGTTGGGGTTGAGGGAAAATGCCCCTATAGGGTTTTTAGGGGCAACACCCCTAAAGACAAAAATGACCATATATTGTAAAAGATACTCACTACTATTTTTTGATTATTCAAGCCCTAATTTTGTAAGAAGAAAAATAAAAAGGATTAGCATTAGGGATTTTATAATATATCTGATACTGTAGCTTCTTACGATGATATTGAGCTATAGGGGATTTTGTATTGTAATTACTAGATAATAATAGTATTAACTTTTTATTGGTGGACATAGCCTAGGGATTGGAAGAACCTTGTTAAATCTTTGTTTCTTGTGTTCTATTATGTGTAACTTACTATTTTCTAATATAGGTTATATTTGTATGTAACTTTTATTTTTGTTTGTGCTTAATCTTAACACGTGGTATGAGAGCCAAGTTGTCGTCATTTTTTTTAGGCTAGACAGTAATCATTTATTTTAGTGATCCTCTATAGAAAAGTCTCTTGGTTGAGTGGGAGTCTCATAGTTAAGTTGGAGCAATGGTAGATAAGGGTAAGCTAAAGGTTGAAAAGTTTAATTGATAGAACTTTCAGTTATGGAAAATGAAAATGGACAACTATCTTTATCAGAAGGATTCATGGAAGCCATTGGAAGGAAAAGTGAAGAACTAGGGAATTTTTAAAAAGGAGGACTAGAAGATTCTATATAAAAAGGAACTTGGAAGAATTTAATTATGCCTCACATGATCAGTGACATTAAAAATTGTAAAAGAGAAAATAATAGAAGAGTTGATGCAAAATCTAGCAACGTTGTATGTAAAGCCCTTTGTTTTAAACATGGTATCTTTCATGAAGAATTCATTCAATATGAAGATGGAAGAAAGTGAATTTTTTGTAAATCATTTAAATGAGTTTAATATCATTAGTAGTTAGTTATCTTCACCTCAATATCCAATTTGATAAAAAAAATTAGGGCTCTTTTAATTTTGTGTTCTTTTCCTAAATTATTTTCCTAAAAGATGGAATGGCTTGGTAATGGATGTGAGTAATTATGTTTCTAGATCTAATACCCTAAAATCTAATGATGCGATTGGTGTTATTCTTAGTGAGAGAACACATAGGAAAATCTCAAGTAGATGTAAATTAGGAAGTTATTTTAATGCTTAGAGAAAAGGCATAATGACAAAGAGAGGAATTAATTCAAGAAATCATGACAAATTAAGACAAAAATCAAAGGGGAAGAGGTCTCAATCTACAGGATTGAGAGATTGTTGATACTATGGGAAACTAGGGTATCAGAATAAAGATTGTTAGATTCAAAAGAATAATAAAGGAGATAAACCATATGGTAACAAGTAGGCAAATGTGGTAAGTAACAAATCCAAAGAGTACACTTTTCTTATTTCTTTAGAAAGTGTTGATGATTCATGGGTTTTTGATTCTGGGGCTTCATTTCATGCTACACCCCATCTACATTTTATTTTATTGATTATGTCCAAAAATATTTTGGGCTTGTTTATTTGGGGAATAATGAACCCTGTCATATTGTTGGAAAGGGAAATATATGAGGCAAGACATGTTTCAAGACTGAGTTGGAATTTAATTTCAATAGTGCAACTTAGTGATGAGGGTTGTGTAGTTACTTTAAATGATAAAAATTTGAAGGTTTCCAAAAGTCCCCTTATAGTAGCAAAAGGTGTGAAAGAAAGCACCTTATATCTTTGTACATGTCATGTTGTTCCTTCTACTTTGATTTTTTTAAAGAGAAATGAATATTCAGGAACACTTATTACAATTGTCCAGGGAGAACAAATGATTCATGTGGATTTTGATGCAATGCTATGGCACAATGAACTTGGACACATGTCTAAGAAAGGTTTGAAATTACTTCATTTAAAGAAACTTTTACAAGGTTTGAAATGTGTTAATATGGATTTAAGTGAAAGTTATGTGTATGGAAAATAAAAGAGATTGATTTTTGTTAATACTGGGAAGGAAAATAAAAATTAGAAATTAGAGCTTGTGCATACATATGTATGGGAAAAATCTCAGGTATCGTCTGTCGGAAGCTCTTTTGGATTGTAGATTGCAATCACTAGATAAAAATAATATTGGACTTTATGTTGGTGGACATAGCCTAGGGATTGGGTGAAATAGGTTAAATATTTGTGTCTTGTGTTCTCTTTTGTGCAATTTATTATTTTTTGATATTGGTTATATTTGCATGTAACTATTATTTATGTCCATGGTTAATTCCAACAATTTCTTTAGCACAAGAACAAGCAAAGCATGATGCATCATTGTTTGATATAAGATGCATGAACATGAGGAATCACTTGAAGACACTTAGTGTATGCATCAAGGAGTTAAGGAAACACATTCATGAAGATAAGAAGTTATGTGGATAGTGCACACCATCATACAAGTACCTAGAAAATTTTGAGAATCAAATCAAGGGACAAATGAATGACCTTCATACACTCACTATTAGGTTGCATCTCCAAGAGGCCAATATTGAAGATTTTAAATCCATTATAGAAAAGATCCATAATTCAACCCGAGGCATATATATCGTTAGGAAAAGGTAGTAAAATGGTTCTCTACTCTTAGAGACATTTTGTCACCTAAGATTAGAATTTTGCAGAAGTAATTGGAGGAGTGTCTTGTAGCTAAGGCCTCCTATGAAAATTTTTCCTATACTGACTTGAGCATGGTTGAAGTTGCATCCTATGCACTTTGTACACTCATTAGTATCTCTAACTTAGTTAAAGAGAAGTGGAAGAAGGAAGTCAAAAGAATGAAACTTGTTTATGAAAATTATTTTTTCAAAATAGTAAGTTGATTAGCCAATCTTTGTATACAAATTTTGACACATTTTACATTAATGTCAAAGGGGGAGAAATATATAAGGAAAATTGTATATGTATATGTAAGGGAGAGTACACTTATGTATAATTGTAAGGAGTGATAAAGAAGGTAATGATCCCTCAAAACATGAATAAAATAATTTCTATTTTGAAAGTATTTTTTGTGTAACTAATTTTATTTGTTTGTTTTTGTATGACATCATTTTGGGACTTAGTCAATTTTACCAAATGTTGCCATCAATTCCAAAAGGGGAAATTATTATCAATATGGTTAGCTAGATGTCTAGAGTGTTGTTATTTATGGAAACATGTATTCAATATTTTATTTGTGCATTTAGAGTTAAAAAAATGTCTAACTGTTAGATAGTTTACAACTATACACAGATACATGTGATGCATATGAAAAATGCAAAATGAGTTAGCTTATGCAAACTTGAGGATAGCTTTATGATAATTTCCTAATGATGCTTTCTAGTGTGCAAACTTGTATGGATTGTACATTGCAAGTTATAATTTATTTATTAGTTCTGATATTTAACAAAGTAGAATAGAGCATATTAGAGTGTTGAGTTATATGATGTAAGGAATTATTTTTGTAACTGATGGGGACACAACCCAAGAACAGAATGGACACAATAGAAAAGGGAAATTGTATTAACTGAAAAATAAGCTAGTACATTCAATATAGAGAAAATAAACTTCAAAACATGCCCTAAGGGCTTACAATAGCATAAATGTGGAGATAATTTCTCCTTTGAGTACCTCCTCTAAAACTCCACTCTGAACTACCTTTATAATGCCAAAAATCTCCTTAAATAGACCTCGGAGGGTTAAGGTCTAGGAGTACATTCTAGAAAGTTCTAGTAGGCATCCATCAACCAAATAGAAAGTTCCAAAAGCTGCGTTAGAAGTCAACGCAAATCTAGGAGAATCTAGAAACGATAACCGAACTTTCGGGAGGCATAACTTTTGAACTGTAGCTTCGACTGACGAATCGTTTACATTTTTGAAAAGCTCTTGAAGCACTATATAGCCCTATGGATAGGCTTCACTCATCCCCCATTTTTCATCCCTTTTTGAGGTCATTTATTTCCCCTAACTTGACTTTGAAGCATTCTTAGGAGGTCTCCACAACTCGAAAAACTGCAATAACTTTCAAACCGTGGGGCCTTTTGACCTGATTCTTTTTTTGGAATGCTCTAAATTACAATTACATTCATCTAGCCAATTTACACCTCCTAGTTCACCAAAATGATGGCTCAATTACATACTCCTATTTTTTTGGGATTTACACGAACACTGATAGTGGAATTGTGAGAGTTGGAACCTTTATTTGACCCAAATGGGTATCCAAAAATGAAAACACATGAAACAGAAACTAAGTCTAAGTACATTTTTTTGGTGACACAGGATTGCCCTTATACCTCTGGATGCTCCTGCATTAGTAAGAAAATAATTACCTAGCTATGTTTAGCCGACATCCTAAATTAAATTTGGACAAGCATGTGAGAGCACGAAAGCTGACACAACATAGTTTTATAATAAGAAAGGTATATATGAAGATTATATCTTGCACAAATAAGTGAGCAAAAATGTGATAAGTGTGTGTAACAAGAGTTAATGTGAACTATTGTTAACATAGTATATGTGATGTGTGAGCTTCATATGATGTGAGATATAAAGTAGATCTAGAGCAAGTGCAAGATATAGTAGTAAGAAAGTATTATATGTATATCTATTGTTCTGAAGGAACTGGATTATGTAATTGTATGTTAGGGCAGTGGGCTCTTTTCCCATAAATTATAATTATTCTACCAACTCCCAATATGGTTGAAGAAACTCCTAATAGGGTTGAGGCTTCTAATAGGGCCTATTAATCTAGTAAGGACTCAAGATGCTATATGTATTTCATAAACTCCTAATAGGGGCAATATCCTTAAAAATATTCTTTTTTTTTAGTGGATCATCTTGTGGGTATCATTTCCATTAGAATTTCCCTAGTGAACAAATAATAGTTTTATGAGTTTTATTTGTGTATGCTTATATTTATTACTTTCATATGAAAGTTATAAAGTAATTAATAATATTTAGTTGTGGGAAAAAGTTTGTAGAATATTGATTCATCCCCCCTCTCTATATTATCTATTTCTAACAAACCCCTCATAGGGTAGATCATAACTTATGATAAATAATTGTAATCTTAACAAGTTAACTTTATTATTTCAATGGTGAAGATTTGTGGGTTTCATACCCAACCTAGTTTTGCACTCATCTCTAAGTGTTTCTTGGTAACCAAATCATTGTGTTATGTGTTGAACTCTTTATGGATGCATTGTATTTCATTTATATTATGAATCATTATAGTTTCAAATGGTACATTTGATATATGACATATATTAGGTATAAATGAATGAAATTGGTTTTCAAGTAAAAAAAAAAAAAATCCTAATTCACCCACTCTCAGTATCTTGTTTCCCATATACTTATTCGAATAGTACTTTTTCCAACATAGTAGTCCAATATCTCCTCAGTCTCTATTATAGCTGAACTAATTGCTAGAATAATCCATCATTCTTCTTCAACTTCATCTCAATCATGTCCTTCATAATACTTTATTAGATACGATTTGTGAAATACATGTAAAGTGTTCAATTTAATAGGAAAATCCACTTCATAGTCATTTCTAGATTCATGCCTTTTCATTATATTGCATGGTCCAAACTTCTTCATTTTCAACTTATTATATGTACCCATTAGAAAACACATATTTCTAAAATGAGCCATGACTTCTTCTCCAATAAGAAATTCCTTATGCCTCCTTTTCACATATTTCTTATCATTATCCTACATATTAATCTTTGTAATATGATTTTTTTCTTCGTCATGGATATTCTTCAAATGTTCAGCAAAATCTTCTACTTCAACACTACTTATTTCTTCTTTATCCAATTTCCTCAATTCAAAACTAATTTTGGGATTGTTCTCATACACAATATAGAATGGAAACTAGGACTCCTATTGACATAATTATTGCATGCAAATTCTTCCTCTAGTAAAATTAGATCCCAACCCTTTGGTTTATTTCCAATCAAGCATCTTAAAAAAATTATCCAAAATTTGGTTCACAATTTTTGTTTATCCATCAATCTGTGGATGATGTGATGAACTGAACTTCAAATTTGTCTTTAATTTCTTCCACAATGTATAATAGATACACCCAAAAAAAAATTTATGTTGATTTGAAACTATACTCTTTGGTAGACCGTGCAATCTGACTAGTTATTTCAAAAACAACTCTTCTACATGAGAAACATCATTAGTCTTCTTATAGGGAATGAAATGTTTCATCATTTAAAACTTATAAACCACCACAAAAATATAATATTGTCCTTATTGACTCCTTGGTAATCCAAAGACAAAATCCATGTTGACATTCTTTCATGACTTTTCTAGAACAAGTAATGGTTGATACAACCCTATATTTTTCTTCACTCCTTTTGTCATCTAACATACTCTGCAACTCTATATCAACTTCTTGACATCTTTCTACAACTATGTTTAATAATAGTTCTCAACAACCAAAGAAATGATTTTATCTCTACTAAAGTGTCTATCCAAACCTCCACTATGCTTCTCCTTGATGAGATTCTCTCTGACTAAACTTCTTGGAATGCAAAAATGGCTTCCTTTAAATAACATATCATCTTGGATCATGAAATCCAACCATAGTTTTCTATCAATTGTAACAAGTTCTATACAAAACTTCCACATTTCATAAAAATTAAGATCCTCTAGATATAAATTATCAAGTTCCTTAAACCCAACAACTCAATCTACATTTATGTTACAAAAGTAAGAGCGTCTACAACTCTTGTTAGGATTAAACAAAGACATAAATAAAAATTACATGCAAATATAACTAGTATCAGAAAAAAATAAACCATAGTGAAGAGAAAGCAAGACACCAAGATTTAATTTGCTTCACCCACTCCTTGGGCTATGTCCACCAAACAACAAGTACAATATTATTACAATATAGTGATTACAACCTGATTACAATTAGAAATCCCTTATAGCTCAATAGTACCACAAGAAGCAATTTACACATCACATCTTATGAAATCCCTAATCCTAAGCCCTTTTTATAATACAATAATTTTTCCACTCTAGGGTTATAATTAATTAAATCATGTAAAATACTTCCCTGATCAGTCACCACAAACTAAAAATCTCCCACTTGGGGACTAATCAAGCTCCACACTGGAAACAATCTCCCACTTCAAGACTAATCTTATAGTTATGCCACTACTCCATAAGGCTCCCACTAGATCAAACGACCCTGGAATCAGTTGCTCTTTTATTCAGTTTAGTCTAGAAAACTAACCAAAGATGAAGAGGATTACAACTTCTTTCTTTTTACTAGCTTGGTAAACATATGTATTGGATCATCATCTATATGTATTCTATTCATCTTTAACCATCCATCATCTAAAATTGATTGAATTATATGGTACAACTGTATATGTTTTGTCTTCGAATGAAGAGCACAATTCTTCTCAAGATGAATGGCACTTTGACTATCTATAAACAAATAATTACCCTTCTATAGATGTCCTAATTCTTCCAAGAATAGATGAATCCATATCATCTCCTTGACTACCTCTATAGTAGCAACATACTCTACCTCTATAGTGGATAAATAATTCACCTTCTGTAATCTATAAACCTAGCTCACTACTACCCCACCAATAGTAAATAAATAACATGTAGTACTCTTCTTGGTATCAATATCCCTAGCCAAATATAAATAAGCATAGCCATATAAGTTAGTAGTAGAGAACCCAAAGTGTAAAAACATACTAGATGTTCCTCTCAAATAATTGAGCATCCATTTGACTACATTCCAATCCTCAATTCGCAGATGACTCATATACCTGCTAATGACTCCACTACATGTACAATATCTAACCTTGTACACATCATATAATAAATCAATCTTCCTATAGTTGAAGCATGGGGGTACCTTGGACATATTATCCTCCTCTTCTTGTGTCTTTCAACACATCTCCTTATTCAACTTCAAATTATTAGGTAAAAGTGTGCTAACAACTTTAGCATTCTCCATAGAGAAATGTTGCAACACCTTCTTAATATAATCTGCTTGAGATAAAGTCAATTTTTTTTCTTCCTATCTCAATAAATTTTCATACCAAGAATTTGCTTTGCTGCCCCCAAATCCTTCATACAAAATGAATATGCTAATTGAAATTTCAGCCCCTTAATGTGATCCATGTTATACCTAGTTACAACCATATCATTAACATATAAACATAAAATAATGTAGTTTTCATCATCCAAACTCTTAAAATAAACACAATGATCTTAATGACACCTACTATATCCATGGTCATGCATAAAATTGTCAAATTTTAGATATCATTGCCTAGGTGCTTGCTTCAAGCCATATAGATGTTTCTTCAATCTACACACTAAGTTCTTCTTACCTTTGACCTCAAATCACTAGGGTTGGGCCATATATATCTCTTCATCTAGATCACCATGAAGAAAGGATATTTTATTATCAAGTTTCTCCAAATGAAAATCTTTAGTATGCAAATACTTAAACAATACAAATAGAAGTCATTTTAACAATAGGAGAAAATATCTCATCGAAAGACATGTCTTTTTCTATGCAAATCCTTTTACAAATAACCAAGCTTTAAATATTTCCTTACCTCCATCCTCTTATTTCAATATGTATATTTATTTATTCTATAATGACCTTTTACTTGTAGGAAACTTTCATAAATCCCAAGTCATATTTTTTAGCCAGGAGTCCATTTCTTCTTTCATTCTAGACTCCCATTGAATCTTAGCATGCACATGCACAACTTCATCATAACATTAAAGTTTACTAGCATATATTAGGAAAATAGAGTACAAAGAGGGAGAAAATATTTTTGGAGGTCTACTTAGCCATGTTGATTGTCTAACATTTACTATGGTGTGTGGTATTTTCTATTGTGGTTGTTGCACATCATGAAGAATTTCTCGAACATCATCTTTTGGATTATCATGCAACACTACATAATCATCTTCTTTGTTCTCATGCTACTACACTAGATCTTTGTACAACACTTTTTAATTGAATATGTCAGCCCTACTTCTCACAATTTTATGATTTTCAAACTCACAAAGCCTATATTTAAATTCATCAATGTCATATCAAAAAATATATATTTCTTTTTGACTTAGCTTCTAGCTTGAATCTATTTCAAAAATATATATGTGCAAATACTTCACAACCAAAGGTTTTGAGAAAAAAATAATGCACCTTCTTAGTAGTCTTTGTGTCCTCTGGAATACCACAACCCAAAGGAGTAGAGGGGGTAAAAACACAAACCTGTGTCACCCTTTTCTAAACGGAAAGACTAGAAAAAGTATAATTGTTCACCTTGAATGATAATTTTTTTTTTAATTATTTAGAATTTGAAAATGAAGTAAATTAATGAAATGTCTAGAAATTGTTCAAGTTTAGAATTATAATTTTTTAAAATTATTTTGAATAAGAATTGATATATTTTCATAATTTCTATAGATAAGTTTTTATTTGCTAAAAAATGCTAAAAATTAGGGGTCTAGTTCCCACCACAACACTATATGGAAATAAACTTATTTCTATTTGACCTTAGGCTATGTTATAGATAACATATATATCTAGAACATTCAAAAATAAAAATTGGTTTTAGACCTATATTTTCACTTTAATAATGATTTAAATTTAAACTCACTTGAAATTGATAGTTTTCATCTCCCACCACCTTTTTCAAAAATAATCTATTCTAACAAGAATAAAAATTATACACACTAGAAGAGGACTCTCTCCTCAAGAATTTCATATAATTTATAAATTTATTTGATATAATTTAATATTTTTTCTTTCTCAAAATCCAAATCTTTTTTAGTGTTAATATACATGCTTGCAGAATTTTTCATTACAATATACTATAGCTAATTAAAACACCATAAACTCTATATGACAATATTCTTGACTTTGAGCTTAATAAAATGGTGTTTATAAGTTATTAAAAAAAAACATAAAAAATTGTAAGATTTATTGAAATGTTAGTTTTCTGAAATAATTATATTTGTTTAGTAATTGAATATAAACTAGTATAATATATGCATTAGCTGAAATAAATTTATACACCTTAGCTGAAATAAGTTTATCCTAGATCATATGTTTGATCAAAATTGATTTTTAGATAGAGATATTCAAATTTAGTCATTCTGATAAGTTAGCCTAAAAGGTGACATAGCTTTGTACTTTTACCCAAGGACATCTATTAATCAATTATACAATATTATTGACAACTGTTTTCTACATGTTTAAGGGAAACCCAATATGAAACCTCATGCTCCTTACACACTCTATCATTGTCCTGTTCATACATTTAGCCACTCCATTTTATTGTGGAGTCATTGGAATATGTTTTTGTCCATGAATACAATGAGAGGAACAATAACCTTCAAATTCATATTTTAATTTCTTACCAGTCTCATTTTTCAACCAAGAATTTCCATTTCGTAAAATTTTGAAATGCTAGAAATATAAGAGGAGTAACTAAGAGGAAAGGATTGAATCAATTACCATAAAATCAATCTCTGATCCCTGAGATGTCAATAAAAATAAAAAAAACCTATGGTTAAACTATATTCTTTTGTTACCCAACAAACACACATGCACTCGATTAACACTAGCAAATACAACTCGACAAGTACCAAGAATCAACTATAACTAAATATACTAATATTAATATTATTAACTATTATGACTAACCTTATATTTAACTTAGTTTCATACACATACAATAAATAGCATGAACATAAGTGACACCAAGATTTAATGTGGAAACCCAATTTGGGAAAAACCACCAATTGCAACTAGTTACTATTTTTTACTCTTCAAAAGTGAGCCTTGTTAAGAGCCAACCCTATTAGAGGTTACAAACACACTATTAGGTGGGACCCTATTAGAGGATTTAATCACTCTATTAGGAGTGACATTTTTAGAGGTCTTCAAGACACTTCAAATAGAAATGCCACCTTGTTAGATGATTTACAACTAGTTGTCAAGCCAACTATATAAGAGTTTTAGATCAGTACCCCAATGGTTAGAAAGTAACACTGAGATGACATGATTTCTAATGTAACTAAATTTTTGATTACAGATCTCAATTCTAGTTTTATGACTTGATCCTTCCTAATTGAATGTATCTTTACAACTCTAGAAGGATATTCTGCTTATCCTTCAAATTCTCTTTACTTACACTTACTCAATTCTCAACTTGACCCTATATTTATATCTTACACATTCTCAAGTTGGCTTGAATACAACTTAGAATACTTAATATTTATCTCTTTCGTAAGCCAAAATAAGAAAATCCTTTTTTAGCCAACATTGCTTGATAGATATTAACCAAAATAGATTTTTCTTGATTAACCAGGTGATCCCAGTTAACACTAGTTCTCATGCCAACTTTCTTTGTCTCCTAAGTGAACTCAATAGACACCACCTTCTATGAATTCTCTTTGGTAACCAAGTGAGCTCGGTTACACTCATTATCTTCCAAATTTCCTCTGTCTCCCAAGTGAACTTAGTAGACATTGACATCTAAACTTGGAAAACTCTAGAATTCTCGGTAGACATAGGAAATTGACTTCATTGACTGAGTGAGCTTGGCATACAATGATTGGAAATGATATGAAATTTTGAATAACATCAAAGATAATAAAAAATTAACCAATTATTTTCAGCACGAAATACATCATATTTATGTCTAAGGAAATAAACCCATACTTTTCTAGTTGCATCATCAATAAGTGTAACATAATAATAAGAGTGAGTGAGGAAATATACCTAATATAGGCCCCATATATTTTTATGTAAAAACTCTAATTTCTCATTTTTCTTTTTCTCCATAGTCTTTACAAAACTCACACAACTTTTCTTTCCATACATAGAACTTTCAGATAAATCCATATTAACACATTTTAGACCTAGTAAATTTTTTTTTAATGAATTAATGTCATACCTTTCTCACTTATGTGTTGAAGTCTATTGTACCACAACATTTCATCATAATCTAAAACAACTATATGTTCTCCCTACTTAACTATAGCAACTATTTTTTAACATTAATTTTTCTCTTAAATAATTAAAGTAGAAGGAAAAATATGACCTATACAAAGATATAAGGTTCCTACTTTCACACCATTTTCTACTTCCAATTTTTATCATTAAAAGTAACTACACAACCCTCATCACTAAGTTTTCTTACAGAGATTAATTTTCTACTTAGCCTTGGAACATGTCTTACCTTATGTAGTAGTGAATGATTCCCATTTTGGAACTTAATCTTAACTTTTTCCTTTCCAACAATCTGAAAGAGTTCATTATTCCCCAAATAAACAAGCCCAAAATCCCCTTAGACATAATCAATAAAATGAACTCTACAGGGTGTATCATGAAATGAATCACCAGAATATAAAACACATGAATCATCAACACTTTCTAAAGACATAAGAAAATCATCCTCTTTAGATTTGTTAGTTACCACATTTGCCAACTTGTTCCCTTCTGGCTTATCTCCTTCACTATTCTTTTGAGTCCAATAATATTTTTTCTTATGCCTTAGTTTTCCACCTCTAGATTGAGACCCTTTTTCCTTTGACTTTCTTCTTGATTTTCCATGATTTCTAAAATTACTTCCTCTCATAGTTATTTTGTCTCTCCTTTGTGCATTCAAAGCACTTCTTAATGTACATCCACCTGAGGTTGTGCTATGACTTTCCTCACTCAAAATAATACCAATCACATCATCATATTTAGGATATTATATCCATAAATAGAATTACTCACAACCATTACCAAGGCATTCCAACTTTCTAGAAAATAACACAAGATTAAGAGTATTAATTTCTTCATCAAAATTGATATTCATAGAAGATAATTGATTATTAATAGTATCAAAATTATTTAAATGATCTGTAGTGGATCCACCTTCTACCATCTTCGTATTAAATAAATTCTTTATGAAAAATAGATTATTTGAAGTGGAGGGCTTTTCATACAATTATGCAAGGGTTCCATCAACTCTTCCATTATCTTTTCGTTTGTAATGTTACATGTCACTGAAGTTGAGAAAGCATATTCAAATGCTTTCAAATTCTTTTCTATCTAAAATATCCCAATCCTCATTTTTAATAGTTCCTTGGTTTTTGATTTTTCATTCCAATGGATTCCATAAATCCTTCTGATAAAGATAGTCCTCCAATTTCATTTTCCATAACTGAAAATTCTTGCCATCAAACTTCTCAACCTTCAAGTTACCCTCATCTACCATTGCTTCTACTCAACAGTGAGACTCCCACTCAATCATGACAATTTCCCATAGAGGATGATGGAAGAAAAAGCTCACTCTAATACCATTTGTTAGGACTAAACACACACACAAAAATAACAATTACATGCAAATATAACCAATATCAAAAACTAATAAATTACACAGAAGAGAACATAAGACACCAAGATTTAATGTGGTTCACCCAATCCCTAGGCTATTTCCACTAAATAATGAGTCTAATATTATTATGATCTAGTGATTACAAAATGATTACAGTTATAAATCCCTTATAACTCAATACTGCTGCAAGAAGCAATTTCATATCACACCTTATTAAATATCTAACCCTAAGAACTTTTTATACAATAATGAAGTAAGTATAGCACTCCCCTGATTAGTCACCACAAACTAATAACTCTATTAGACTTCAAACTCCTACATTTCAAAACTAATGTATAACTCTATAAAGACTCAACCAACTTCAAATGTGTCTGGTCCAATTTTATTTGACTATTTAAATATTGCAAAGCTTGGTGATAAGTACATGAGAAAATTCCTTAGCAAGAAGATAGTGTCTCCATTTCTTCAATGAATGAACTATATCATAAAATTATTGATCATAAATAAAATATTTTATTTTGGCATCATTCAAATTCTTACTAAAATAAATAATAGGTTTAAGTTCTTATCTCAAAATGGCTCCTATTGTATTCCCACTAGCATCAGAATCTACTTGAAACACCTTGTTAAAATATGGAAGTGTTAAAATAGGATGCTTTGTAACTTTCTATTTCAACTTATTAAAACTCTTATCTACTCCTACAACCCACTTAATTTTTTTCCTATTCCCTTTGATTAACTTTCTATAAATGCTAGCAAGTCCATAGAGATCACTTACCTTAGTTTCACTCCTTAGAGGAGGCCATTCAAGGATAGCCTTCTCTTTCTCAAGATCTATTTTTTAGACCTTATGTTGATACTATGAATCCCAAGGACAATAACTCCAAAAAACTACACTTCTTCAGATTTATTAACAAATTTTCTTCCCTCAACTTATTAACCAACTTTCAAATATGCATCTAATTCTCCTCCAACATCATACCAAAGATAAACATATCATCTAGGTAAGTAATGAAAAACTTACCCATAAATTCTTCAGTACCTCATTCATGAGCCTCATAAAATTTCTTAGTGTATTTGTTATCTCAAAATGTTTGATTAACCACTCGTACAATCCTTCCCTTATCTTAAAGAAGGCCTTCCACCCATCTATTTCTCTAATGCAAATCTAATGCTATCCAGTCTTCAACTCTATCTTTATGGAATACACAACTTCACTCAAATAGTCCATAATATTATCCATCCTTGGAAAAGGAAATATGTGCTTGATTGTGATGTTGTTGATGGATCAAAAATCTATGCACATCCTTCCTTATCCATTTTTTATTTGGTGCTAATTCTAGTTGTGCATCGTATGGACTCATACTCTCTAGAATCAATCCCTTCTATAACAACACATGAACTTACCAGTTCAACTTTTCACTTTCTACTAGAGCCATTCTATGCACTACCTTGTATGGAAAATTGGCTTCTAGAATAAAATCTATATGGTAGTTGATCTTCCTCACTAGGGTTAGTCCTTCAAGTATATAATCTAACACCATATTACGAAACTCTCCCAAAAAATCTATAACTTTTGTAGGTACCATCTATACTTCTTCTTTACCATATTTTGGGATTATAAAAAAAGACATATTCTCATGCTTCATAGCTTTGAGAAACTCATTTCCATCAATAAAACATATTCTAGCAGCTCTATGTACCTTTTATTATTTTTCCTTCAAGAACTTCAACTTATGTTTCACTCCATCCTATGTTAGAGTGTAAGAATTTTATTGCCCATCATGTACAACATGCATATCAAACTATCATGGCCTACCCAACAACATATTACATAGGTCCATAGGTATGATATCACAAAGTACCTCATCTTGGTAGCTTCCAATCTTGAACTTTACAAGACCCTACTCTTTGACAATGATCTTGTGGCCATCCTACACCCAAGCAATGTATAGTGGACAAGCATGTTTATGCCTCTTGAAATTTAATTTTCTTGACCATCATTTTGATACTAGATTGTTTTTACTTCCACCATCAATGATCACATCACAACACTGATCTACACATTTTCTCATAATGAGAAACAAAATCCTCCTTTGACTAGTTTTATTTTCTCTACTTGGCAAGACTCTCCTATTAACTAGAACTTTTCATCTTTTAGAATCTTTAGAATGTAATGATTTGGCATTTTCATTAATATGTTGTAATATGCCCTAGCCTTTAGTTCTCTAATCCATCCTTCCTTGGCACTACAAACATTCAAATTATTTATTCTCTTCTCCATAGTGAAAGCATTTTCTACAAAAATCTCCCCTTCTAGATGCTTGTTCTTTGCCTCTTTCTCTATAATCCCTATTTTTTTATCATGAAAATAATTGGAATTATTTTCCATATGATTTTGATTATTACTACTAGCCTCATCCTTATTCTTCAAACCATCATTTTGGCCTCTATAAGGTTGTCTACTAGAATTTCCACCACAACCTCTTCAACTATTCTTGTTATCAAACTTTTTGCATCTTCTCCTCAGCTGTTAGGAAAAAAAGGTATGCCTCCTCAATATTGGTCATATAAACCAAACTTTCCTCCTCTTGAATGCTTGTTCTTTATCCATTAAGATAATGGGAAACTTTCTCCTTATCATCTTCTGCATGGCCAGTTTTAATGAGAACTCAGTATAGTCTTGAACAAATCTTCCTTCTTGATTCAACCATTGTATGTTCTTTGGTAGATCAAGGTCATAATCCATGGGAATAAAATACATCTATGTTTTAGCTATCATTCAATCCCATATAGAGATTTTGTCCTTCCCTTTTTAATTTTTCTCCAATTGGATCTCCTACCACTAAATCATTAGATGACCCTTCAGTTTGGCCTTTGTAAACTTGACCTTATCTAGATCAATAATATCTCCATATTCAAAGTATTCCTCCAATTCATTGATCCGATCAATTAATTCCTTTAGGTTAATATTCCCTAAAAATGTTGAAACATCAAACTTTAGGCTTTTTCTAGTCTTGGAAATTTCCTGTTAGCCATTTTTCCCCTCTCACCAAAATTTTAATATCAAATGGAAAACATGTCTAATAGTCAATTGATTATTTGAAATTTGAAATTTCCACATAGGTCTAAACACATCATGCTTTATCCCTTATTCTTGTAAACTTAACCTTATCTTTTCATTATTTTCATGTTATATCTTACTAACCATTTAAGTTGGGACCATGGGATTGCTCTTTCATCACCCATTCACATGCTATTAATAATTAACACTTAGGTAGGCCATGAAGGTGTGAAATAGTTAAATCTATATTTAGAACATCTTCATAGAATTTCATGCTAGCTTGCGATTCCGAGCTGTGATGGTGCAAAGCTAACTCTAGTAGATAGATTTCATGTAGATCACAAGGTTGCAGATGGTTAAACTTAACTCATGATTGACGTAGTGAAAAAGAGATTTCCTTTATCACTTGTTTTTCAGGTTAAGTCACTCGAGTTAGTGATAAGTTGTGACTAAGTGATCATGATTTTATGTTGACACCATCACATTATCACATGAGTTTCAAGCTAACCTCAAATTAGAGTTTTGAAGTAGGAAATAATTGTGAGTTAAATTATCACTGAGTTTAATGGCTAATCATGGGTTAAGGTCATGGAGTTGTGGTATGAGACCATATGGATGAACCTTGGTGATGTGTCAATCCCTAATTGGTCAAAGAGGTAAACTATACATGAAGTGTCCTAGTTGTATTTTGATCATTGAATGGAGAGAAAGTAAATGGTTGTCATTATGTCTCATTTTATAGTTGGATGTTTACTTAAAAAATTGACATAACGAAAATACAACACATGTCCTAGAAGGTTTGGGTGGTGAGTGAGTAGTGGCAGTTATAATCAAAGTTTCATAAGGTCACTAGCATTTTTTGTTAGCTAGGAAAACTGTGGTGACAATGCAAAGGATAAAATTCATACAATTGTCAAATCATGATAGTTAGTTGAAAATATTAAAGACATGTTGTTAATCATTGATAGCAGTTAGTTTGATGGATTTGTGATTTCACAAGGTTATCAATTAATTAAGAGTGAAAGGTGGTGAAGCTATGATTAGGGCAAACAAATAGGTTAACATAAGTTTGAATGCTAGGATGAGGTGGAAAAATATTTTAATATGGTTGGACCATGTGGAAAAGCATAAGGATTGACTCTAGTTGACTAATGACATGGCTGACATAGTCTACCAAAAATAGAGGAAGGCAATTCTTTAATGGCAAATATGCTCTTCTTGATTTCTTGCAACCACCTTTTTGCATTCATCATGCATGGTAAATGTAAAGGACATTCACATCACCACTTGGTTATCCATCTACTCAATTAAAACATTAATGGTTACCATTTTCATCTTCTCAAGCCTTTATTTGGTGAATGGTATCATTTTCCTACACCTAGATGTGTGCCATAATCAGATCTTTCCTAGATTTGCAATGATTGTTCTCTACAACCTTAAATGTGGTTTTTGTGTTTTTCCTTAGGGTAGAAGCTATCTGAGTTATGCTTCAACTATAAAAGAAAATTGTGTAACCCTTCTTAGGGTTGACCTTTTTATGATTCATTAGTATTGCATTTTATGCTTTGCTACTATATTTTCCTTTTGTCTATGCATGGATATATTCTCTTTCTAACCTCATTCTCACATTAATATAAGTGGAGAACTTCCTTGTCTCTATTGATATTTTGTCTTCTACACTTCAATTTGCATAATAGTATCAATTTTGACTCAAGTGTTATAGAGTGAAGTTCCTTCCTTATAACATTTCATTCAGTTTCTAATTTTTTTGTGGTTGTTGGATTGAATCAAAGGTTGAATGAGTATACCTTGGCAATATGCTATTGAATAGTACATTGTTAGGAAAAAGTAAGGTTGAACAATCTATTTTGGTGTATCACTCCCTTTAGACTAGATTAGGTAGTTTTATTTTATGCATTTTCTCTCCCTTTTCCTCTCAGAGTAGTTAGGTGCACCCTAATATTAAGGAATTTGGCCTTCTCCAGAGACTCAATGTCATAGTTCAAGTCCCATAGCTTGGAGATTATTTTCATGTTTCACAAGTTCAACTCTAGGTAAAAAATTTAGGTAAGGGTGCAAGATTTTTTTGCACACCCAATGGGACTCACATATTAAATTATTCTAAATTCACTAGTGTCAAAGAAGAACTTCAAATTGATGCTAAGAAGATAGTGCTACTCTTCATATTTGTAGGCCTTCAAAAAGCTCATTTTAAAGTACTTGGCAACTCCAACTCTATATTCTTGTTTCTAGACGGATGTTTTTGTGATTGATTCCCAAATCTCATAGAAGAGCATCTCCTAGAGGTAATTTTCAATACACTAAGCTTTAACTTTATAACCCTACAAGAAGGAGAAATAGACTATATCTATCACCAGTTAGGAGTCCAATAATAACAAATTCATCTTCAAGATCTCTTTCCACTCCTGTTGATACATCACAACCTAGGTTGCCATCTTTTTATTTAAATATGACATTGTTTAATATGATACAACCTAGAGATACATGCATTTGCCACCTTTAATGGTGGAATTCTCCTCCTTCTAGCTCAAAGACATGATATCCCAGTATCAACTCTCAAAAGTATACTTAATTTTACTGGTCAAACTTCCACCTCTCTTGTGGAACATATTCAAGAGATTTTAAAAATGTTTGCAACATACATGGTATTTTTTGGTCTTAGATTGGTTTTGACAATTGAGTGTCAACACACTTAAGTAAATTCTAATTTGATCTTGAGTATAATATAGATGTCAAGCTACAGTATGTGTTGAGCCACAAGTTCAATAGGTGTTGAGTAAACTTTAGGTGTCAAGCAAGCTTCAAGTGTTGAGTGAACTTCAAGTGCTGAGAAACTTTCAAGTGCTAAGTGATAATAGGTGTTGACCAAGTATAGATGCCAAGAGAGATAGAGTTACTATAGGAGCCAAGCAAGATAGAAATCCTATATGTGTTGAGCATAAATAACTAGTAAGTATTAAGTAACACATAATCAACATATGAGTTTATGCATTCACAAACTTAGATGTAAACCATTTTTGAGTTGACCCAAGATGAATCTCAAAGGATTGAAAAGATAAGATCGAATCTATTACATTCCCTATGCAATCAACATGTAACCAATTATAAAAATGGAGAAAGCATGCAACCAATATGAAAGGTGTAAATATTTGAGTAGGAAAAGGTGGATGAATTTTGATCATGGATTCATTCGTAACTCTAAGTCTCAAAATACTTTATAACGAGGTTGAAACCTCATCATTTTGTTGTTGAGGAGTTGAGAGAGAGAAGTTTTGTGGAAGACTAAGAAGTCATGTGGGAATGTATAAAAGAATGTTAGCAAAGTTTTGAAGAAAGTAAAAGGGTGTAAGGACTTAGAGGAAGAACAATAATATAGAATCAAGTTGATCAGAACAAACCATCAAAACTACAAGTAGAGATATATCATGATCAAGAAGGATTAGATCAAATTGAGTAGAACAAGGATTTGGAATTAGCAATTGAAGATTTTAAGTTATTAGGCTAGGACATTCTACTATACTTTCTAACCATTGTATTAGGAGAATGAAAATCCTATGATGATAGGTTAGCTTAATAGCTATATTGTAGATCCTTAATAGGGTTGTAAATTGTTTAGAAAGGTGAAATTCCAAGTGAATGTTTATAAATCCTTTAACTGGGTCACTTTTAAAAAGGTGAAAATCCTTTAATAGGGTAGGCCTCTCATAGGGAAAACCATTGATGGTGGTCAAGCTTTGTAACCTTAACTAGTTACATATTGTTGTAGTGATAATTTATGGGTGTCATCCCCACCCTAGTTTTACCTTCTCATTTTGGAGGGTTTCAAGGTGACCAAAATCTTGTGTTATCTATTTTCATGCATGTCTGTACTTTAATGTTAATTAGATGTGATAGATGCATGTGATTAATATCTATTAAAAGTTTTAGAGCTTAAAGTTAGTTACTTTTGATACACCACCACACCCCCACTCTCTAAAGTAAATCTTCCAACTTGTAAATTCCATCAATTGGTATTAGAGCTAAGTTCTCATAAGGAGAAGCCTTACAACTTTTAGAAACACATTAGAAATGGAAGTCTAAAAACTTGGGAAGATCATAGAGAACTAGGAGATTGAGATACATCTCATTCTACATTCTTTGGAAGAAGCTAGGGAAAGACTGAGAAAATCCTTAAAATGAAGAAGAGAGATTGTCATAGCTGAGAATGATACACAATACAAGGATATTGACACTGCAAAAGTATTTCAAAATGGAGATACCAAAGAATTTGATGCAATAATCACAAACCTGATGGAAAAGAATAGACCTAAAGTAAAAGAGATTAGAACTCTTTGTTGGCATTAGGTACTATTTCCATTTGTGACAACACTTATCTATATTAGTATAGCTATCGAGCTTAGCAATTAGTTTTCTACACTCACTGAGCTTCACAGTTTACACTGAGCATCTGCAATATATACCGAGCATTCAATGGTTACCTTATAGGATTCATCACTTAAGTAGTTCATACCGAGCTTTGTAGTTCACACCGAGCATTCCAATGTTCACTGAGCTTCACAATGTTTATCGAGTAATGAAAGTGCAGTTTTTACTGAGTGATGAAAGTGCAGTGTTTATCGAGTAATGAAAGTGTAGTGTATATCGCTCGTGAAAGCAAGGTAAACAAAGTATTCAGCTTTTATCAAGTGATACTATATCTATTGAGTCTCCAATGGTTATCAAGTTTAGAACTATGTCAAGTGATTAGTATGGATGAAGCCTTCACTTCTACTGAGTGCATGATGATGCCGAGTAATGCAGTAAATGCCGAGTATGAGAAGGTCACCGAGTTAGTTCAGTGAACCTGAGTTATTTAGTGTTTGGCCAACTTAGTAATATTTTTTCACTTCTATTTTGGTCAACCTTGCAATTGTAATTATTGGAATGGTATATATTTAATGTATTATATCATTTAGAAAAAAAATGTAAGGAAATATAAAAAAGAGACATGTAATGTTTTGAGAAGAATGTAAGCGAATTAGCAGAGGAGCAGAGTATTCAACAAGGTGTACAAGGAGGAGTAAAGATTCATCAGTCACAAGAGGTGATCTATACTTCAAGGATCTAATCAGCTAATTAAGTTTGTAAGCAGATCCACTATTTCATCCTAATAGGTGAATCAATTTTGTAAATACTTTAATAGGGTAGACTTAATAGTCTTTGTATAAATCTCCTAACATAGTGCATACGTTAGTGTATCTTTGAAAATCTTCTAACAAGGTGGACCTAGCAGTCCTTTGTGCTCCTAATAGGGAAGATCACCAGAAGTGGGCAATGTAAGCCTTAATGGGCCAACTTTATACTGCAGTAACAAAGTTTTATGGGTATAATCCCCACCCTAGTTTTACTTTCTATTTGGAAGGTTTCTGGGTTACCAAATCACTATGTACATGTGTTATGGATGTTTGATTTCTCATATATGCAGTAGATTAGATGAATAAATGGTGAATGGTATATATGGTTAAAATACTGAATTGTTTAAAGTTTTGAAGTTACTGATTCACCTCTCCCCTCTTAGTAACCTATCATATCTTGAATATTTCCAAAAATTGGTATTAGAGCTATTTGGTTTTTATGACAAAGCTTGATAGCTTGAGCAAAGATCAAGGACAATGGAGATATTCAAACTTGACAAAGCTATTGAAAATGACTAGCTAGATCTGGAAATGGCCATCACTCAACTCAAAGAAGCAAAGGAGCATCTTTCTCAATCCCTGAAGAGAAGGATGAAACTTGCAAGAAAAATAAATGACCATCAGTATGTTGAAGAAAAGATTGAAGACCTTTTACCATCAAGCAGTTCAAATGAAGCTAATGAGGAAATCAAGGAACTTCTAACAAAGAATGGCTCTCTGCAAGAAGAAGAAAGAAAGCTTAAAAGAGAACAAGAAATCGAATTAATTAGGCTATGTGAAGTTTTGGAATAGAGAAACAAGGAAAATGAATAATTAGAGGCAAGAAATAATCAATCCCTTCAGCATGAAGATCTTGTGGATCAACTATCTAATGCAAATGAAGAAATCATGAATCTAAAATATAAAAAAGAAAGCCCAAGGAATGATTTAATCACTGAAAGACAAATCAATGAAAGCTTAAAAAGTGACTTGAGATCCGAAAGACAAATCAATGAAAGTTTGGAGAATGAATTGATCGCTAAAATGAAAATCAATGAGAGAATGATGAAATCTCAAGTAGACATGACTCAACTAAATCAACAAAGTGAAGAGAATCTTCATAAACAAAAAGGTAAAGCTTGAATTGGTTATAAGGAAGAAGGTGAAACCTACTTGCAGTCACTGTGGTAAGTTAGGTCATACATCAAACAAGTGTTGGAGCAATGGAAAAGGTAAATTCAATGGTAAATGCTACAATTGCAGTCAACATGGTCATAAAGCTAATGAATGCAAGAAGAAACTAAAATTTGAAGGTAATTGTCACAAATTCAAGAAGCATGGTCACAAGGCATTCCAATGTAGATCCAATCAATCAATCTAGCTGAACAATTTGTTAAGGCAAACTTTGGATGGGACTACTATACCTGGTGCAAACGTCATTATTGTGGAGAATCTGGACACATTGGAAAAGTCTTCTCAAGGCATCACTTGAGAAAAAGAGATACTACTGTAAGGTGTTATACAAGCATTGAACTCAGTCATATAGCTAAAAATAGCATGAACATAGGAAGAGTCAAAGATGAAAAGAAAACTAAAGCTGATAACATTTGAAAACAGATGAGGCAATAGTTGATTCCAATATCTACCAAGCAAAATAGTTCAAATGATGGCAATGTCACTCAAGAAGTGGGTGACTCCACCATCTCTAGTTAGATCCATAAACAAGGATATGGAACACCATCTTCTAGTAATATCTCAATAAATTCCAAAATAAAAGAAAGAAAAATGATCAAATTAGTATTCTAGATACACAAGGATCAAAGAAAGCGTATCCTTTGCAGAGTTGCATCTACCGAGGAAACTTGGTTGAAGACCTTACCAAGCTAGGTTGGGAGTAACAAAAGTTTTATTAAATCATCAAGTTGCAAGCTTCTATCGAGCAAGTGCATGACAACCTATCAAGCACTATGTCATCTCAGCTAATTTTGTACCAAGCATTTATGGCAAAATTTTCATCAAAAGGGCAGAATTTGATTTTATTCTTCATCGCAATTTCATAGCTAAAATTTTTTTAGGTACAATTCAAGCAATTCTAAGCAATTTTCTAGTGAAATATTTGTTCTAAAAATTTCTATCCTTTACCGAGCATCACTAGCATCTCGGAGCAGCAGTGGCACCAAGGTAAAGAAGGGTTCAAAGATCTGGTAAAGGGTGTAGAATGGAAAGCGCCCAACTTCAAAATTATTTTGACTGTTGCAGAATCACTTGACCCTAATGGTGCTCAATCTCAAATTCCACCTAAGGTACTCCTTATAAATGATATTCATACACATATAAAATGTTCTATTCAAGAGATTGGAAACCTAGAGATGGATAATGCCCTAGGAGAAATGAGTGTTGATGGCTCTTTAAAACTTAAGCATAAGCATCTTGAAACCAAAGGCTTCACTCATATCTTGCATATGCCAAGAAGCTTCCAAACCAAGTGGATTAGGTATATTTTGAGTCAGGTGCACAATGGGAAACTATGGTTAGAGTAGCTAGTGTTAATCACAAAGAAGATGATTCACAAAATCATGGGTCTCCCTATGCTCAACAAAATGAAGGTTACCAAAACCCTAGGATGGGATGAGTTATAGAAGCAAACCCTAGCTGAATGGGATTGTAGAGGTTTGAAGGTTATCACTGTATCTGATGTCGAACTAAGATTGGGCACTCATGTCATTGCCCACAAAATCTATAGCTCTAGTCGACTAAATTGTGTACCCTATGAGGCTATGGATTTGGCCTTCAAAATTGTAAAGAAGAACCTTCTATTTGACCTGTCAGAATTATTGTTGAAATAATTAAAAAGAACATGGATAGTATAAGGACTTCAAAGAACAATCCCTATAAATTTGGTTCTCTATTGACTTGTTTATTCTTCTATATTAAAAAATTCTTTACTTCTAAAGGAACTATATTATGGAGAAAAGATATTCCCATTCTTTATCAGATAAATGAGTTTGTAGTAGAAACGGGTGAAAATTTTGATAGCATCATGGATAATTATTTTGAAGATTTCAAGGAAAGGATGAATAATAGGTTTTGAATTCCACCAAAATTGGTTGAAGACTACAAAGATAATGTATGCTTTATGGTTGATTGTGATAAAGTATACATTCAGGCAGTCAGGCCCCAAGTTGCATGGTTGAAACCTCTTCCTTATGAGGTTAATATTGATGAGGCCAGGGACATTATTGAAGCATTGGTGAATGAGCTAGTAGACCCAAAGCAACCAATTTTCAAAACATATGATGAGGCAAAGGCCATAATTGAGCTTGAAATCAGGCTACCCCAGGCTATAAGCAAAGGCAAGAGAAAGATAGCTAAGTTGAAAACTGCTACCAGCCCTCTTATGCTTATAGAAGGAAAAGGTGAGGATGAAGAAGATGATGAAGAAGAAGGAGGTGAAGAAAAAAAACATGAATCTAAAGAGGAACTGCCAAAGAAGAAAGGTAAGGCAATTATTACCAAACCTAAGAAGAAGCCTACTGCAGTATTCTCTAGAAGAACTAGAAAAGGCAAGCCGGAACCTATACTTATTAGGCCTCCACTCACATTTGAGGAAAGGCTTAAAAAACTAGAAGAGGGATCTCGCATCACAAATTTTAAGGCATTGAAATTTGAAGCAAGAATTGATGCAGAGAAAATGCAGATTGAAGAACTTGTACTCAATAAGATGGGAAAATGGAAATACTCCCCAGACCATCTTGCCCCTCAAATCTCCAAAGAACTATTGGAGAAATTGCAACCAAGATGGGAGTCAGCCACCAAAATAGCCAAAGACATATATGAGAAATCCTTAATGAATCTTCTACTAAGTCTTACTAAAGTAGAATTAAAGGCAGCCATGAAAAACATGAAGGTAAAATGATGATTAGATTTCACACATGTTTGATTTTAATCAAACACATTGAGCATGTTGTAAATGATGCAACAAACATGTGGAAGAACATCTATCATCTACAAAAGCCCAATGAAGATCCAGTTGAACTCAGGGATGATGACAATAGTAACAATGATGATTTTGATAGAACTCCATCCATCACAGTTACTCCAAGAGAGTTGCATGCACTAATGGTAGACAAAGAGGGAGAAGACAAGGAGGAAGAAGCACATGAGGAAGGAAAAGATGAAGAGGATCCAGTTAAAATTGTAGCAAAAGTGATTGTATCCCTTCCTCACTCTCCACCAAAGAATCTTACATCCACTATGGAGACAACTTCTACAAGTGAGATTGTGAGCACAATTGCCACATCAATTGCTCAATCTTCACCAGCTACCTCCTAGCTCCAAGTATCTGAAATAGATGTGCCAAGCACTTCATCTATAGAGATTTTTGTCATTTCTTTAGCTACCAAGCCAGCCTCCTCAGTTCCTTCACCATTAGTAAGTGTATTAGTAAGTTCCACAATTTTGTTTTCATCAATTCCACTAAGTTCTACAATTTTGTTTCTATTAGCATCATCTATATTGACTTCCACTCCAATCAGTTAAAAATTTTACTATGGGTACTTTACCAAGTATGATACCATTTTTGAGAAGTTTTTTAATTTTTGATCTTGTTAGTACTCCTATTGGCATTCAATCCTCAAGTCATATCCTAGTTTTTACTGCTAGCCCTTCTATCTCCACTATTCTATCTATTCCTAACATCAAACTAGTCATCACAAAAGTCAAACAAAAGCATCCATTAAAACTTCTTATCACTAGAAAGGAAATTGGAGAAGACATTGACTTAGACATAGAGATAGTGATTCCAAAGATTGATTATAACAATTCTACCATTGAAGAGATAAGGTTAGCTAGTCAACTCATAGAGATGAAAGCTATGCAGAAATAGTTAAGATTAGAAAGGGATAAGGAATATGGAGTAATTGAAAATGCCAAGAATATAATTATTGATGCTATAGGTGTTGAAGTAGATTCTACTCAACACATTTTGATTTAGTTAGAAGAGGTTGTACAAAACTTTAATGAGGATTCTCCTAGACAAGAGAAACTTATTGAGAAAGATGAAAAGAAATTTGATAATAAGGTGCTAGAGCATATTGCTCAAAAGATAGCAATCAAGCAAGTTGAATTGTCAAAATTTTTGGAAAATTTTGAAAATTCTTTTAATAATGTAGCATCACTTTTTGCCAAACTTTGTGATGCTTCTAATTTTACTAAAGAAATAAACGATAAGCTAAATAAGATTGACATTGATATGCAATCAAGTGCTTCCAAGCTAAAGGTGGACTCCTCCTTCACAACCTCCCATCACACCAAAATTTGATATTTGGTAGATCTATAGGCAGAACTATTGAGAGAGGAAGCAAGAATCTGGTCTACACTCATAGACATCTAGAACATGATCCTTCCTATGATGGACACAATGTAGAAACATCTTGCTCATTGCAAAACATTGGTCCAAGATTAGAACTTCTCAGTGGTTGATCACTTGATCCAATTATTAGTAGAAATTCAAATTTCTCTCTCCACCTATCAAATTTTGCAGTAGACTTAAGATAGTACTTTTGGAACCATCCTTAAGGTACATAAAGAATTTCTATCTCACTTTGGTGTAGCCATATAAACGGTATGTATGTAGTCCTTCGACATTATTGTCAAAAAGGGTTAGAGATTCAAAGATTTAGCATAATAAATGAGGAGAGGTATCACTATAAGTGATAGGGGGAGTTAGCACTCATGATATTTAGCATGTGTACATAAGTATCATTGTATATACATTATAAGTCATCAAGAAGGTATATAGAAATTTATATGCAGCAGTTCTACAAAGATCAATTTTGAAAAATCAAACTTCAATGAGTCAGGTAATGTACATATGTTTTGGCTTATAAGTGTTTTTGTCACTAATGCCAAAGGGGAATATTGTTGGCATTAAGTTATTATTTCTATTAGTGACAACACTTATCTGTATCAGTATAGCTATTAAGCTCAGCACTCAATTTCCTAAACTCATTGAGCTTCACAGTTTACACCAAGCATCTATAGTTTATACTGAGCATTCAGTGGTTACCTTATAGGATTCATAACTTAAGTAGTTCATAATGAGCTTCATAGTTCACACCAAGCATTCCACTATTCACCAAGCTTCACAGTGTTTATCGAGTAATGAAAGTGTAGTGTTTATTGAGTGATGGAAGTGCAGTGTTTACCAAGTAAAGAAAGTGTAGTGTTTACTGAGTGAAAGCAAGGTAAACAAATGATTCAATTTTTAGCAAGTGATACTATATCTACGGAGTCTCCAATGGTTACTAAGTTTAGAACTATAAAGTGATTAGTATGGACCGAGCCTTCACTTCTACCAAGTGCATGATGATGCTAAGTAATGCAGTGGATGCCAAGTATCAGAAGGTCACTGAGTCAGTTTAGTGAACCTGAGTTAGTTACTGTTTGGTCAACTCAGTAATATTTTGTTCACTTGTGTTTTGGCCGACCTTACAATTGTATTTATTAGAATGGTATATATGTAATGTATTATATCATTTAGAAAAAAAATGTAACGAAATATAAAAGAGAGACATGTAATGTTTTGAGAAGAATCTAAGAGAATAGGTCCAGTGTATAAGGATTTTAATTTAGCAAAAGTATGTGTCAATTGGCCAGCACCTGTAAGATTACAAAGATTTTTGCAAATTGAAAGATTCATTGAGGAGATGGAAATGGTGATTATAGATTTCATGTTATGTCTTCTAATGATAATGAGTGTGCTGAAAGTTAGGGTAGTAATGAATATAATGAATCCATATATAAAGATAATCTGTCTTTTGAATGTGAAGAGAAGGATTCAAATGCAAGTGAATCGGGTAATTTCCATCAACATAAGGAAGATGGATATGAAAGTGAAAATAAACTTGGTTACATTAAATATGAAGTTGAAGAAAGTTATGACAACAATAGGGGTAGTGATTGCAATGATAACAGTAAATGTTGTAATAATACTAATTTTTTAGATTGTTACACTAATGGTTTTTCTATTGTAAGTTCTTCATGTCATCCGGATGATAATCACAACCAGGAGAGGATTTGTGAGGCAGTCTTCTTGAGCTCTAATAAAATCTCTATTTTGTTGGCTCGTGATTTTGAAAAGCAAGTAATTATTTTGACAAACACTACACTTGCCACAAGTATAACATGGTCCATGAGTTTAAATCTTAACTCCTTGTGGCCTAGACTATTGCTGATCACCTACCTCTTTGGATCTTTTATGACCACCACAAAAGGATTCTTGAGTCCTAGCTAGTTGTGTATATGGATCTTTTGGCCTCCAATCTTGTTGAGACTCCTACGATTGCCACTACTTTGGTTTAGAGCCCTAATACCCCTATGCTAACTTCTACTTATTATCCTATTGAGACATTTGTTGCATTGCGAGGTCTTAGATGATCTTGTTGAATGACTCTAATTACCCTTCCATGAGTTTTTATATTGTCCTAAATGCTGGGAGAAATTCTAGTTGTGAGATCGATCTTGGGATTCCTATTTTTTACAAAGATCTTTTATAATTAATGCTATCTCAGTAGCCTCCTCAAAAGTGCTCAGAAAGGACAGCTATACTGAATTCTAAAGAGAAAAGTTAAGACCTTTGGTGAATTGATAGATCAATATCTTCTCATCCTTCATGTACTCTGCATAAGGAAGGAGTTCTAGAAATTTATTCGTATGTTGTGCTAGAGTAAGGACCCTCTATTGGAGGTCATGGAACTCCTCAATCTAACTCTATCTAAAACTTGGCCACAAATGCCTCCTAGGTAAGAGTATTTACTCTTACTCCACCTATGGTCACCTCCTATTTCCACCAATTGGAAGCATTATCTCATAATAAGTGGATAGCAAGTCATGCCTCTAGATTAGTCCCATATGGCTACAAACCAAAGCACCTCTCTAAGCTCTATAGCCATGCCTTTTCCTACATACCATCTATGGTTTTGGTCAAAAGAGGTGGTTTGAGTTGGATCAATTCCATAATCTCATTCCCTATGTCTCTGGTAGATCTCACTACTATTGGTGGCTCTATGATTGGTAGTGGTTCAATCTAATGAACTAAGGCCTCTTCCTAGTTATCTTGTCCCTTTGCAACTCTAAGTGGGGGACTCCTTCTTCTTTCCCTATTATTAGTTGTATGCTCCCCTATTCCTTGTTGTTTAGGCTATGGAATTACAAGTGGCATCCTTTCCTACACTACTATGATAAGGTTCTAAATGGTTGTAAAGAGTTGATTAAGATTTTGAAGTTGCTCAAGTGGAGGCCCACCAATTCCTTGTCCTACCCCTTGAGACACCACTCATGCACCCCTAGGGCCTCTAGCCCTTCGATGACCATTACATGTAATGACATGAATCCTACACACAAGTTTTAGTTTTAGTGGGTTAAACATAATGGGTTAGGCTCTATTGTTGTAACCAATTCACTCTAATACCAAAATGTCATGCCCAACCATTAAAAGGAAAAACAAAACTACCAATTTTTTTTGAAAGGTAAATTAATGATTAATTCATATAGGCCTAAACTAGCTATGGATATACCGTTGAATTATGGAATGAAAAATATAACAACTCATGTCTCCTTAAGAAAACTAGGATGTTTCTTATTTCATCATTGAATTGGGGATAGTTAACTTTATGTGATGTGGAAGAGTTTACTTTCACTCAAAATTCTGCACTTCAAGTTTCCAAGGAAGACCATTTGATTTTTAACATTCGTTGGAACTCTAAGTTATACTATAGGAGCTAGATGGTTTATCATTTTGAATCCACATCCTATCCCTAAAGTAAGACATTTCATTTATGAATGTGGAGGACCATTTTTATATCAATGTAATTTCAATAATTCAATAGTTCTACAAATTGTTAAGATGTTTATAGTTTTCCTAGAGGTTTCAATTTCAAGTCGACTTAACACACACACACACACACACATAACCCTAACTCATTATGTCCTATGTCCAATTCAAATTTTTTTTTTTTTATTATTTTATTATTTAATTTTGATTATTTTTATTTTCTATTATTTAGGTGTACCAATTTTAATGAGTTGTTGTGCATATTTCATTAAACTTCTAACTTATTTACCTAATCCCATATCATTATTTTGACTATTGAAGAAGTATATATATACTATTTATTTCAATTTTTAGTTTTTCTATAATCTTATTATTGTTTATCAACTTTTTAATGATGATTAATATATAAATTGGACCCTTTCTATATGAAGATAAATTCATTAACTTTATACAATAACACACGGTCATAGCATTATAAATTAATGAAATTAAGTAAGTAAAGGGATTATAAATCCCAAACAAGATTTACAAATCAAATTCCTAATATTTAATCTTTTAACTATCTCTACCACTATCCTACTATCCTACTTTAGCCCTTTCTATGGCTAAAAATGAAATGACAAAATAAAAGCACCATAATTAATTGAGTTAGCAACTTAAATCATATCTTTTTTTACCTATGTCCCCATTTTACTCACCCCTTATTTTCTAACACTTTACCAGAATATGTCTAACCCAATCACATTAATAATTTCCCATATAATAAATAACATCAATTATCCACTCCATTACTATGTGGAATGATTCCTACATCTACCTAACATCTTCCTACTCCCTATGTTTACTCTTAAAAAGATATTTTTCCTAAACCCCGTGCCCACCTACTAACTACACCCCTTAACATACTTTACTAACTATCCCATTTAACAACCTATATTCCCTCCCAAAATAATCCTATTTAACTACATTTACTTACTACCATATTAGGCGCCTAACTCATTCACCCCTCTCCAAACTAAAGCTCACTTTTTCCTTAATGAAACAAACACCTAGAAGGATGCATAACTTCTTATCCCAAGTTGGAGGTTCTTAGGGAAGGGAGTGTGACTTTATGTCATTGGAAAACACCCCCCTCCCTTGTATATCCCTTGTCACATGAGCCCAAAATCTTCTTAAGAAAAAAAGGTGCTTAGACTTACTTTACTTTATTTTTATTTGTTTAAACTTTATTATTAATAGATGGTGAATTTTCCTTTGAGTACTTTTTAGTTTTAAGGGATAGGTCCTAGGCCTAACATAGTCATTGACTTGACATAATTTTAAGGATATTTTTTCATTTAAATTTGAGAGATTGTGACACAAGGGTCATGTGACTCGTGTGCATCTTAACTAACAACTTTTATGAACTAGGTGTTTATCATTATTTAAGTCTTATCTCTTAGCACATGTATTGTTTTATTAACCCTTCTTTTCCACAAGATTCTAAGTATATTCTTATTGAATAAAATATTGGCTTGTAACAGGCATCCACTTATATTCTCATCCTAATACAAATTATAGAGGAGTAAAATGTACAACTACAACATAATTTTCCTCATAGATTTAAAATATTTACTTTGCTAAAGCTAATTTTATTCTATTTCTATCATGGACTTTTAGGGAATGGGGTTGAGGATGTGATGATGTTATCTAATCTAGGGATTAATTGTTTTAAGTAAACAAGTTTTAACACATTCGTGTACAAGGTTAATTATAATGTTTATTGCTATGGCTTGGATTACAAATCTTATTACTTGTTATATAAATCAAGTTGAATCATTTCATATAATCTATTTCAAAAGCATGAACTCTTACTTCCATTATAGAAATTAAAGTTAGGGAGTCTTAAAATGAAGGCACTCAAATTTATAATGAATGGTCATTACTATATTTGTCCCACGTGAGCATCCCATAGGCTTATTCAATGAGCAAAAAAATCTAATCAAGAACAATGAGTTAATCTACATCACTTCAATATGTTCCACCCACAACATTAGATATTATTTTACATGAATTGATCTCCTCTTTCCTACACAACTATGGTAGAGCTACAATGTTTTTCTTGCAAAAAAACTATATACAAGCTTCCAAAATTCTCTTTACACATTTGCAAGAATATAAAATGGAGAGTAAATCCCTTTCATATTATAATAAAGACAACAAAGGAACATTTGACAACACCACACATGAGGAGATGGCATGGAAATAGATTTATAACTTCACAAACACCTAGTTCTTCAAAATTTCCCAAGGGTGAATCCTAATTTCTTCAAAGGAATCCATCTTCACAAAAATATTCAATACAATAGAAAAAAAAAACCTAGAAAACATGGAGGCTCACTTCGCATCCTGGGCCTCTATGAAGCCACCCACTGAGTAGGGGAAACAAGTTCGGATTAGATACACCCATACCACATTTGATAATCCATGAGAACATACAATACAATGCATAATAGTCCCTTTTAACATTTTCACATTGATTTTCCATTGGAATCATTAACACAATAGGTGAAGGTGGGCTCTTCAAGGAGGAGAATGCCATATACATAACAAAAAAATCAAATTGCAATTGCATTTTTTCCTCTCAAGGCTATCATAATATCTCCTCCTTCTTACACGTACACGTATATGTCCCAAAAATAACAAAATGCATATGGCTTGGAGCCCATACTCCATGAAAGTAGAACGTCTCCCCACCATGAAGTAGATTTTCTCAACTACAATGTTGAGCCCAACTAACCCCTTCACCCAAGGCTTCTCTCCTCTCCCAAGGGTGAGTGAAGCCTTTACACCCATGAAAAATTTCAACATTCAAACAAAACAAGGAAATCAAGGAAAAATAATCCAAAAAATGCATGAAACACAATGCACAATCACAACATAACACAAGGGTTCCACTACAATACGTGATCCATAACAATATTCCATACTTGCAATTCCATTATGCAATGCTAAAACAAAATGATCATGGTTTGAGAACCAACCTTGGTCCAAGCTAATGTAAATGCTAGTTGATGAAGAGCTCCCTCAGCCTCCCTCCAAAGCCCTAACTATCTCTAAACATAGAGAATGGGTGAACACCCCACTAGTTTGTCCAAGACTCTCTAAAAAGGCCTTCCCACTAACTATTTTAGCAAAATCACCAAGGAAATTCCTCTTACAAACTTGTCTCCCCCTAAGTTTTCTATTTTTGACTTATAGGAAACATGGGAAAGGGCTCATGTGACAACTCCATTTTCAAATTGATGGGAGAAGGCATTAGTAAAGGGACCCTCTAGGCTACCTTAGGCATTAACATGGTAAAAATCAGGTCCCTAACATGTTATACTCTCATATGAGTAGCTCATTTTCACATAACATACACTTTGGGATAACCTAATGACCCTTCAAAATCCTAGTCAAGTCTAAATTCAAATTTCCTTTTATTGTGACCTATCTTATCCCTTGTCAAGTGGGTTTATTAACTTGTTGACAGAGTAATTTCTTTTAGGGTAGAATGCCACCATGACCAAAACCCTAGATGACATGTCATTACACACAAGATCCACAAGTGTCAAGTGACACATAAAACCACATTTCACATGACCATGACATGTCCCTAATGCATCTTTTTGATTAAAAACACTCCACATACAAGCAAATTTACATTTACAAAGCAAAAATTCTTTCACAATGAGGATTTTTAATCTTCCAAAGATTTTCCTTGGTTAAACTATGTTCATATCCATTTCAAACTTATTTCCCACAAAAAAAATTCCATAGTTACACTTACTGGACAATAAACTAGAGCATCAGTAGTCCAAGGAGGTCATATAAAATATATATATCATAACTCATATAATTTAAAATGTTAGATAATCCATATTAACATATTTCAGTTAAATTTCCTTTCCTAATCATTTCAAATAAAATATTCAAAATTTTAAAATATCAAATTAGCATATCATAAATTAGATCATAATCAATTTAACATTTATCTGCATATCACATTAAATCATAAATCATCATAATAAAGTTAACATTTTGCATCACATCAAAAACTAATTCCTATCCTGTCATAAAGTTGCATCTATATGTGTTTGATCATTCCATTCACAATATTAGGTTCTTAGTACATATCATAGATGTAAAACACTACTGTAATGTCAAAATCAATAGATAATGCAAGACACTATTTGTTTAAGTCTCAAATAAGTGTCAAAATATCAATGTCTTGAATATCAAAATGCATGTAAGAATATCTATGCTATGACAGGTAGGGGTGAGGCTTCATAATAAATGACAACCATCAAGGAATCTATTTAACAACATTGCCAACAATATCCTTAGGGGTTTATTCACTTCTAATAGTCATTCTACTTTTTGTAAGTGATATGTAAAATGTGTGTATCTAAAATTTGAAACATAGAGGTTAAAATATGTGATGCAGGTAATGACATGAATTATCGTAGGAGCTCAATAAATTTAATTAAATAGAATACCTTTGATCGAAGCCTTCAATAAGTGAGATGTTAGAAATAATAGTCAACCAAGATAACTGACAGGGGGGTGAATTAGTTATCCAATAATTAAAACAATTTTCTTCCTTAAACAAACTTAACCATTCAACCAAAGTAAACAACAACCATAGTAAAATGCACATAGACAATTACACCAAATATGTTGACTAGGGAAACCTTTGATTAGAGGGAAAAATCTGGTGGGAATGATGCCTACAAGATTATGTACTAATGTAAATATTCCTTGCTAGAGGATGGACCTTATTAAGAGTCTATTACAACATTAGGTACAATGATTCCATGTTAAGAGACTTTGAATCAATGTTAGGATATCCCAACCCTATTAGGAGTTGTGGTATAATGTGTGTGTTGGTGTTTTGAAATGCTATAGGTTTCAAATTACCCCAATGAGAACAAGATGCATCTAGGGGAAGCTAACTCCCATCTTCAACATACCATTTCAGAAATTGAGCCAACTATAAGGCTAGACCCTTCTTCTACTTCAATCTCTACAAAACCTAGGTTGGTGGACCTTAGATTCATTTAATATGATACTAGTGCTAAACATATTCTTGAATATAAAAAAGTAGATAAAAACCTTTATATCTTCTAATACTTATGCAATAACAAAGATAAGTAGTAGAAAGTTGCACTCTTATAAAATTCACAAGCTGAATGAGGGCATCCTTTTAGCTATTCAATATAAAATGTAAATACAATTGATTAATAATGTTGATTATGAGCATAACCCCAAGTATGTAGCAATATGAACAAGTGATCCTGTAACTGATTAGTGCCTTATCTATCAAAAAATTCCATGAATTGAATACATACATCTATGATATCAAGGACATATTTCATACACCCAGACATCAGATATATCCTATGACTTTGTGAATCAGATGTCAGTGTTCATCAAGATCTCATTCTCATGAAATATCCTTCTCAAATAACTAGCAACCCTATCAAACACATCAAGCATTTACTTGGCCCTTTGTTCCAATAGAAAAAATTATATGACATACAACCTTAAAGGGATGCAAATGGTTCTCAGTTCTTTGCCCCTAGACCACATAAGACTTTAGATTACTAAGATAAGAGATGAGAATTAGAATGAAACTAAAGAAATTCTTGCATACTTGTATTCATTTCTTTGAAACTATACATTTAGATGCATGAAATCAAAATATGAAAAACACTTAATAGATCTAAACATTCTATACTATCTTTACTACTACTATCATATAAGAGAAAATATGTTGAGGAATGTGATGTCATAGTGATGAGAACACATCAAGACTAAAACCCTGGTTTCACTAATCTAAGAAAACTCTAGATTGGAACACACATGATATCACACCAATGAGTGGTTTTTTCTCCAAAAATGGAACCGACCTTTATAATGGATGAGAAAGAAGAAGATATAGACAAGGAGTCTGATCTAAAGATGACATGTGTCCACTTGAAATTCCATCCTTTGCTATTACAAACCCTCCTTTACTTTCTAACCTTTTGATCTAATTTTTTTTTCATCATTATCATCTAATATACTTGGAAATATCTCTACTAAATGATGAAAACCATTCATGACTCCAACTTCAATCCTCAAAATTCATCACATCTAAAAACACAATATTCTAAAAATTGAAAATTGGAGCCAAATTATACCAGAATGGCATAATATCCTCAAAACTATCCCAATAGACCTTTTAAAATGTGTTTTTACCATGCCTATAACTACATTTTCAATTTTTTCCAGTTTCACTAAGAAGGCCCAAAATTTTACATTTTTGCATATAATCTAAACCTATGTCTTCCTATGCAAAAAAAAACTCCATTATGAAAAAGTTTGTCTTCTCTTGGTTCTAATGATATATAATATGCCTATATTCATTTATTGGAAACCCCCTGAATCTCAATTTGAAAAATGAGCTCCTCTGTTATGGCTCTAGTTTGAGCTTTAAATTTTCAAAAACTTAAAATGTCCTAAAGTGTAAACTTTAGAATATATGCTTCTTTGAATTTAAAACCATGTATTTGCATTTTAGAAAAATATTTAAAATTTGACATTTTAAAGACATTTTTATTTTTTCCTTCATTTTACACTTTGGGTCAAACCCACTTTGACTGCGCTACCACATGTTGACCTTTAATTGGTTGAACTTTTGCACAATTAGCTACATTGGGTGCCACATGGTGCCATTTTATTTTTCCACTAGGCACCGCCACATGGTAGCCTCACATTGGTTGCTCAACCACAACCTCAACAAACTAACAAAGCCTACCACATCATCTCTAGTGGGGCTCGCTAACATGTGTCAGCTAGGCACTTCCCTGCATTCTAGTTAGTAGGATTTTCTACATAGGAATGGTTTTCTACTCTTTAAGCTTTGCAAAACCAAGGTGGGTATACCTAGGGGATGATTCAAATGAATCTTGTTTTATTAGAATTTTATTAGTTTCATTCTGATTCTCACCCTCTATCTCTAACATATATTTACTTTATCCATTCCTTGAAATTTTTAGATGATATACATCCCTTATAAGCTGATATGGTCACAATTCTTCTCAAATTCACAAATATTTCTAGAATTAGTAGTTAACTAAGGCTGAGAGATTGCATGCAAATAAGTGTTGACCATCTTTGAAACTCTTCAAATAGTAAAATAAAGCTAATTTTTATTTTAAGCTTGGTTCTTATTCATAATCTATATATTTGTAGATTGGATGAACTAGATCAGTGCTTCTTTCATTGGGATTTAGAGTCTACTTCAATTTATAGATCTAATTAATTGCATTACAACCAATACTATCAACTATTCTTACTAAAATTCATTTGCAGACATCTTTTCTATTACCATAACAACCCTATCAAATTCACTAAAGCATTTACTTAATTCATTGAATCAATAGCAATAATGAATTGGCATACAATCTAGGTGAATTGCATTCAATTGGAAAAACTTTGCTCATACAATATCAAAATAACTAGGTAATAAAAATGGAGATAAAATTCAGCAAGAACATATATGAGTACAATTCAATTTTTTATTAATCTCCTCTGAAGATTTGTATATAATTGTAATAAAACTCAGAATGACACTAGAATAGACATTAGAACCCTATAACATCAATATATTGTTGGATACAATTGTTAATTGAATGTTGTGTTTGATGTTACACAAATTTCATATGAGTCATTAGTTAGCTTCTACCAAGCTCACAAGGCTAGCAAAGGAAAGTTAGCTTCTACCAAGATCACTCAGTCAGCAAAGGAAATTTGGCTTCTATCGAGTTCACTTAGTCAGCAAAGGAATGCTAGTGTCTACCGAGCTCACTCAGAAATTGAAGGAAATAAGGCAGGAAGTTAACTTCCACCGAGTTCACTAGAACAAAAAAGGAAAGTCAGTGCTCACCAAGTTCACTCGGTCTCCAAAGGAATTTTTTCAGATTTTGCAGTGTTTACCAAGCTTCACTTGGTTAACACTAGAAAATATTCTGAAGCAATGTTTACAGAGCTTCACTTGGTTAACACTAGATTATCAAGCTAAGTTGGCTAGCGAAGGATTTTATTATTTTGATTGTTTCATGGAATTAACGTAGCCAACTAATATTTTTTTTAGTCATTGTAACTTATATTTGAGCTGACTTGATAAATTTGAAAGGTATATATATAGATATTCAAATTGTGGAATAGTGTGTGTGAGTGTGAAAAAGAGAATGGAAGATCGAATTCTGATGAAGGATTAGATATCCTGGAGGTGTTGCAAAGTCGTATTTGATCATTAAGGATTCAAAAAAGTAGAACATGGATCTGTAATCAGCAAAAGATAAGTTGCATATCATTTAGGTCATTTCATTGTTTCTTTCTTATCATTGTAACAGTGAATTCAAAATCTCTTTATAGAGTTGGTTTAATAGCCATTTTGTAAATCCTCTAACAAGGTGACAATTTTGTTGAATTATTCTAAAGACCTCTAACCAAGACACTCCTAATAGGGTGATTAAATCCTCTAACAAGGTCACACCTAACAGTGTGTATTGTAAAATTTAACAAGGTTGGCTCCTAACAGGGCTCACTTCAAAAGAGTGAAAATTGGTTACTAGTTACTTGGTGGTTTTTCCCGTATTGGGTTTCCACGTTAAATCTAGTGTCTCTTGTTATCATTTAGTTAATCTTTGTATGCATATTAATAACTTTGAATGCTAGATGAATAGTAACTAGTTAACTTACCGAGTTAAAGTATTTATGCACTATTTATCGAGTATCAATAGTAAATAAGCATTTTAGACATCTAAGGTATTTTGGGACTTTTTTTTGTGGTAACTAATTTACCCCTCCCCTCTCAATTACTTCATCCATATTTCCAACAATTAGTATCAGAGCTTTTGGAGCTTTCAGGAAAAGATTTCAAGGATCTAAGCTAAAGATCAGGATGTCTTACAAAAGGGAAATTTCTAGACTCAATAGGAACAATTTCTCTACATGGAAAAGGCTGATGAGACTTCATCTAGCATCCATTGGTGATACAGGACTGAAGTACCTTGATGAAAAATATGAAGAACCTATTGGTACACTGTCTATCAATGATATTACTAAAAAGAAGACTCACAGCATTATGATGATAGATATAGCATCTACTCTAAGTTATGAAGAATTTGATGACATCAAGGATTGAAAAAATGCCTTTGAAATGTGGGACAAGTTGAAAGAAATTTATGGAGGAGATGATAAATGTGAGAAGAGCCAAAGCAAAAAGTCTAAGAGGACAATTTGACCAAATGAAAATGAGAAAGGATGAAAACATTGCCAAATATGTTGAAAGAGTTAAAGCATGTGTCAATGCAATCAAAGCTTCTAGAGGAGATATTAGTGAAGAGACAATTATAAGTAAAGTTCTTAGAACATTACTACCAATCTATGCAATTAGAGTCTTTGCAATTCAAGAAAGAAGATGTGAAGCAAATCATAAGATAAATCTAGAGGCCATAGTTGGAAGATTAACTAGATTTGAACTAGACAAATTTGACAACTATGTTTTAGCTTCCAAAAACATTGAATTTGCATTTGAAGCCAAGCTTTCACTCAAGGAGAAAAGCAAAAAGAAAAAGGAATCATAGTTAGAAAGTGAAGACGAATCAAACCAAAGTTTAGCTAGTGATCTTGAAGTAATTGAAGCTCTACTAGCAAGGAAATATTCTAGAGGCAGAGGAAAATATAAAGGTAAAGTTCCTCTAATTTGTTTCTCATGTGAAGAAATTTGTCATATTGCTACCAGGTGCCCAAACAAATAGAACAAAGATGAGAAGAAAAATTACAAGTACAATGGCAAGAAAGACTTCAAATCCTTTAGAAAAAAAGGTAAGAAAACATGTTTTATGGCTAACGATTTTAATGATTCTAATGATGAAGAAGAAGATGAAATTGTCTCCATTGATGTGAAAGATAAGTATGATAATGATGAGGAAATGGCACTCATTTGTCATATGAGAAAAAATGATACATGGATCATAGATAGTGGTTGTTCTCATCACATGACTGGTGATAAAAATAAGTTTGAAAATTTTGAAGAATATGATGGCGGCAGTGTAAGATTTGGTAACAATGAACCTTGTTGTATAAAAGGAAAAGGAAGAATCTCTCTAACCAAAGAACTTATATGTGATAATGCCTTTTGGGTAAAAGGAATAAAGAATAATTTGTTAAGTGTGGCACAACTACTCAATAATGGACTCAAAGTGGAATTCATGCATGGAAAAGCAAGACTGTTGGATGACAAAGGAAAATTGATTGGATCAGGCACTCAAACAAAAGGTAACTTATTTTATCTTGAACTTGGTGAAGGTTCATGTTTTATTGCTCAAGTTGAAGAAAGTTGGTAATGGCAAAAAATGTTGTGGCATGTCAATTTTGATAATTTGGTAAAGATAAACAAATTCAAGAAAGTAAGAGGCATTCCTAACATAAAGAAACCTAAGGTTAGTCTATGTAAGAATTGTCAGATTGGTAAAATGGGAAAGACTAGCTTTAAAAATAAAAACTATTAGTCTAAAGATATATTAGAAATTGTGCATACTAATTCATTTTGACCCATTGGAATTGAAAGCTATACTGGAGAAAAGTTTTTCATTCTTTTTATTGATGACTACTCAAGAATGATGACTACCACGTATCTAAGGAACAAATAAAAAGCATTTGAGAAATTCAAATGGTATTTGGCCAGAGTAGAAAAGGAAATAGGGACAAGATTGAAATGCTTGAGGTCAGACAGAGGTGGAGAAGTCATTTCACATGAGTTCAATAACTTTTGTATTGAAAGAGGAATCAAAAGACAGGTGTCAACTCCTAGAACTCTTGAGAAAAATGGAATAGCTGAAAGAAGGAACAAATCTATCATGGATTGTGCAAGAACCTTAATGATTGAAAAAGGCATTGCTATCAAATATTGGAAGGAAACTATCAGCACTACAGTTCATACCCTGAACCAAGTACAGCTAAGAAGGGACTCATTCAAAACTCCCTATGAGCTATGGTATGGCTATAAACCTAATGTAAGTTATCTAAAAATGTTTGGAAGTAAATGCTATATTTTGAAAGAATCTAGAAAAGGAAAATTTGATGTGAAAAGTGATGAAGGAATAATTTTGGGATATTCTTGCAAAAGTAGAGCATATAGATGTTTGAACTTGTCTACTAACAAAGTCATAGAAAGTGCACATGTGAAAGTTGATGAGTTTGCAAAAAGGACTGAAGAAGAAAACAAAAGGGAACCAGAAGATTATAGAAGGTTTGTTTTCATTGAACCTTGTATAGTACCAATCAATTAGGAATCTTCTACTCCTAAGTCATCAGTAACCGAGTTATAGGAAGTTCAAATCGAGCTACAACAACATGAGTTACACTAAGATGCTATCGAGCAAGTGTCTACCGAGTCTAAAGGACCTAAGCCAATATCTACTGAGCTAGAATAGCCAGAACCCGAAATTCAAATGCAAAAGGATAAAAATGAAATTTATTCAAAAGGAAAAGAACCTATTTTAGCAAAATATGTCAAGAGACATCATTCAACAGATCAGATCATTGGAGACAAATTTGAAGGAACCATGACAAGAAATAAGTTGAAAGGTACTTGTTTACTTGTTGATTTTGAACCTAGAGATATCAAAGGTGCTTTAGAAAATGATACTTGGATTGAGGCTATGAATGAAGAAATAGAGAAAATAGAGAAAAACAAGACATAGAGTCTTGTACCCAGGCCTAAAGATAAAAATGTGATTAGAACTAAATGGGTATTCAGAAACAAGTTGATTGAAGATGGTAAGGTATCAAGAAACAAAGCTAAATTAGTATGCAAAGGATATGCTCAAGAAGAAGGAATAGACTATAGAGAAACTTTTGCTTCTATTACAAGATTGGAAGGAGTGAGAACCTTACTTGCATATGCTTCTCACAAAGGATTCAAAGTTTATCAGATGGATGTCAAGTCAACATTACTCAATGGTATACTGGATGAAGAGGTTTACATTGAACAACTTAAAAGTTTTGTTGATCCAGATAAAAGAAACATGTTCTGCAAAGTACACAAGGCACTATATGGTCTAAAACAAGCTTCTAGAGCATGGTATGAAAGATTACATAACTATCTTATTCAAATTGCTTTTCAAAGAACTAATGATAACAATAGCTTGTATATAAAGGATGGACCAGATGATAAAATTGTCTTGGCAGAAATATTTGTAGATGATACTATTTTTATAGAAAATGATGATCTTTGCAAAGAATTTTTAAAACAAATGAACAAAGAATTTGAAATGTCTATGTTTGGTGAGATAAAATTCTTTTTTGGTCTTCAAATTTAACAGAATAAAAATGGTATCTACATCACTCAATCAAAATACATCAAAGACATGTTGAAAAAGTTTGGTATGGAAGATTGTAAATCAGTTGGAACTCCTATGTGTACTGGATTAAAACTTACCAAGGAAGATGAATCAAAATAAGTAGATCAAACCTTGTATAGATCTACGATTAGAAAGTTGTAGTATATAGTTCATACTAGGGCAGATATTGCCCTCGCAGTTCGGATTGTAGCAAGATTTTCAGCAAAATCAAGAGAAAATCACATAATGGCAATCAAAGAATAATGAGATATTTGAAAGGAACTAAAGATTATGGTTTATGGTACAAATTTGGAACTAATTTGAATTTAAAAGTGTTTACTGATGCTGATTAGGCAAAAAACCTTGATGACAAAAAAAAAACTAGTAGAGGAGCATTCTTTCTAGAAAAGTGGTTGGTTTCTTGAAAAAGAAAAAAGCAGAATTGTACATCTCAATCTACAACAAAGGTAGAGTATGTTGCTACAGTAGTAAACTATTCTAATATTGTTTGGTTTAAATATTTGTTGGAAGGCATGAAGGTGGAAATCAAAGAACCAGTTGTTATGTTCTTTGATAACACAAGTGCAATCAACATATCTAAGAATATAGTAATGCATTCCAAAACCAAGCACATTGCAATAAAATATCATTTTTTTAGAGAATTGTGCAAGATAAGGAGATCAAATTGGAATATATCCATACAAAGGACTAAATTACCAACATATTCACAAAGCCATTACCTAAGGATGCATTCTTGTATCTAAGAGGTAAGTTAGGGGTCACTCCCCTATCCGAAGTTCACTAAAATGAAGTTTTAGTGATGCATCAATGCATACCAAGTTGAAGATCTATCAATTGATGCAGCATAGATAGGAAACATTGCATATGAATCAGTACTAAAGGTACATTAGAATTTGGTGCAGGAGCACATTAAATACAAGAACATGAGAAAGTTAAGATTCATTATTTGTGATATTAAATACATTTGAGTCATTTATATTGTATTTGGGTCAAGTTGTAAAGGCTATGAAGCCATTTTTGTCAAAAATGTAAAAGTTGCATAAAAAGTTGTAAAATGCAAAATTGAGAAAGTTGCTAATAATAAAAAAATGATGTAAAAAGGTATATGGTTGGTCTTGGGGGTAGTTAGGAAGGTTTATAACTGTCAAATGGATATAAAAACCATTGTATGGTTGAATCAAATCAATTTGGAGAAGAGGAAATACTTTGATACATTTTTGGTGCATTTTATTGTTGTGGTTTTGATTGGTTTTTTTAGTTTTAGAGTAGTTTCCAAGCTTTGTACGGCAAGTACAACCTGAAAACCATGTAATATAGTAATGGATATATAGTATGATGAATCCTTCTTCTCATTCTTTGGGTTTGGTTCAATTTTATGAAGAAATGAATAAGTTATGGGTATTTTTGTGAAAGTGGATGTTTGCAGATTTGAGATTCGCTGAATATAGTCATGTTGCAGCGTGTGGTGCAAACATATTTTGGAGACTCAGGATCTTTAATAATATTCATTGGAAAGATATGTGAACTACCTTTCATTTCCAACTGGTTTGAATCATTTTCATTTAGATTTGGGAAAGTTATGAAGATTTGAGTGAAAACTAGTTTTTAAATGCCTTCAATGGTGTTGCAAAAAAAAAATTGATATTATACAATGATTTATGAATGAGAAAAGAAAATAAATTATATATTTGAAAACTAGAGTTATAAATGGATACTTTGAAATTTTTTTGGTATTATTTAAATTTATTTTGAGAAAGTTATTTGATTCCCTAGGAAGGGTTAATGGTTTGGCTCCTGATTTATGACAGAAAATATGGGTCTTGGTCCAGAGTATATAATTTATAATTTGCTTAATGGATTAGTCTCAGCTTTAGGTGTGTTTTAGAATTACTAATTTGGAACAATTCCTCCAAAGATTTTTTTAAGAATATATTTAGAACTGAAGTTATGAACAATGCAATCAAACATAGCAATCTGATTGTGTGAGTGAAGATGTTGTCTTTATTGGTGTATAATGTTAGGGTTCTTTGTTGTAATCTTTGAGATGTTCTTGGTTCCTTGAGGGTGTACCAGCCTATTGTGAATCTCTTGAGTTGAACTAAGATTCTTTGAAGATAAATATAGAGGGCTCTGCATCAGAATTCATTTGAGTTATGTTGTCTTTGGCATGTGTTGTCAATGAGGGAGAGTTTTACTGTCATATCTTTCTGAAATTTGTTTGAAAGAAAGGTTTGCTAAGAAATTCCTTCATAGAGGGAGATTACTAAAAGAGGGAGTTTACTAAATAAAAGACTTGCTAGACTTGTTTTCAAATTTAATTTTTCTATGACATGTTGTGTTGCCATCAATGCCATGATGTTACACAAATGTCATATCAGTCACCAGTTAGCTTCTACCAAGCTCACAAGGCTAGCAAAGGAAAGTTAGATTCTAACAAGATCACTCGGTCATTAAAGGAAAGTTAGCTTCTACTGAGTTCACTAGGTCAGCAAAGGAAAGCTAGTGTCTACCGAGCTCACTCGATCATTGAAAGAAATATGGTGGGAAGTTAACTTCCACTGAGTTCACTAGAACAACAAAGGAAAGTCAGTGCTCACTGAGTTCACTCGATCTCCAAAGGAATTTTGCAAGATTTTGCAATGTTTACCAAGCTTCACTTGGTTAATACTAGAAAACATTCTGAAGCAGTGTGTACCGAGCTTTAGTTGGTTAACACTAGATTACCGAGCTAAGTTGGCCAGTGAAGGATTTTATTATTTTGATTGTTTCATGGAATTAATGTAATCAAATGAATTTTCTTTTAGTTATTGTAACTTATATTTGAGCCAACTTTATAAATCCAAAAGGTATATATATATAGATATTCAAATTGTGAAATAGTGTGTGTGAGTGTGAAAAAGTGAATGGAAGAGAAAATTCTGATGAAGGATTAGATATCCTGGAGGTTTTGCAAACTCATATTTGACCAGTAAAGATTCAAAAAAGTAGAACATGGATCTGTAATTAGGAAAAGATAAGTTGCATATCATTCAGGTCATTTTATTATTGCTTTCTTATCATTGTAACAGTGAATTCAGAATCTCTTTACAAAGTTGGTTTAACAGCCATTTTGTATATCCTCTAACAAGGTGATAGTTCAGTTGAATTTTTCTAAAGACCTCTAACCAATCCACTCCTAATAGGGTGATTAAATCCTTTAACAAGGTCACACCTAACAGTGTATATTGTAACCTTTAATAAGGTTGGCTCCAGTAGGGCTCACTTCAAAAGAGTGAAAATTGGTGACTAGTTACTCGGTGGTTTTTCCCATATTGGGTTTCCAAGTTAAATCCGATGTCTCTTGTGTTCATTTAGTTAATTTTTGCATGCATATTAATAGCTTTGAATGCTAGATGAATATTAACTAGTTAACTTACTGAGTTAAAGTATTTCTGCACTATTTATTGAGTATTAGTAGTAAATAAGCATTTTAGACATCTAAGAGATTTTTTGGACTTGTTTTTGTGGTAACTAATTCACCCCTCCCCTCTCAGTTGCTTCATCTATATTTCCAACCTATATGCCAACTTCAGATCAAATCCAAGAATTCACTCCTTCTCGATATCTTCTTCTTTCTCATCCATTGTAAATGTTGGTTCTAGTTTTGGAAAAAAAGACTCACTATTGTGATACCATGAGGGTTTCAATCTGGAGTTTTCTCATATCTGTGAGACTAATGGTTCTAGTTTTGATGTGTTTTCATTACTATGACACCATATTTTCTTCAGAAATTTCTCTTGTTTGAATAGTAGTAGTGAAGATAATATAGCTAGCTCTGTTCTGTTAGGAATTTCTATGCTTTAATTTTATGATATGAATGTATAATTTCAAAGAAATGAATATAGTTGAGCAAAAATCTCTTTAGTTTCATTCAAATTCTCATCTCCTTTCTTTGTTATCTGCAATGTCTTGTGTTTAAGAATAAAGATCTTAAACTCATTTGCAATTCCTTAAGGTTGTACGTCTAGATAAGTTTGCTATTGGAACAAAGAGCCAAGTAAATGCTTATTTAGCTTGACAAGATTGTAGGTTTCATCAGGATGATATTCAATAAGTAGTGAGAATCCTTATGAAAATAGATGTCTATTTACAAGGTGAATGGATAGATCAGATATCTTAATATATGAATATGTCTCAAGTATCCATATGTTTGTGTGTTTGATTCATGGAATTACACAATAGATAAGGCACTAATCATCTACAATATCATTTGTTCTTACTACTACATATTTGGACTTTTGATGAATTCAACATCATTAATCAAATGCTTTTCCCTTTCATGTTGAAGAGCTACAATAGAGTTCCCTCACTCAGCTTATGAATTGCATTATCTTGCATTTAGCTATTATAGATCTATGTTCTTTTATGAGTGAATAAGAGAAATAAGGACTAAATTTTCTTATTAGATTCAGGAATATGTTTTGCACTAGTACCATATAAGTGAATCAAAGGTCCACCTGCCTAGGTTTTATAGAGCCTAAATTAGAAGAAGGGTCTAGCCTTATAGTTGGCTCAATGTCTAAAAGGACATGTTAAGGATGTGAATTAGTTTCCCCTAGATATGTCTTGTTGCCATAGAAGTAATTTGAAACCAATAACATTTCAAAACACCAATAGTGTGCAAGAAGAGCCCACTTTCCAAATGTGCAATTTCGAGTAAAAAAAGAGCTCAGTACTCAAACAAGTAATTTATTGTTATCTTCATTTTTCCTCTTTCTTATCAACTGGACCAATCACTTTTAGACTTTGTAGACTAGGTCATGAACCTTGGATCCAAATACCAAACCTTAGATCACTCAACAAAAGCCCGACAATGAAGTTTCCTTCACTTCTCCACTGCTCAGCTCAACTTAACATTCCATACTCTTAAATTTTACCAAACATTCATAAATTGCATTCATCCATACCTTAATAAAGGAAAATGTCCTTCCTTTATATGAAGTTCATTAAAGAATTCCTTAACTCTATTATTAGTCCTTCTCAATTAATCATTATAGGACAATACTAAGAACACATTACACTTAGCAATAACCTTAATCTTCCATCTTATAACTTGAATAAATTTCTTTAAATGCAATATTATGATGAGAAAAATTAGTCACACCATCCTCAACATGTCTTCTTCATTTCCTCAACCGCAATCCTCAAGATATGAAATCTGCTAGGAGATATAACAAGTTTACTGGAACATGCCTTTGTAAACTCTATCTCAGAATAGACATCACTAAAACTTACATAAATTCTTCTAGACTTATCCTTTCTACTTCTAATGTTAATAGAATATACTAGATACTTAGAAGTATCTCCCATAACCTCAAGTGGTTCTAATGGTTAACTAGCTATCCATACCAATTTAATCTTTTTGTTGTTCTTCTGTCAAATACCACAGAAGACATCAAACATGCTATGTTGACATTAATGAAAAAATTAGTCATGAATGTAACATATCATCAATATTTATTCTTCCAACCAATCTTCCAACAATCTCCCCCTTTGGCATTGATGTCAACATAGATGAAAAAATCTAGTTCCAAGAATACCAACGAAAGACTATCCATCTTCACATCCTCTTCATCAATCATACTCACCCATTGATGTACCTCAATGTGCTCTTTACCAATCTCTCATTCCTCATACTGTGCTCATGTCAAACATCTTCCTCAATAAACTATTAAAATTTTCTCCTTAGCATTATGTTTTCCTACAATACTTTTCCCATTTAGCATAATCTTTTTCAAGATAAACTTCTCCCCCATTGACATCAATGTCAAAGGTTTCTACAAACAACATCTTTGCATCAAACTTCACACCAACTTACTAGCTCAAGTGTCAAAAGATACTATTCAAAAAAACATCAACAAGAGTCCTAGATGACTCTATCCATCTCAGATACTCTCACATATAGGAAGCATTAGCATTCAGTCCAGACAATCAATGGTGCTCTATTACCATGGATTGATGAACTTTTGCATCTTCTAATCTAATGTAGGAATGGGCATAACCCAAACCATAGCTTGCACATACTCATTAGTCTCTTTGGGAAGAAGCTTTATGAATATATCTACAATCTACTATTTTGTGCTCACATACTCCAATCTGATTTCTTTTTTTCCAACTTCTTACACTCAAAATATTTACCATGCTTGTGTTGTCACAATGTATAGCAATAGGTTCTTATTTCTATTATTATATCCTTCAACATCTACTTCATCCAAATAACTTGATTGCAATTATTTGTTGCTGCAACATACTCTATTTCTATTGTACTTTGACATGTACAACTTTTCTTCTTGCTTAACCAAGAAACCAATCATTCTCCAAGAGAGAAAGCACCTCCACTAGTGCTCTTTCTATCATCCATATTGGCTACCTAATCTAGATTGGTATGAGAACTTATAGTAAAATCTTTAGATCTGTCATACCATAATCCAAACTTAGATGTTCCCTTGAAATATCTAAATATCCTTTTCATTGCTGCATAAATTACTTCTCTAGGATTAGCCTAGAATCTTACAACAATTCTAATAGCATTTCCTATATCCAAGCTTGTGTGAGTCAAATATTGTAATCCTTTGACCATTGATCTATACTTCTTTTTCTCAATATTAGGTGTCTTATCCTTAGTAGATAACTTGTGTCTAGTTACCATAGGTTTCCATTGAAATATTTCATCTCTCCTATCACACTCATTTCAAATTCTTTTTTCATTTCTTTTGCAAAATTCTTACTTTCTTCAACATTTCCTCTAAATATAATGTCACCAACAAATATTACTAAAATCATCAAACCATCATCAGTTTCTTTCCATTATAGATTACTATCTATCATACCTTTTCTATATCCAAGATTTGTCAAGTATTTGTCCAACCTTGCATACCAGGTTTTGGGTGTTTTCTTCAATCAATACAATGCTTTCCTCAGTCTACATACTATGCCCTTGTCATCTCTGAAAGGAAATCCTTTATGCTACTCAATGTATAGATATTCTTAAAGTTCTCCATTTAAAAATGCTAACTTGACATCCATCTTGTATACTTTGAATTTCTTTTGTGCTACATAGGCCAAGAATAATCTTACTACTTCTATTCTAGCCACTAGAGCATAAGTTTCCTCATAATCTATTCCTTCTTTCTGTGAGTAACCTTTACATACCAATATTTTTTTTATTTCTAACAACTTCTCCTTGCTCATTCATCATGTTCCTAAATACCCATTTGGTTCCTATCACATTCTTGTCTGCTAGTCTAGGGACCAATTCCCATGTTCCATTCTTTTCTATCTAATCAAATTCCTATATCATAACTTATTTCCTTTAATCATCTTTTCTTGCTTCATTTGCATTCTTAGGCTCAACATGAGATATCAAGCATAGTTCTTCATTCACTCTACTTCTTGTCATTACACCTTTGTCTTTTCTTTAAATGATTTTTTCAAATGGATGATTCTTTATCATGTTGTTTCCTAAAGTAGAAGTTGTTACCTAACTCTTGTCTCTGCTAAAGGATCCAAGCATTTTTCCTTCCTTGTCTCTCCTTCATTCTACAAATCATTGTTAGTCTCAAGAAATTTTTCATCATTCCTTGGCTTAGTAACAATATCATCATCTGAATTGTAATCAACTATTCTCTCTTGTATTTTGAACTTCTCATTAATTCTCATATTTGCACTTTCCATAATAGTCTTAGTTCTATGATTATAACATCTATAAGCCTTCCTTTTCAATAAATAACTAAGAAGCATACCTTCATCACTTCTATCATCAAACTTACCAATGTCATCATCTCTCTTTATGTAACACTTACTTCTAAATATTATAAAATACTTAATTGTAGGCGAGTGACCAAACCATAGCTAATAAGGTGTCTTGTTTGTGTCCTTCTTAACTTGCACTCTTTTCATAGTGTAGATTATTGTATTCATAGTTTCTCTCCAAAATATCTTCGACATATCATTGTTTGCTAACATAGATCTTGTAGCTTCTATAATAGACTTGTTCCTTCTCTTTGCAAGTCCATTTTATTTGGGGTTTCTTGGAGCTAATAGTTTTCTTTTAATTCCATTGTCTTCACAAAACATGTTAAATTCATTTGAAGTAAATTCTACTCCTCTGCTTGATCAAAAACATTTAGTCTTCATACTAGATTCATTCGCAACTCTATTCTTGAATATCTTGAACTTGTCAAATGCCTCAGATTTCTCCTTAAGAAATGCAACCCACATCATTCTAGAAAAATCATTAACTAGAATCATAAAATACCTTTCACCATAGAATCCTCTAGTCTTTGTAGGACAACTAAGATTTGTGTGTACAATCTCCAACTTTACTGTAGTAGTAAACTTCTTTTTGGGAAAAGAATATTTGTTAAGAATTGCTAAAGCACATTCCTTGCAAATTATGTTAGTAGGCTTTACAATCTTCAGCAAATCTCTAATAGCAAACATTTTTCTTATCCTCACAATACTATCAAAGTTTATATGATAGAATCTCTTATGTCATAACAACCTATCATCTATCTTTTTAACCACACATGTCATTTTATTAGGATTCAACTAAAATATATTACCTCTAGATCTAGTTCCTGTTTCAATTGTCTTTCCATCTTTATCTTTGATCACGCATGTTTTTTTAGTGAGCTGCAACTGATAACCTTTGTCTACTAGTTATCCAACACTCATAAGATTTTACATTAAACCATCAAGAAATTATACATCCTCAATATTAGTTTTACCATCAAGAGTTATAGATCCAATACCTTTTACATGACATGTTGCATTATTTCCAACTCTGACAATTCCTCCATCCTAACTTTTGAAGTCAAAAAACTTGTTCATGTCACAAGTTATGTGATGTGAACAACCACAATCAATTATCCAATTAGATTTCTTCTCAACCTATGATACCAAATCTACCTTCTTTGTACTTTCTTCTTTAATTGCCACAAATCCAATTTTGTCATCACTAGCACTTGATGCTTGTTCATTAGTTTCATAATCTTCATTTTCTTATAAACAATCTCTATCTTTTCTAGGATTTTGATTTCCCTTATACTTTTTCTCTCTTTTAGTACACTTAGTTACATAATGAACATATTCATCATAAGTCCAACATTTAAAGGTTTTCTTACTTCCCTTTTCTCTTCTTACCAGAAGGGCTATTGCTTCATCGATCCTTTTGTCTTCCTTAGACCTACTAGTGCTAGAAAAGTCTCCTCTAGCACTTGTACTCCTTGATAGGTTATGTCAAATATTCAAGGCACTAAAAGTTGTCTCTATTCTGGTCAATTCTCCAGACTATCTAAGTTCATTCTCAACTACTTTAAGTCTTCCAAGCAATGTCTTCTTTGTGAAATCTTCAGTACATGATATCAACACCTATATCATCTAAAACAATAACTTGAATGGTGGTATAAGAGTCTTCAATATCTTCCATATAACCTCATCATCTTCTTTGGTTCCTCCTTGATCTTTAATAGCTTATGTAATTTTTGATATCCTACCTATATATATTCTTATTCATCTTTCATCATCTTAGATTCTTGAAACACACAAATCCAACTCTATAGCTTCAATTTCTTAGAATTTGCATCACCTTCAAAACTATTTTCCAAAGCTTTCCAAATCAAATGCAAAGTAGCAAGGGATTTTACCTAATTATACTCAATTTCAAGAAGTGTAGTCAATAGTGATTCTCTAGATCTCATGTTACACATGAAAATATCTTTTTCTACTTTGGTTCAGATTTCCAAATCCTTTTCTTCAATGATTGTTTTCATTGATTTTCTCAAGATCCAATATCTTATACCCATACACAACAAATGTGTCTTCATCTTTTCCTTTAAGCTCTCATAGTTTGTCCCATCAAAGTTTGGACTATCTTTCCTGAAAATGTTCACCATGGATCTCCCAAAGTTGTTAAAATTTTGCTTCAAGGACCTAATGTTTAGATACCAATTGCTAGAAATAATAGTCCACCAAGATAACTAAGAGAGGGGGGTGAATCAGTTATCCAAAAATTAAACCATTTATCTTCCAAAAAAAAACTTAACGATTCAACCAAAGTAAAAAACAACCATAATAAAATGTACATAGATAATTACACTAGATATCTTGACTAGGGAAACCCTTGATCAGAGGGAAAACCCTGGTGGAAATGATGGTCACAAGATGATGTACTAATATAAATATTCTTTGTTAGAGGATGGACCCTATTTGGAGTCTATTACAACATTTAGTACAATGAGTCCCTATTAGGAGATTCCAATCTTGTTAGGAGCTATGGTATAATGTATACAAGAAGAGCCCATTGCCCAAACATGCAATTTCAACTACAAGAAGAGCTCACTACTCAAAAAAGTAACTTACTATTATCTTTTTTTTCCTCTATGCTTTCCTCTATCCTATCAACTGGACCAATCACTATTAGACATTGTACACTAGGTCATGAACCTCAAATCCAAATACCAAACCTTGAATCACTTAGTAAAACCTTGACAATGAAGTTTCTTTCACTTTTGCACTGCTTTGGTCAACTTCACATTCTATACTCTCTGCTACTTACTAAACATTCATAATTCACATTCATCCATACCATGATCAAGGAAAATGTCCTCCCTTTATACCAAGTCCATTAAAAAATTCCCTGAGTAAGTTGTTTGTCCTTCTCAATTAATTATTATAGGACCAAATTAAGAATAGTTTACACTTAGTGATAACCTTAATCTTTCATCTTGCAACTTGAATAACTTTCTATACATGCAATATTATGATGAGTGACCTTAGCAACATCATCCTCAACATGTCTTCTTCATGTCCTCAACCTTGATCCTGAAGATATCATCTGTACTAGGAGATATAAATAAATTATAAGAACATGCCTCTATAAACTCTATCTTAGAACAAACATCACCAAAACTTACATAACTTCTAGACTTATCCTTTCTACTTCCAATATTAATTGCATATACTAGATTCCCAGAAGTATCTCCTATAAGCTTAGGTAGTTCTCATGCTCAACTATTCGTCTATACCAACTTATTCTTTCTAGTATTCTTATATCCAAAAATCTCTCTAATATTCCAATAGATATCCTATTTGTCCCCAAAATTCAATCATTGAAGGACATCTCTTAGCATGTTAGAGCATTTTTTAGATCTACATTACCAGTTATAGTCATATGGAAAGAGAACTATCTAAATTGTTGATGTTCATGAATAGTATAGGCAATTGAGAGTCCCAGCAAAGTATCTTATATATTTTAAAACTTTTCTATTACACTTTATCTTACTTTAATATCTATTTGATAGGTCTAAACTTTGATTGGAGCAAGTATTATTATAGATTGTGTATGTTCTAAACTTTGGCATCCACGATTATAACCATATTCATGCAGATCATTCTAAATATGAAATTCCATGTCCACATTCCTAACAGATAAAAACATGTTATGCAATTTTTCATGAACTTTAAGGCTCAAGAAAAAATTTTGTTTTTCAAATGTTGCTTTGGAATAATGACAATGACAAGAATCTTCCTCCTTAATTATGCTACTCCCACCAAAGTAGGTCATCCAGAATAATGAAGAAAAAAATACAAAAAAAGGATAAAGGAGAAGAATATATGACTCAAACTGGAAATTATTTTTGAATCATATCATCATCTAGGAAAATCAGGGGGAGGAGATTCTATGTTTGTAAATTTACTTGGCCCATTCTCTATAAGAAAAACCATTGTCAATCCCCAAGTTATATGCACATCAATGTGACATTGCATCAACCAAGCTCTTATCTATCCAAAATAAAAATATTTAGAGTTCCAAACATTATGAAATGTTTATTACATTAATAAAGCTAATGTAGAAGATATGGATAGGTTTTTATTTTTTAAGAAAAGATAGAATTCATTACTTGTATGTACTAATATAGCAAAATATTATTAGTAATAAAGATTACTGAAAGGAGGGGTGAGTCAGTAATCTGAAAATTTTATTCACCAACTAGATATTATTACTTACTTTAAACCATGCATAGAAATGAAATAAAGTAATGTTGATCAGTGACAGTAACAATGCATAGAGATAACTCATAACACCATATTTTGTTAACTAGGGAAATGCTAGCCGAGGGTTAGCCCTAGTGGGGATTATACCCACTAGATAATATACAGATATATAAGTTCCTTGTTAGAGGATGAACCCTATTAGGATCCAATGAGAAAATTTAGTAAACGAAATCCCTTTTAGGAGAATTTGAATCATTGTTAGGAGATTCCAACCTTGTTAGGAGTTGTGATATAATGTATGCAAGAAGAGCCCACTACCTAAACATGCAATTTCAACTACAAGAAGAGCTCATTGCTCAAACAAGTAATTTACTATTAGCTTCTTCCTTTACTGATCTCTAACCTTTAGCTCAATCTTGGATCATCAAATAGTTCATATAAAACATTGCATATAGTCACAATTTGCAATTCACACTTGTCCTTCAATTCAAGACAGTCTCCTTCTTATCACAAATTGTCCTTTGCATAAATCTCATTCCTTTACACAAATTTCTACTAGTTTAGCTAAGACCATAAAAATTTTTTCCAAGTTAGAGTAAATATCTAGGATGTTTGTTTTGGAAACAAAATAATTCTTTCCTTTAGTTTTGTTGTCTTGTTTTGCTTCAAACATGATTATCTCTATTTTTTACAGTCCATACTAACTTCTAAGGTTATACACATCATCACCAACATGAATGATATTTCCATGTAACTTCACTAGTCATAATATGATGTTAGCAAGAAGTTAGAAACAAAACAATACAATGTTGTAAACCAAATTCTATACTTAGATAATTTTTTGATTACCAAACACTAAGTATCTTTATTTCTGAGGTGTCTTGTGAACATGTACACCATGTTTTTCTATAATGACAACAATTATATATCACTATTAGCAAACTGTCAACAATCTCCCCCTTTGACATTGATGGCAACAAAATAGGGAAAATTGGCTAAGTGGTAAAAAAAATCATAAACAACATATAAAAATTCCATCTATTACAACTTGTCCAACTTTACATATGTTTCCCCTTATAATATACTTTATGATATTATTCTACAATTGTTACTACCTTCCAATTAACTATTACTCCCAATTTTATCTCTCTCCTTTACTACCCAAATTTTCTACTTTCCAATTTTCTACAACTATTACTCCCCCTTTGACATCAATAATAAAGGTCAAATGTCAAGATTCTATCCAAAAATTGTCCAAAAAGTGATGTTGTTCCTTATTAAATATATGATCTTCATATAATCATCAAAGTTATCCTTTAGACTATCCATTCCCTTAATCCATGTTTCCTTGGTACACTTAGTTGAGGTGAGAATTGCACATAAAGCATATGATGAAATTTCAACTACATTAATATCTGAATATAGAAAGTTGGAATATGTGTCCTTGGCATTGAAAAATTCTTCTATTTATTTCTCAACAAAATATATTTTAGAGTAATACATTTATTGAAATCAATGCCCTCTTCAAAATTAGTTCTTTCTAAGGTTCTAGTTTCCTGATGTCACTATGAATACTAGATACTTGTCCTTCAAAATCATCTATTTTACAAGATCTATGTTGGATCTGGCTGGATAAAGCCTCTAGCTTAGTCGTCTTTATCTCTATCTAATTATAAATGTATTTAGTCAGTTTGTATCATATGGTACACTTGATATACAAAGTTTTCCATTCCTACTAGCATTTCTCGAGTTATTTTATACAAGTATCAAGATTAACTAAGCCATTCTTGATATTCTAATAGATAGTGCTAAACAAGTTAGCATAATGGGAAATCTATACCTTTTCCCCTACAAAATTCAAAAAAATTGTAAACTCTCCATCAAATGATTTTAGCACTGTTTGTGCCCTCTGTTCAGGATTAGATTCTATGTGTTGAACTACCAATGTATTGTGCAATCTATCTATCACTTCCATTAATGTTCTCTATAAAATCTTTACTTTCCTATTCTTCTCAATTAGCTTGGTTAGGGATGAGATTAGATCTATTTGATCATCATCATCAATAGATAAACTGACAAGAGAAATCAGAGTAGATTAACTAGATGGTTTAGTATCATCAACCCTCTATTTCTTTGTTGCTTCTTTTGTTCTTCTCTCTTCTTCTTTCTATTTATTTTCCTCTCTTTCTCTCTTCTCTTCCAATATTTTCTTCTCATCTTCCTCTATTTTATTTATCATCTATTCTCCTACAATCCTTCTCTTATATTCCTTTTCCTTTCTTTTCTTTCCTTCCTCAAGAAATTTCTACTTGGCTTCCTCTACTTTCTTCTTTTCTTCTTCAAGTAGCCTTTTCTCTTCCTCAATCTATCTGAACTTATCCTCAATATCCTCGGTGTCTAGTTCATTTGGTTCAAAACCACCAAATGGATTTGTATCATCAATGTTAATAGTAACTTTGGTTTGTTCAATCTACATAGTGTCACCACTTACTAACACTTCCAAGGTTCTAGGAGCTAGAGGGGATGCTTCATTTGACTCTATCAACAATTTATTGATTGTTGTTGTAGTCTCACTTCTTAGCTTCCTTTTCACTAATCATAAATAGGAATGGTCTCAATTTATTCCTCAAGTATGGTGCAATGTTATTCAATAATATTTTGATTTCTTCTTCATCATTAGTCTTGTAAATAGTCCTAAGCATAGACTTTTGAAGTTCAAGGTCTTCTTCCCTTGTAGGAGCCTTCTTCTGGCTAGGTCTCTCATAGACTTTGTGGTTAATAATTCTCTCAAGCACCTTTAGTTTCAAATTGTTTACCACAATATATCTTATAGTAGATATATCAATCTGGTCCTTCTCAAAATTATTTTATATACCATAAAAATTGTTCATTTGAACAAAATTTCCTTCATTGGTAGTAGCTATATTGATCTTCTCAATCTTCAACTTCTAAGATTTTTGAGCTTTTCCTTCTTCTTTCTTAGGTGGATTCACCTTTTCTTCTTTCTTTGTTTCTTGTTTCTCATCTTCGTCATCACTAGAATCAATTGTCAACAATGTTTTCTATCTTTTACCTAGTTAGGTGGCCTATTTTTTCACTTTCTCTATATTAGTAGACACTACTTTGACCAATCATTTAGACTTTCTCTTTGGCTCACTGGGTTGAACATTGGACACTATTGTACACAAAATTTTCTTTTTTGAAGATGTCTTAGCAACTGATACTAACAAAGGTTTTATGTACAATATACCTTTCTTTATTATTTGTCTTACAACCTCATATTCACTCTTTGTCATTCTAGCCTTTGATAGTGCCTTCTTCATTATTGAGTCTACTTTCTTATGTGATACCTTCACTAAGGTTTCTCGATGAACTTGTTGTGTGATCTCATCATATGTCCCAAATCTATGTTATGCTTTATCTCTATCTAAATTTAGCAAAATATCATTATAAACAACTACTATGTCATTATTCAATTCATAGCTCAAGGGATCAAGAAATGCCTCCCAAGGTTCTACTACTTCTACATATATATATATATATATATATATATATATGATCTGTATCAACCAAAATACAAATGTCTTCCTTGAAACTATCAACAATTGCCGGTGCCTTTCTATATCTCTATTTCATTTCATTCTAAAATGTCCTCATTATCAAATTACCACTATCCAATATCTTGTTTGTAGGATGCTTTTTGCATACCTTTGTAATCATTTCTATTGTGCATCTCTCACTACTCATTATGTCTTTGATTGATAAGTAGGGAAATCTCTTAAATACATGAAAAAATATGTGATTGATCAATGACTAGAATCTAAACACACCATTCTTTGTCCTCTTAATATTTTCTAGGTTCTCCAAGAGTTGAATTCTTAGTGTTTCACTAAGATTCACTTGTTCTTTCCCTACACATATCTTATATATTGCATAGATGAATCCCACTAAAATTTCATCAATCTTAGAACTTGCACTAATAGAATCAGCAATAATTCTACTCAAAAATCTAAGATCATCCCACTTGATAGTTTTGATCACCACAGCCTTCCCATTATACACTACTTTAGTATAACTTTAAACTTTCTTCTTTACCATTTTCTCACCTATAGATACACTAGCTTGTTTACTAAGACAAGTTACCTCATGAATAAGGTTCGCAGAAATGTTAACTACATTATCTTGCATCCATAATTTACCATCATGTATCCTACTCAATATGATTTGTTTCCATTCATTTGTATCTAATTCTCTATAGAAATGATACTTAAACAAGCCTAATTTCTTTAGATGTTCAAATTTGGGCTTCATAGTCATGTCATGGTTAAAAACCAATTCCATATCTTTGTTCATGAATTCACTACCAATTGCCTCAAACTTTCTATTCAAATAACTTCCTACATCTTCAAGATAAACTACATTGTTTGGAGTGATAGACAATTTTGAGTTAGGGTTTCCTTCAATGGGTTTTATAGAAACAATATTTAACTTAGGTCTACCCTCATTGTCCACACTATGTACTAATGACACATCCATGATTCTATCAATTATGAACTTTTACTAAACAAATTTGTGGAAAAAAGATAAAATAACTCTTTCCAAAAATAGGGTTTGCTTCAAAATTGCTCTAACATGTTGGTTCTAAATGTTCTTCACTTTGGATGTATTTGTCTTGAAGTGAAAATCAATTTTGTACTCTGTTTATCCCATCAAATTAAACCTATATTAATTGCATACATTACAAATATGAAAAAGCTATCAAATATATTTTGTACTCAAATATCTATGCAAATTCATCCATCTAATTTGCAGATGTCACCTGAGGTTTACTATAGCCTTCATTCATCATCAAAAACATCCTTAAGACTTTACATCACAAAATTCTCTACAAAAACATACTTTTCATCTTTTGTTATAGAATCAACCTTTAATGCAATACTAGTAACTCTAAATTTCTTCATAACCTATTTAGATGAGTTCCAAATTACAAGCAAGCTTAGGTACTATCTAAACATAACTAGAAACACCTTTTCCCAACTTCACTACCTCTAATTCAACTTCTAACTAAAGTTCTCAAATTTTGATGTTGTCAATAATCTTAGTTCAACTTAATTGAATTAAACTCAACAACTAAGATTGATCTTCCCATCTCATCATCATCTAACTTTTCTTTTGAGATATTTACTATTGGAAATATTCAAGACTAAGCTAAGTCACTAAGAGGGGAAGGGTAAAAATGAACTTCTAAAACTTCAAAAATTGCAACTCTTAATCCAACAATCCAATTAGCATTTAATCCATGACATATAATCTAATCTAATTGCATGTATAAGAAACAAAAAATATGAAAGCATTCATAACACTATGACACAAAGATTTTTTGACCCAGAAACCTTCCAAATAGAAAGTAAAACTAGGGTGGGGATGATACCCACAAACTTTACTACTACAGTATAAATTTATCTTGTTAAATCTTACATTGATCACTTCTAATGATCTGCTAGGTCCACCCTGCGAAAGGATTTACAAACATACAATTAAGTATGCACTCGATAAAGAGATTTACAAAAGATTGTTAGTTTTTCATTGTGAAAGGATTTGATTGATCCACCTATTAGGATGAAATAGTAGATGATCACTAATTTGCAACTTGGTTTACTAAATGAGATTCTTTTAAGTACTAATCACCTTGCTTTGATAGATATGACTTTTCTACTCCTTATACTACTATAGCCTTTCTAATTTGGTCCTCCTAATTTTCTCTAATTTCATTCATATTCACATCTTCACCATACTCACATTTGGATATGAAACAATGCATTACATATATATCAATCCAATTATACAAATTACAAAGTTAGCCACAATAAAAGTTAACACAAATATTACAAAGTTGGCCCAGATGAATCCACTTGAGATCTGAAGACTAAGTCAATAAGGTTCTAATACTTGACATCCACTATCAATGCTTGGCATCATCATACACTTAGTAGACATAGAATCTCAACCCATACTAATCACTTCCAAGTAGTCTTGAACTTGGTCTACACTAGTGACTTGGTAGATATTGTGAAACTCATCATATAAACTGAATCACTTGTTTACCATGGCAAGACTCAGTAAACACTATCACCTTGAGCTCTGTATAAAATGAGTCACTTGGTCAATACTGAGAATCTTAGTTAACACTGGACTTGCATCACATATACTATGAACTCAGTGAGAACTACATAGCTCAACTTGCACTGGTAAACTTGGCATACACTGTTGATCTTCATTGTAACTATGATTGCACAATAATCGCTAAGATTTGTTCAAAGGATTTGGTAGCAATTGTAGAACTCAGTGATAACTAAAATACATAAAAAACACTAACAATTGTACAATGAGCTTAGTAGCTATATACAATCTCAATAAGTGTGTGTCAATAATAACAAACTTTATTGATATGACAACAATCTCCTCTTTTGGCATTAGTGACAAAAACACTTATCAACCAAAACTAAATTTAAAAAGTTTCTTAAATACCTTTTGTTAGTTTGTGGTGATTGATCAAGAAAGTATTGTACATACTTCATAAGCTATAACCCTGAAGTGGTAAAGGTACTTAAACAAAAGGGCTTAGGGTTAGGGATTGTTTCATAAGGTGATGCAAAAATTGGTTCTTGTAGTGGTATTGAGTTGTATGGGATTATAGATTGTAATTAGGTTATAATAAATGAATCATAAAAATATTGTATTTGCTATTTGGTGAACATATTCTAGGTTTTGGGTGAGCCATGTTACATCTTGGTGTCTTGTGTTCTTTTCTATGTGATCTATTATTTTCTTATATTGGTTATATTTGCATGTAATTTTTATTTTTGTTCATGGTTTGATCCTAAAAATTGGTATTAGAGACAGGTTTCTTTTTTAGTTATCCACTATAGGAAAGTTGTATAGTTGAGTGGGAGCAATGGTAGACAAGGGTAAGCTGAGGGTTGATAGGTTTAATGGGAAGAACTTTTAGTTATTGATGTATTATCGATGGCATTTAATATTAAAAAAGTGAAGACAATAGAAGAATTTATGAAAACCCTAGTGAAACTATATCAAAAGCCATCCACTTCAAACAAGGTATTTCTCCTGAAGTATTTATTCAATGTAAAAATGATAGAAGATGGATCTATTATAGATCATTTAAATGAGTTTAATAATATTACTAGAAAGTTATATTCTATGCATATTAATTTTGATGAATAAATCAGGGCTCTCTTGATTTTGTGTTCTTTGCCTAAAAGTTGGAATGGCATAGCAATGGCTATGAGTAATTCTATTCCTAGATCTAGCACCTAAAATATGAAGATGTTTTTGGTGTTATTTTGAGTGAAGAGACTCGTATCAGAACCTCAGGTGGATCTACATTAGGAAGTTTTTTGAATGCACAAAGCAGAGTTAGAATGACTGAGAGAGGAATTAATTTTGGAAATTGTGGAAAATTAAGAGAAAAGTCAAAGGGGAGGAGGTCTTAATCAAGAGGACTGAATGACTACTTGTACTATGGGAAACCAAGGCATAAAAAGAAAGATTGTTGCAATCAAAATAAAAATGAAGGAGATTAATTAGATGGAGACAAGGAGGAAAATATGGTAAGTAACAAATTCAAAGAGGATTCTTTGCTTCTATCTTTAGAAAGTGTTGATGATTCATGGGTTTTAGATTTTGGTGCTTCATTTCATGCTACACTCCATAGAGGTTATTTCATTGATTATGTCCAACTAGATTTTGGAATTTTTTATTTGGGGGATAATGAATCTTGTCAAACTATTGGATAGGGAAAAATTAAGATTAAGTTGCAAAATGATAATCATTGGCTACTACATGTCATAGGATATTCCAAGGCTAAGTAGGAATTTAATTTCAATAGGGCAACTCAGTGATGAGGATTGTGTAGTTACTTTTAATGATAAAAATTGAAAGGTAAAGGTACCCTTATAGTAGCGAATGGTGTGAAAGTAGGCACCTTATATCTTTGTAAAGGTCATATTGTTCCTTCTACTTTAATTGTTTCAAAGAAAAATGAGTGTTCAGGAACAATTGTTGTAGTTAAGCAGGGAGAAAAATAGCTATTGTAGATTTTGATACAACATTGTGGCACAAAATACTTGGGCACAGGAGTAAGAAAGGTATGAAAGTACTTTATTCAAAGAAATTTTTACTAGGTTTAAAATGTGCTAATATGGATCTCTATGAAAGTTGTGTGTATGGAAAATAAAAGAGAGTGAATTTTGTAAAGACTAGAAAGGAAAATAAAAAGGAGAAATTAGAGCTTTTGCATATAGATGTATGGGGACTAGCTCAAGTATCTTCCCTTGGTAGCTGTCATTACTATGCTACATTCATTGATGATGCAACTAGAAAAGTATGGGTTTATTTCCTTAGACAAAAATTTTATATATTTCAAAATTTTAAGAAATGGAAATGCTTGGTTGAAAATGAAACTTAATAGAAAATTAAAATGTCTCAGATCTAATAATGGTGATGAGTATTTTTTGGGCAGTCATTATGCATGAGGTCAACGACAAGAATCCATTGCACAATTCCTCTCTTGAAAAGATAATCTTTTGGGATCAACTCCAAGGTTTAGTATTTGTCTTGTGACGTACCAAAATATTCTTAGTTGAAGATAAATGTGATTGTTGAAGAGGACACCTTTGTTGGTTCTCTTTTGATCTCAAAATGAAGCAAAATCTATTTGCTATCTCAAAAACAACACACAAAAGAACAATTTTTTTTTTGGCATTTTCTATTTTTCAATGAATGCAATCTAACAATGCAACCAAAATGAGTTCCTATTCTAACAAGGGGATAGCAAAGAAAATAATGAAACTAAAAGAAAATAACATGAAATTGAAATAAGATGAAATTGAAAACCTAATGGACATAAGCTACAAAAAACAACATGCTACGAGTTAAACTTTTGAAGCAATCAATAGGTAACCAATGAAGCAGGGCTTCTTAGATTCCATTGATGCAATCATCAATGGAAAATTTCAATAACCAAATGATGTTTCACTCTTCATCAAATTGCAATGCCACAGAAAGTTTACTCATGCAAGACAAAGAGTTATACAGGCACAATTTGGTGATTTATTCTCAAGCTCAATATGTTAGCATAATTCATAATTTTGTAGCAAACACCAGAGATAAAAGATCGCACAACCAGAAACAACACAATAAACCTTTGGCTCAATCACAATTCCATGAACAAAATTCACAAAACAATGACACATTCAAGCAAGAATCACTACACTCCAAATGCAAGCACCAAAAGCATAATTTTATTGCATAATAACGACAACCCTTGTTACATATTACAATGGGGTATTTATAAGAAATCCTCTCTTCAATTTGTGTTGAGAGTTAGAGATATTCTCCATGCAATAAAATGCTTTTAACTAATAAAATAAACTAAATATATACGATCCAATAATTAATCTGGTGCTTAGAAGGACTCCATCCATATTTTATTCATTAATTGGATGCATGAGACCTTTACATGTCAAAAACAAAGAAAAAATTATAGAGAAAGTAGGAGGAAGCCTTTAGTCAAAATAGGAGTATTTGGAGGTGCCAAAATTGGAAGTTGGTCCTTCACTAGGCATGTGTTGAAGTTAAATTGCTATCAAAATATGTTCTCGATGCATGGAAAGTGTTATTTTTGGAACAAGTAGTTAACTACCAGTGCACCTTTGAATTGTAAAGTTGTGGACCTATGTACCTATGCACTTGCAGAGCTACAAACCTATACAACTCCAACAAGGTCAAAATATCAAAATTTTACTAAGTGTTAAAATTAAAATTTTGGCATCTAGGTTTTGCTCTTCTTCATTCGAAAACTACGTTTTGATGTTTTCCCTTGAATTTTTCTATAATCTCAATAACATTAGCCACATCCAAAAGATCTAAAACCTCATATTTATCCTTGACCTTTTGTCCATAGTTGTCTACCTCAATCCAAGTATCAGTAAAATCCCCAATCTTGGTATCCAATTTTAAGAATGCTTCTTCAGTCCTAAAGTCTTGTTGGATGTCCTCATCATTAGTAAACTCCACAAAAATCTTCTTCAAATTCTTGACTACTATCTCTATAGGTAACAAATTTTCTCATTCCTCATCTTCAAAAATATCTAAGCATGCATCACTATAATGTCTCTTTGCTTCCAAAATTCACTATCAGACTTGGTCCTTGAGCCGATGAATCTCCTCATGTAATGTTCCCATTACCTTATTGCTATCTACTATCTTTTCTATCCAATCATCAATCATATCTAGCTTTTCTTTGGTATATACATCAATCAAAACCTTGTACCTTTGGTCCTTTATGGCTTATAGAGTCTAAAAATTATTACTCCAGGCCTATACCTCATCCATAATACTGAAGTCCTAGTTCACAATTACTATGATCTTATTCACGTTCTCCTACATAGAATGCAATAACTTCAAATTCGTCATGATGATGGTAACACCTTTCTCCCCAAAACTTTCTCAGCACTCTTGACAAGCCTTCAAAAATGTATCAAATTGTACACCTCCCCCTTCTCTAAGTATAGTGTTCAAGGTCTACTTGGGGTGTTCAGGATCTAGTGGACCAACTACTTTGGCTAGATATCCCTTTAGGATCTCAACCTACCTTCAAAGTGCTTGGAGTTCAGCCTAATCTTATTTGATATACCTAAGGACCTCTTTGACTCTCAAAGTCATCATTAATAAGGTTGAATACCATGTAGGACTCCCCAACATAACATCTTTTAATTCATAATCCTTAAGATTAAGATGCTTTGCATCTGTGATGAGAGTTTTTTCTTTACCACTTGAGGGTAGACTATGTTTGGCTAGGCATTGGGATCATGCATACTGCCTCTTCTATGCAAATCAAGATAGTTTGTCACACTTGTTGCAAGTAGGTATACCATGAAATAAGTCCTTTAAAACTTTTTCTTTTCCTTCACCATTCTCAATTTCTCACACAAGTTTTCACTTAGTGTGGTGGCCCAGTTCAGTTGTATCTTTGCCTATCTAATGGTCTCAATGAAGTTGACCATAAAGGTGCTAAGGTGACCTGCTACAAGTAAGCCCATGACTTTGCTCAAAAGAATGATAGAGTATCCAATGTCCTCCTTTATCTATCCCCAAGTCATATCCACTTTTTTCATTATACTTCCTTGAGGAGGATTCTCAATGAGGTATGAAGATTGTATGATGTCAATTGCCTCATGTTGGTGCTCCCTATACCATCTCTTAGCTATTTCATACAAGATCCTAATGAACTGGTCTAATTTTGGCAGATGGAAGACCCTCTCAATGTTATCAGGTCATATATGCAAAACCACCTCTCTAGTGACACTCTTGACTGCTCTTCAATTAGGAACAAAATGTTATGATAGGGCCATGATTAGTTCAGTTGATTGTACTGACACTAGGTGTGACATTACATTTTCCAATCTAGAATGGATCAATGTGGATACCAAGGCTGATCTCTTTATTGGCTTCTTGCAAATTCTTAAGAATTCTCCTAAATCTATGTGCCCCAAATCAGTATCTCAGATGTCTACATGGTCATCATGGAATCTTGACTTAGAGGGTATGCCTTGGAATTTGAAAACTAAGGGTTTGGGTGCTACTCCAAATGTGGATGCCATTTGATAACCTACATGTTAAAGAAAAAAAAAGGCTTATCAAATCAACACAAAGTTTTGAAATGAAAATTAAAAAAAAAGAAATTGAAAAGCCCAATTTGGGCATTTTTATTTATTTATTATTTTCATCTTTTTATTTAGTATTTTATTTATTTATTATTTTCTATTTTAGTTTTTTAATTTATTATTATTTTTTAAAATTTTAAAATTATATATATATATATTTTTTTTTTCAACTCTAACACTATCTCAAATATTTTTTCTTGACTCTCAAACCATGAGTTTGGGAGTTTGAAAAAAGTAGGGGTTCCCCATTCTTGACTAGGAATGGGGCTTGTGTTATGTGACCACAACAAATAGCCCCAAAAAGGAAGAAATGATGAAGGCATTTCTTCATCAGCAAACATTCTTGCAACATGTGTCAAACACCAACTGCACTTCAAACATCTTGAACATCTTTTGGATGACTTTGGAAACAAAAATCTTAGATTTTGAAGCCTTCAAAATTGTGTGTGATTTGTGTATTCATTCCCTTTGACATCTTAGGATGTAGTTTACCAAAATTTTTCTAACAACTTAGAATCAATCTTCCACTCCTCCTAGCTTATTCATTTATAATCTCCATGAAGGCTATTCATCGATCACTAGCTTGAGCAGATGAGAGAATCACTTTGAGGGCTCTTGGTGAGATGCCATGTTATTTTAATTTTTTAGCCTTTTGAATAATTGCTCTGTGTTATTTAGAATGTTACTTTTGATGAAGCAATATTTTGAATACAAAATACTTTGTTTTGAGAATGTATCTTTTGTCATTTCAGATCTTTAGAATTCTTTAGTCTTAACACCATAATTTTCTCTTTTCTTCTTTTTTCTCTTATTTTATTTTTGTATCCTAACTACACTTATACTGTGTAGTTAGGACATTAGTGTCATTTCTTGGATTTGATCTCTTGTGAACATCCCTTGCATTCCTCTTTTAGAACTTTTTGTAAATTTTCTCACCAATCAATGACCTTAGCACCTTTCGAGGAGACCCCTCTTATTTGAACCAATTGAAGTTTGGATCATCCCTCATCATTTTTTACTCCAATTCAACAACATCTGAAATAATCAAACTTTTAAATTTGCAAAGTGTTGATAACTTGTTCACCTAGGCTTCTAATTTCTAGACTAAAAGTCTCCTATTTCCACAAGAAATGTCAGTTTCTTGGTTGGTATAGGAGAAAAAATCATCTAAATGTTTTGACAAAGAAATACCTCTTTTTGAAATGAAAAACAAAAAGTGGTTAGTAAAACCTTGAGAGAAAATATCAAGTACACCTTACCCCCCAAGACTAACACAACTTTGAAAAGAAACACATGACTAAAAGAAAACACACATCATGAAAGCAAAAACACTTGTAGAAATAAACACACTTATAGGAATAAAAATGTAAGCTAAATGAAGAAATGAAATCTAACTATTTTTTTTTGTTTTTTCTTTTAGGATTCAAAATAATGCTTCAGAAACTGCCCATTTATGGGCAAGGGAAGAAATTCCCCCTGTAAGGAACTAAGCCTAAAAGTGTTTTCTCCAAGAATTTCTATGATTTGATAAGGGCCCATCCACAAGTGTTGAAACTTGGTATGGCTACCTAGCTTTTCTTACACCTTATCTCAAAGTAGAACAAGCTTGGAAATCTTGAATTATTTAATCATGGCTCTCTTGATGAACCATCTTTTCCCAACAACTTAATGTTTAGCCATGTGCTCTAATGTAGCTATTCATTTCTTGTCCATCTCTAAAAGATTCATCAATTTGATTTTTACTTTGTTAGCATCTTCAACATATCCACTCATGAACTTCAAAATGAGAATTCTTAGATTAAGTGGGAACACTAGTTCTTATCCACAGAGAAGAAAATACAGAGAAGTGACCAAAGTATTTTTGACTCTCACTCAATTTTTCTATAGGGCATATTTGAGTTGTGTATGCCAATCCCTAGGGTTCTCCTTCAATAGTTATCTTATAACTATGATCAAGTTCATTTTTGTAGATTCCACTACCCCATTTTTTTGTAGGTAGTAATTTGAAGCTTGATAATGACTTTATTTTCAAATGCCCATTAGGTTAAGAATGCAGATGTCAAGGCATGCCCATTATCATGGACAAGGGAGAATGGCATTCTAAATCTAGTAACAATATGTTCTTGTAAGAATTCCATTACTACCTTAGTAATGCAATATCTAAATGTTTTTGCTTTTGTCCATTGTGTGTAGTAATCTGTAGCTATGAGTATAAATGCATGTCTAATTGATGATGGTTATTGTTAGTAGACAAGAAAATATGGAGAAGTCCCCAAATCATTTTTTACTCTCACTCGATCTATCCATAGGGCATATTTGATTTGCATATGCTAATCGCTAGGGTTCTCCTTCAACAGTCATCTTATCATTGTGATCAAGTTCTTGTTTGTAGATTCTGCTACCCCATTTCCTTGTGGGTAGTAATTTGAAGAGAACTTAATAATGACTTTATTTTCAAATGCCCATTGGGTCAAGAATGCCATTGTGAAGGTAGACTTGTTATCACACACAAGGGCAAATGGCATTCTAAATTTGGTAACAATATGTTCTTCTAAGAAGTCCATTACCACCTTAGCAATGCAATTTCTAAATATTTTTGCTTCTATCCATCGTGTGCAAAAATTTGTAGCTATGACTATAAATGCATGTCTAGTTGATGATGGTGGATTGGTCAAACCAATGAAATCTAGCCCCCACTTTGTGAAGGGGTGTATCTCATACATAGGTTGTAAGGGCATTACCAGATTCCTTTTTTTGTTGGCATTGGATTGAAAGATATGGTAGGAGTGTACATGCTTGAAAGTGTCTTTGAATATGGAGGGCCAAAAATAACCAAACCTTATAATCATATGGGCCATTTCTTCTACCAAACCATGTCATGTACTATATTTATCATGAAAGTGTTCTAAGACTTCATGTGCTTCCTTGTGGCCTAAACACTTGAGATAAATCCCTTCATATTTTCTCTTGTACAACTTGTTGTCATGTAGTGTATAAGATTCACACTTCATTTTAAGTCCCTTACATTGTGAACTATTCATCCAACTGGGACATTGGCCTTGTAAAAGATAATAAACAATGTCTTGATACCAATCATCTATCACCATACCCTAATTAATGTCAACTTGTGATACAATCATCTTCTTTTGATCATCTTTGTTAGTTTCATCATCAAAATTGAAATCCTTTTCATTTCCATCCTAGTTATTAGCTATTATCTTTGACAACCCTTAACCTCTGACTAATCTTATAGATTGAATTTTGAGATCAAATTCTTTAAGTATAGCTATCCACTTACCTCTCCTTTTGCCAAGTTCATTCTGCATCAAAAGCGTCTTTACCACTAGATTAGGTACAATTGCATATACCTTACTTCTTAATATGTAATGATAGAACTTCAATACCACCTTGATTAATGAAAAGGATTGTTTATCAAGGTTTGAATGATTCAACTTTGCATTCTTTAGAGGGAAACTCATAAAAGAAATTGGTCTTTCATCCTCCTTTTCCTTCTTCTATGTCAAGATCCCTACATAAGAGCGTTTATAAGAAAACGAATAGATCTTAAAAGGTAACTCATAATCAAGACTCACCAAGACCAGGGCTGTAGAAATGAAAACCTTGATATCTTCAAATGATTTCTTTATCTTTGGAACCCATTCCATTTTAGCCCCCTTTTTGAGTAAATCATTAAGGGGAAGAACTATCTTTGCGAATCCACTTATGAATTTTTGGACAAAACTTATCTTCCCAAAGAAAGACTTTAATTCCTTGTGACTATGTGGAGGTGCTAATTTTAGAATAGCTTCAAATTTGTCAAATCAATGGAGATTCTAGCTTTAGAAATGACATGTCCCAAGAGCTTTCCTTTAGTAATGCCAAATGAACATTTCTTGGGATTGAGAGATATGTCATATTTGTGACATCTATTGAATACCTTCCTCAGATCAACAATGTGGGTACTTGGATCATTTGAAAAGATAGTCAAGTTATCCATGTAGATGACTATACATCTATTAATCAATCCTTTGAAAGCTTCATCCTTTGCTCATTGAAATGTAGCTCCTACATTAATCAGTCCAAAAGGCATTCTTCTATAGGAAAAAGTTCTCCAGTTCATTGTGAAGGCCATTTTTAGCCTATCTTCTTCATCAACCATGACCTAATTATATCTTGAATATCCATCTAGGAAAGACATCATTTTTGAAACATTCACGATCTAGAAAACCTCATCTAGTGAGGGAAAAGGATAATTTTCTTTTTGAGATGCTAGATTCAAGTTACAAAAGTCAACACAAAGACGAATATCTCTAGTATTCTTTTGCATAGGAACCAAGTTAGCCACCCATGTAGAATGATGAATAGGAAATATGATCTTAGCATCTAGTAATTTCTTAACTTCTTTCATGATCAGTGGTTCAATGAGAGGGTTTACCAGTCTTTGTCTTTGTCAGAAGGGTTTGGCATCTAGTTTTACCAAGATGTCATGTGTGATAATCTTAGGATCATAAATCTTTAGCTCTTCATAGCTCCAAGAAATGACATCCCTATACTCAGTAAGCAACTTGAGCATTTCTTCCTTTTCCTATTGATTGCATACTTTTCCTATCTCTACCATTCTTAGTTCTTCATCAGTACCCAAATTGTATGAGTCACATTCTTTGATTCTCTTTTCTTGGGTTACCCTTCTATTGAGTGTTGATTCATCATGATCAAAGATGCATTCTAGTTCAACAATTCCTTTTGGAATAGTGTTAGTTTTTAAATTTAGAATCCCATCTTCATCTTCAAGTCCATTATCTTTAGGTTTGTCATCCAGTCTATCATCAATTCCTCGTCCCTCAAAATGGTGACTACACATGATAAACTCAAGTATATGTTGATCATCTTGAAAGACCTAAAATTTTGTGATATTATCAGGAATGGATGGAACAGGAACCAATTCCACTAAAAATCTTTTCAACTTGGTTCTCTCAACTAGTTGTAAAGCACTTGCTGAAATGGTGAGAGCATCTGCTACCATGTTCTTTCTTCTTGGAATGGATTTGATGTTTAAAGATTCAAAGTCATCCATTATATCCCATACCCTTTTTCTATAAGCAAGTAATCTTTTATCGTTGCAAGGGTATATGGATTTTACTTGTTGTATAACCAATTAAGAGTCTCATTTGATTATGAGAGCTATGACTCATTTCTGAAGTGTAAAGAGAAGTCCTCAAATTAATGCCTCATATTCTGCAACAATGTTAGTACATCTAAACTATAATTTATATGCAACATAGAAATACCTACCTTTTTGGTTCATCAATTTGATACCTTCACTAGCTCCCATCTTGCACCTAGAACTATTGAAGTGAAGTGTCCAAATTGCATTTTCCTTGGGTTTTTTGACTTTATGCTTATTTGTCCTTAAATTCTCTTTCACTTGAGCCTTGAATGACTATTTCTTAGGAATCCATTTTACCTTTCCTTGTGTAGGACTTGATGATTGCCCTTCGTAATTTGTGGATAGAGGAAGTGTATGTTTTTCTTGTTTATCTTGAATTTCCCCTATGAATTCTTTGATTTCCTCAACTTTAGGTTTAGGATGAATGACTATTGAAGTCCATCCTTTACCTTTAACATATCTTCTTCTTATTTGGACTTTAATCATCCCTAGAGGAGGTGAAGACAAACCTTCCCCATCTAAAGAGGTATCACTATATGACACATTTAAATCTTCAATCTTTTCAACGAGGTTGGATGAGTTCATAGGATTTTTGCTTTCTATTAGTTCAACTATTGAGGTCCTTTTATCCATGTTTTCTATTATGTGTGCCAATACCTTGGCTACTACTTCTTGGCATGAGAAATATTCAAACTCAGAGTGCCTAACTTTGTGTAACTAACAAAATCCTAGAATGAGGAGGATGCTGGGATTAGCTTCCTCTCCTAAACATTGTAAATTAGTCACCATACTGTCTATGAACTATGTCACTGTTTCAATTTTGGCTATTAGCACCTTAGGTTCTTCATTTTGATCTTGAAATTTATTGGTTGGAACCATATCTAATACTATTACTTTGTATGAACCCAAATCTGATTGTAAGAATGCTATCTCATTCGAGGCATTGTAATATGTACTCGTCATTTTCAATTTGGACTTAGCATCTATCTTGATTCGATTTTTCAATACTTTCCATGAAAACCAAAATTGAGTGAAGTCTATAGAAAACCATCCTCTCAGACATTTCATCCATTCTCTACTCAAAAGTAACCCATAGATTTCCAGGATATCAACCACATTTATATTAATAACATCCTAAATTCAACGTTCAATTGTCAACTATATCCATACATCTTTAAATACACCAATGACTTTTACCTCTATTTTATCCAACTGTATGACCACTTGATTAGAGGGTTAAGGACTAACTCCTAGCCTTTGAGCTATTGATAATGGTATTATGTTATATGAAGCTCCCAAATTAATGAGGCAATTATGAAGATTCTTCCCACATATCTTGATGCTAACCAAAAATGGGGGTACTTCAACTTTGTCTTTGAGCATAGTAGGCATCACTTTTGTAGCATTCACTTGTTGAGATACTATCTTCTGAGGAATAGTATTCATATTGTGGGATACCTTTGTATAATCCAATGTCTTCATAAGAGCTTCTCATTATTGTGGACAATTTTTTAACATGTCAAACATGGACATATTGGTCTTAGTCCTTTTCAAGTCCTCTACCACATTATACTTTTCAGTGGACCAAGTGGGATTCATTAGTATTGTTGGTACATTCACTTGATTATGATTTTCTTGTCATGCATACACTGGTCTTACTAGTGGCATATTTTTACCTGCTCTTGGATTAGGTGGAGTTGGTTGTAAATCTAGAGGAATTCCATCCGTCAAGAGGTCCTTTTTATTTCTAAGATTATATGTATTTTGATTATCATTACGAAAGGAAAACATCACATCATGTTGAAGGTATGGTTCTTGGCTAAATGGGAATGAGAATTCCTCACTTGCTAGTTGTTCCACTTGTGCATCTTGTGCAAAATCATAGGATTACAATAGCATAGCCTGAAATTGTATAGGAGGAGGATCTTCATTTACCTGTGAATTTTGATTCATCTGCTAATTTCCATTATAGTACAAACCATCACTATTAAGTGCATTTTGGCTATCATCATATTGATTGATATTAGCATATTGAATATTTTTTTTGTTGTTATCAGAATGAATGCTCCCATTGTTTGAATAGATGTTCCATTATCAGTTCTACCTTTCGAAACCATTATTGCAATCAGGAGGATTGAAGTTGTTTTCTCCATTGTTGTTTCCTACATTGTTGTTTTTATTATTCCCATTGAATTGCTTGTTGTAATTCTGACCAAAATTGTTGTTTTAGGGGCCAATGTTTCCTTGGAAGTTGTTATTTTGTACTCGTAAAAAGCTAAGATGTGTCAATTCATTGTTCATTTGTGACATAGTCTTCTTCATTTGGCCAACTTTTGAAATAAGGTTATTGTCTATTTCCACAAGAACTATGGCCTTCTATTCAAAGAAGGCTATTTTTAGATGCTCATACATTGCATATGTTATCACATGATTTTCTAGAGCATGTGCCTACTATAATGGAACTGGATTCATAGGTATGAATTGTCTAGGCACCGTGGGTGCTCCCATGGGGTATGTTGGTATTGTAGTGACTGGTTGCATTGGAAGCATCATTCCTCCTCCATTAGGATTAGCTTGCCTAGTAAAGGTAATTTCCTCTATGAAGACTTTATCCAATGTGTTCATATTTTTTGTAGGAAGTCTTCTCAGAAAAATCACAATAAGATGGTCCATAACATTCAGATAAATCCAAATAGTAGCTTCAATTGGTATAGTGTATGGTGTCTCTAGCTTGCGAGATGCCATATGAAAGTGATTGTTGAAGCATGAAACTATCTCAGCTAGGTCCCTTTTGATTGATATGAATTTTTGGTGTATCACAGTTGGGTTGATGAATGTTTTGAATTGTTCCAAGAATAATTTTTCAAATGTGTCCCAATCTCCAATGCATCTAGGTGGAAAATTAACGTACCAATTGAAGGAAATTTCCCCCAAAGAGTAGGGGAATAAATGAAGAACCATATCCTCATTAATAACATGGTTTTTGTTGCAAATTTCTTTGAAGACCTTGACATGATCTTTAGCAATTCATGTTTGACCATAGATGAATCTAGGGCAAAACTTCTCAAGATTTTTAGGGAGTGTTGGGCCCATTTACCATTGCACCAAAAGCCATGACTATTAGTGAACATGGAACAACACATAATTAACCACCTGTGGGCAGGGGAGCGCATCGCATCACCCAACAATCTCCCCCTTGGGGACTGATCCTGTAGCAATACAACTACCGCATGGGGCTCCCATTAGATCAAACCACCCTGGACTCTGATGTTCTTTTATTCACATTTAGTCTAAAAGACCAACTGAAGCTGAAGAGGAGTTCAGATTCTCCCTTGCTACAACCTTTGTCAACATATCTACTGGATTTTCATTGGTATGTATCTTCTCCAGCTTTAACTGTCCATCCTCCAAAACTGACCAAATGAAATGGTACCGCAACTGTATGTGTTTGGTCTTAGAATGCAGAGCTGAATTCTTAGCAAGATGAATGACACTCTGACTATCTGTGAACAAATAATTATCCTTCTGAGGATGTCCCAATTCTTCCAAGAAGAACTGAAGCCATATCATCTCTTTGGCTGCCTCTGTAGCAGCAATATACTCAGCCTCTATAGTGGAGAGAGCATTAATCTTCTGTAGCCTAGAAACCCAGCTCACAGCTGCCCCACCAATAGTAAAGACATAACCTGTAGTACTCTGCCTGGTATCAATATCCCCAGCCAAATCTGAGTCAACATAGCCCTATAAATCAGTAGTAGAGCCCCCAAAGTGTAAACACTTATTGGATGTTCCTCTCAAATATCTAAGAATCCACTTGACAGCATTCCAATGCTCAAATCCTGGATGACTCATATACCTGCTAACGACTCCCACTGCATGTGCAATATCTGGCCTAGTGCATACCATAGCATACATCAAACTTCCTACAGCTGAAGCATAGGGTACCTTGGACATCTTATCCTCCTCTTCTTGTGTCTTGGGACACATCTCCTTAGTCAATTTCAAATGACCAGGTAAAGGTGTGCTAACAGCTTTAACATTCTCCATAGAGAAGCGTTGCAACACCTTCTCAACATAATCAGCTTGAGATAGCGTCAATGTTCTGTTCTTCCTATCTCTGCAAATCTTCATACCAAGGATTTTTTTTGCTGCCCCCAAATCCTTCATAGCAAATGCATGTGCTAATTGGCATTTCAGCCCCTTAATATGATCCATGTTAGACCCAGCTATAAGCATATCATCAACATATAAACATAAAATAATGTAGCTATCATCATCCAACCTCTTAAAATAAACACAGTAATCTGAATGACACCTATTATATCCATGCTCATGCATAAAACTGTCAAATTTCAGATACCATTGCCGAGGTGCTTGCTTCAAGCCATATAAACTTTTCTTCAATTTGCACACTAAGTTCTCCTTACCTTTGACCTCAAAACCTTGTGGCTGAGCCATATATATTTCTTCATCCAAATCACCATGAAGAAAGGCTATTTTAACATCCATCTTCTCTAAATGCAAATCTTCAGTAGCCACAAGACTTAAAATAGTACGAATAGAAGTCATTTTAACAACAGAAGAAAATATCTCATCAAAATTAATTCCCTTTTTCTGTGCAAATCCTTTTACAGCTAACCTGGCCTTAAATCTTTGCTTACCTCCTTCCTCCTCTTTCAACCTGTAAACCCATTTATTCTGTAAAGCCTTTTTACCTGCAGGCAACTTGCACAAATCCCATGTCTTATTTTTCAGCAAAGAGTCCATTTCATCTTTCATTGTAGACTCCCACTGAATCTTAGTATCCACTTGCACAGCTTCATCATAACTTTCAGGTTCACCAGCATCAGTAAGTAAAATAGAATACAAAGAGGGAGAAAACCTTTGTGGAGGTCTAATTGGCCTTGTTGACCATCTAACATTCACTGGTGTGTGTGGTATTTGTTGTTGCAGTTGTTGCACATCATGAGGAATGGCTGGAACATCAGCTTTTGGAGTATCATCCAGCACTACATAATCATCTTCTTTCTTCTCATGTTGCTGCAATAGATCTTTGTACAACACTTTTTCATTGAATATGACATCCTGGCTTCTTATAATTTTATGATTTTCAAAATCCCAAAGCCTATAGCCAAATTCATTAATGCCATATCCAACAAAGACACATTTCTTTGATTTAGCTTCTAGCTTGGTTCTATTTTCAGAGTCTATATGAGCAAAAGCTTCACAACCAAAGGTCTTGAGAAAAGAATAACTCACCTTCTTACCAGTCCATGCTTCCTTTGGAATACCATAGCCCAAAGGAGTAGAGGGTCCTCTATTAATCAAATATACTGCAGTATTGACAGTCTCTACCCACATGTGTAAGGGAAACCCAACATGCAACCTCATGCTCCTTGCGCGCTCCATTATAGTCCTGTTCATGCGTTTAGCCACTCCATTTTCTTGTGGAGTCCTTGGAATAGTTTTTTGTCTATGAATACCATTAGTGGAGAAATAATCTTCAAATTCATGACTGCAATACTCACCACCATCATCAGATCTGAGACATTTTAATTTCTTACCAGTCTCATTTTCAACCAAGCATTTCCATTTCTTAAAAGTTTGAAATACATCAGATTTTTTTCTAAGAAAATAAACCCATACTTTTCTAGTTTCATCATCAATAAATGTAACATAATAATGAGAGCCACCAAGGGAAGATACCTGAGCCAGTCCCCATACATCTGTATGCACAAGCTCTAATTTCTCCTTTTTGTTTTCCTTCCTAGTCTTTACAAAACTCACTCTCTTTTGTTTTCCATACACACAACTTTCACAGAAATCCATATTCACACATTTTAGACCTGGTAAAACTTTCCTTGAATGAAGTACTTTAATACCTTTCTCCATCATGTGCCCAAGTCTATTGTGCCACAACGATGTATCAGAATCTACAGCAGCTATTTGTTCTCCCTACTCGATTGCAGTAATTGTTCCTGAATATTCATTTTTCTCTGAAATAATCAAAGTAGAAGGAACAATATGACCTGGACAAAGATATAAGGTGCCTACTTTCACACCTTTTGCTACTACAAGGGAACCTTTTGAAACCTTCCAATTTTTATCATTAAAAGTAACTACACAACCCTCATCATCGAGTTGCCCTGCTGAAATTAAATTCCTACTCAGCTTTGGAACATGTCTTACCTCATGTAGTAGCCAATGATTCCCATTCTGCAACTTAATCTTAATTTTTCCCTTTCCAACAATCTGACAGGGTTCATTATCCCCCAAATAAACAAGCCCAAAATCCCCTTGGACATAATCAATGAAATAACCTCTATGAGGTGTAGTATGAAAAGAAGCACCAGAATCTAAAACCCATGAATCATCAACACTCTCTAAAGACAGAAGCAAAGCATCCTCTTCAGATTTGTTACTTACCACATTTGCCTCTTTGTCTCCATCTGATTTATCTCCTTCATTTTTCTTTCGAGTCCAGCAATCTTTCTTTTTGTGCCCTGGTTTCCCACAGTACCAGCAATCATTTGGTCCTCTCGATTGAGACCTCCTCCCCTTTGACTTTCCTCTTGATTTTCCATGATTTCTAGAGTTACTTCCTTTTTCAGTCGTTTATCCCCTGCTTTGTGCATTTAAAGAACTTCTTGATGTTGGTGAACCTGAAAGTTATGATGAAGCTGTGCAGGTGGATACTAAGATTCAGTGGGAGTCTACAATGAAAGATGAAATGGACTCTGTGCTGAAAAATAAGACATGGGATTTGTGCAAGTTGCTTGCAGGTAAAAAAGCTTTACAGAATAAATGGGTTTACAAGTTGAAAGAAGAGGAAGGAGGTAAGCAAAGATTTAAGGCCAGGTTAGTTGTAAAAGGATTTGCACAGAAAAAGGGAATTGATTTTGATGAGATATTTTCTCCTGTTGTTAAAATAAATTCTATTTGTACTATTTTAAGTCTTGTGGCTACTAAAGATTTGCATTTAGAGCAGATGGATGTTAAAACAGCCTTTCTTCATGGTGATTTGGATGAAGAAATATATATGGCTCAGCCACAGGGTTTTGAGGTCAAAGGTAAGGAGAACTTAGTGTGCAAATTGAAGAAAAGTTTATATGGCTTGAAGCAAGCACCTCGGCAATGGTATCTGAAATTTGACAGTTTTATGCATGAGCATGGATATAATAGGTGTCATTCAGATTACTGTGTTTATTTTAAGAGGTAGGATGATGATAGCTACATTATTTTATGTTTATATGTTGATGATATGCTTATACACCGTTGCACCAAAAGCCATGACTGTTAGTGAACATGGAACACCACATAATTAACCACCTGTGGGCAGGGGAGCGCATCACATCACCCAACAATCTCCCCCTCGACGTGCATACCAGGTGCTTACGCAGGTCGAGAAGGCACCGGGGAGATTTGAACCCATGACCAGGCCAAAACCAAGCTCTGATACCAATTGTTGGGCCCATTTACCGTTGCACCAAAAGCCATGAGTGTTAGTGAACATGGAACACCACATAATTAACCACCTGTGGGTAGGGGAGCGCGTCGCATCACCCAACAGGGAGGTCATAGAGTGCACCTCTCAAGTTTATTGGTGAGTCTACGACATTCAAAAAAAAGGTCATTGGAGGGTTTGGTAGATATAATGGTGGTTTTTTAGGAGTAGCAATTGGAATATGTGGTGGTCCATTAGGTGATTGGAGTGGATGTGGAGTTGAAAAACATGATGAAAGTTTGAATGGAAGTGATTGAATTTGGGATGTTCCCTTGTCACTACATGGTTTGCAGAAGTGGGTAAGCTCGAGAAACTTGTCTGCAGTTGGCATAGATGTTAATGCTCACTAAAATGGGGATTTTGAATCAATATCTTCTATCTTGCATCAATTGTAGAAAAAATACACCTCTGCAGAAGTACAGTTTCTCACCTCTCTAAATTTTGTGAACCACATAGTTTTGTACAATCGTGAAGCTGTGGATCTACAGACCTGCATACCTCTGGACCTACATACCTGTGAAACTATGGAGCTACAAACCTAAATTTCTAAAAATCTCAAAAAAAATTCTAAACTTGTGCGATGTGCAGATATTTGTAGAAGTGAAAATTTCTGAAACTTTGACAAATTTTCTTCCTTTCTAGGAGTGGAAATGGCCCTCCTTCTAGCACCACTTCTATTGGGTGGTCATTATGGATAAGGTCAATAGTAGGAACCCATTTTGTAATTCCTCTCTTGAAAAGCTAATCTTTTGGGATCAACTCCAAGTTTCAGTATTTGTCTTGCGACGTACCAAAATATTCTCAGTTGAATATAAATGTGATTTTGCATGAGGAGGCCTTCGCTGGTTCTATTTTGATCTCAGAATGATGTAAAACATGTTCATTGTCTCAAAAATAAGACACAAAAGAACAATATTTTTTTGTGTTTTCTATTTTTCAATGAATGCAATCTAACAATGCAACTAAATTGAGTTCCTTTTTCTAATAAGGGGTTAGCAAAGAAAATAACATAACTAAAAGCTAATAACATGAAATTGAAAACCAAATGGACATAAGCTATAGAAAACAACATGCTATGAGTTAAACTTTTGAAAAAATTGGTAGGTAACCAATGAAGATAGGAGCAATGCTTCATAGAATTCACTAATGCAATCATCGATGGGAAATTTCAATAATCAAATGATGTTTAGTTCTTCATCAAATCGCAAGGCCATAGAAAGTGTGATCATGCAAGACAGAGAGTTATGTAGCCACAATTTGGTGATTTATTCTCAAGCTCGATATGTCAAAAAAATTATTAAATCTATAGCAAACACTAGAACTAAAATATCACACAACCAAAAATAATGCAATAAACCTTTGGTGTAATCACAATTCCATGAAAAATATTCACAAAACAATGACACATTTAGGCAAGAATCACTACACTCCAAATGCAAGCACCAAAAGCATAATTTTATTACATAATAACGGTGACCCTTGTTACATATTAAAATGGGGTATTTATAAGAAATCATCTCATCAATTTGTGTTGAGAGTGAAAGATATTCTCCATGCAATAAAATGCTTTTAACTAATAAAAAAAAACTAAATATAAACAATCTAACAATTAATTTGGTGCTTAGAGGGACTCCATCCATATTTTATTCATTAATTGGATGCATGAGCCCTTTAAATATCAAAAATGAAGAAAACATGATAGAGAAAGTAGGAGAAAGCCTTCGGTCAAATTAGGAGTGTCTAGATGTGCCAAAATTGGAAGCTAGTCCTTCACTAGGTGTGTGTCAAGGTTAAACTACCATCAAAATGTGTTCTTGATGCATAGAAAGTGCTATTTTTGGAACAAGAAGTTAACTACCAGCACGCCTTTGAATTACGAAGATACTGACCTACATACCTATGCACCTATAGACCTGTGCTACTTTGACTGGGTTAAAATCTCAAAATTTTACTAAGTGTTAAAATTGAAATTCTGGCATCTAGGTTTTTTTCTTCTTCATCCCAAAGCTATGCTTGGATGTTTGCCCTTGAATTTCTCTATCATCTCAATAATCTTAGCTACATCTAGAAGATCTAAAGCCTCATATTTATCCTTGACCTTTTTTCTTTAGTTGTCTACCTCAATCTAGGTATCAACAAAATCTTTGTGTTTGGTATCCAATTCTAACAATGCTTCTTGAATCCTAAAGTTTTGTCGGATGTCCTCATCATCAACAACCTCCACAAAAATCTTCATGAAATTCTTGACTACTATCTCTACATGTAACAACTTTTCTCATTCTTCATCTTCAAAAATATCTAAGCATGCATCACTGTAATGTCTCTCTGCTTCAAAAATTCACTCTCAAGCTTGGTCCTTGAGCTGATGAATCTCCTCATGTAATGTTACCATTACCTTATTGTTATCTGCTATCTTTTCTATCTAGTCATCAATCATATCTAGCTCTTCTCTAGTATATACATCAATCAGAACCCAGTATATTTGGCCCATTATTGCTTGTAGAGTCTACCAATCTTTACTCCAAGCCCATACCTCATCCATAATAATAAAGCCTTGCTTCAAAATTGGTATGATCTTATTCATTTTTTCCTATGTAGCAAACAATAACTTCAAATTTCCTATGACGATGGTAACACCTTTCTCCTCAAAAATTTCTTGCCACTCCTGTTAATCTTTCAAAAATGGATCAAGTTGTACACCTCCCCCTTCTCTAACTATAGTGTTCAATGTCTACTCAAGGTGTTCAAGATCTAGAGGACCAACTACTTTCACTCAATATCCCTTTAGGATCTCAACCTACCTTCAAAGTGCTTGGAGTTTGGCCTCATCATGTTCCATATACTTAAGGACCACTTTGACTCCTAGAGTCATCATTAATTGGGTTGACTCTCATGTAGGCCTTGACAACATAACATTGTTTAATTCATAATCCTTAAGACTAAAACCCTATGCATCTTTGCTAAGAGTTTCTTCTTTACTAGCTGAGGGTAGACTATGTATGGCCAGGCATTGTGATCCTGTATACTTCCTCTTTTGTACAAATTGGGATAGTTTGTTGCCCTTGCTATAAGATAGTATACCATATAAGGAGGCATGTATAACTTCTTCTTGTCCTTCACCATCCCTAATTTCTCACACAAGTTTTTACTTAGTGTGGTGGCCCAATTTAGTGGTATCTTTTCCTGTCTAATGGTCTTAGTGAAGTTGACCATAAAGCTGTTTAGGTGTCCTACTATGGGTAAACCCATGACTCTGCTCAAAAGAATGATAGAGAATCCAATGTCCTTCATTTATACCAAATTCATATCCACTTTCCCAATTATCCTTCCCTAAGGAGGCTTCTCAATGAGGTATGAAGATTTTATGATGTCAATTGCCTTGTGTTGGTGCTCCCTGTACCATCTCTCAACTATTTCATACAAGAGCCTAATGAACTAGTCTTCTCTAGGGAGATGGAAGACCCTCTCAATGATATCAGGTCATAGATCCAAAACTACCTCTCTGATGACACTCTTGACTAATCTTTCATCAGGAAAAAAATGCTATGATAGGGTCATGATTAGTTCAGTCGATTGTACTAACATGGGGTGTGACACTGCATTTACAAATCTAGAACAGTTGAGCATAGATACCAAGGTTGATCTCTCTATTGCCTTGTTACAAATTCTTAAAAACTCTTCTAAATTTGTGTGCCCCAAATCAATATCTTGAATTTTTGTGTGGTCATCATGGAATCTCAACTTAGAGGCTATGCCTTAGAATTTGAAAACTACAAGTTTGGGTGCTACTCTGAATGTGGACACCATTTGATCACTTGCACTATTGGCTTGATTTTTCACTATGCAGAGGTTAAAGGAATATCTTGTAAAAAATCATTTAAATCTTGAAATTTTGAAAATTAGGGTTTTATTCCTTGTGTTTTTTCAAAGTCATTAGATTGCCCTAACTTTAGAATACCCTTAAAATTGTTTTCAGAAAAATGTTTTCAATGACATTTTTCCCCAAGGGAGGGCTTGCATAAGCATGAGGTCATTATATTTTTTCTTAATCTAACATGACTGCACTTAGTATACAAATTGATTAATCATTTTTTTAGCCATTACCTATGATGACACAAAGTTTTTTTTTTTAATCATTAATCTTGTTCGGATCAACGAGTATCACATACCCACAATTTCAAGATGCAAGGCCTTTAAGTAAATTGGGCATGCGACTTGGTGACACATTGCCTTTACATTCCTAAATTTTTCTGAATCATAAATTTTTAGGAACTTTTGTAGGTTTATTAGTACTTTTGCACATGTCATATTTTATCGTGATGCCATTGGAGGATTCGCTTGCAAAGATATGTCATTTATCACCAAGAAGCATCATCCATTGATTTCATCTTAATCAAGGGCTAGCGCTTTCCCACAAGAAGAATATGCTCAATAGATAAATAATGAGGGGAAGAGAAAGTTGGACAAGTGGCACAGTCTGATGAGATGGGCCCACTGTTAAAAGAATAATGGTAAGATGTCCTCCATGATGTATGTCAGATGAGTTGGAATAGGTGGAGGAACATCATTCATCACTATTAACCAATATGCTACTCAAAAGGCGAAGTTTATGTAACCGTTGATCTATTAGAGATCAAAGGCCAACACATGCTCACACTTTGAAACTGCACAGGAAATAAGTAATGTAGGTAAGAAAATTTGTGACATGTGGCAAGGTGGGGTCAAGTATTTGCAAAGTAGTATGCCACACTATAAACAATTGATGACATGTAATGCCAGATGTGCCACATGGAGGAATTTTGACTGTTGGATGGATATGAAGTCTTATCAACTGTAGATCTTTCAAAGATCTATGGTTAGCACAATCCCACATTATGAAGCTGCAAGTCAAATAAGAAAAGCGGGAATGCACCTTTGCGACGCGTGTCATAGTGGGACTAGACCATAAAGAATGTAGGAGTCACACCATAGGTTCTACTAAAGGTGCTTAGCTGGAGATATTTATGACCTGGGCTAGAAAGGTGTTAGAAATAAACACAATAGTCAGAATATGTGGGTTAAAAATAGTCATGCCATTGGCCCAAGTGGATAATGCTAGCATAAAGTGAAGAGTTGTTTCTGATTGATGATCTTTATCCTAATCAACAAAAGGTGCTTCTTCCCATTTTGAACTTGAGCAATGTTTAAACAAAGAGAGAATGTGCCCTACAGATACGTGTCCTATAGTGTAAGATCAGTATCACCATTGATCTTTCAATGATCGATGATTGGCACAGGCTCGCAATTTGAAAATGCTTGTTAAATAAGGAAAGGGAGAATGTGCTAGTATGACATGTATACTAAATGGTACCAAGTACTTGCTTGCCCAAAAGATAATGTGGGATCTGATAGCGTAGAATGTGGTCAGATGACATGAGCTCATATGGCAATTTCTTATTAGTCAGTGCAGTTGACTAGTTTTTATTAGAAAGTGGATTATTTAGATTGTCGATCTTGTTTTGATCAATGAACAACACTTCCTTACAATTCTAAGATGAAGGGATTTTAAATAATGCACGGAAGAGAAATTGTGACATGTAGCATTGTTTTAAAAGCTGTAATGCTTGTTACTTTTTAAATCAGGACCGTCCAATCCAGTGAAAATCTATGGATGGGATTTAAACTTGGATGCAAATTATGGGTAACAGTTACTAAGAGTAAATATGATCCAAACTTTATACATGCGATTTTATTGCATGATAAGAGCCCATGATTTCACCATTAATGAACCACTAAAGAACAGAGAGAATATAAGGGCATACTAAATTTTTAGAGCTAGGGCATGGAAATTCTTGGTTGACAATCTAGTAGAATTACAAAAGTTTTCTCACAGTGCAGAAGTGCAAATTTTGGCAGGTAAGGACTTTGTGGTTTTCTAAGTAAATTTAAAGTATCTTCTATTGTAGAATTTTCTAGGGTTCATTCAAAATGCCTTCCCGAAAAGAGTTTACTAGGCAAATAGATTATTTGAAACATTCTATGCATGATGAATATCTTGAACAATTCCCCTTATCAGTGCATGAAATAACTAAGGGGAGGGAACTCATCTCGAAACATCCTAGAATAGTTGTAGTAGAGGGTTTTTACAACAAAGCTAATTGGGTAAGAGATGCTCAGGTTTCCATGGGAGGTCTAGAGTTATTCAAGAAATTGTTTTTAGAGCAAAATATATATACTCCTATGAGTAATGTTTGGGAGTTTGATATTGGTAAACTAGTAGTCCCCATTATTTTCTTTGATAGTGATTTATTGATGGACCTAGGAAATAAATATGATCCTATTATGGGATGGGTAAAAAATTATTCTAGAATCAATATTTTTAGGGTTTTCCCTAAGCTATTCAGTGAGGTTTTCAACCTTAACCCTAACCACGCTGTGCATGAAATAATTGATATGGATGATCTGCAAGCCAGATATGATGCACAAAAAATTTATCTAAGAACAAGGCCACTATAGGAGCATGCTACCAAGGTTGGTAATTTTCTTGTGATTATAGCCAATACCCCAGAGCCATTGTTGAGAAGACATTTCAACTTGAGAACTCAAGAACTGTATTTTTTTATTTGCAATATTTAAGGGATAGATGAAGGTGATCAAATTTCAAGTTCTATTGTCCTTATAATGGCTCAAACCCTTCAATTTTGGAATGAGTACCATTCTGGATTTAGCCACTTTTCTATCATAAGAGATTCACAATGGTTTGGTTGGAATAGCAAGGGGAAAAGTAAACAAACCATTCTGTTGGTATTCATTGTTGATGCATGTATTCTTATACAAGGGACACACTTTCTTCTCCAAGGGTATGGAGTTGGAAACAACCAAGGATGGAGAAAGGAATCCAGTGCAGTTATGGAGTGTGGATATGACTTCAGAAGCCATAGATGCTAGTTATGTAAGGTTTGGCAAATTTTTCGCATCTAGGCTAAGATTACTTGTGAGAGAGGATAGCCCCAAAATTCCACAAGGATTGTTGGAATTGATTATACCTAAAGATCATGCACAAGGGCTATTGGTTAGTCATAATTGGGGGGATATAATCCCTTATAATATTTCAACTATGATAAGGTTATATGGTTTTATGGGAAAGCCACATGTGTTGCCTTTTCATGTGCCTTTGAAGATTGGGATTGCTGAGCTCTTATGGAAAATAGGCACTATAGTGCATGATTTTGTCTTTGTCAAAAAATGGTGGAAGCACCTAAATTTTTTTTTGGATAGATATAACATGGCAGAGTCTCATGCCAGATTCAATGACCCTGAAGGATTCTATGACCTTTCAAAAAAAAGGGTAAGAGCTTCCCATATGGTACATCAGGTTTACTATCCAGAAGATATAATCATATATATCTTCACATTGCAGGAACAAGAATTGAGAAAAGAGAAATGGATAGTTTTTAGTAAGACCCTAGAATTTATTAATGCTTTTAACCCCCAGTATGACCCATTGAAAGACAAGAAATAATGGGTAGCTAAAATACAAGCATTAATGAATAATTTTGCCATAATAATTCAAACCATGAATGAAAAGAAAGCTATGTATGTTGAAACACATCCAAACAAGGCTGTAGAAGTACAAAGAAGAATAAGTAGTAGAAATGTGGTAGCTCCTGGCCAATATACATTATAGAAGAGGACAAGTTATGTTATGATTCGTAATGTGCATCAGGCAGCCTCTGATCAGAAACAAAGGTCAAGAAGCCCATCTACAGTCCGCTCTCCAAAAAGGAAAAAATTAGAGTAGGGGTCTTCTTCTTCTAAAAAGGAAAAATACTCCCCAAGCCAATCTCTAATCCATATAGATGATGAAGCATCTCTAAGGGAACATCCTAGACAAATGGGCGGAGAAGGGGATGTGATTGTCACTTCTACAGACTTGGATGTTGGAGAGCCACAAGAACCTCCTACACCTTCCTTGGACCTAACCATTGATGATTACCAAGGTAAGGAAATTGACCCAATAGTTACACAGGCTTCTGAAACTTTTATTAATGATGAAAATTTTGTAAGATCTAGGGCTTTTGCTCAATTTTTGTGGAGATTAAATATTGGAAATTTTGAGAAAGCTTGTGAGAAAATCAAAGCTGAGCAACCAGATAAACCTGACTCAGTTATTAAGGGAGAGGTGAAGTCAAAAATTTTGAATGACTTTTCCCAGTTTACTCCTCAAGTTGGGAAGCAAATAGTCAGACAGTCAGGAGTCCTCCTTTTTCCAGAATGGGATATAGCAAATGCGATTGTTTTTGATTTAGTAAGGAAGCAGAAAGATGTTCAACTAACAACTGCTGAAGAAATATTACAGGCTCATAGACGAGTCAAATTTAGTGATGACCACCAAGCCCTTGTTATATGGTCTATGGAAAAGAGGGAAAATACCAGGCTGCATGAGTTTACTGCTGCAGAGTATACTGGTACATTGACAGTATACAGGACTAGTGAAGAAAGTAGTAAGAAAATAATGGGAATGGCCTCAGAAGTGCTAAAATTGGGTGATGTTGTATCTGGCCAGGAAGAAGATAAGTTTACCCAACTCAATGCTAGGTTTGAAGAAGTTTTAAAAGCATATGAGGAAAGGGGTATACAGATACAGTCACTAGAAAAAAAAATGTCTCAAATGGAGAAGATACTTGGGAAAAGAAAGGTGGGAGAATTCAGTGCACCTAGAATTGCATACCCTCCACAGTCATTTGATAGAACAGCCCCTATTATTGAAATAATAGACACCCCTGAAAAGCCCCAATTCTATATTGCAGATGACTTTCAAGAAGAAAAAGCAAAATTACGTGAGTTGCAGGTAGAATTAAGAAATCAATATGAAGGAAAATTAAAGCAGGTTGTGATGTATTTAAGGGATAAAATACAATGGTCAACCTTCTTTAATCAATTGACAAGAATTGCAACCCTCATGGATGAGTTGAATAGGGGCAAGTATAAATTGACTCCCCTTGAATAGAAGTGGAGGGAGAGGAATAATGATATCACAATTATGTGTATATCCACCGTCCAAATGCCTTATCATCAAGTAGAGAAAATTTTTAATTTGTTAAATAAACTAGAAGATTTTGATGATAAAAGGGATTCTTTGCAGAAGAGATTAACACTTTGTTTTTCCAAGTATATTGCTGAAAAATTCACTTTATTTCCTTGTGCTTTAAAATCTATTAATACAATAAAGGAAAAGGAAAAGTGGAAAAAGGAGTTGGATGAATTATTTTATGAAAGGATCAAGAACATCATGACTAAAACTGGCAACTGGTTCTGGGCAAGGACAAACAAAGAGTTAGTAAAGATACAATTATTTTATAATGCCATAAGAAAAGAGTTTGATGATTTAGAGGAAATTGCAAATTCTTTAGTGATTATACAAAGAGAAACTCTAAATTTTAATTAATAAATGGAAAAATTAGTTTGTAGAAAAAATGTCAGAAGGTGATGAGGAGGAAGATGCAAAAGTAAAAGTTACCCTCATAGTTAGTAATGAAGACATGGAAAATCCCCAGATTAAAGTAAGTTTGCAGGTAGTTGAAGATGACACGTCACTTTTTAACCTCATGGCCACTTACTCTGAGGATGAACAATAAATGAGGAATCGGATCATATTTTCTTGTCTCAACAGTTGAGAAGCATAACAGAAAGGGACCCACCAAGGAATGTTCGATGTAATAGCCTTTTTGTTATTTTCTTTTGTCTTTTATGACAAATATTTGTCATTATCTTTTAGAAGAAACATGTCACTTTCTTTTAGCCTAAAGCTTGTTGCATCTCACACTATTTACGTGAGATTCCAAGGCTAAAGAATGGTCCAAATTCTAATTTTCTAAGTCATATGTTTAGTCTGTCTTTAGTCCAAATTTTTGAAAGAAAGTTTATGATGTATTTTCTTTGTCAATTGTTTGAGAATACATGAATATGGAATGCGATGTGTTTCTTCTTGAAGGTCATTCTGAGTCTATTGTAAATGATATACCATTTTCAAAGAAAATGAATACAAATTGTGAACTATCCCCATATTAGTTCTTTCTGAATCTTGTCTCCTTCCAATTACTTGGTTGTCTTGATATTGTATAAGTAAAGGCTTGCGCAATTGAATGCAATCTAGTTAGGTTGTATATCTATTTATCACTATTGTTAATTCGATGGATTAAATAAAATCTTTGATGAATTTGATAAGAATTATTTAGTAATAGAAAGGGTTTTGAATGATAAATTCTAATAAGAATTATTGATAGAATTTTTTGTAAGGCAACAAGTTAGATCTAAGAAATTTCTATAGACTTTGAACCCCAATGGATTAGGCACTGATCAAATTGATTCAGCTGAGGAAGAAGTATGTCACAAATGGTTCTCAAAAATGTAGAATTAAATCAATTTTACTTTTGTTTCCTATAGATCTTCAAAGCTGGCCAGCACTTGTCTGCATGGAATGTTTTAGCTTCAGTTAGCCACTATTGTTTAGAACATCTGCAAATCTATAGAAGAAATTTTGGCCATATCTGTTATATGGGATGTGTTTATCAAGTTATTAAGAATTATGTATGTGTTTGATGATTTTGAAATGAGAATCAAAATGAAACTAAAAATAATCCTCATATAGTTCTCCTAGTCTTGAATCATCCCTGGGTATACCCACCCTAGTTTTGTAGAAAACCACCTTTGGTTTTGTCGAAGTTTCGGTCCAAATGCTTTACACATGCAATTGTTAACAGGAATTGGCTGACCTTTAGATTGTATGAGTAGTATCATCTTGGTATTAAGCATTTTGTTGCTTAGTAGTTTTAGTCCTTTTCAAAATGCCAACAAAATGGCGACTCTATTGGGGAGTTGTCCAACACATCTGTGAGAAAGTACTAAAGTTTCTTTTGTTCTGTTGTGTATGTGTTTGTCAGGCTATCCAAGGTTTTCCCATGGTTCTAAGGGAATCTTTTAGTGAAAAAACTTGAGAATTTAAAGAAGATAAAGCCCAAGTACCGTAGCTACACACTGACATATCTAGTTTATCCAAGTGTCTTATCTAACAAGCAAGAGTTGTAGTCTTACAACATCAGTGATTGATCTATCTATGCTAGATATTTTTACTCCTACTTGTGTGTTGTTTTCTTTGAGCTAGCATTAAGTGTCTTTGTGTATTTTCCCAAGAATAGGGTGGTGACTCAGTCAAGGTTTTGAAGCTAGTGCTTATTTTAACAAAAGGTGAATATGGCTAACAAGAGAAAGAACACAAGAGATTACATGAGAGCCAATCCTGATGTATCAATGTTTATTGATCTACCCCAAGGTGGTAGGAAGAACCAAAATAAGAAAAAGATAGATCTAAATCCCACCTGGAAACCCAGAGGCAATGCATTTCGTCAATTCTCAATATCAACCAGTATTAGGAAGAGAGTCTTCTTCACTTAGTTCTAAATCCAAAACTGCAAGACTCTTAGGAGGCATCTTTAGTACCCCATTACTAGATGAGAGAGTATTTCAGGACAAAGATGTGTCCACAGTAGGAATTGCTTCATCAAGGCCAGATCTTGTAGCAGATATGAAATATAGGCTAGGATTTAGGAGTTCATTTGATAATCCTTTTAATCCCAGAGCAACCCCATACGTGGAACCAAATCTTATAGATCTGGATGATTCTGCTAATTCAAAAACTACTTCTATAGATCCTAAAGAAGTGTATTCTGAGATAGGAGTTTTGAAGAAATGGATTGCCGAGGAAGATGCCAAATGCATTCATTTTGAAAAAGAAAAGGAGCAAGCCACCTTGGATGCCATAATAGAAAGAAATGATGTGCTAAGAAGGATGGTTGCTTTAAATGAGCAGAATAAAAAGTTAGAAGAAAATACCACAGCTCTCCATACTGATGTATTTGGAGATGTAGACAATCTGAGAGCTAAAGTTTAGGAACAAGAAAAAAGCCAAAATTAAAGGCAAGAACCAGTCATTTCTCAAGTCCAAGCTTATAAACCTACTCAAATGGACCCTATAGAGCCCACTACAAAAGCTCCAGATAAAGGGAAACGCAAAGCTGTAGGAATCCAAATAAATGAGCCTCAAGCTCTACCAAACAAATCCATACAACCCTCCATGTCAAAATTAGATTTAGATTTGGGGAAGGCTAAAAAAGAGAAGGAAGATCTTGCAAAAGAGCTTGAGAAGGTTGAAAATGAAGCTCAAGCTGTAGAAACTAGGAGAAAAATCTAATTCATAAAATCTAATTTTGCATTGGCTTCATGGCCCAATTTGTCTATCCCACCTGCAATTCTTGCACCAGCTAGTGGTCAAATAATCTCATCTCAGGGAATATCCCAATCTGCTCTTGCCTCATCTTCATCTATTGGCACCCAAGTCCCATTTGTCCCACCTCAACAATCCCAAGCTGCTCCTCTGAGTAAAGCTAATATAGCTAGTATCTCAAATGTTCCTGGTTTCCAAAAGAAACCTATATACCTAGAAAAGTATAGACAAATATCATTTGCTAGTATTCTTGGTGCTCCACATCCCATATCATTTGATTTAAGAGACAAAGTGGTTAAGTTCTATGGGAATAATGTTGTTACTTGTGAAGAACATTTGAGAATTTTTATTGATATGTTGAATGATTATGAAGTTGAACATGAAGATATGGTAATGAAATTGTTTTTGCATTCACTAATTGAAGATGCAAGGCATTGGTTTAGGAGGTTGTCTGATGACAATATTACCTCATGGAATGAGTTGGAGAAATTATTCAAGGAGCAATATGGAGACAACACTAATGTAGGATTCATGTTAAATGAATTCAACAACATCAAGAAGAATCCAAATGAGTATACATTTGATTTCAATGTAAGATTCCAAAAAGGTATGTATAGATTATTTCAAGTTATGAGGTTGAATGAAAATGTCTGTCTCACAAGATATTTCAATGCTTTTCATAGAAAAATGGCTTATCAATTGAGGGATAAGGATCCCAAGACTTTAAGGGATGTCTATAAAATTGTAGTACATATAGAGAATAATAGGAAGGCATCTAGCAAACTAGGTAGGAGGGATAATCCAAAGATTTTCAATCCTAAGAACAATAATAAAAGGGAGGCTGATAAAACCCCTATAGGAAAGAAGCCAGAAGAACCCACTATAAGCCAGGTTTTGGAATTACTTAAGAAGATGAATCCCATTAATTTTCTTAAGGCAAATATTACTAAGAGAACTCCTGTGAATAACAACAATTTCAATAGGTAGCTTAGAATGCAAAATTACCCTTACACCACTCAGTGGAAAGATGGTAAGCCAGTTCCAAATCAGACTCAAAAGGTGAAGGATAAAGGTACTCTAGATCCCCTGCAAAGGAACACTGTAAATATTAATGATGATGTACCATGGTGCATTATATGTCAGTCACCTCATTCTATTGATTATTGTGCTATTGCTAAGTCATTTGCCCAAGGTCAAGGTGTGCAACCTAAAGAAGAAAGTGAAGAGAAAAGCCATGATGATATAAGTTGCAATATAATAAGCATGTGTGATGATTTGATATATTCTGATTTAGAAGAGCCTAAAAATGACATTATCAATCAAAGAATTGCTTATCATTTACATCATCAACAAGTGCTTTCAGATGATGAAGGGTATGATACAAATAAGGTGTGCATTACATCTTTTGATGTAGGTCTCACAAGCTTAAGAATGCCCTCCAAAGAGGAGATTTATAGAATTACAGTAGAAATGATTTCACAAGTCCATAGTAACTACAATTTGAGAAGTAGAATAGTAAATAATGCTGAAGGAAAGCCATCCAGTGTATTCATCAAAGATATCACTCATAAGATGAATGATCAAAAAAAGAAGGTCAATAAAGATGTGCCTAAGATGAAGGACAATAAGGGTAAGAAATGGGAACCAAAGAAGAAGGTTCAATTTTAGATAAGTGAAGCAACAAAACTAGTTGTGCAACCAAAGAAATCAGAACTTGATACTATCAAGAAAATAGTGGTGCCTGGTGCTCAAAAGTTTCCAACTCCAGGTACTCTTGTAAAACCCACTATTATTGAACCTATTGATATGATATCTATGTTGTCCCAAATTACTATAAAAGTGCCCTTGTCTGAACTTCTTAGAATTGAAGAGCACAGGAGCAAGGCTTTATCATGGTTGGGTGGAATAGGAAACAATAATACAACTGTAGATCAAACTGTTTCCCAAAAAACCCCATTAGTAATAGAGGATAGCGGTATCATATCCTATATTCCTCAAATGTTTTTAGATGATTCCTTAGTGGAATTTATAGAAGATATTGATCCTTTTTTCCTCAGTCTAATCATAAAAGGGAATACCCTAAAAAATTGTATGATAGACTAAGGAGCTTCCAACACCATAATGCATTTCAAAGTAATGGAAGCCTTAGGATTGAAAGTGGATACCAAGCAGGGAAAATGCAGAGGAATGGATGCTAGGGAAGTCCCAGTCATAGGTACCATAAACACTTTATCATTCAAACTAGTTCCATATCCTGACGTAGAGTTAACCATGTCTGTCTTGGTGGTGGATATACCTCCACACTATGGAATGTTACTATCTGGAAAATGGAGTGCTACCATGGGGGGAAGCCTACAGTGTGACTTAACCTATGCTACTTTCCACATTGGGGATAAAGCTGTTAGGGTAAATAGAGAATCAAGGGTTATACACATTTTAGGGGAAGAAATTGACAAAGATGCCACTTGTTTCTTAGATACTGGGGTCAATGCTTTTAGAGCCGAGTTGATTATTCAAGAAGATGAAAACTTACCTGCTATAATTGAACATGAAGTTGAATCTTGTACAAACTCGCAAAAATTATGGACAATGTTCTTTGATGGGGCTAGTTCTAAAGAGGGTGCAGGGGCAGGTGTAGTCTTTGTCTCCCTTGAGAATAATACCTTCAAATATTCATTTACATTGAAGTTTTCCTACACAAATAAAATTGAAAAATATGAGGTACTGTTGCTAGGATTGAAAGTTGCCACACATCATGGGATCAAAAAGTTACATGTTATAGGGGATTCTGAGTTAGTCATCTCCCAAATAAAAGAAACTTATGCATCCAATAATAGGAGACTAAAAAAGTATAGAAATGTAGTTTGGGATCAAATAGAATACTTTGATGCATTTGGTATCTCATGGAGAGATAGAACTCAAAATAAGATGGCTGATTTGTTAGCAAATGTAGCAATCAAGCCTAAGGAAATATCATTTCTAGGAATATCTCAAATTGAGGTACAAAATAGGCCTTCTATACATGATAACATTGAAAATTGGTAAGTCTTTGAAGATGACAAAGACATTACAAATTTTTTGCTAAATGAAGATAAGTACAATGGTCAGGAAATGAATTGCAATGAACTAGTTGAAACCATAGATGGTAAGGAAACCATTTTTGGCCAAGAGATTATGCAATTGAAGACCAATAAAGTGCCTAAGGGGCTAATGGTCTTGGAAAATATTTTTGATAACCAGGACAGAGTAAAACCTGGAGTTAAGGATCTTAAACCTTAGGAGTTAGAAGAGATAAACCTAGGCACTGCTAAAGCCCCCAAAAAGGTTTATATTGGCCAAAATCTGCCTGTTTAAATTAGAAAAACATTGATTGACTTGCTTAGAAAGTATAGACATGTTTTTGCATGGTCATATGATGACCTTAAGGCTTATAGGGAAGATTTGTTCTAGTATGTCATACCCTTAAAAGATAATGTAAAACTTTTTAGATAGAAATAGAGACCAGTAAACCCTACCCTAGCTCCCAAAATGCAAGAAGAGTTGATGAAACTAAGAGATGGGGGAATAATTAAACCAATTAGGCATTCTACCTAGGTTTCAAATTTGGTCCCTATCAGAAAGAAGAATGGGGATATAAGATTGTGTGTCGATTTTAGGAACTTAAACATTGCATCTTTAAAAGACAATTATGGATTGCCCAATATGGAAGCCATGTTGCAGCAAGTGACTGGTTTTGAGTTAATATCAATGATGGATGGTTTCTCTAGATATAATCAAGTTCTAGTAAAGGAGAGTGAACAATTCAAGACAGCCTTCACAACCCCATGGGGAACATATGTATATGTAAGGATGCCATTTGGCTTGATTAATGCAAGAGCCACTTTCCAAAGAGCCATGGATGTGGCATTTCATGATTATATTGACAAATTTATGGTTGTATACTAGGATGACCTTATAGCATATTCTAAGAAGGTTGAGGAACATTGTAGACGCTTGGAGAAAATCTTTATCAAAGCTCTGGAATATGGAGTGTCCTTGAACCCAAAGAAATGCACATTTGGGGTGATAGAAGATAAATTACTAGGACATATTGGGTGTAAGGATGGGGTGAAAATAGACCCTGAATGAGTAGCAGCTATTGATAAAGTCCCCAAGCCAAAAAATATAAAAGGAATTCAATCCTTCTTTGGTCAGGTCAATTTCCTTAGGAGATTTGTTACTAATTCTGCTAAGATCAGTAGACCTATCTCAAAGATGCTCAAGAAGGGAGCTGCTATAGATTGGAATGGTGAATCTTCACAAGAATTCAAAGATATTAAAATTGCAATAAAAAATGCTCCAGTACTGAGAACCTTAGATTACACAAAGCCTATGCATATCTTTTCTTTTTCATCTTTTCACACTGTAGCTGCAGTTTTATTGCAGAAAAATCAAGAAGGATATGAGCAACCCATTGCCTTTTTCAGTAAGTCACTGAAGCTAGCTGAATTAAAATATGAGATAAATGAAAAGAGGCATATGCTTTAGTAAAGGCTGTAAAAGCTTTTAGATGCTACCTACTAGGTGCTACTGTCATTTCCTTTGTACCTAGTGTTGCAGTGAAAGATATATTTTCTCAATAGGAATTATTAGGCAGAAGGTGTAGATGGATCAATAGGATCGAAGAATTCAATATTGACATATAGATAACTAAGTTGGTAAGTGGTCAAGGTTTGGCCAAACTCATGGCTAAAGCAAATCTAGAGGAAAATCAAATAAATTTGGTAAGTGATGATCTCAGAGCTGACTTATGTGACATGGATCAGTGTGATTGGTACACCAATGTTATATATTATCTACAACACATGGAAGCTCCCCCTCATTTGCCTAAAAATGAAAAGAGGAGTACTAAATTGCAAGCCATTAGGTATATAATTGTCCAAGGAAACCTATGGTGGTGAAGTTTTGAGGTAGTATTGTTGAAATGTGTTGATCAAGAAAAGGAAAAAGAGGTCTTGAAGGAAATGCATGCTGGAGTGTGCGGAGGACACTATATGGCCAAAACTACTGCACATAAAGTAATTTGGGCTAGATTTTGATGGCTTTTCCTTTTCAAGGATGCTTAGACTATGGTTAGAAAATGTGACCCTTGTCAAAGATTTTCTGGAAAAATAATGTTCTCAAGTAATACTCCATTGAAGCCAATAGAGGTTCAAGCACCCTTTCAACAATGGGGTCTAGATTTCATAGGAGAAATTATCCCCAAGTCTAGCACTGGCTACTCTTGGATTATAGTGGCTACTGATTACTTTACAAAGTGGGTAGAGGCTATCCCCACAAGAAATGCAACAAGTAGAGTTGTCAATAATTTCCTATTGAATAATATTATCTCTAGATTTGGTTGTCCTCAAAAAATTGTAACAGACAATGCTATGTGCTTCAGGTCTGAGGAATTTATTAAATTTTGTGATAAATATGGAATAACAAGGTCATCATATTCTCCTTATCATCCACAAGGGAATGGAAAAGCTTAATCCACAAATAAGAGCTTGTTGAAGATTATTAAGAGAACTTTGAATGATAACAGAAAGGCATGGGATCCTAAGTTACAATTAGCAGTATGGGCTAATAGGGTAACTATGAAAAGGCCATTGGTGTAGCTCCATTTGATATGGTATATAGAATTCAAGTCAAAATGCCTTAGAACAACTTGATGGGACTGTACAATTACATTCAGTTGTATGATGAAGATACTACAAATGAAATGCAAGAAAGGATGGATGAATTGGTAGGACTGACAGAAACCAAAAGAGAAGCAGCTATTAAGAACCAAAGAATGGTAAGCAAAAAGTTTGAAGATGGAGATCTAGTCTTAATGTGGAATGCAAAAATTGAAGAAAAGGGGAAACATGGCAAATTTGATCCTATTTGGTTAGGCCCTTATTTGATTGAAACTACTTGGGGTGAGGATTCCTATGTACTCAAAGATTTATTGGACAATATTATTGAACTGCCAATTCATGGACAGTTCTTGAAGAGGTATTTTTTTTGAAAGATACTTATTTTCTCCATGAATAGTGGTGTTAGGGTTTCCTGGTGTTTTGTACATTCTGTATATTCTATAAATCCTTGTAAATATCCCTGTGTAGTCTAGTTTTTTCTTTCTATGTTTTGCTCTGTGCTCTCTAAAGAAGTTTTCATTTTGCACCAAGTATGTGGTCTGCTCTCCCATAGATTCTGAATTCTTATATAGACTTAGGTAGTCTATCATCCCCAAATAGAGCCACTGTTGGCTTGACTTTTAACTATGTAGAGGTTAAAGGAATATCTTGTGAAAAATCATTTAAATCTTGAAATTTTGAAAATTAGGGTTTTATTCCTTGTGTTTTTTCAAAGTCATCAGATTTCCCTAGCTTTAGAATACCCTCAAAATTGTTTTCAAAAAAATGTTTTCAAGGACATTTTTCCCCAAGGGAGGGCTTGGATAAGCACAAGGTCATTATATTTTTGCTTAATCTAACGTGACTGTGCTTAGCATACAAATTGATTAATCATTCTGTTAGCCATTACCTTTGATGACACAAAGTTTTTTTTTTTAAATTGTTGATCTTGTTCAGATCAATGAGTATCACATACTCGCAATTTCAAGATGCAAGGCCTTTAAGTAAAGTGGGCATGCAACTTGGTGACACGTTGCCTTTACATTTCTAAATTCTGGTGAATCATAAATTGTCAGGAACTTTTGCAGGTTTGTCAATACTTTTGCACATGTCCTAATTTTCTCATGATGCCATTGGAGGATTCTAATTTAGAGATATGACATTTATCACCAAGAAGTGTTAGCCATTTATTTCATCTCAATCAATGGCTAGCACTTTCTCACAAGAAGAATATGCTCGATAGATAAATAATGCAGGGAAGTGAAAGTTAGACAAGTGGCACAGTCTGATGAGATGGGCCCACTGTTAAAAGAATAATGGTGAGATGTCCTTCGTTATGTATGTCAGATGAGTTGGGATAGGTGGAGGAACATCATTCATCACTATTAGCCAATATGCTACTCAAAAGGTGAAGTTTATGTAACCATTGATCTATCAGAGATCAAAGGCCAATGCATGCCCACACTTTGAAACTGCATAGGAAATAAGTAATGCGAGAAAGCAAATTTTTGACATGTTGCAAGGTGGGGTCAAGTATTTACAAAATAGTATGCCACACTATAAACAATTGATGACATGTACTACCAGATGTTCCAAATGGAGGAGTTTTGATTGTTGGATGGAAATGAAGTCTTATCAACTGTAGATCTTTCGAGGATCTACATTCAGTACAATCCCACATTATGAAGCTGCAAGTTAGATAAGAAAAGCGAGAATGCACCTTTGTAATGTGTGTCACAGTAGGACCAGACCATAAAGAATGCATGAGTCATGCCATAGGTTTTACCAAAGGTGCTTAGCTTGAGATATTTATGACCTGGGCCAGAAAGGTGTTATAAATGAACACAATAGTCAGAACATGCGGGTTAAAAGTAGTCATGTCATTGGCCCAAGTGGATAATGCTAGCATAAAGTGAAGATTTGTTTTTGATCAATGATCTTTATCCTGATCAATGAAAGGCACTTCCCTGTATTTTGAATTTGAGCAATGTTTAAAAAAAGAGAGAATGTGCCCTGCAGACATGTGTCTGAGGTAACATTAAAAATTTTGTTTAGATGCCCTGCAGGGTAAGATCAGTATCACCGTTGATCTTTCAATGATTGATGACTGGCGCAGGACCACAATTTGAAAATGCTTGTTAAATAAGGAAAAGAGGAATGCACCAACACGACACATATAGTAAATGATAACAAGTACTTGCTCACCCAAGAGATGATGTGGGATCTGCTGGTGTGGAATGTGGTTAGACGGCATGAGCTCATATGGTGATTTCTTATTGGTCAGTGTAGCTGACTGGTTTTTATTAGAAAGTGGATTAGTCAGATCATTGATCTTGTTTTAATCGATGAATGATGCTTCCCCACAATTCTAAGATGAAGGGATTTTAAATAATGTGGGGAAGTGAAATTGTGACATGTAGCATTGTTTTAAAAGTCATAATGCTTATTACTTTTTAAATCAAGACCATTCAATCTAGTGAAAATCTATGGATGGGATTCAAACTTGGATGTAAATTGCGGGTAAATATGATCTGGACTTTATACGTGTGATTTTATTGCATGATAAGAGCCCACAATTTCACCATTAATGAACCACTCAATCACAAAAAGAATATCAGGGCATACAAAATTTTTAGAGCTAGGGCACGGAAATTCTTGGTTAACAATCCAATAGAATTATAGAAGTTTTCTCATAGTGCAGAAGTGAAAATTTTTGCAGGTAAGTACTCTATGGTTTCCTAAGTAAATTAGAAGTATCTGTTGTTGTAGAATTTTCTAGGGTTCATTCAAAATGCCACCCCGAAAAGAGTTTACTAGGCAAACAGATTATTTGAAATGTTCTATGCATGATGACTTTCTTGAATAATTCCCCTTATTGGTGCATGAAATGACTAAGGGGAGGGAACTCATGTCGAAACATCCCAAAATAGTTGTAGTAGAGGGTTTTTACGACAAAGCTAATTGGGCAAGAGATGCTCAGGTTTCCATGGGAGGTCTAGAGTTATTCAAGAAACAATTTTCAGAGCAAAAACTGGATACTCCTATGAGTAATGTTTGGGAGTTTGATATTGGTAAACTAGTAGTCCCCATTGTTTTCTTTGATAGTGATTTATTGATGGACTTGGCAAAGAAATATGATCCTATTATGGGATAAGTAAAAATCATTCTGGAATCAATCTTTTTAGGGTTTTCCCTGAGCTATTCAGTGAGGTTTTCAACCTCAACCCTAACCACGTTGTGCATGAAATCATTGATATGGATGATCTACAAGCCAGATATGATGCACAATGAATTTATCTAAGAATAGGGCCACTACAGTAGCATGCTGCCAAGGTTGGTAATTTGCCTTTGATTACAGCCAGTACCCCAGAGCCATTGTTGAGAAGACATTTCAAATTGAGAGCTCAAGTACTATATTTTTCTCTTTGCAATATTTTGGGGATAGATGAAGGTGATCAAATTCTAGGTTCTATTGTCCTTATAATGGCTCAAACCCTTCAATTCAGAATGAGTACCATTTTGGATTTTGCCACTTTTCTATCAAAAGAGATTCACAATGGTGTGGTTGGAATAGCAAGGGGAAAAGTAAACAAACCATTCTGTTTGTATTCATTGCTGATGCATGTATGCCTATACAAGGGACACACTTTCTTCTCCAAGGGTATGGAGTTGGAAATAACCAAGGATGGAGAAAGGAATCTAGTGCAGTTATGGAGTGTGGATATGACTTCAGAAGCCATAGATGCTAGTTATGTAAGTTTTGAAAGATTTTTCGCATCTAAGCTTAGATTTTGTTTGAGAGGGGATAGGCCCAAAATTCCACAAGCATTGTTGGAATTGATTAGACCTAAAGATCATGCACAAAGGCTATTGGTTAGTAATAATTGGGGGGATATAATCTGTTATAATGTTTCAACTGCGATAAGGGTATATGATTTAATGGGAAAGCCACATGTGTTTCCTTTTCATGTGCCTTTGAAGATTGAGATTGCTAAGATCTTATGGAAGATAGGAACTATAGCTGAGAGGGAATTGATTAAGAAGGGCACTTTCTTTCCAATTGTTACTGTAGTGCATGATTTTGTCTTTGTCAGAAAAGGGTGGAAACACCTAAATTTTTTTTTGGATAGATATAACATGGCAGAGTATGATGCCAGATTCAATGACCCTGAAGGATTCTATGACCTTTTCAAACAAAGGGTAAGGGCTTTCCATATGGTACATCAGGCTTACTATCCAGAAGATATAATCATAAATATCTTCACATTGCAGGAACAAGAATTCATAATAGAGAAGTGGATAGTTTTTAGTAACACCCTAGAATTTGTTAATGCTTTTGACCCCCAGTATGACCCGTTGAAAGAAAAGAAATACTGGGGAGCTAAAATACAAGCATTAATGAAATTTTTTTCCATAATAATTCAAACCATGAATGAAAAGAAAGCTATGTATGTTGAAACACATCCAAACAAGGCTGCAGAAGTACAAAGAAGAATAAGATGTAGAAATGTGGTACCTCCTAGCCAATATACAATACAGAAGAGGGTAGGTTACATTATGATTTGAAATGTACAACATGCACCCTCTCATCAGAAGCAAAGGTCAAGAAGCCCATCTATAGCCTGCTCTCCAAAAAGGAAAAAAATAGAGTAGGGGTCTTCTTCTTCTCAAAAGGAACAATACTCCCAAAGCCAATCCCTAATCCATATATATGATGAAGCATCTCTAAGGGAATAGCTTAGACAAATGGGTGGAGAAAGGGATGTGATTGTCACTTCTATAGACTTGGATATTGGGGAGCCACAAGAACCTCCTACACCTTCCTTGGACCTAACCATTGATGATTACCAACTTAAGGAAATTGACCCAATAGTTGCATAGGCTTCTGCAAGATTTATTAATGATGAAAATTTTGTAAGATCTAGGGCTTTTGCTCAGTTTTTTTGGAGATTAGATATGGGAAATTTTGAGAAAGCCTATGAGAAAATCAAAGCTGAGCAACTAGATAAACTTGATGCAGTTAATTAAGGGAGAGGTGAAGTCAAATTTTTTGAATGACTTTGCCTAGTTTACTCCTAAAGTTGGGAAGAAAATAGTTAGACAGTTAGGAGTCCTCCTTTTGCTAGAATGGGATATAGAAAATGCATTTTTTTTTATTAAGGAAGCATAAAGATGTTCAACTAACAACTACCGACAAAATATTATAGGCTCATAGAGGAGTCAAATTTAGTGATGACCACCAAGCCCTTGTTATATGGTCTATGGAAAAGATGGAAAAAATCAGGCTGCATGAGTTTCCCACTATAGAGCATACTAGTACATTGACAGTATATAGGGCTAGTGAAGTAAGTAGTAAGAAAATAATGGGAATGGCCTCAAAAGTGCTGAAATTGGGTGGTGTTGTATCTAGCCAAGAAGAAGATAAGTTTACCCAACTCAATGCTAGGCTTGAAGAAGTTTTAAAAGCATATGAGGAAAGGGGTATACAGATGCAGTCACTGGAAAATAAAATGTCTGAAATGGAGAAGATACTTGGGAAAAGAAAGGTGGGAGAATCTAGTGAACCTAGAATTGCATACCCTCGACAGTCATTTGATAGAAAAACCCCTATTATTGAAATACCAAACACCCCTGAAAGGCCCCAATTCTATATTGTAGATGACTTTGAAGAAGAAAAAACCAAATTACATGAGTTGCAGGTAGAATTAAGAAATCAATATGAAGGAAAATTAAAGAAGGGTGTGATGTATTTAAGGGATAAAATACAATGGTCAACCTTCTTTGATCAGTTGACAAGAATTACAACCCTCATGGATGAGTTGAATAGAGGTAAGGATAAATTGACTCCCCTTGCATAGAAGTGGAGGGAGAGGAATAATGATATCACAATTATGTGTATATCCACCGTCCAAATGCCTTCTCATCAAGTAGAGAAATTTTTTGATTTGTTAAATAAACTAGAAGATTTTGATGATAAAAGGGATTCTTTGTAGAAGAGATTAACATTATTTTTCCTAGTATATTGCTGAAAAATTCACTTTATTTCCTTGTGCTTTAGAATCTGTTGATACAATAAAGGAAAAGGAAAAGTGAAAAAAGGCGTTGGATGAATTATTTTTTAAAAAGGACCAAGAACATCATGAGTGAAGTTGGCCACTGATTCTGGGCAAGGACAAATGAAGAGTTCGTAAAGATACAGTTATTTTATAATGCCATGAGAAAAGAGTTTGATGATTTAGAGGAAATTGCAAATTCTTTAGTGATTATACAAAGAGAAACTCTAAATTTTAATTGGCCAGATGATGCTGCTTATAATAAATGAAAAAATTAGTTTGTAGAACAAATGTCAGAAGGTGATGAGGAGGAAGATGCAAAAGTAAAAGTTACCCTCATAGTTAGTAATGAAGACATGGAATATCCCCATATTAAAGTAAGTTTGTGGGTAGTTGAAGATGACACCTCACTTTTTAACCTCATGGCCACTTACTTTAAGGATGAACAATAAATGAAGAATCAAATCATATTTTCTTGTCTCAACAGTTGAGAAGCATAACAGAAATGGACCCACCAAGGAATGTTCAATGTAATAGCCTTTCTGTTATTTGCTTTTGCATTTTATGATAGATATTTGTTAGTATCTTTTAGAAGACACATGTCACTTTCTTTTAGCCTGAAGCTTGTTGCATCTCACACTATTTAATAGAGATTCCAAGGCTAAAGAATGGTCCAAATTCTAATTTTTTAAGTGATATATTTAGTCTGTCTTTGGTCCAAATTTTTGAAAGCAAGTTTATGATGTATTTTCTCTGTCAATTCTCTGAGAATATATGAATATAGAATGAGCTGTGTTTCTTCCTGAAGGTCATTTTGAGTCTATTGTAAATGATATCCCATTTTCAAAAAAAATGAATAAAAATTGTGAACTGTCCCCATATCAGTTCTTTCTGAATCTTTTCTCCTTCCAATTACTTGGTTGTCTTGATATTGTATAAGTAAAGGCTTATGCAATTGAATGCAATCTAGTTAGGTTGTATATCTATTTATCATTGTTGTTAATTCAATGGATTAAATAAAAGCTTTGATGAATGCGATAAGATTTCTTTAGTAATGGAAAGGGTTTTGAATGATAAATTCATATAAGAATTGCCAATAGAGTTTGTTGTAAGGCAACAAGTTAGATCTAAGAATTTGCTACAGACTGTAAACCCCAATGGATTAGGCACTGATCAAATTGATTCAGCTGAAGAAGAAGTATGTCACAAATGGTTCTAAAAAATGGAGAATTAAAACAATTTTACTTTTGTTTCCTATAGATCTTCAAAGCTAGCCATCACTTGTCTACATGGAATGTTTTAGCTTCAGTTAGCCACTATTGTTTAGAACATATGTAGATCTATAGAAGAAATTTTGGCCATATCTGTTATATGGGATGTGTTTATCAAGTTATTAAGAATTATGTATGTGTTTGAGGATTTTGAAATGAGAATCAAAATGAAACTAAAAAATAATCCTCGTGCAGTTCTCCCAATCTTGAATCATCTTTGGGTATACCCACCCTGGTTTTGTAGAGCTAAAAGAGTAGAAAACCACCTTTGGTTTTGTCAAAGTTGGGTCCAAATGCTTTACACATGCAATTGTTAACAAGAATTGGCTAACCTTTAGATTGTATGAGTAGTATCATCTTGGTATTAAGCATTTTGTTGCTTAGTAGTTTTAGTCCTTTTAAAAACACCAACATGCACATCATAGGAAAAAAAAGGCTTATTAGGTGAACATAAAAGTTTTGAAATGAAAATGAAAAAAAGAAATTGAAACACGCAATTTGGGAATTTTTATTTATTTATTATTTTTGTCTTCTTATATATTATTATTATTATTTTAAATTATAATTTTACACACACACACACACACACACACACACACACACATATTGTTTTTGTTTCTTTTATTCTACTCTAACACTTTGTCTCAAATATCTATTCTTGACTCTCAAACCATGAGTTTGGGAGTTTGAGAAAAGTACAGGGTCTCCATTCTTGACTAGGAATGGGGCTTGTTTTTTGTGACCAAAATAGTATTCCAATCATGAATTTGAAGATTATTGCTCCACTAATGGTATTTGTAGACAAAAACTATTCCAACGACTCCATAGGAAAATGGAGTGGCTGAATGCATGAATAGTACTATAATAGAGCATGCAAGGAGTGTGAGGTTGCATGCTGGATTGCCCTTACACATGCTGGTAGAGGCTATCAATACTATTGTATATTTGATTAATAGAGGTCCCTCTACTCCTTTGGGTTATGGTATTCTAGAGGAAGCATGGAGTGGTAAGAAGGTGAGTTATTCTTTTCTCAAAACCTTTGGTTGTGAAGCTTTTTCTCATATAGAATCTACAAATAGAACCAAGCTACAAGCTAAGTCAAAGAAATGTGTATATGTTAAATATGGCATTAATGAATTTGGTTATAGATTTTTGGATTTTGAAAATCATAAAATTATAAGTAGTGATGCCATATTCAATTATAAAGTGTTTTTCAAAGATCTATTGCAGCAACATGAGAAGAAAGAATATGATTCTATATGAGCAATGTTAGTATGCTAATAGAAACCAAATTTAAATAAAGCTTCTAGAAACTAAACAAAATTCATAAACTTCAAGATAGACTAAGATGAGCTCTCAATTGAGAATATGAGCCATTAATGGGCTCTCTCAATGAGAAGCTCTCTTGTTGAGTAGCTTTGTCTAAATAGATAGGATGTATGCTCAAGCTTATGCTTCAAAAAAGGCTTCAAATGGAGTTGGAATTTGGGTGTAAGTGTATGGTTTTGATGTAAAATGGCTTCTTAAAATGGCATTATGACTTTACTCCATGGATTGTGTTATTTTGCAAAGGGGAAGGATCCAATTTATAGGCAAGAGGCTTGAGGGATTGAGGGCTAAGATGCAAGGATGGGAAAAAGCTCGTGGATGGCTCAGATTGCATGAGAGGAGAGCACATGGATTGTGCTTCCTTACAGCCAATCAGGAAGTGACACATGTCATAGGGTGAGAGGATGGAGGAAAGGGGAAGGATGAGTCAACAAAGGAGGCTCAAGGGATAAAATCTTCATAAAGACCCTCATAATGACTTGTAAGAGCAGTAAAAGGGCTTGGAAGAGTCATTTATGGCCTAGTGGACTTCATAAAGTTTTATGGTTGAGATATTTTGAGGGAGATGAGAGAAATTTTGACTTGGACTTGATTAGGAAGGTTTTAAGCTTGCTTAGGCTTGTGCAAATCATTAGAGGATGGATTAGGATGGTTTAGGATTAGCTTAGGGATAGGCAAGTGGATGACATTTAATGAAGGTGGGTGAAGGAGGAGATATTTGTTAACTTTGGCTTGGGTTAGTAAGTCTTAACCCATGTTTAGGGAATGTGAATGGGTTAGGAGGGGATTAGGATTAGGTTTAAAGACATCTTCTAGAAGAGTCTAGACTTTGGATGAGGATGAAGACTTTCTAGAAGAGTCTACAACTTCTTAGGATGAGGATAAATTAGATTTTTAAGAAATAAATATAGTTTTATTTATTTCAAGGGTTTGGGTTGAGGAAATATTTATTAAAACTTTTTTAATAAACGTGAGGATTAATATTTAATCTTAATTAAATATTTTGAGTTGGGATTAGGGGTAGGAAATGATGGGATTAGCCGTTAATTAAAATTAAAGAAGGATTAGAAGGTTTTGGAAGAGGTTAGTGGTCTTAAGGAAATTGGCCAAGTTTTGGGCAAAAAATAAATTTTTTATTTATTTTGGATTTTTGATCAATTTATTAATTAAATAATTAATAATAAGGAAATAATGTTTAAATAAGATTTAAACATTTTTGGGAGGGATTCCTTAATTAAATATTTTTAATTAAGATAAAGGGATTTAATGGCATAAAAATAAATAAATAAATTAAATAATTAATTAATTAATAAATGATGATGTCATCAAGAGTTTTTCAGAAAATAAAAATACTTTATTTTCTAAAGGTTTTTAGGTGTCTACAATGATTACCTACTGATGGATGATACTACAAAAGATGATGTTCCACCCATTCCTCATGATGTGCAATGACCTCCCAAAATATTTTATTTCTTTTTGTGTTCAATTTTACTTACTGATGCTAGTGAACCTTAATGTTATTATGAAGCTATCTACGTGGATACTAAGATTCAATTGGAGTCTACAATGAAATATGAAATGGACTCTTTGCTAAAGAATAAGATATGGGATTTATGCAAGTTACCTTTAGGGGAAAGAGCTTTAGTGAATAAGTGGGTTTATAGGTTAAAAGAAGAGGATCGAGGTAAGAAAAGATTTATATCCAGGTTAGTTGTAAAAGGATTTGCACAGAAAAATGGCATTGATTATAATAAGATAAATTTTCATTTTGTTAAAATGACTTATATCTATACTATTTTAAGTATTGTGGCTACTAAAGATTTGCATTTGGAGTAGCTTGATGTCAAAACAACCTTCCTTCATGGTGATTTGGATGAAGATATATTTCACTTAGCCACCGTGATTTGAGATCAAAGGTAAGGAGAACTTAGTGTGCAAATTGAAGAAAAGTTTACATGGCTTGAAGCAAGTACCTTGGCAATGGTATCTAAAATTTGATAGTTTTATGCATGAGCATGGATAAAATAGGTGTCATTTAGATCAATGTGTTTATTTTAGGAGTTTGGATGATGACAACTACATTAGTTTATGTTTATATGTTAATGATATGCTTGTAGCTAGGTCTAACATGGGTCATATTAAGGATCTAAAATGCCAGTTAGCACATACATTTGTCATGAAGGATTTGTAGGCAGAAAAAAAATCCTTGGTATGAAGATTTGCAAAGATAGGAAGAATAGAAAATTGATGCTATATCAGGCTAATTATGTTGAGAAGGTTTTTCCATGTTTCTCTATGGAGAATGCTAAAGCTATCAGCATACCTTTACCTGGTCATTTGAAAATGACTAAGCAGATTTTTCCCAAGACACAAGAAGAGGAGGATAAGATATCCAAGGTACCCTATTCTTCAGCTATAGGAATCTTGACATATGCTATGGTATGTACAAGGCAAAATATTGTACATGTAGTGGGACTCATTAGCAGGTATATGAGTCATCTAGGAATTGAGCATTGGAATGTAGTTAAATGGATTCTTAGATATATGAGAGTAACATACAATAAGTGTTTACACTTTGGGGGATCTACTACTAATTTATAGGGCTACATTGACTTAGATTTGGTAGGGGATATTGATACCAAGTGGACTACAACAAGTTAGGTCTTTACTATTGGTGGGGCAGCCATGAGCTAGGTTTCTAAGTTATAAAAGGTTAATACTTTATCCACTACACAGGTAGAGTATGTAGCTACTACAAAGGTAGCCAAGGAGATAATATGGCTTCAATTATTCTTGGAAGAATTAGGACACCCTCAAAAGGATAATTATTTGTTTATAGATAGTTAGGGTGTCATGCATCTTGCAAGGAATTAAGCTCTGCATTCAAAGACAAAAAACATACAGTTGTAGTACTAGTTCTTTTAGTCTATTTTAGAGGATGGACCATTAAAGCTAGACAAGATACATATAGATGACAATCTAGTAGATATGTTAACAAAGGTAGTAACAAGGGAGAAGCTAAACTCCTCTTCAGCCTCAGTTGGTCTTCTAGAATGAACATGAATAAAAGAATGGTAGAGTCTACGGTGGTTTGATCTAGTGGGAATGCCATAGAGTAGCAACATAGCTACAAAGTTAGTCTTCAAGTGTGAGATTGTTAGTTTATGGTGACTGATCAGGAAAGTACTATACATACTTCATAAATTCTTTGGGGCTCAAAAAAAAATTTGGGCCCCATTTTATTAAGATTTTGGGCTAACATGTAATTATTAGTTATAACCCTAAAGTGGTAAAAATACTTGTATAAAAGGGCTTAGGGTTATGAATTTTTTCATAAGGTGATACAAAAATTGGTTCTTGTAGTGGTATTGAGCTGTAAGCGATTACAGATTGTAATTAGGTTGTAAGCATTGGATCATAAAAATATTGGACTTGCTATTTGGTTGACAGAACCCAAGGTTTGGGTGAACCATCTTAGATCTTGGTGTCTTCTATTATTTTTTGTGTCATCTATTATTTTTTGATATTGGTTATATTTACATGTAATTATTATTTCTATTTGTGGTTTAATCCTAACACCTTTTATCCATCACCTTGAAATACTAATTCTAAGATTTTTCAAATTTGATTTTGTAAGGGATATACATGTTTATGGTAAGGTTCTTTCATATAGTATAATATACATCTTCTTTCTATATACAACATATCTCTCTATACATATATTACATCCCCATTGATTTTTCAACTTATTGCATAATCTCCCCTATAACATATGACTTTCTTAATACATATATATTTTCTCCCCTTTTTTTGACATTAATGCCAAATATTTATTCTATTTATTTACATAGTAATAGAAAAATGAAATAAAAGTTCTAAATGTACCTTGAGAATCATTGCCAAGGTGTTATCCCAATTGTCTTGCAAGATCTTGTATGTGTGAAGTGTAATTTGGACTTCTATTAATAATTTTATCATATGATATATAATGGAAAAGCTATTGTCATCGATGAGAATTTTTTAATGTATAATATAATTCTATAGTGCATCCATGATGGGAAGAATGTTTTTTGTATAACTATCATTGTGGATCTATTCCTTGCTTCTTCTCTAAGCAATTTTGCTTGCATATCTGACAAAAATCTTATCCTTTGAAAATGTGCAAAGCTTGAACTAGGGTCAAGTTGTAGCTACTAAGCACTAGCTTTCAAATCTTTATCTATTTTGGACAACTTGTCATTTATTTCTTTAGTAAACTCAGAAACATCACAAAGCTTCCCAAAAAGTGATGACACATTTGTACAAGATGCTTCTAAATTGCCAAAAATTGTAGAAAGTTCTTCTTGATAAATGGCTATCTACTAAGAAATGTGCTCCAACACTTTATTATCAAACTTCTTCTCTTCCTTTTGCACTACTTATCCTATCCCTCAATGTCTTCATTAAATTTATGTACTACCTCTACTAGCTAATACAAAATTGGTTGAGAAGAGTCAACCTCAATACCTATGGCCTCTACCAAAATGTTCTTTGCGTCTTCAATTATTTTAAATTACATATCTCTTCCCTCTCTTAGTTTTTTTTGTTTAGCCTTTTTCTAGAGTTTACCAAATAACTACATTTAGTCTAAACAAAGGTTGGAAATGAATTTCTTTCTATAGCTCTTTTCCTTTACTCAAAAATTTTGTGCTTTGTTGAACCTTTGACTCAAATGTCATTACACTTATTTCTTTTGTACCTAGAATAGAAATAATAGTAGACATGCTAGGGCTAGCTATAAAAATTGATACTATGCTTATTGAAGGAATATTTAAAAAAATAAGTAAAGAATCCAAAATTGGTGTGCTCAAAACTAAAGTGCTTAAAATTGATGTCATCAAAATTGCAGTGCTCAAAACTTGAGTATTTTACTTAGTTGATGAAGGAAGAGTCTGTAACTTGGTAGATGAAGTGGAGGCCACTTCTATTACTGATTTTTTGAGCTAAGTAGGAGAAAAGAGTGATTGGCTATTTGGATTCGAACTGATTTCATAATCAAACTTATTGCCCCAGGGATATCTCTAGGTTTGGCATGGTCATTGGTTTTCTTGGAGAGTGAGCAAGTGAGGCAATGACTATTTTAGCTATATTAACTAGATTATTCTCCTCATTATCTAGCTTTTTTTCCTTAATAGCCTCTTTTCCTTGATCCTCTTCCCCTTCTTCATTGTCAAAATAAGATACTTCTTCAATATTCTCTAGTTCATCTTTCTCCTTATCTTCTTCATTATCATCATCTTTAACATCAATTTGAAAATCACTTGGTTTATATAATAGATAAATATTCTTCCAAATATTTGTTGCATTCATTACAACATGATCAATGTCCTTAATCAAAACTAGACAAGTATTAAACTTTAGAGTCAATTTTTCTTTATTTTTCTTCAATGACTCTTTTACCTCAGCATTTAATATGCTCAGTAATAGCTACCTCAATTTTTTTCCATATATGTGTTTGATATTTTGCAAGGAAAAATCCCATGTTAGCTTTATCTTTTCCAAAAAATCATTAGGAATTTGAGAAGCAAGCTGGTCTGCTGAGTATTTCCACTTACCCATTTTTTTCATCATCAGGTCTTCAATCTGCTTTTGCTCCTCTGCTATCCTAATTTCGTATTTTAATGATTTAAATTTGTTATTCTAGCTCCTACTTCTAGATCTCTTAATCTTTCTTGGAAGGTGGGTGGAGGTTTTCTAAATACAAAGTCTCTTCCTTCCTTGTTAGATTTCTTCCTTGAAGATCTCCTAGTGAAAACTACAATGGATGGTTTTTGTGGCATGGTGATAATCACTTTGCCTTTCTTCCTTAATGGCTCTTCTTACTTAGATTCTAACACATCTTCTACAACCACATCTTCTACTTCCTCATCTTCACTTTTTCCCTTAGTTAGCAAAAGGGTAGAACTAGTTTTCAATTTAGCAATCCTCTTCCTTCCTTTGTTCACCACCTGAGGGATCTTTATTTCAAGTTCAATCATGGATTTTGCTTCATCATATGTTTTAAAATATGTAGCCTTAGGTTCAATTGTCTCATTGACAAGAGCTTCAATGATGTCTTTAGTTTCATCAATATTGACCTCATAACCATGAGGTTTTACCCATGCAATTCTAGGCTTAATTGTCTGAATGTATACTTTGTCACAATCCACCATGAAACAAATATCATCCTCCTAATCTTCAAATAATTTCTTAGGGATTCCAAATGTAGTGTTCATTTTCTCTTTGAATTCATCAAAACAATTATCCATAATACTATTATAATTTTCACCTATTTCAACAATATACTCATTTATTTGATAAAACACAATTACATCTTTTCTCCACACAACAGTGCCTTTTGAAGGGAAGAATTCCTTAACATAAAAGAATAAAAAAGTTAATAAGGAGCCAAACTTACATAGTTTATTCTTTGATGTACTTATGCTTTCCATGTTTTTCTTGAATTTTCTCAGGAATAGCTCGACAAGGTCAAATGAAAAATTATTCTTTACCACCTTGATTACCAAGTACATAGCTTTACATGAAACACTATTCAACCTACTAGATTTGTGTATCTTATGCATAGTGATGTGAATACCAAATTTCAATTCTATATCTCAAACATTGCTAATTTTCATTTCTCTGCGATTCCATGGTACTAGGGTTTTCTTTTCCAACTCTACCTGAGTTAGGATTCTTTTCATTTTGGCCATGGCTAGCATTGGGAGGCTAGTGATTTGATGAATCATCTTCCATTTGATCAACACTAGTTGTTCCAACACCAACTAACCATTATGCACCTGACTAAGGATAAAACTATTCCATTTAACTTGAAATTTGAAGGACATGTGGGGGATATGAGTTAACCCTTTGGTTTCTAGGTGTTGGTGGTTAGGTTTCAAAACTCCATTTACAAATAGTCAGCCTAGGGCATCATCCATTTCCAATTTACTATTTTCTTGAATTAAACATTTGAAATGAGTGCAAATGTCATTGATTAGAAGTACTTTTGAAGGGATTTGAGATTGTGCTCCACTCAGATCTAAGGTTTCAAAAATCATAGGAGTGAGCTTAAAATCAAGTGATTTCCATTCCACTCCATGAAAAAACATGTCAGATCCTTGCTTAACCTTGCTGCTATTGGATGCTACCTTCACTTGGTAGGGTTTGTGGGAGTTTGAAAACATTCATTGCAAATTTGCTCAAATTTCTTGGAAGCTCTTAAAATCACACTTTCGCAATAGAACTTGAAATTTCATAGCAAGAAATGATTTTTATTTCATACTTATTGTTAAAAAATTTCCATAAATGCTTAGTACAAAAGGTACATCAACTAACATCATATTGACAAACTGTGATCCACTACACTTGCATTGAACACTCGGCGAAGTCTTCTTGACTCGATAACCATAAGCATCTTTATCACTCCTAACCTTTCTTGCTAGAATCTATGACCCAAACTCACTCAGTAGAGAAGATAACTTAGTAGAATCTTATACTTGGTGATCCCTTTATATCCTGAATACTGATTTGGATCATTCTTCTCTTTCAACCTAGAACTATTTTGGATGTCTTCTTTAATATCATCATTCCAGTTTCTCCTTTGAGAACTCAAATAAAAATGATAGAGTCACCCAATTCTTGAGTGACTTGATCATTATTACTTGGACTTGTATCCTTGGTAGACTTAGGAACCCATTTCTGTCTCATCTATTTTTGGATGTTATCATCTTTTACCTTTTTCTAATCTTCAATTCTACCAGTATTCATGTAGTTATTGGAAAGATGATGAAGTTATATACAAATGAAACATCTTTTAGTACTTTCTTTTTTTCTCAAATGATGCTTTACAAATTTATTCCAATCTATCCAAATTTTCCACAATAATGACACTTGCACTATGTGTTGTAGTCCCAACCAAATATTGCTTTCACAATTTTCTCTGTTGGATTCAATACCTTGGTTTTACTTTCTAATGACTTGTGTTCATGTTTCTTACATTTGTGACATTTGCCTTCAAATCTTGATTTATCTTTGCATTCATTAATGTTATGACCATGGTAATTGCAATTATAGCATTTCTTTATAGAAATTTTCTTTTCCATTGCTCCAACATTTGTTTAATGTATGACCTATCTTACCATAGTGATTGCAAGTAGGTTTCTGATTCTTTGGAGCTCCTTTCTTGGATGATTCTCCTTCTATATATCTAATTCCTACTTTTCCTTTTTTTCTATAAAGGTTTTAATCATTCAATTGATTCATGTCTGCTTGGGATTTCATCATTCTTTCATTGATTCCCTTCTCAAAGTTTAGATCATTCCATAATCTTTCATTGATTTGTCTTTCATATTTTAGATCATTTCTCATTCTTTCATTGATTTTCCTTTTAGAATTTAGATCATTTCTCATTCTTTCATTTTCAAATCTTAGGCTCATGATTACTTCATTTGCTTTGGAGAGTTGATCAATAAGGTCTACTTGCTGGAAGGATTGGTTCTGAATTTCATTGTTCCTTCCATATATCTCTTCTTTTATCTTGTTTTTCTATTCCATGACTTCACATAACCTTACTGACTAAATTTATTGTTCTCTTCTTAGTTTTCTTACTTCTTGCAAGGATTTGTTCTTTTCTACAAGTTATTTGATTACTTCATTGGTTTCATGTAAATTTCTTGAATGAAGGTCTTCAATTCTTTCTTCAATGTAGAGATGATCATTCATTTGAATTGCAAGCTCTTTTCTTCTTTTCATGGATTGAGAGAGTTTCTCCTTTGCTTTCTTGAGTTGGGCAATGACCATTTCCAAATCTAGCATCTCATTGTCAATAGCTTTGTCAAGTCTAAATATCTCCATGGCTTTTATCTTTTCTCAAGTTGTTAAACTTTCTTCTAAGAACCACTAAGCTCTGGTATCAATTGTTGGAAATATTCAAGACTAAGATAAGTTATTGAGAGGGGAGAGGTGAATCAATAACTTAAAAAATTTCAACTCTTAATCCAACAATCCAATTAGCATTTAATCCATCGCATATAATCTAATCTAATTGCATGCATAAGAAATTGAAGATATCAAAGCATTCATAACATTGTGACACAAAGATTTGGTGACCCAGAAACCTTCCAAATAGAAAGTAAAACTAGGGTGGGGATGATACCCACAAACTTAGTACTACAGAATAAAGTTAGCATGTTAAAGCTTACATTGATTATTTATGATGATCTACCCTATTAGGAGAAATAAGGACTACTAGGTCCACCTTGTGAAAGGATTTACAAACATACAATTAAGTATGCACTTGGTAAAGAGATTTATAAAAGACTATTAGGTCTACCTTGTGAAAGGATTTGACTAGTCCGCCTATTAGGATCAAACAATAGATGATCTCTAATCTACAACTTGGTTTGCTGAATTATATTCCTTTAAGTACCAATCACCTTGTTGTAATAGATATGACTTTTCTAATCATACTATTCTAGCCTTTATTATTCACTCCTTCTTTTCTCTGATGTCATTCACATTCACATCTTTACCATACTCATATTTGGATATGAAACAATACGTTACATATATATCAATCAATTATACAAGTTAAAAAGTTAGCCACAATACAAGGTAACACAAATATTACAAAGTTAGACCACATGAGGACACTCAAGTTCTAAAGACTGACTTAGTGAGGCTTTGATAGTTGACATCCACTATTAATGCTCAACATCATCATGCACTTGGTAGATGTAGAAACTCGGTCCATATTGATCACTTCCAAGTAGTCTTGAAATTGGTTTGCACTGGTGACTCAGTAGATATTGTGAAATTTTTCATATAAATTAAATAACTTATTTACCATGGAAAGACTTGATGGACACTATCATCTTAAGCTTAGTATAAACTAAGTCACTTGGTTAACACTGAGAAGCTTGGTCAACACTGGACTCACATCACATACACTATGAACTCAGTGAACACTGCACAACTCAACTTGCACTAGTAAACTTGACATATATTGAGATGCACAATTTCCACTACTGATCTTCACTACAACTATGACTACTCAGTAGCAACTATAGAACTCAGTGACAATTGAAATACTTGGAAAACACTAGTAACTATACAATGAGCTTAGTAGCTATATACAATCTAAATAAGTGTGCATTACTAATAAAAAGCTTGACTAATATGCCACCATCTACTCCTTTCACAAAAGATTCATTAAGTTCTTCTCAAAGTTCACTAACAATATTTTTGTGTTCCTCACTATCTCTATTAGTTCCAAAGTTCCTTTCCTAGTTCCTTCTATCATTTCTAACATTTTTTCTATCATTCCTTTTGTTCCCAAAGTTTCTTCCATTGTTCCTTTTATCACCGAAGTTTCTATACATTTTGTAGTACTTTGTTGTGTGTTTAAATTTGTTGCATAACTAACATATAGGTGCTCTACTATTAGGATTCTACTAATCATCAGGTGTAAGAAAATTTCAAGAAATGTGTCCTAAATTGTTACACTTATAACACATGATCTATATTTTTTCTTCATAAGATCTTCCTTCTCTTGATGTCCTTTCATTAGATCTTCTTATATCTATAGGGTTAGTATTTCTAGACATTCTATTATTTCTTCTACCATTATCATACTTAAGTTTCCTACAATCAATAGCATTATGACCCATACCACAATAGTTATGATAGTGAAAGTCCTTAACATGATTAAATGGCATACTTGTACAATCTCTTTTCATATGACCTATTTCATTACATAAAAAGGACTTACCTCTAAATTCATACTTGGTTTCCTTACGATCTTCCACTTGCTTTAGTTCATCCGAGATTTTAACTTCCTTGTCTTGTCTAACTTCTTTAGGTTTCTCATAAGATTGACTAGATTCAATCTTATCATCAGATTTGTCTTTATCTTTTAAATCTGATCTAATCTCATGTTTCTTTGTAAACATGTTAATTAGATAACCAGGACTAGTCTTATCATAAGTAGAGCTTTGTATAGACATTGAATCATCAAGCTTTTCTCTACTAGAATAAAAATTCTCAAGCTACTATTTACACTATGTTAATTCACCTTTCACAATAGTACTATACTTATGGAGTTTTACATGATCTTCTTTTAATGTTTCAAACTTAGATGTTTTCTTTGCCAGACTTGCTCTTAGATTTGCATTTTTAGTCTTTAATCATATTCAACTTTGCTAGGATCATTTCTCAAGTTTAACTTCAAATTGTAATCTTCAATTCATGCTTTAAAATGTTGTACTTTTTGTTCAACTTTGAATAGTCATTATCACTAGTTCCAAATTCAGTGGATTCAAGCTTGGATTTTAGATGTTCAATCTTTTCCTTAAATTGAATAATATATACTTTGGAATCTTTATATCTATCCTTCAGCTTATCTCTTTCTTCAATAAGGAGATCAATTTGTTTGAGGTTTTTCATCAACTATTCCATATCCATAGGGATCTTACTTAGGTTGTTAAGCCTCTTCAAAGTAATTGTTCTCTAATATCAATAGTTAAAAATAGGAATTATTGAGGGGAGCCGGGGGGGGGGGTGGGTGAATCAGTAATAAAGTAATGTTATTATTTAATTTATTATTACTTACTTTAAACCATGCATAGAAAAGAAATAAATTAATGTTGAATAGTAATAGTAACAATTCACAAAGATAACTCATAACACCATATTTTGTTAACTAGGGAAATGCTGGCCAAGGGAAAATTAAGGTGGGGATGATATCCACTAGATAATATACTAATATATAAGTTCCTTGTTAGAGGATGGACCTTGTTAGGAGTCAATGAGAAAATTCAATATAAGTAGTCCCTATTAGGAGACTTTGAATCCCAGTTATGAGATTCCAAACCTATTAGCAGTTGTGGTATAATGTCTGCAAGAAGAGCCCACTGCCCAAACATGCAATTTCAACTGCAAGAAGAGCTCATTACTTAAGAAAGTAATTTACTATTATCTTCATCCTATAGTGATCTCTAATCTTTAGCTCAATCTCAAATAATCAAATAGCTCATATAAAACTTTACATAAATCGCTTTCACAAAAGTTCGCATATAGTCACAATTCGCAATTCACACTTGTACTTCAATTAAAGATATCTCTCCTTCTTATCACAAATTATCCTTTTCATAAATACCATGCATTTACACAAATTTCTACTAGGTTGGCTAAGACCATAAACAACATTTCCAAGTTAGAGAAAACATCTAGGATGTCAACCCTAATTGCACATGGATTTGTTTTGTAAACAAAACAATTCTTTCCTTCAATTATATTGTCTTGTTTTGCTTCAAACATGATTATCTCTATTCTGTATAGTTCATATTGACTTTCAAGGTTATACATGTCATCACCAACATGTATACTATTTCCATGTAACTTTAGTGGTCATAATATGATGTCAACAACAAGTTATAAACAAAACAATACACTATTGTAAACCAAATTCTATACTTAAGACAATTTTTTGATTACCAAAAACTAATTATCTTTATTTCTGAGGTTTCCTATGAACATGTACATCATGTGTTGCCATAAATGACAACAATTACATATCACTATTAGCTAATTTTCAACACACATATGTATGTATGTATGTATGTATGAGGAAGAAAACAAAATTTGTTTTTTAATTTTAAATAAGGAAGAAAACAACTTCCTTATTTTATTTTATTTTAATGATGTTATAAACTCTCATGCCATCCTATGGTTATGTCGTGGTCTTTCTCACATTATACCTCTCTTCAAGTGTACCACCAAATATTATTTGTAAAGCATTCAATTGCTTTCCAAGCTTCTTGATAATGTCATCAATAGTCTCATTATTGCAAATACCACCTCTGTTAGGATAAAACCATGGATGAAAATAAAAACTACATGAAAATATAACCAATAACAAAAAATAATAGATCACACAAAAATGAACACAAGACACCAAGATTTAATATGGTTCACCCAATCCCTGGGCTACGTCCACCAAACAGTAAGTCTGATCTTATTACAATCCAGTAATTACAACCTAATTACAATCTGTAATCCCTTATAGCTCAATACTACTGCAAGAAGCAATTTCTCATCACACTATGAAAAAATCCCTAACCCTAAGCCCTTTTATACAAGTAGTAATCCACTTTATGGTTATAACATGTCGACCCAAATCTACGAATGGAAAATCTAAAAATCCCCAAACCCCACTAATTATAGAGTATGTAAAGTACTTTCCCATTCAGTCACCATAATCTAACAACCTCCATATTTGCTAAACTGATTAAAGAAGTAGTTTGCAAGCTCAGTGTGATTTTGGATAAGAGTGTTTTTACAAGAAAATATCTCTTGCTTGTCCAAGAAGATGGAGGTGGAACCCCCACTACTATTTTTCTCATGTCCTATGCATGAGCATAAGTGGCCACAAAAGCATCTGTGCAACATGCTTCTACAAGGAAGCTCCCCCAACTTACATAGCTATTAGATTTATACAAGAAACTAGAAGAAGGTGAATATGTCTATTACTTGAAATCTAGAATACATTCTTTAAATCAGGTTAAAATGAAAGAAATGGGATTAGTATTGACAAAAGATAAATAGTAGAACAAAGAAACTGCACAAGTATTATACTTTGGTAGATCTTCATCTTCATCTAGTTGATAAAAAGAAAATGTTGAAATAGTTAAAATGGGTATAACTAGTAGTATTAAAAATATTATAAGCAAAGGAATTTACTGTAAATATTTAATACTTTTTTCTAGAAGTCAGTCAGTCATTAGTGTATAATGCTTAAACAAACTAAGTCTTAGATATAGAAGAAACATCATTAATTGTAAGATAACTTTCTTCTAAAAATCTTTAAAATTATTAGTTTTTTTATAAGGGTATAACAACTTATTAAATCCAAAGAACATGTAGAATATATACCACTATTATTTCAAGTATCAAAATTTTTAAGTTAGACAATTGAGTAGATGAGCTTTTATCCCTCAATGACTCAAAGTTTGAGAATTTGTTCTAACAATATGAAGTTGAAATGACATTGTAAGTGAAAGGTTACATTTTTAGATATATACATCAAATCTAATTATACAATTAGAAAAGTGCTCAAGCGTGTGTTAAAATAGTTTACCCAAATGATTATTTAACACTTTTAGACCACAAAGTATGATGTTTAAGCAACCTGTAATGGGAGAGATGTATCTAACCATCTATATACTATGACCAGCTACAAGAAAGAAACCATAAGTCCATCTTAACCTAACTAATAATTTTTTTAGACAAATACTATCACTACCACAACCATAATTTATATTTTGGTATATTGAGACAATAAGATTGATAAATAGACAAATATCAATTTGACAATATCACCATAACTAATCAAAAAATTATATAAAAAATAATAATTTAAAAATTATAGTAGATCATTTGAATTTAGTTATAATTATGTCTAATTATAGTACCATAATATAATTATCTTTCTCACCATAACTGGAGGAAAAAACATTAAAAATGATCATATGGATTCTCAAATTGTCTGCAACAAATCTAATGGTACCCTAGCCATTAACAAGAAAAAAAATAGTATTTTGTTGGGGAGGGTCAACCAAATTTAACTTTAGAGGATCTTATGCAGGGGCACCAAGGATTAGAAACCAATTAATGAAGTCATTTATTGTACACAAAAAGACTACAAAGACTTGGGATTTACCTAATGGAGATTAGAGGTTAAAGGGATCTTGAACAATTTAAATCCAATAAATTATAGCATAATGGCACTTTTGATGTTTTAATTTCATGCAATGAGATTCAAATAAATAGGTTACAATGATATGTTTTAAGAGACAAATTGGATGTAATAAGGACCATTAGTGTCCAATGATGTTTTCAGGTAGTTAGGAGTATAGGAATGATGAGATTTAGTCTCCTAGGTGATTGGAAACCTTTTGGGTTCTTAAGTTCCAACTTAATAAGGTTTTTCAAGCATTTTTCTAGTTTAAAATTGAAATATTCAAACTCAAATGACTAGTTAGCCATTTAGAGGGGAAACTAGTATTTTAATGTTTAAACATCCAACCAATCCTTCTAACTAGTTGGGGAAGTTAAAAAGAAGTTATATGTATCTATTTTGAAGTCATTTATGAAATATTTTGATGCCTAGAGTGTACAGAAAACAACAATCATTCAATGAAATACAAGTCTAAATTTTGCAATCCATTATTTTGTATTGTGGAAAGGTTCAATATCTATGGTTTTATTTTTCAAACTTGGAATGAAGTAGCAATAAATATCCATTCATTCATTTTACTATTGAATGCCTTGTGACTTATTTTCAAGTCTGATTTCATGGGTTAGAGAATGGTGAAAATCAGTGACTGTGACTAAGATCCAATCAATACTTTGAAACTGCATTATATCATTCATGCAATCAATTGGAGTAATGCTTTTAAGTTGCAACAAGTTATTGAAAAATTCAATTTTCATGTTGGAGTGGTTTTGAAGTCGTTTGGGAATGACTACACCCTCATAGGCAATGCCATAGATTAAGAAGTTCAAATTTTTTTCTCCATTTTGTAGTTTCTTTTATATTTGTTAACCTTTCCATGGACCCAAAGGCCTAGGACCCATGGAATGAGGGAAACTGACCATGTATCATAATTACTAATGATTATATTTGCAGAGATTTTGAAGAAGAGATCATTGGTTGGAACAATGTGTTCCTTATGGAATTTAGTAGCTAGGGAGAATCAGTGAGAGATTAGGCTTCATAGCATCAAATTTTTATGATTTTTATGATCTTATTTTGGTTTACTAATGGTTAATCAACCACCAAATAGGTCTAGAGGTGTGTGGAGAAGGGAGATTGGAGAAACCCTCAAATCAAGGTTCAAAAGCATCATTTTGGGGCTTTTGATGTTCCAAAGAGTTTGGGTCTAATTCCTCTTGGAATTAGGGGTTCAGTAACATATTGAAACAATTTTGAAAGTTTGGAGTTTTTGGATACAAGTAACTAGGTGTTGTTTTGTTAATTCACTCTATTTTAATGTATTTTGGGGTCACATAGTGAGGATAGTCATACTTGGTCCAAAAAAGTCTATGGATATCTTGTAGTATCTTGTACTAGTGGAAAAGTGGTATCCAAATATACCATTTATTTTTTCTATCCTTTGGAAAAGTTTTTTTGTTGAATACAAAAAGGGCTAAATGCAGATTTTTTTAGGCCTCAAGGATTGTTTAGTGGCTTTTTGCTATTGTGAGTGGATGATAAGTCTAGAAACCTCAAAACCACCTTAATCCATCCTTATATTGACCATGTGGTCTTGTAGGTGTCAAAAAATCCTATAGAAGAACACAATATTTTAGATCATGGTCCATAAGATACTATAAAATATAAATATCTATTGAACTTTTATTATTCCTTAAGATTAATTACTACTTACCTTCAAATAATTGACTCTAAGCATCAATTCTTCTTCCAGTGCCTTTGTCTTCTTGGTTACGCTTCTCTCAAGGACAATGTTAACAATTTCATCACTATATTTTTTTATGAGTCTATGGGCCATGAATACAAGGACAACACTACATGCAATGCCATCTACAAATGATGTCTATGTTTCAGATCACATTTGATCTGTTGTCATTTTACCTTTTCCCTATCAAGAAGTATCAAGTTGTGACATCAATATCAGTAAAATTCCATCAAAATAACTCCAAATCCATAAACAAAAGAACATAATAATATGACATTTATTTCTATATAATTTGTACAATTACAATAATTAAAGTTTACCTTCCCTAAAGAAGGTGTGTGATTTGGTACATCCCTACCTATGTATTGTGGTGTATCCATGTCTCCCTATGAAAAATATTAGTAATTCTTAGTAATTAAAAGAAAAATGAATGTAATACACTTGCCAAAAGAAAAGTATTAATAAAAAGTAGATTTTATATTGGAGTCAATATTAATTGGAGGCAATTGGTTTAATGTTATACTTACCAGTCCCATGATAGGGAATTCTATTGTATCTACAAATTGTAATCTATTAGAAGCTCTTCCCCTACACTTATTAATTTGATTGCACATACAAAAATAAAATTTCCCTCGTGTACCTCAAATATATGATTTAACCACTTATTAGTTGACACAAATTGAGAACTATTTATAAATCCTATAATATTCCCTATTGCTTTTGGCCTTCCATCAATATACATCATCATTATCAAATTTACTAGCACCATCATCGTTAGCATCTTCATTAGTTGCACCAATACCATCTTCTTTAATCATGTCCTCGTATAGATTATAATCTTCTTCTATGGGAGTGATATCCTCAACTTGGATATTCACACCTCCATGTTCCTCTAGTTGGAATTCCACATTCACTAATTGATGAAAATCATGGCCCCCTTCAAATAGACCATGTTTCCTACATTGAATTTCAGTTGTTATGATTAGAATTATTTGATTCTTTAAGCCATTATATTCTTGCAAGGGTAATTACATTTATCAATTTTTCTTTGGAACTAAGACCACAATCTAGTAATTGTCTCATTATTTTGTTCTAGGTTCCTATTGCTAGGTGTGGTATTTCTTCATACAAAAATATTTCATAGAAATTAATGGACATGTACTTAATTTTTATATCTATACATATGGTTTTGAAAAGAAAAATGGTGTAATTTATGTGTATATCTGCAAAAATATTGGACATGTTTTACTTAATGTTTATATCTTCACATATAGATTTAAAAGAAAAATTTGTTGTAATCAATGTGTATATCTACAAAAAAATTAGACATATAGTTTTGAAAGAAAAAATTGGTCACCTCACTCAAATTCACCCATATTATAATAATGAAAAGTTGTCCACTTACACCAAATTTTATTATTTATGGTTAAAGATTTAATGTTAAGGAAATTAGCAAGTAAGAAAGGAAAAAAGTTAGAAGAATGAAAAGATTTCATTACATGTGTCACCTCCCAAAATCAATTCACAAAAACAAAAATAAAGAATTTGTAGAAATGCAAGATTGAGAAGCAAAAGAATTGGACAAGGTTCCAATAAACTCAAAATTGTTAAATCTTCCTCTTAAATATGTTTGATGTGAAAAAAGCCAAAGTGGGGTAGTGTTGTAGGTGCCCAAGGCCCGAAAATAGATGGTCAAACATCAAATTTTGGAGAGATTTTGTGATTCAGATGTGTCCAAGTTGACACATGGCAATAAGTCAATCTCAAGCATCCTAGAATGCATTTTGGGCAAATTTCTTGCATGTTGTAATAAGGCCTATGGACAAGCTATAGGTTAGTCAATGTTGATCAATGTTATGAGTTGACCAAAAATCTTCAATTTTATATTTTTTAGAGTTCTTACATGATTTATCAACTTTTGGTATGCATTTAAAGTCATTTATTTGGAAATTTTGAAAAGTTGCAAAAATTGTCAAAAAGTTGTCATGCGACTTTTCTTGCAAATTTGGAAGGTCAACAATCATAGTTGTGTTTTGATCAAATAAGTAGAGGTGAACATGTAAAGTTAAGAGGCTTGGGCTATAAATTGAATTTTCTTCAACCTAGGAAGGTTGTTGGTGTTGTGATGTGTAGAATTTGAATCAATAAAGCAATTTTTAGTGAGAAAATAATTATAGACAACAAGTACTATTTTGATAGCATTTGAGCTAAGCCATGTAGATGAAATACCTATTGCTTCTAGTCCTAGTTACATCAAAGATTGGTAGCATTATGGTGACAAATTTTCAATTTTCTAATAGTCAACAAATGCACCTTGTTTTAATATACTTAGAAATCTAGGTCATGGGATTAAAGATTAGAGTTCCTAAGAAGAGCCCTAATAAAAATGGAATTCATCTCCAAGGAGGGAAGAATGTCAAAATAAGAAATTGTGAAATTGGAACAAGTTGTCAAGTCTAAATTGCATATTACTTTGTCATCTATAGAAATAAAATATTTTGTATAACTCAAAGTGTCATAGTTATGATATTTAATTCATAGCATAAGGAATACTTGGTTTCTTTTTGGGTCTCTCTTTTCAAGGCCTACCATTCATTTTTAGACCTTCCTTGAAAAGGCCTTGAACATATGGTTGTTAACTTAAAAGATGTCCAAACTATGTTAATTATAATAATATTATGCAACAATGTTCTTAATAAATTACAGAAGGTCTCCACTTCATTCTATTTCACTAAATCTAGCTATACTTTATTGTAACTTTCAGTTTTTGGATATTGTTGATTGTGAAGTAGGAGATGATTATATCTCCATTGTATTTGAATCCTCCAATGTTGATATTCAAAAGATCGCATGTGGACCAGGCTATGGCATCAGGTATTTAAAGACTTAATCATGAGATATTACATGTCTAAGGGGTGATTTTAATTTGTTTTAATTTGTTATTTTCTACATTGGGAGCCTAGGAAAAGATGGGGAAGAAGCAATAGTGGAAAAATTTGTTGTTCATAGTATTTTGTTTATTGGAACCAAAAATAGAGCAAGAATCAAGACTTGGGAGGTTTCTTAAATTTAAAACATCAAATATTTTATTTATTTCATCTGTCAAGGTCCAAATAGCTTAAACTTCACACACTAAAGCTTAATTCTTAAAATAAAATTATTAAATAGTCAAAATTGACTTATCCTTTTTAAGCTTAATTTTTTTGCTATCATAATTGTTAGCAATATTACATTTATCTATAATTATTGAACACATATCTTAGTTATCCAAGAGAAAGTAGATCTTAGTGTATTTAAACTATTACATGGAGTTAACTAAAGATTAGATTATATCTTCTTAATGTATGAACTGAGTGGGATTTATGATCTCTGTGAGCTGAATGAAGAAAGAGGAAGGAGACTAGAGGTATTAATGAAGTAGAAAGAAGAGGAAGAAGTTGAACAAAAATTGGACAATAAAAAAGATAAATATGTTGAGGAACTTGTTAAGGTAGAGGATCAAGCAGATAGCAAAGGAATGGTTGCTAAGATAAACCAAATGAAAGAGCCAAGGGGAGAAGAAATATCTAAAATAGAGGATCGTAATGGTGGAGAGAATACACAAGGAGAGTTAGAACATGATGAGGTATTAAATTAACTATAGCATGAAGGAAACATGGAGCATATAGTCTATTGAATACAATTGTTTAATTGTGTATTGTCTTTGATATTACACAAAATGTCATATATTTACCAGTTAATGTATGCTAAGCTCACTAAGGCACTAAAAATAGTTTCCTATGTTTGGTGAGAATTCCATAGTTTTCAAACTTCATAATATAGTGTCCATTGAGTTAACTTTGGTGACAAAAGAAAGTTCATAGAAGTTGAGTATTAACCAAGCTCACTCAATTAATGAAAGAAAAGTTATCTAGAAGTAGTGTTAACCAAGCTCACTTGGTTACCAAAGAAAATTTGGGAAGATGTAGTTGTTGCAAGCATGAATATTGATGATATTCCTATGGATCAATATTGTAGCTATGTTACTACAATGATATATTACATTCATGACTGAGTTTTCCATTGATGTCAACATAGTAGTTTTTTGTTGTATTTGATAAAAGTACAATGGAAATATCAAGTTGGTAGGGATAGCTAGTTGAGTATTATAACTATCCAAATTTGATGAGAGTAGTGCAGAAGTGAAGAAAACTTCATTACCAAGGTTTTGCTAAGTGATCCAAGGTTTTGTATTTGAAACTGAGGTTTTTGACCTAGTCTACCTAGTTTGATAGTGATTTGTTTGGTTAACAAAACAAAGGAAAGAAGAAAATAACTATAAATTGCATGTTTGAGCAATGAGCTCTTCTTGTAGTTGAAATTGCATGTTTGGGCTGGAGGCTCATCTTGCATACATTGTACTACAACTCGTAATAAGGATTCAAAGTCTCCTAACAGGGACTCTATGTACTATTTCTTTTATATTGGCTGAAATCTTTGTAGATGACACATTTTTTACTAGAAATGATGACTTCTAAAATCTTTTTTAGAAGAGATGAGAAAAGAATTCAAGATGTCCATGTATGGAGAGATAAAATTCTTTGTGAGATTACAAATTCAACAAAAGAAAGATGGTATCTACATTACTCAATCCAAATATATGAAGGAGATACTAAAGAAATTTGGAATGGAAGATTCAAGACTAGTTGGAACACCTATATCTATTGAACATAATCTTTCCAAGAATAATGATTCCAAAGAAGTAGATCAAACCACGTACAAATAAATTATTGGAAAACTACAATATGTAGTGGATAGAAGGTTTGATATTGCATTAGTAGTTGGTATGGTGGCAAGATTCTTAGAAAATCCTAAAGAAAATCACATGATGGTAATCAAGATAATTTGAGGTATCTAAAGGGTACTCAAGAAAATGGATTATAGTACAAAAAAGGGGACAATCTAGATTTGAAAACCTTCATAGATTTTGAAGAGTTGGGAATTGTTGATGATGGAAAGAGAACCAGTTGTGGAGCATTCTTTCTTGGTAAAAGATTAGTTTCTTTGACAAGTAAGAAGCAAAATTATATTTCTTAGTCTATAGCAGAGGTAGAGTATATTGTAGCAACAATTAATTTTTCCAATGTTGTTTTTTTCAAGAAACTATTGTTAGGTATGAAAATAGAGATCAAGGATCCAGTGGTTATATTTTGTGATAACACCAGTGCAATTAGTATATCAAAGAGTACTATGGTGCATACAAAGACTAAACACATTGCTATAAAATATCATTTTCTAAGAGAATTGCTGCAAAATAAAGAAGTTAGATTGGAATATGTGAATACTAAAGAAAAAATTGCAAACATATTCACTAAGTAGGGATTATTCCCCTATTTGAAGATCACTAAAATGAATTTTAGTGATGCATCAACTAGACCATGTTGAAGATCTGTCTCTTGATGTAGTATTTGAGAGGGTAGAATGCATATGAATTTGTACATGAGGTACATTGATATTCACTGAATATTCGCTTTAGTATAAGATTTTAAAGAGGGAGACTGTGTATCATATCACTAAATTTTTTTTTTAAGATATCAAAGAGGGAGATTTTTTTATTAGAAGAAGATGTTAAAAACAAATTTTTTTGATAAAGGGAGAAACTAAAGGCAAGGGGATTTTACACTAATAGAGGGAGTTCTCATCGATGAGAATCAGAATGAAACTAAGGATATTTTCCTTACATTATTTTGCTCTAAATTTTTTGTTGAATTATGACATGTTGTGTTGCCATCAATGCCAAAGATGGAGATTGTTGAATATAATTGGTTAATTGTGTATTGTCTTTGATGCTACACAAAATGCCATATATTTACTAGTTAGTGTATGTCAAGATCACTCAAGAATTGAAGATGATTTCTTGTGTCTACCAAGCATTCCAGAGTTTTTCAAGTTTAGAAGATAGTGTCTACCAAGTTCACTTAGGAAACAAAGAGAATTTTGTAAAAGTTGAGCATTAATCAAGCTCACTCAGTTAATGAAAGAAAATTTGGATGGAACTATTGTTAACCAAGCTTAGTCAATTACCAAAGAAAGTTTGTTAAGATGTAGTACTAACCAATTTTACTTGGTTAACACAGGAAAATCATTTCTCAGTTAGTGTCTACCAAGTTGGGTTGGCTAACAAAGGATTTTCTTTTTTTGTTATAATAAGTTCAATTGATTTTTTTTTTGGTTCAAGTCAACCAAAGAGATAAATATTAATTATTCTAAGTTGTATTCAAGTCATCTTGACAATGCATATGATATAAATATAAGGTCAACTTGAGGAATGGTTGTGTGCATGTGTATGGAAGAATAGAATATGCTTAGAGGAAGTGAATTAGAAGGATACAAAGAACATCCTTTTGGAGCTACAAGATAAATTTGATCATAAAGTATACAAGCTAGAATTAAGATCTATAATTAGAAATTTACTTGCATTACATATTAGGTCATCTCATTATTACTCTCTAACCATTGTAGTAGTGATCTAAATCTCTTAATAGAGTTTTCTTGAGAGCTATTTGTAAATTCTCTAACAAGGTGTCATTTTTAGATTGAAGTGTCTACAGACCTCTAACAAAGCCACTTCTAATAGGGTGATTAAATCCTCTAGCAAGGTCACACCTAATAGTGTGTTTTGTAATGTTTAATAGGGTTGCCTCCTAACAAGGCTTGCTTTTGAAGAGTGAAAATCAATAACTAGTTACAATTGGTGGTTTTTCTCAAATTAGGTTTCCACATTAAATCTTGGTGTCATTTGTGTTAATGTTATTTCTTTTATGTGTATGCAACTAAGTTAAGTTATGTTAATTAGAGATAATATCTTAATATTTTCATGTCAAGCATTTACCAAGTTACAAGTTGTTATTTCAATGCTTGGTGAGTTGCAACATTTACTAGTGTAAATTGGGTGCCTATGTGTTTGTTGAGCATTGATATTTTTAGTGAAGTTTTTGTTCTATGTTGACATTTAAGGGATCTATGATTTATTTAAGTGGTAACTAATTCATCCCTCCCCTCTAAATTATTCCTCTTATATTTCCAACACAATAAACACTGTGATTGTAAATGTTGATGACAGTAGTAAAGGGAATGGCCATTTGAATATTAGATCAGTGAAAGAGGTATAGAAGACATCAATCTTTGTGGAGAATAGGGACATGACCATTAGATCAGATAAAAAAAGTTCTATTATCAACAAGGAATATTGGAATAAGATAGAATGCAATTAGAGGAATGAATTTTCAGAAGAGGTTCATTTTGACAAGAAGATGGTAATGGGTCAATGCAAGACCATAGATAATATAGAATTGGAGTCTCTTAATGTAGAGGGAATGAGTTATCCATGGACAATAAACACAATTTAAGTGCAGAAAAATAAAGTGAAAATAGTGAGGTTGAATTTGTTAAATTGGATGAAGCCATCATTTTTGGCAATTGGTATGTTGAATAGTTAAAGCATGGTATTTATATCACAAAGAAAAGGGAAACCTTGTGTAAAGATGAAAAATATCAGTTCATGTGGAGCTAATGTATCTCAGATAAAAAAGCCACAAGACATTGCCATAATTCTGATTATTCCTTTAATCCAAGATAGGGTTGAAGAAAAAAAGATCATAGTTTTGTATCCAAGATGAATAGTAGAGATCGAGATCATTTGGAACAATATTAAGATGAAGAAGAAAAAGGACAATGGTTGGACAAAGTCTCAAAATACTAAACAAGGAGGTAGCATCAATATCAAACACAACCCTTGTAGCAAACTCAAGGGACTTGAATTTTTTCAACAAAGGGAGTATGGTGCAAGAGCACCCTAACAACTCCTTTGAATTTTGGATCATAGTTAATATTTTTTGAGTCATGTTAGGTTAGTGAATTAGTTATTTCAATTTCATGTAAGTATTTGTTCAATTAAGGTCATGTAGACCAAGGTTATGTTTCAACCAATATTGGTCAAATTAAGTCAAAGACCCTAAAAGTGGAAATTTCATAGATGGAGTAAAAAGTAGTGTTAAGATTTTCATTATAAGCTTCTAGACCTATTTGAGGTACCAAATATGCATGTGGTAGCATAAAATGCAAAAAAAAGCGTAAAATGTTGCTATGTTGTCAAAAGTATTGTTGACAACATTTTGCAACATGATATCTTTTAGAAGATGGAAGGTCAACCATCTTGGGGATGTGAAATGTCATTCTATTACTCAAGCAATGCAATCTCATGTAGAAATCAGAGAATGGAATGTAGAGAGGAAAGAGGAAAAGTATGGTGTGGCTTTGAATAATAAAAATTAGTTTTTGTGAAATTTTTTGGCCAACTATACTTCTAGGCTCCCTCATGAAATAAACTTGTGAAATCTAGAACTAGTTATAGTTATCTCATTACATAAAAGCCCCAAAAGAGAAGAGATATTCAAAATTAATTACCAAATCACTGCCTAACACCTAACCTACATAATGTAATATATATGTTGATTACATTTTAATTTACAAAAGAGCCCAATGATCATATAAATACAAGTGTTAATCCAATCATTATCTAATGATAAAATGAACACTAGAGATCCAAGCCAAAAATGGGCTCAAAAGCAACCCTCAATGATTTTGATCCAGAATTCAAATTGTAACCATGAGACTAACAAAAGCCATTGGATGTAAACACAAACTAGATACCTAAGCCAAATACAATATCTCCAAAAAGATAAATGAAATCCATAAAATTAAAATAAGTGAGATCATAGAGAAGCCATGATTTAATATGAAGCCCTTTGAAGCTAGCAATTACCAAGGTAGGAATAGTAAAAAAAAATGCAAACATAATTTGACTTCTTATTTATTGTACAAAAGTAAACCATAAAAATCAGTCATATCAAGAACATTTAAAATGATATCATATTTTAAACAAAAATATATACAAAGAGTCTTCAAAATAGAAATCCCCTAAAACTTGGGATACATTGAAGCAAGAATATATAACATCTAAACTTAAATATAAGTATCATAATTTAAAAAATATCACATGAATAGCCATATCAAAACTCCCATAAAAAAGAATGACCACGTTCATTTTATTTCTATTTGTTCAGAAGAACCTAAATAGTCTTCCACTTACATATCAACATCATAAAATGGTAAAAATGGAAGGGGAGCCATAGAAAACATATATTCCCGAATATATTTTTCCACAATTGGAAAACTAAAATCAATATGAAATGGGGGTTAAGTATGCAGGGAGTCAAACAACTCCTCAAAAATAGGAGGGGAGGAAAAAAAAGGATATCTAGATGCAAAAAGATGGCAATGTCTATGGTGCAACTTAAATGCACCTTTACTTGATGGAAATTTATAACACTTCCACTATTTCACATTAGCTATGGATGCATATAAGTTTCCCTATAGCCACCACCCAAAAATATTTGCCCACACAAAAATGATTGCCAAATGTCATGTGAAGTACAAAATACATATGCATCAAAAAGACTTTAGGCAGTACCTAAGTTAAATGAATTGATCTAAAAATAATGACAAATGTTTAGGAATTTGTGTCATCATTTATTCGTATGCCAAGTGAATTCATCAATATATCATATTTGTAAAAAGTGTTCAAGGGATAAAAGTAATTACCCATCAGTCCATCATAGGACATGGAGTATAGATGGGAGAAGATTACACCTTGTGTACATAATAGTTCAAAAGATTTCCACCAAATTGAATGGATCCTATAATCAATATTAACACTACTTGTGTGCCTAACCTCATTAGTTGTTGGTCTAGTTCTCTTTAACCACTAGCTAGATAGTATGCTACATGTATTTTTAGGGTAAAGTACCATAGTGTTTTCATGTTCTCATGGTATAAATTTAGGGAAGATTGAATTTTTTCTTTGTTGTTTTAGGTTTTCATCTTCTAGGTTGACATTGTACCCCTTCTCTTTATAATGTAGTTGTCCAAGAGTTTATAAGACACTTCTGTGGTAATAAGAATAAAAGGTATCAACATTAAAGAAACATGACAAAGGCTTGTGTATAAGTTTCATTGTGTTGGGAGAGTTGCAATCATTCATGGAATGCTAAAGAATCATTGAAAGAGTTGGGCAACAAGATAATGGAGATTTGAATTAGTTTCTTGGAATAGTAATGAAACCCTCATTAATGATAGGGTTTGAAGGCTTAGTAATCTCCATAGTGGCTAGGTTCCCAAAAACTAGAAGTTTGGACACTCTTGATAACATAAATATGTAGGCAAGTTCATTGATCCAAGTTCTTTGAGGGTTTTGTCAGTTTGTGGGTTAAGTGCATCTTTAGGCCTATTAGCCTAGATTAGGGCCTACAATTTGAATGCTTTAATGAGTAGTTGAAAACCTAAGATTTTGAAGTTTACTAGAGCTCAATATTTAGTATTTTAATCCTCCTTTAGTTTTGGTAGTTGTTTTGAAAGATTTTAATTTCTTTCTTCAAAACCCCAATATAAGGCTACAAGGAAGATCCCTCATTAGGTCTATTTTTTAGGAGTGGTGTTTGGAGCCTACTAAGGTGCATGCAACCTTGAGAATCTTTGAAATCACTTTGTTTATGGCTATTTAATCCCTTGGAATAATTTTGGGTGTGGAGTTTGTGAAAGATCCTAGAGGGTATGAGAGAGGGGAGATGTTGTGTGGTAAGAGGGTAATTGTTTATGTTTGTAAAGATCTAGGTAGGGACACTAGGAAGATGTGAGTGTGTCATAAGAATAAGGCCAACTACCCAATCTCTAGCCTTGTGAGAGTCCTCGGGGATTGGTAGTGATATGCTTGGTAAATCTTGGAAGAAGTCAAGTGTATGATTTGTAAGAAGAATAGGTAGAACACCTCTCTACTTGCATCAGATTTTTTAGGATGTTTTAAGATATTAAGTTTAAGGATTTAGTGCACCTATACACCACCAAAAGGGAAAGGGCTATAGAGGCACAAAAAATGTCAACCATACCAAGTGGGTGTGCTTAGTTTTTTTTCCAAAACTTGTTAAAAAGAAATAGAAAGAAAATGTTTTTTGTGGTTGGATAGCCGCTACTCCACTAAAGGATAGGGAAATATGGTGATTTCATGGTTATGGTGTGTGGCATGTGTGGGATGTTTCTCTTTATTATTTTTAGAAAGATGACCCTTTATCACTTATTTAAATTTTTGTCAAGTGTAGGGTATGAGTGATGGTTGTGAGGAGGGATCCATGTAATCAAACTTCTCTCTCATCATTCTTAAGTGACTATTATGTTTCCTAAATCATATTTTAGATAAATTATTGATAGTAGTATTGAAATTGGATGAGACATTATTCTAGTGGATTTCCAACATCATTCCAACTAAGGATTTCATGCATTTAGAGAACCATTGCAATTTTAACATTGATATTGCAAATTAGGGGCCAAGAAGACCTCTAAGATCATGAAACTTTGGTAGTAAGAATTATATATAAAGAGATAATTTTTCATCTTTGAAATAAAATCCATAACAATGAAGTTCCATGTATACTTAATACTTGTGTCAATCATCATGTATCTCCTATTGTTCTCCAACTATTTGCAATCTTAGGGCCCCAAGTTGTAGGGTTATAATGTTCACTTGATGGATTGACCACATGAAAAAATTGCCCTTTGTTTAGCATTTCTTCTTTTTTGAGTGAAATCTTTTTTCATAGTGAATAAAATGGTAGTATAATTCTCAACTTTAGAGAATATTTTAGACTTGTCACTTTTCTACTATTTTTTAGTTTCTCTTGTCAAGTCTTTTAGGGTGTACTTAGCACAAAATACTTTGTTATAAATTAGGAATGTCAAGATATTTAAAATATTCATCTAGATGCTCATCAATCCATTTCTTAATCCACTTTGTTAATGTAATGAGTAGATCCACAATTAAGGACCTCACATCCTCATGTGTTCCGCATAACAATTCCATGGCTTCTTCAATCCATTCCAAATTTATGAATCCTTTTGGCTTCATCTGTTAGAGGTACTTCAATATTTCTATTAAAGAGATCTCAATAGCCTTCAATGTATACATATTCCTTGAGCTAAAGCTCTCTATGCATTTCTGCATGATAATCCTCAAAGGATTTTAAAAGAGTTTCTACAAATCAACTACAAACTTTCACTATTGCATTGGACAATATGAAAACAATAATAGGTATTTTTAGAGTGGTACATTTTCTATAACATACAAATAGAAAACTAATGCACTAGAAAATATGTATAATTCATTTAAGTTAAAAATAGAGTAGGCATATGAACCATTTGAAAAGATTCCTTATATTAAAAGGACATCTCATGGGACACATAGTTGTAGCATGTGAAGAATGATAAGTGGGCTCCTTATGTAGGCGTTGGTAGATGGAATGGTATGTTCAAATATGCAATGGTTTTAGGATAATGTAAAACTATAATTTATAACATTTAATTCTTTTTTATAGTGATATGTGCTCTTCAATTGATGAATTAGACCATGACATGTTAGAGGTTGGGAATGGAAACATGACCATAGAGGAATATTGATCTCATGATGCACATACCTCCCACAAGTTCAAGAAATAGCTCCCACAACCCTTGTTGAAAATTACTCTAGCACATACAAGAGATGAGTATTTAGCTATTGCAGTCATAATTCCCTAGTCCACACCAAATGCTCAGTGCTAATAGCTTAGTTAGTATTGGAAGCTTTAATGAATGATAAATTATGCTTTCTACACACTAAATGCTCAATTCCAATAGCTCCAATACCAGTGTAGAGATGAGAACATGAAATAAACAAGTAACAAAAAAAATAATTATTTTATTATTTGAACCCAAGCTGGTCAAAATTATGACAAACTTGGGAAACCCAAAGTTGGTCAAAATTTTGACCAATCTAGGCATAAAAACCAAAAAAAGGTATTTAACAACTCTCTACAAGAGTTGGTTAAAATATAGGTAGAAATTTGACCTATAATTTACTAGTGTTCCACCACTATTTTTCTTGACAAATTTTTTTCTCAGTTTCTCATTAACTCTTAGGGAAAATTGGTATTCCTCCTCAATAATGGTCATTCAAACCAGACTCAGCTCATCCTAAATTCTTGTATTTAACCCATTAAGATAATGGACCACTTTCTCCCTGTCATCTTTTTCATGACTAGTTCTGATGAGAGCTCGGTAAAACACTCTAGTATATGCTTGAACAAATTTTCCTGCTTTCTTCAACCCTTGCATTTTCTTAAATAGATCAAGTTCATAATCCATGAGAATGAACTATTGCTTCATTTTACCTACCATCCAATCACATTTGGTGATTTTTTCCTTTCCTCTTTTATTTTGATCCAATTAGATCTCTTGTTAGTAGATCTTTGCATGACCTTTTAGTTTGGCCTTCACAAATTTGACCATATCTAGATCTTCATAATCAAAAGTATTCTTCCAATTCATTGATCTAGCTAGTCAATTCCTTTGGGTTGAGATTTCTAAAAAGTTTGGGAACATCAAACTTAGAACTTTTTCCAATACTAGAAATAACATTAAAAAGATTTGTCTCCTTTGGGTTAAGAACTTCCTCTACTTTCATCATCTCCTATGACAAGATCCATTCCTCGATGTATCTATTCTTGCATTGCTTGGATTTTCCTCTAGAAGTTCTAATATCCTGAGGTGTAACAATTCAACTCTTCCACCATCCTCTCTTTGTGGAGGCATTTTCGCATTTTTACTAAAACCCTAAACTGCCTCACAGTTGATGATCTATTTACATGCAAGCCCAAAAAGTAGTCCAAGTGAAAACTATCTCATGGTTGACAATCTATCCAAACTCAAGAACTCTAGCTATGATGCCACTTGATGAAGGATACTCCCTTTAATACCATAAACATATAAGAGAAATATAGAAACAAGATTAATTGAGAGAAAAAAATGGGCTTCTTATTTTTGCCACAAATGCAGAATTACAAAATTACAATATGATAACCCACATGGGCACATTCATTACGATAATTTATAATACAAAGTTGTGAACTATCACCTAGAGTTGTCCTAGACAAAATTCAATCCTTTCTTAAATAGATAATTGTTTGCTGCTCAGGATGGTTCTAGACATTCAAACTTAATACCTAGGGCTGATAGATCCTAACAATACATATAGAGTTAGCTAAATATACCTTTGACATTTATTTGACAAATTTCAAGTAGCCTAACTTGGGAAGGCCATAACTCTCAAGGCATTTCTCTGATTAGCTATTGTAAGCACTTTTGAGAAACCTCGGCTCCTAATCCACAAGATTGGATCCACACAAGTGCCCACTTGTTGAATTTTTGGACCTCATCTAGTGCCTCTAAGGCCTTCAAAATTGAATTCAAAGAATTATTTCCAAAACTTTCCACAAAAATTTGTAATAACTTCTCTGATATTCAAGTGGGAGCAATGCGATTTTTATGGTATGCTTTAATTATAAAATGAAACTTTATGTAGAAAATCATAACATTCTTAACCCATATGACAAACTTACTAAAAATGGTAAGCTCCTAGAAATAGTAACCCCCATGTCTTCTAGTCCTTATTAAAATAGAAAAGTCTAAAAATAAAAAATATTTTTTGGTAATGCAAGATTTCCCTCACACTCGAGGTGCTCCTACATCAGACTTTCAGTTTGACCTTCACAAATTGTATCCTATTAGGATCTTCAATATCTTCTTGCTCAAAGTATTCATCCAATTCAATGACCCAATCTATTGGTCATGTTTTTACTTCATATCAATCTAAATATATCTCTTAGTGAATGTTCTATGGTTTCTTTTGTGAAATTTAGGGTCCAGTCTCTTTAATTTATTTAACCCTAGATTATCCCTAATCTTTGTTTCACTAAAATTTTGCCCTAGAAAATTTTTTGGGCTATGTACCTTTTCAAATTAATTTGAGTTAGAGAAATATTTTTAAAACTACCCCTTTGTATTTCTAGAACCTTTTAAAATGTTGTTCACATTATTTTCTAAATTTCTTGAAATAATCTTTAACCATTAGATCTCTTCAAGATCGATGGTGGTCGCTTGCATTCATTTTATTTCTAGTGACATAGTGACCAAGCAACATGCACATGTCAAACCCAATTAATTAATAAATAATGTTTTAAGGTTTATGATCCACACTAATAGATTTTCATATGATCAATGGTGGTTTCCTTGTCACCATTGGAAACTATAAGGTTTTTACCCTTGGTGACATAGTGACTACCCATAAAAGGGTATACTATAGGGCCAAACCTAAATATGGCACCATGAATTTATTTTCCATTAATAGCCATGTCAATTTGTTAGTGTTAGATGACACTAAAGATGTGCATTGAAAGAGATATACTATTGATCTACACTGTCAGATCTCTTGAAGATCGATGGTGGTCATGTTGTTGCTATGAGAAATTACATGAACTTTACCACTAGTGACATAGTGACTGAAGGGAAATCTTATGGGCCCACCCTTATTCATAATGAGATTATCACATGAGTCCTAATATCTTATGCAAGGGATAGCAATGATGGTCACTATGTCACCATGGGAAGTTGCTCAAATTTTACCCTTGGTGACATAGCGAGAGCATAACATGTGTCCAAAGGCTCAAGTGGGTCCAATGTAAATTGCCAGTAGTGAAAGGAAAGGCTTATATGGAAGGATTTAACTCGATTGACTACCAACTTGGAGGGTTGAAGCTAATTCATAAATTTTTTTATTTTTTAATCATTAGATTTAAAAAAAATTAATGGCATGTTGTTAAAATTGGAAGATGGTGCCACTCTATTTCTCTATAATCCATTTATGAGAATTAAGGCTCCTTGTGCTAAGTAAAGCTAGGGTTATAGTGTAGGATCTATAGATTACTCTTTATGTAGATGAATTTTAAATTTTCTAAGAGCCAAGAACCTGTTAAAGAGATATTTTCTCCTTGATCAAACTGTGAAGAATTTTCTATACTATCAATTCACTATAGAATTCAAAAAGAAGAAGAAAAAGAGAGAAGTAAGTATCTCAATCTATAATATAGTTCAAAGAATTTTAGTTTTTATGCATTATTATCAAATATATCTCCAAAGAAGGGTTTCTTAGGGAAATAAGAATATGCTAGTAGGAATATACATGATGATTTCTTGGAGCAATTAACTAAGTCCACAAACACGTCAACCCAAATGAAAAAGCTAATTTCTGTGAACCCTAGACTCAAGATTGTAGATGGTTTATATGATAAAGGGAATTAGACTAGGGATGCCATTACTTCTAAAACAAGGCTCCATATATTCAAGAAATGGTTTCTAGAAAGGAAGTTATTTGCCCCACATGGAAATATCTGGAATTTTGATTTGGGTAAGTTATTAGTCCCTAGAGTTTTCATGGATTTAGACCTTCTCACAATCGTAGCCCTAAATTATGAACTAGTAGCCAATATAGTGAGAAGGGTAGATGGGGAATATCTAATCAGAATTAATGTAGAAGAGATTCAAGAGGTTTTTTGGTTAGAGCCGAGCATAGATTATCATGAGGTTATTGACATTTAGGGGTTGGAAAAGGAGTATCTACCTAAAAAAAATCAAGTAAAGCAAGGTACATTGAGAGGACACCTGACCACAATTGGGAATTTGACCTTTGTTACAACATCAACTAAGGAAACTTTCAAGCAACAATTTTTCACTACTAGGGCCATACACATTTAATTGACTTTATTTAGCATTTTTGGTGAGGATGAACAAGATTTTATGCCCATAAAGTACATATACATAATGACATAGATTTCTTCTTTTGGTGTGAATATCATCTTTGATTTTGCATCTTATTTAGTAGAGGAAATTCACTTATGTTTAGTGGGGATTGCAAAGAGAAAAGTTGAGAAAATATTTGGCCATAATTCATTGTTGATGTGCATGTTCTTATTTAAAGGGGTTACTTACTTTGAATTAGAGATGGCTTTAAATAGAGAATATGAGGGAGAAGCTCTACTAGTCTAGTTATGGAGTACAAATATGGCCTAGGATGCAAAGGAGCCTAGCTTTGTTAGATTTGATTGGTGCTTTATATTTAAGTTGAGAAACCTCATATTAAGTGACAATCCCACAATTCCCAAGGCCTTGCTAGATTTTATCAAGCCTACGAACAATCTTGCTAGTTTGAAGGCATCCCACAATTGGGTAGATATCATACCCTACCCTATATTTATAGTTTTTATAGCATATGGATTCCAAGGGAATCCCCATTTACTTCCTTACCAAGTACCACTAAAAGTTGGAATAGCTGAAATGCTATGGTAAATAGTTGAATTGGAAGAAGTTGAATTGACTTGTCAATCTACGAGCTCAATTTTCCCAAGTTGCATAGGTTCTCACCAGTTTATAATCACCAATGGTTGTTGGTTGTATTTTTATAAATTCTTTAACCAATATAAAATGGTTGTCTGACACATTCATTTCAATGATAGTGAGGGATTCTTTGATATATTCAGATGGAGGGCTAAGACTAGTGCCAAGGATCATTAGCCATATTTCCTTAAAGACATAATAAGAAATGAATTCTCTCTTTAGGAGAAAAAGATTAAAAAGGAGAAGTGGATAGATTATTCTAGGGTTTTGAAATTTATTAATTGTTTTCATAAGGGCTATAAGACTCTTTAAGATGCAAAGGTAGAGGTAGATAAATTAAATAAATTGATGATCACTTTTCTAGAGATCATGGAGGCTATGAATGAGAAGAAATTATTCTTTATTGATTCTTATCCTTATAAGGCCCAAGAGGTCATGAGAAAGTTGTCTTTCACCCCTTCTATAGGATCAAGGTAGTTAGTGATTCAAAGAAGACTTGGCTATAATATAATTCAGAATAAGAGGTCTATAGTGGACAATGCAAAACAAATAATTGGATCAACTAATGATGTTTTGGAGGAAGGCTTGATAAGCGCATTCCAAAGAGATAGAGGGTAGAAGAAAAATAGGTGTCTTAAATAGAGGAATAATCACCCACTCAGTCCCCATTACATATAGGAGATGAACAACTCATTAAGGAGTAGATTGAACAATTAGGATCCCAAGGGGGAGTCTTTATTAGTACTACAAAATTAAAAGAGGGGAATCCTTAACAACTTCCTATGCCAAGCCTTGAGTTAACTATTTCTAACTATAGAGCAAGGGATTTGGGCCTTGTTATAGAACAAGCCAACCATGAATTCATTTTTGATGATAGTTTTGTTAAATCTATAGCCTTTTATCAGTTTGGATGGAGGACCAATATCTAATTGTTTAAAGAAATGTGTAATAAGATGAAAATAGATAATCTTGAGATGGAAGAGGAAAATATACAAAAATAAATAAAGGAGAAAATGATGCAAGAGTTTAAAAGCTTGACCCTTGAAGAGGGGATAAAAAGGATAAAATCATCTGGGGTTTTGTTGATGCCAAATTGGGACATTGTTAATGGTTCTTAATTCTATCACCAAAAAATTAAATGTAGATGACAAGGTGAAGAAAGAGATGAAAGGTGCTAAGTTCAGCTTGAAAGCCTGATGATATTAGCTTGAAAGGAAATTTGTTATAAAAAAGGTAGAAGATACTACAAGTGAAGATGCTATAGAGCTAGGTGTTGGGTCAGCCAACTTCACCCTAGCCACAACTCAAAGGGATAAAAGGAAAATATTAGAGTTATAGGATAGGTGTCAGAAAGTTTTAGCTACTTATAATAGAGAAGTTCAAAAGAGAATTAAACTTGAAAATAAGTTCATGGGGCACCAGGGGAAATCTAGTAGGCCTAGGCTCACTTACCCTTATCCACTAGTTGATCCTTTTAAATCCATTCCACTTATTGAAATTTGAGACACACCATAGAGACCTCAGTATTACATTACAAAGGATTTTGAAGAAGAAAATAATAAATTGTGGGTATTGCATGTAGAGATAGATATCCAAGATGAGGATTGGTTAAGGAAAGCTGTCATGTATTTATTTGATAAAATTTGTTGGCCAACATTTTATGAACAATTAGAAAAAGTAATAAACATATGGGATGAGCTAAAAGAAAATGATGATGCTCTAAATCCAATTGTAAATAAATGAAAAAAGAAGGACAAAGATGTCATGATTTTATGTATTTCAGTTATTACTTAGTCTTGTGAGCACATAGAAAAGACTTATGACTTGACTAATGATTTCTCTAAGTTTGATAATAAGAGAATTGCATTACAAAGAAGAATCATTAATTATCTTGAAGAATATAAGAGTAAAAATGTTGGACTCTTTCGCCATGCCCTACATAGAAAGAATAAGTTGAAGAATAATGTGGAATGGGCCCAATATTGAATGACCTATTGTGTCTTCAAATGAAGAGTCATAAATGAAAAGGAAAATGCATGGTGGGAAACTACAACTAAAGAAGTTGTAAAAGTACAATTATTTTATGATTCTTCAAGAGAACATTATGTTGAGATTGACAAATTGGAGAATATGTGATCAAGAAATAGCATGATATTCTGAATTTTAATTGGCTAGATGACACACTTTTTGACAAGTGGATGGTAGATTTTGTTCATGAAAAACAATTGGAATATGGTGAAATTGATGCTAATGAAATGGAACCAGATGAAGTGAAAATAATTGATTCACCAATAAAAGTAGAAAAGGATAGAGATAAGGAACCAATTGCAATTACAAGCATAAAAGACTAAATAGATGAATCAACAATAAGACAACCAATTTTGACTGTCAATCTATCAATACAAGATCACATAGATGGAAAACCTCAAGTTCAACTTAGCTGTCAAGTACCAAAAAAAAGCCCATAACATGCAAGTCCAATGGTCACACACTTTGAGGAAGAACAAAAACAAAAAAGCCAGTCATAAACTCCTTAGCATTGAAAAATTCAGCAAAAGTGGTCACATAAGAGAATATTCATGATGAAGGACATTCTATTGCACCAATTTTTGTCTTTTTGTGATATTAACTTTGTAAATATCTTTCTATCTTAAGGAAAACTATTAGTGCTCTCTAGACTAGAAACTTGTTGAATCTTACACTATACAAGTGAGATTCTAAGGCTAGAGAAAGGGTTTGATTTATTGTATAAATTTTAGTTTTGATATGTTTTATTCAATCTAGTTTTTGGTGCAAGTTTTATGATATATTTCTCTACAAATATGAGAATACAATAATTTTCTAGGATCATGGTTTCTTATCTTGAATTATTTTGAGTTCTATTCTTATGTTATATAATTTTCAAGGAGAATTAATATAAAGAAGAACTATCACCATATATTTTCTCTTTAAATCTTGTCTCTATTTTTATTGACTAGCTATTTTGAGGTTGTGTGGGCAAAGTATTTCTCAATTGAATGCAACTAGGATAGGTCATATATCAGTTCACAATTGCTTTTGATTTAATGAATTGAGTAAATGCTTCAATGAATGTGATAGGATCTCTAGATAGGAAGAAGGATTTATGTAAGAATGAGTTTTAGTGAGAATTGTTGATAATATTGATTGTAATGTAGTTGATTAGGTCAAAAGGTTTGATATACTCTAAATCCCAATGGATGAGGCACTGATTAATTAATTTAGTGTACATATGATGAAATCATGGGCACGCATCAAGAACAATCTTAAAATCAAAATAAATTTCACTTTAAATGTATGAAGAATGTCATAGCTATTTAAAACTTGTTTATATTTGATCTCCAAATCTTAGTTAGCTACTATTACGCAGAATTATTTGTAGATATAAGAAGAACTATGCCCAATCTATTGTAAGAGATGAATAAAATGTGGAAGTAGTATCAAGTTTTGAATCTCTTAATTCCTCAATTGCATCACCTTGGTTTTGCAAAGCCAATAGAGTAGGAAATCTAATATGATTTTGTTAAAGTTGGGTCTAGATATGAAGTTCATCTAGTCGATCATGGGAAATAACTAATCCTTAGGTTATTTTGATCTTTACCATCCTAGTATTAAGTATTTTATTGCGTAGTAATGTAAAAATAGCAACACAATCAATCAATTTCTCCAAGTTAAGATCTCCTAAAAATATGGGAATGTTAAACTTAAGTTTTTTCCAATATTAGAAATGGGCCTAAAAATATTTTCCTCCTCTGGGTTTAGAACTTCATCTTTAACTTTTGGATCAACATTTCCATATACTTCTCTTTCATCCTCACTTTCATCTACTATGGAAAGACTCATCCCTCTATGCATATGTTCTTGCAATACTTTCATTTTTCTATAGAATGCTTTAAAATCCTCATGTGGAACACCTCTGATTCTTCCACCATGCTCTCTTTGTGAAGGAATTTTTTCATTTTCTAAAACCCTATTACAAACTACTTCACAATCAATAATATATCTACACACATGACCCAAACACAATCTTGGTGTAAATCACCTCACAGTCGATGATTTGTCTACACACTTAGGAAATCTTGCTTTAATACCACTTGATGAAGGGTGCTCTACTTCATACCACAACACACACAAAAATAGATAATAACACAAATTGAGAGAACAAAAGATAGTCATCTTATTATCATCACAAATATATAATTATAGAATTACAATGATCAAACCCACATGGGTGCCTTCCTTATAATAGTGTGCAAGATAGAGTTGTGACTATCACCCAAAACTTCCCTAGAAAACTTAGGGGCCTTCCTTATTTAGGCACTTTTACCACCCAGGAAGGTTCTAGATAGTAATCCCTAACCCTTGAGTTTGACCAATCTCATATTATATTATTTCATTACACTTTATTACATAGAATTATCTAAAGACAATTTATAAATTACATATTTAATTAAGTCCACTTTTAGAGGCCATAAATAATCACCCAATGGGATATAATAACCCAATTTTAGAATCCTTAGTAAAATATCTATAGTGGTTGATTACACAATCATTCATTATTAGATGTGAAGTTTGAATAGCCAAAATTCATACTAAAAATATGTAAGAACTACACTAATACATATCATATGGTAATGAAACTCATCTAGAAGGATGACATGGCTAAGATGAACCTCCACATATGAGATTAGAATAATATGAGTACATAATATCAACTTATTAAAATTAGCAAGCTCTCACAAATAGCAACTCTGCATAGGAAAAACCCCTATTAAAAACACAAAACTGGAAAACTAGAAATATAAATACTTTTAGGTGATGCAATATTACCTTTACACACAGGATGCTTTGGTTTTAGAATTTTACTTCTTATAATTAGTTATATTGGGAGTTATCATTCCCTATGGTTCTATGCAACTCTGTCTGTGTGTGTGTGTGTGTGTGTGTGTGTGTGTGTGTGTGTGTGTGTGTGTGTGTGTGTGTGTTAACCTAAATGGATATCTCACATAAATATGTTAACCTAAATGGATATCTCACATATATATGTTACATATTGATAGAGAATTCTAACCCTACATTCATATCCTTCATGATAGGAAATTATTTTTAATACAATTCTTAGTCATTGTAATAAAACTTTCTTTATCATTATTAAATAATCAACAATATATATTGTTGTCACAACATTATGGAGAATTTTTTTCCATACAGTTTATTCTTATCTTTTATTTCACACTTCTACATCATCTAAATAGTTGTGTTGAGATGTATAATTTCCCTTTCATGAACAAGATATAATTAAATAGTTTTCACTATTGAAATCAATTTTAAAACTTATATCTCAATTTTTACCATAATTCTATTCCAAATACTCCTACACTACACCTAAATCTCATACTTCCCTTAACCATTTGTCATATTTTACTGTAACACTTAAGCACTTATTAACCGTATCCATAACACTAAGTGACATATAAATGAAACTATAAACGTTGTATCTTAATTCTAACCCTATCTCTATATATAACTATCCAAAACATTTAGTAATTTATATACCTAACCTTAACCCTATCTATAACAATTCTACTGAATAGAAATAATTTTTTTTAATAGGGAGAGAGAGAGACAGAGAGATTATGGGGTGTATCAAGAGAGTAAATAGATATATTTATATATTAGGGGATGGGACTAGGGAGAAGGGATGGAGAGAAAAAAAATTAGGGAGAGTATCTAGAGATTAAGGAGGGATAGAGATAGATTGAGGGTATATCGAGAGAGAGAGAGAGAGAGAGAGAGAGAGAGAGAGAGAGAGAGAGAGAGAGAGAGAGAGAGAGAGAGAGAGAGAGAGAGAGAGAGAGAGAGAGAGAGAGAGAGAGATTATAAGGAGGTCTCTCTCTCATACTACAAAAATGGATATAATCTAAAACCCTATCCCTACTACAATATATAACCCTCATTATAATCTTAAAAAAATTCATGTTTAGTCCTTATTATAATTATAACCTTGACCCTAACTCTACTCCTAATCATAATTGTAACTATAAAGCTAACCCAATTCCTAAATGTAACCCCTTTCTTAATCATATTTCCTAAGATTAAAATATAACCTTAAGTTACTTAGTATTATAATTCTTAACCTTGCTTTAACCCTAACCTAAACCTAAACCTTAACTCTAATTGTAACAATAGTTATACTCATATCCATTGCATTACCTATTACCTATGTAAGTCTTATAGAAAGCTTATCTATGAAAATACATATATCTAAAAACCTAACCATATCCCTACTATTATTTTCATCTCCTACTATAATCTCATTTACAAGTACATGTTTGACCCTTAATCAAATTATAATATTTGACCCTTACCATAATTATAACTCAATAAGAAATTTGTTCAACTCTCCCCTCAGGATTCATGATAAGGTCTTAACTGCCTCTTATGTATTGTAAGTTGAGGGGTTGTATCGGGCATTGATAGATTGACCTTTTGGTGCAACAAAAACCCCACTCTAACAAGTGGTATCAGTGCTTACTCGTAGGTTTGAAGCCTCAAACCCTTGGGTAACATTGAGGGGGAGATTTGTGATATGGGCTTAACCACCTCTTGTGTATCATAAGTTGAGTACTTGTATCAGGCATTGACTGATTACTCTTTTGGTGTAATGACAACCTCACTCTAACAAATGCTAACCTTAACCATAACACTAATCCTAGCTCTAGACCTATCTCCAACTCTAACCTTATCCCTAACTATAATCCTAAACCTAAACTTAATGGTAACCATAGTTGTACTCCTATCCATTAAATTACCCATCACCTTTACAAGTCTTGTAGAAAGCTTAACTATAATAATACATATAATATAAAATCCTAACCCTAATCTTAATCATAACTATAACCCTTTCCCTAAATGTAATCCTAACTCAAACCTTAACCCTAACCCTAACCCCAATCCTAACTCTAACATCAACCTTAACTCTAACCCTAACACTAATGTTAACCACAAAATTCTAACCCTAGTTGTACTCATATCTATTACATTACCCATCACCTTTGAAGTTCTTATAGAAAGCTTAACTATAACAATACATATAATCTAAATCCCTAACCCTAACCCTATTGCTATCTATAAGCTCTATTATAATCTTAAATAACTACATGTTTTACCTTTACTCTAATTATAACCCAAAACAATAACCCTTCTCCTAATCATAAGGGTAATTGTGATCCTAACCCAATTTCTAAATGTACCTCTATGCCCAATCATGTTTCCTAAGCCTTCCATATAAATGTATGTCAATAAGTATTATAGGTTCTAACCCTAATGATAGCCCTATATATAATGATATCTTTAACATTTACTCTAATGTTAACCTTAAAAGGGTAACTATAATTGTAACCCAACTTCTAAATGTAACACTTTCCCTAATCATATTTCATTAGCCTTAAATCTAATCATAATTCAATCAATATCATAGGCCCTAACCATAACTCTAACTCTAACCCTAATGCTAATCCTAACCCTAATCATAACCCTAACTCTAACCCTAAAATATAACCATAACTCTAACCCTAACCCTAAACATAACCCTAAACCTATCCCTAACTATAACACTAACGATGACCCTAACCCTAATTCTAATTCTAACTCTAACTCTAACTCTAACTCTATCCATAACTCTACTCCTAGCAATAAGATTTTGTGTAACAATATCTTTAAAATAAAAATAAATTAAGGTTATGTATCTCTTTGAGCTCTTAGAGAGGACCTTGGAGCTAGGAGAGTCTTTAGGAATGATAGAGGAAGGTGAGATTGTTGAGATTGAAGGGGGGATCCCTTCCCTTTTCTACAAGGAATTGAGGATCTCCTAAAAACCCTCATGAGGGATATGGTGATTAAGGATGTTTGTAGGGATTTAGAGGAAAAGTGTAAGCAGATACTAGAAATCAAGGGCAATGATTTGGTAGACAAAGAGGTGGCTTGTATGCTTAGCTAGAGTGAGGAATCTCTCCTATATGATATAATGGTAGAAAAAACCATTATTACATCTACCTCTTCCCCTCCTCAAGAAGAGTAGGGAAAATGGAAAACCCAGAGAAGATAGACCAGAATTTAGAAACTGCAGGGTGAGAAGGAGATAAAACTAGATGTGTGGAAGATGATGAAGTAGAATAGAAGGATTAAATAGATGTAAAGGGGGGTGGTTAGTGGTAGGAAACCAAACCTAGAGGCTATGGCCAAGGGTACGAAATGATTATACTATCATGGAATATGAGGGGGTTGAATAGCCCTTAGAAGTAGTTTGTGATTAAGCAACAATTGTCTAATCCAAGAAGGAATTTCCTTCTAATTTAGGAAGTTAAAAAGACCATGGTAAATCTAGATAGTAATGTGGGTTATATTTGGTCAAGGGCTATGTATTAGTATAGTGAAGTAGAGGGAGCATCAAGAGGTGTGGCCACCTTTTGTAACCCTAGTGTTGTAAAAGGGGATTTCATATATAGTTTTAATTACTACCTTATTATTGAGGACAAGATGGATGAGGAGACTTGAAATGTCATTGATGTGTATGCCCTAAAGATAGACAAGTAATATGTTAGCTCTGTGAGAATTTGTTTAACATCCTCTCCTGTTCTAAGAACTCCTATGTGGGCAATTTTAATTCCCCACTATACCCCTCAGGGAAGTTGGGAGGAGCAATGGACTTTACTAACAACATGAAGGATTTGGCTGAGTTTATAAACCAAAATGACTTGATGGATTTGGAGATGAGAGGTGTTAAATTTAAATGGTCAAATAATAGAAAGGGGGTTGACCTCATACAAGTCAAACTGGACACACTCCTTGTCCTAGCTCATTGGTATGGGCTGACTTCCTCCACTCTCATGGGATTTTCTAGGATACTCTTGGATCATGCCTCTATTATTTTTAATTGGAAAGAGGAGGCACATGGTGGACCAAGACCTTTTAGATATGAAATTATGTGGCTATCTCATCCAAACTTTAGAACTTGTGTTGAGGAGTGGTGGAGAATAAATATTGAGGGTACTACAATGTTCATGCTCTCAGCTAAACTAGACGATGTGAGAAGAAATTTTTTTCATTGGTATAAGAGATACTTTTGTGATATTTTTAAGACCAAGAAGAAGGTGGAAGGAAAATTGGAGGATCTCCAAAAGGTGATGGGGGAGGTTTTGGCCTCAGAAGGTATGATACTTGAAGAGGAAAACTATAGGAAGGTGAAAAAGAAACTATGAATAGGGAGGAAACATTTTAGAAATAAAGATCAAGAATATTATGGCTAAAGTTGGGAGATAGGAATACAACATTCTTTCACAGGTGTACCTCTAAGCATAAAAGTATAAACACCATTGACTCTATGATGGATGATCATAATATAAAGTTGACAAAGATGAAGGAGATTAGAAATTGGGCTAGCAGTTACTTTAAAAATTCTTACAGGGAGGAGAAAAATTCCTTCAATAGGGAGGATAGGAAGTGGTTGATTGACTCCATACCTAATGTGATCTCAAGGGAGGAAAATGATGAGCTTACACAATAGGTCATGAAGGGGGAAGTGCATAGAGTTGTTTTCTCCATGGAGGCCTACAAATCTCTAGGTCCTAATGGTTTCCCCTAGCCTTCTTCCAACATTTATGGGATGTTATAAAGGTTGATGTGATTATAACAGTGTGTGACTTCTTTAGGACTAGGAAGTTGCTCATGAGAATTAGTAAAATGTTTATAGTCCTAGTCTAAAAATTAAAGGACTCAGGGGTTCTTTCTAACTTCAAAGACATTATCTTATGTAATACTATCTATAACATCTTTTCTAAGATATTAGTGAAATGCCTAAAGTTGTTTCTCCATAAATTCATAAAGAATACTCAAAACGGGTTTGTCTCAAGTTGCCAAATTCTAAATGTTGCTATCACTACTCATGAGGTACTTCACTCAATATATAAGAGTGGTAATTTAGGTATAGCTCTAAAGTTAAATAATTACAAAACTTGTGATAAAATTAGCTAGCTCTTCCTATAGAGATTCATGGAGAAGATAGGTTTTAGTCAAGGAATTATTAATAAAATTAGGATGATGGTTGAGATTGTCAACTACTCAGTGTGGGTGAATGGTTCACCCTAGGGAAAATTCAATGGGGAAATAGACCTAAGGTAGGTAGACACTATTTCTCCTTACCTATTCATCATGGTTGGTGAATTTCTAGGAAGAGCTTTCTTGAGAAAGGTAGAAAGGGGAGAGATCATAGAATTAAACTATCAATTTCCCTCCCAATGGAAGCCATACAACAATTTGTGGATGATAGCTTCCATAGTGGGGACTCTTAGGTATTACAAGCTAGAGACTAGAAATATGTCCTCAAGTTCTACATTGTTAATGTTAGCCAAAAAATTAACTTGGATAAAAGTAAGGTAAAACTATTCAACAATAAATCAATTATTTAGAGAAGTGTACTGAGTATTCTAAGATTCAATATTTCCTCCCTCCCTAACATGTATTTGGGACTCCCAATGACTACAAAAGAGGTAATTAATCACTTTTGAAATATTATTTTGGAAAAGATGCAAAAGAAAATGATTGGATGGAAAGCTAAACTTTTGAGTAGTGTGGGAAAGCTCCAACTCCTAACATCATCCCTCCAAGGTATCCATGTTTACTTCCTCTCACTATTCAAAATCTCTTAGGCTATGGCTAGTACATAGAGTCTAGATCTATTCAAAATCTCTCAAGCTATGGCTAGTACATAGGGGTGAATCAATTACCACTAAAATATTTCTCAAATCCCTTGGATGTCAAATAAAATTGATTGATGTTATTATCTAGTAAACACACATAAAATATTGTACATAGAGTCCCTATTAGGAGAGTTTGAATACCTGTTAGGAGATTCCAACCCTATTAGGAGTTGTAGTACAATGTATCCAAGATGAGCCTACTACCCCAACATGCAATTTCAACTAAAAGAAGAGCTCACTGCTCAAACATACAATTTATATTTATGTTCTTCTTTTATTTGTTCTATTAACCAAACCAATCACTATCAAACCTTTTATACTAGGTCATGAACCTTGGTTCCAAATAAGAAACCTTAGATCGCTTAGAAAAACCTCAGTAATGAAGTTTCCTGCACTTCTACACTGCTCTGCTCAACTTCACATTCCACACTTGTACTACTCCCACAATTACTTTTCATGTCATATTCCATGTCATCCTTGATAAAGGAAAATGTTCTTTCTTTAAATTGAGTCCATAAAAAAATTACCTAAGTTGGCTATTAGGCCTTCTCAAATAATTATTATAGGATCACATTAAGAGCACATTACACTTAGTGATAACATTAATCCTCCACCTTGCAATTTGAATAACTTTTTGTAAGCACCATATTATTACAAGTGAACTTATCCATGTCATCATCAATATGTCTTCTTCATGTCCTCAACCTAAATCCTCAAAATATTAACTCCACTAAGAGATATAACAAGTTTACCATAACATGCCTTTGTAAACTCTATCTTAGAACAAACATAACCAAAAATTACATAACTCCTTCTAGACTTATTATTTCTTCCTCTAACATTAACTACATATACCAGATACTTATAAGTATCTCCCATAAGCTTGGATAGTTATAATACTCAACTAGCTATACCTACCAACTTGATCTTTCTATTGTACTTTTGTCAAATACCACAGAAAACTACTATGTTGACATCAATGGAAAACTCAATCATGAACGTAACATATCATTGTAGTAACATATCTATAATACTCCACCATAAGAATATCATCAGTATTCATGCTTGCAACAACTACATCTTCCCAAATTTTCTTTGGTAACCAAGTGAGCTTGGTTAACACTACTTCTATCTAACTTTTCTTTCATTAATCGAGTGAGCTTGGTTAATACTCAACTTCTATGAACTTATTTTTGTCACCCAAGTGAACTTAGTGGACACTATCTTCTAAACTTGGAAAACTATGGACTACTCACCAAACATAGGAAACTATTTTTAGTGCCTTAGTGAGCTTAGCATACACTGACTGGTAAAGATATGACATTTTGTATAACATCAAAGACAATACACAATTAAACAATTGTAGTCAATAGATTGCATGCTCCATGTTTCCTTCATGCTATAGGGAATTTACTACCTCATCATGTTCTAACTCTCCTTCTATGTCCTCTCTACCATTACCATCCTCTATTTTAGATATTTCTTCTCCGCTTGAATAGTGAGATATTTACTTAGATATTTACTCTAGGTAAGTTATCCTTTAGGTTTATCAACAACTTTTCTTCCCTCAACTTATCAAACACCTTGTGAATATGGATCAAATGCTCCTCCAATGTCTTACTAAAGATTAAAATATCATCTACGTAAATAATGAAAAACTTACCCAAAAAATCCTTTAGTACCTTATTCATGAGCCTCATGAAAGTGCTTGGTGCATTGGTTATCCCTAAAGGCATGACTACCTACTCATATAATCCTTCCTTTATCTTGAAAGTAGACTTCCACTCATCATCTTCTCTAATATGAATTTGATGGTATCCACTCTTCAAATCTATCTTTGTGAAATACTCAACTCTACTCAAAGAGTCCATAATATCATCTATCCTTGGCAATAGAAATCTATATTTCATTGTGATCTTATTGGTAACACAAGATTCTATGCATATCCTCCATTCTTCATTCTTTTTTGGTGATAATATTTTTGGTACAACACATGGACTTAGACTCTCTTGAACCAACCCCTTTTGCAACAGCTCATGAATTTGTCTATTCAACTCTTCACTTTCTATTATTATCATTCTATGTGCTTCCTTGTTTAACAAACTAGATCCAAGAGCCAAAATTTATTTGGTGAATTATCTTCCTCATTGGTGGAAATCCATTAGGTACATTATCTAATACAATATCATAAAACTCTCCCATCATATATGCAACTTCTTTAGGAACCTCCTCCACTTCTTTACTACCTTTTGAAATTATAGCAAAACATAAGCTCATAATTCATACATTTGAGAAACTCTTTTCCATCAACAAAACATATTCGGATAGTACTACATACCTTTTCTTATTTATCCTTCAATGATTTCAACTTATGTTTCACTCCATGCTTTGTTAGAGTATAGTTATTTTCTCACCCTTGTGTGTAGCATGCCTGTCAAACTACCACAACATACCTAGAAATTTGTGACATATGTCCATAGGTATGATATCACATAGTACCTCATCTTGGTAGCTTCCAATCTTGAACTTCACTAAGCACTACTCATTGGCCATGACCTTGTGGTCATCTTGCAACCAAGCAATACGATATGGACACAAGTTTTTCTATTTCTATAACTTCAACATCATGGCCATCATTTTTGACACTAGATTTTCAATACTTCCACCATCAATGATCACATCACAACACTTTTCTTCACATCTACACCTTGTGGGAAACAAACTCCTTGTTTGATTAGGTTCATTCTCACCACTTAGCAAGAATCTTCTATTAACTAGGACCTCTCCTCTTTTAGCATCTTTATAATGTGATGATCTAGCATCTTCATCAACATGTGCATCTCTAGCCTAGCCTTCTATTCTTTGATTTATCCTTCCTTGGCACTTGGTACATTCAAATGTTTTATGCCCTTCTTCTCTACAATGAAAACATTTCCCTTAGAAGCCTCCTCTTCTATAGCCTTATCTACTACCTCTTCCTCTTTGATCTCTATTGTTATGATCATGAAAAATGATTTGAATTGCTTACCTTCTTATTTTGATTACTACTTCCAGCCTCATCCTTGTTCTTTTGATCATCATTATGGCCTCCATAATATTTTCCACTAGATCTTCCATAGTGACCTCTTCCACTATTCTTGTTATCAAACTTCATGTTAATTTTCTCATTAACCCTTAGGGAAAATTGGTATGCCTCCTCAATACTGGTCACTCAAAATAGACTCATATCATCCTAAATGCTTGGTTGTAACCCACTAAGATAACAAGAAACTTTCTCCTCATCAATCTTTGCATGGCTGGCTCTAATGAGAACTCTATAAAACTCTTTAGTATACTCTTGAATTGATTTTACTGCTTTCTCCAACCTTTGCATTTTATGTTAGAAATAGGTATTATTGAGAGGATGGGGTGAATCAGTAATCTACAAACTTTAGTCACCAACTATATATTATTACTTACTTTAAACCATGTATAAAAAATCAATAAAGTAATGTTGAATAGTAATAGTAACAATGCACAAAGATAACTCATGAAAATATATTGAGTTAACTAGTTAAACCCTTGCCAAGGGAAAACTCTAATGCGGATGATACCCACTAGATAATATACTGATATATATATTCCTTGTTAAAGGATGGATCCTATTAGGATTCAATGAGAAAATTCAATATAAGTAGTCCCTATTATAAGACTTTGAATCCTTCTTAGGATTTGTGCCAACTCTATTAAGAGTTGTGGTATAATGTATGCAAGATGAGCCCACTAGCCAAACATGTAATTTCAACTGCAAGAAGAACTCACTAATCAAACAAGTAATTTACTATTATTTTCCTTCCTTTACTAATCTATGATCTTTATCTTTATCTTAGATCACTTGATAGCTCATATAAAACTCTGCATATATCACTTTCACAAAAATTCACTCATCACAATTCATAATTCACAATTACTCAATCTTACAAGATAGCACTCTTCTTAGCACAAGAAGTCATTTAAATAAATACCATGCCTTTACATAAATTACTAATAGGTAAGCTAAGACCACCATTCACTTTTCCAAGTTAGAGTAAATATCTAGGATGTCAGCCCTAATTGGACAAGTAATTCTTTTGTAAACAAAAAAATTATTTCCTTCAATTCTGCTATCCTGCTTCATCAAAACATGATTATCTTTGTTCCATATAGTCCATACAAACCTTTGAGGTTATACATGTCATCACCAACATTTATACTATCTCCATATAACTTCACTTGTCATAAGATGACATTTTCAATATGTTATAAACAAAACAATACATTGTGGTAAACCAAATTCTATACTTAGACCACTTTTAGATTACCAACCACTAAGTATCTTTTGTTTCTGAGGTTTCCAATAAATATGTACATCATGTGTTACCATAAATGAAAAAAATTACATATCACTATTATCCAATTTTCAACAATCTTCCCCTTTGGCATAGATGGCAACAAAATAGGGAAAATTGGCTAAGTGACAAAAACTTAACTAACAAAATAAACATTACGACTTGTTCAACTTTACATGTATGCTCCCCCTTATAATATACTTTACACTTTTACAATTTCCACATGTATCTCTCCCCATTGTATCTCTCACAACAATCTCATATATATAATTTTCACATGTATCTCTCCCCCTTTGACATTAATTACAAAGGCCAAAATGTCAAGATTCTCTCCAAACTATCCAAAAACTATCAAAACTATTTTCCTTCCTTATGCTATTATTATCTTCATATAATCATCAAAATTAGTCTTCATGCTATTCATTCCTTTGATCCTTATCTCTTTTCTAGATTCAGTTGATGTGAGAATTGTACAAAATGCATATAATGCAATCTCAACTACATTGATATCTAAATACAAAAAGTTTGAATATGTGTCCTTGTCCTTGACACATTCCTTTGACTATTTATCAACAAAAGAAAACTTTAGAGTAATAATTTTTTTGAAATTAGATGTGATCTTCAAAATATGTTCTTTCTAAAGTTCCAATCTCCTAATGTCATTGTGAACATTAGCAACTTGACTTTCATAATCATCTACCTTACAAGATTTATGCTAGATCTGGGTGGATAAAGCCTCTAGCTCACTCATCTCTGTCTCTATCTGACTATCAATGTTTGTAGTTAGTTTGTATGATAAGGTGCACTTAACATACAAAGTTATCCCTTCTTGCTAGCATTCTTGATATTTTGGTAGATGGTGCTTGTTGGTCTAAATTTTTGCCGGATAAAATTCCTTTGTCTGGGTATACAAATTTAGATTGGAATCCATTAATGGTGAATAGGGTTTCTAGCTAAATCTTCCATTTTGTTAGCCTATAAAATTTTTCATTAAAACCCTATGTCTCATTCCATTAAAAAATTCTCAGGTGCAAAAATTTTTAAAAAAGGGACAAGCAAATATGCCTTTTTGAAAGAGGTTTTATCCGACTATTGGATCTTATTTGAATCTATAGTTGTCACATACTCCTTATAGCAAGATGCTCGAATGTTATGCCTAGTGAGGTAGCGACCATCGGATAACTATGTTGTGACATTGAAAAAATGAACTCTGGCACCAAGAATTGTGACATTATGACCACGTGTTATGTCTCAGGCTTGTCAGTTTTTAGAAGAAATGCATGTGAAAAAAACTCGAAAATGGTGTCACTGGAGTCCAAGTCTCTCTGGTAATTCACTAAATCACTATCAAAAAATCCATGTTACTTCTCGGTGGCGACATAGAGAATACCCAAATTTTACAAAAGGTGGTGCTCTTTTAAAGGTTGATGTGATCGTGGAAAATTCCATGCAAACTTATAAATATGCACGACTCCCTTTTCTAACACAAATATTAATTGGTAAATTTGCAATAAATGTGTGTTTGTTCTCTATCACCAGAATTGAGAATCCATCAAAGGTTGTTATATCACTAGCTAAAATAATGCAAATTTTCTGATAGCGACATAGCGAAGGCCCGATCATGACAAAATACGGTGTTCTTTTATAATAAGGAATGATTTTTAGGATCCTGAGGAAATTACTGTGTAATATTTTTTTTTATTTCTGTACGAGTTGTGTCACTCAAAGTTTTATTTCCTAGCGTCTTTTTGATGTTTACTAGGAGGTCACTGTATCGCTAGCTGGATAGTTGGTAATTTCTTCGGTAGCAATGTAGCGATTGGTCAGAAAGTGGTGATGTAACAAAAAATCCTCAAAGCTAGACCCCGAATGAGTCACATGATAAAGCTAAATTATCCAGATCAAATTACATGATGGCATCCTACTGAGCATCTATAATTTGGATAATCTAGATTCATCAGAGCTCACTATAGCGCTAGCAAGGTACTCAGTATTTTTGCTAGTAGTGATGTAGCGACTTGCCTAAAAGTCATGAATGTGGCAAGGCCAAGAACATGTGATGTCATTAAGAAATTAAAAAAAATACATATGTGTGCCAGTGTGTTGAGCTAGCTCGATGATAATAGTACTTGGACCCACTCCTGATGTATAAAGCATACAAGGAATTCTAATCGTCAGATCAAGCATGGATCAATGATACTCGTTAACTCGCTATGAAGAGATGTGCAAAGATTATGTATAGAAAGTTAGCAAGTGAGGGACCCACCATTATTTTCTTAAAACTCATTTCAAATATTTGCCACATGATCAAAGAAAAATCAGTGGTTATTGCTAGCTCGCTATTGAAAAGTGCTCAAAAGTTATGTATAGCGAGTTAGTGAGTTGATGACACGTGTCCTTGGTCATCTGTGGACCTAGTTTGAAATGATAGCATTGAAGGAAAGGTATAGATGGACGCAGTCTATTGGTTTGACTGCTAGTGTGCTAAGAAGAACATTGAGTCACCCTAGTTTTCATTCCTAGATCGTAGGATTTTTCAAGGATCAACAGTGCAAATTTAAAAGGAAGCATGCTAATAGTCAATTTTTTTGTTCTATGCATTTATGATGAATGAAAGATTCACATGTGGGAGAAATAGAGTATAATATAGGAGATTTTCATTAATTCCAGTCCCACACAAACAAAGATTTTCTATTTTTTGAGCACAAGAACTTTTTGATCATATTGTGTTAAGCCTGGTAAAGACATGAAGCGATTCCTCATTTGTTCAAGAGCAACTATAGAAGTTCAAAGAAGAATAAGTCTGGCAAGTCAAGTAAGTACTCATATATAACATCTGTGACATTCCAATTCCTATTATTATGATCAAGATGCCTCCTAAGAAAGCATTCTTTAGAGAAGTTAATTATATGGATAGGAATGTCCACGATGATATGTTAGAATTACTCCTAGAATCCACTACAGAGCCTGCACAAGTTAAAAGGTTAATTTCCTTAAACCCTAGTCTCAAAATTGCTGATGGCTTATATGATAAGGGGAACTGGGTTAGGGATGTATTAACTACTCAAACTGGCCTTGTTTTGTTTAAAAAGTGGTTTTCAGAAAGGAATTTGTTTGCCCCTCATGTTAATATCTTGAATTTTGATTTGGGAAAGCTAGTAGTTCCAAGTGCTTTCATGGATTATGATTTGCTAGAAGCCATTGCCAAGAATTATGACCAAGCTATTAGGGTTGTGAGAAGAAATGATAGTGTGCCTCTGGTCTCAATTAGCCCTAAAGAAATTAGAGAGGTTTTTCACCTAGAACCATTGTCAGATTACCATGTGCCAATCAATTTTCTAGGATTAGAGAATGAATACAAAGCAAAAGAGAGATATAATTAGGGGAGGTGCACTGAGGGAACACATTGGTACTATAGGAACTCTGCCAGTAATTATTGTAGCCTCTAAAAAACCTTTCAAGAAGATTCATTTCACTTCCCAGGCGATAGAGATATACAGGACCCTATGCCATGTTTTTGGTGAAGATGAGCAGGATTTCATGCCCATTGGCCTTATGTATATGATGGTTCAAATTGCTTCTTTTGGTGTTGATGTTATCTTTGATTTTGCCTCCTTTTTGGCTAAGGAAATTCAAATTTTCCTAGCTAGAATTGAAAAATTTTGGCCACTATTCTCTATTAATGCATATGTTCTTGTTCAAGGGGGTGACTTATTTTGGTAATGAGATGGAATTGAACGGAGAGGAAAATGGCGAAGTACTGCTAGTATAGTTGTGGAGCACAGATATGACCTAGGATGCAAATAATGCCAGTTTTATCAGATTTGATAAGTATTTTGCTTCTAAAATGAGATGCCTCATATTGAGTGACAATCCCAGAATCACTAAGATACTAATGAGTCTCATCGGTCCTATGGATAGCCCCCATAATTTGAAAGTTTCACATAATTGGGGAGATATCATCCCTTACTCTATTTCTAATATTTTAAGAATTTATGGTTTTAAAGGGAGTTCTCATGTCTTGCCTTTCCAAGTAACTTTCAAGGTAGGAATGGCTGAAGTTTTGTGGCAACTAGGAGGAGTAGAAGAAATTGTTTTTGTTAAAGAGGCAACTAGGGTCAATTTTCCCTACTTGCATAGTGGCCCATCAATTTGTGATTACCAAAGGGGGTTGGCTCTTTTTCCATAAAATTTTGGATTAGTATATGATGGCTATCTTCCATCCCCACTTTTGTGATTCTGAGGGATTTTTCAATCAGACCTTGAGGCATAGGATTAAGCTGGGATAGCTCAAACATGATTCATATTATCTAGAGGAAATTATAAGGAATGAATTCTCATTGTAGGAACAAGAAACTAAAAATGAAAAATGGAGAGTTTACTCCTGGGTCCTAGAATTCATTCATTGTTTTGATTAGAAATATAGTCCTTTATATAATGCTAATATAGAGGCTAACATAATAAATAAGCTCATGAGTAACTTCCCTAAAATAATGGAAGCTATGAATGAGAAGAAACAATTTTTTATTGATTCTTATCCTAATAAGGCTAGAGAATTCATGAGGAGGTTGGCTTTCACTCTTAATATAGGAGCTGGTCAAGTAATTGTACAAAAGAAGCCTGGTTACACTATAATTCAAAATAAAAGGGCTCTTGTGGATAAGGGCAAAAAAATAATAGGATCCACCTGTACAGCCCTAGAGGAGAGACCTAATGAACCTAGTCCAAGGAGGTAGAAGGTAATGAGAGAAGAGAGGCCTCAAGCTGAGGAATATTTGCCCACTCAATCCCCTTTGACAATTGCAGAAGAATAGGTCACAGTTGAGCAAATTGAGCAAATGGTATCACAGGGAGGCATTTTTATTACTCTAGAAAAATTGGATGAAGGTAACCCTCCAAAACCTCCCCTCCCAAGTTTTGACCTAACAATAGCTAACTATAGAGGTAGGGAATTCAACCCTGTGTTAGAACATGTAAGTCATCAATCTTTGGCTGATGACAATTTTGTTAAATCTAGGGCTTTTTAGTAGTTTGCATGGAGGGAAAACATGAATATTTTTTAGGAGAAATGTAAAAGGGTGAAAATAGACCATCTAGAAATTAATGAAGCTACCATCTAGAACCAAAAAAAAGAAGAAATAATGAAAGAATTTTAGAATATATGCCTTGAGGATGGAAGGCAAATGGTCAAGTCATCTAACATTTTATTGTTACCAAATTGGGCTATTGTTGATGACTTATTTTTTAGTTATGTTTCAAATAAACTGACCTTGCAAGATCAAAATAAAGGGGACTTTCAAGGCACCGCATTCATTGAAGATCAAGCTACATTGGTCAACTAGTCATTTGGTATGTTATATATAATTTATAGATGGTGTCTTCATTATAGACGGTGTCTTCATTACCTAAATATGGAAGAGGGGGAAGGTAGGGGATGATGGATGAGGGGTAAGGATGGCTACATAATTGTTATTATGGTTACTCACTTATCCAACCTATCCATTATGGCAGAGGGGGGAGGTCGTGGAAGAGGTGGAAGATCAAGGAAGGTAGGGATGGCTACGTATGGGGTGTCCCCTATTTTATGGCTATGTATGAGGTGTCCCCTCTATTATGGTTGCATTTGGGGGATGCCCCTTCGATAAGGAATGGGTATGTTTGATGGAAGACTCAAAGTCAAAATAGGGGGGGACGGGGGGGGGGGGGGGGGGGGTGTGGTGGTGGAGGATCTAGAGCCCCATCATCACAACTAGATGAGTTTGGATTGATGGGAAGCATAATTGTAAGAAAAGTTGTTGATACCTAACATGTGTAGGCAACACACTGGAATGTGGATTCTTCCAAGTTTCTTTTGGCAACTACTAAGAAGGAGGAATAGGCTATTTTTGAATTAAAAAATAAATATGAAACAATTCTTGAGGCCTATAATAAGGAGGTAAAAAAATGAATTAAGCTTGAAGACAAGCTAATGGGGAAGTCCACTAAGCCAAGAATAACATAACCCCATCCTCTAGTTGAACCCTTCAAATCCACCCCCCTCATAGAAATACCAAATACACCCCAAAGGACACAACACTACACTATGGAGGATTTTGAAGAAGAAAAGGGTAAAGTCTAGGCCTTACATGTAGAGCTAGGGTGAAAATATGAAGGTAAACTAAGAAAATCTCTCACATATTTGGGGGACAAAGTTCAATGGCCACTAATCCATGTTCAGCTGGCCAAGGTGATTAGTATCTGGGAGGAGTTGAAAGCCAATGATGAGGCTCTAAAGCTTATTGTGAATAAATGGGTAAGAATGGAGAAAGCAATGACATTTTTGTGTTTCTCCATCATAAGGGGTTCTTATGATCAAATTGAAAAAACCCTTAACATTGTTTCTGATCTTGTTGATTTTGACAATAAAAGGATTCATTTACGGAGAATAATAATAGGCTACTTGAACAAATAGAAGAGCCAAAAATTCAATTTGTTTCCTCATGCCCTAGATAAAAGAAATAATTTTAAAAAAAAAGATGAATGGGCGAAGGAACTTGATGATATTTTTTGTTTAAGGATGAATAGAATTATTAATGAAATAGGCCATGCATGGTGGGCTACCACAACAGAAAAAATGGTGAAGGCCAAAATATTCTTTGATTCTTTAAAATAGGAATTTGTTACTATTAATAATGAAGCTAAGTATGTGCTAAAAAGATAGAGAGATATTTTAAAAATCAATTGGCCAGATGCCACATTGTTTGACAAGTGGATGGTAGAAATAGCTCTTGGTGAATAGTTTTATGAAGATGAAACTAACAGTGATGAGGTGCAGGGTGAGGAGATCCAAATCATTGATGCTATCACTACTCAAACCTAATTGGAAGAAGAAGACAAGAATAATCAGTCACTTTTAGTTGTAGGCCCAGGACCACAGGATGTTGATACAATTGAAGAAGAGAAAAAGGTAGAAGTTACTCCCACCATATAGGATAAAGATGGTGAAAACCCATAGTTCGAGGTTAATGTGCCATAATCAAAACAAAATTCATTGGTGGCTAATTTGGTAGTTGTATACAAAGAGGGAATAGAATAATTGCCAAATTAGCAACATTAGAAGATGTGACAGAAGTTGAGCCACCAAAAAGAATGTTTTGATTTGTATATCTTCTGTTACCCACATTTTTGTCATTTTGTGATAGGTGTATGCAAATATTTCTTGTAAAGAACACCTATCATTTTCACTTAGCCTAAAGCTTGTTGCATCTCACACTATATAAGTGAGATTCTAGGGCTAGAGAAAAGGGGCCGATTTCTATTGTTTCTAGGTTATCTACATAGTTTTTCTCAGTCCAATATTTGAGCAAGTTTATGATGTATTTTCTTTGTTAGTTCTTGAGAATACAAGAATATAGAATGATCTCTATGTTTCTTCTTAAGTTCATTCTGAGTTTACTAAAAATGTATACATTTTTCAAGGAAAATGAATATGAATTATGAGATGTCCCCATATTAGTTCTTTTTGAATTTTGTCTACATTTGATTACTTGGTTATCTTGATATTGTATGAGTAAAAGTTTGTGTAATTAAATGCAATCCAATTAGGTTGTATATTTGTTCATCACTGCTATTAGTTCAATTGATCAAGTAAAAACTTTGATGAATTTGATAAGGTTGTTGCAGTAGTAGAAAGGATTTTTTGACTGATGAATTCTGATAAGAATTGCTGATAATATTTGTTGTAAGGAAACAAATTAGATCTAAGGATTTGATGTAGACTCTGAAACCCAATGGATTAGGCACTGGTCAAATTGATTTAGCCAGAAGAGAAATATGTCATAAATGGTTTTCAAATGCAAAATTATAATCAATTTTACTTTTGTTTCCTTTAGATCTTCAAAGTTGGGCAGTACTTGTCTACATGTAAGTTTTTAGCTTTAGTTAGCCACTATTGCTCAGAACACATGTAGACCTATAGAAGAATTTGGTCCAGATCTGTTATATGGGATGTGTTTATCAAATTTTCATGAATTATGCATGTATTTGAGGATTTGAGATGAGAATCAGAATGAAACTAAAATAATCCTCATACAGCATTTCCCAGTCTAGAATCATCCCTGGGTATACCCACCCTGGTTTTGTAGAGCCTAAAGAGTAGAAAACCACCCTTGCTTTTGTTGAAGTTGGGTCCAAATGATTTGCACATACAATTGTTAATAGGAATTGGCCAGTCTTTAGATTGTGTGAGTGATGTCATTTTGGTATTGAGAATTTTGTTTCTTAGTAGTTTTTCAAAAACACCAACAAAATGGTGACTCTACTAGGGAGTTGTCCAACACATCTATGAAAAGTACTACAATTTCATTGGTTCTTTTATGTACGTGCGTGTCAGGTTATCTAAGTTTTTCCCATGGTTATAAGGAAATATTTTAGTGACAAACCTTGAGAATTTAAAGAGAGAATAGCCGAAGTACCACAGTGACACATTGAAATATCTAGCCTATCCAAATGTCTTATCTAACAAGCAAAGAGTTGTAGTCTTATGATCTCAGTGATTGATCTATCTAGATCAGATATTTCTATTTATATTTGTGTGTCTTTTCCTTGGAGTCGGGAATAATTTTCATTGTGTATTTTCCCAAGAATAGGGTGGCAACTTAGTCAAGGTTTTGAAGCTAGTGTTTGTTTTAACAAAAGGTGAATATGGCTTACAAGAGAAAGAACACAAGAGCTTACATGAGAGCCAATCCTGATGTACCAATGTACACTGATTTATCCCAAGGTGGTAGGAAGAACCAAAATAAGAAAAGGACATATCCAAATCCCACATGGAAGCCTAGAGGTAATGTATTTGTCAATTCCCAGTATCAACTAGTTTTAGGGAGAGAATCTTCTTGACTCAGTTCTGGATCCGAAACCACAAGACTCTTAGGAGGCATTTTCAGTACCCTGGTACCAGATGAAAGAACATATCTAGATAAAGATATGGCTCATATAGGAAATGCTTCACCAAGGCTAGATCTCATAGCAGATATGAACTATAGGGTAGGATTTAGGAGTTCATTTGATGATCCTTTTATTCCTAGAGCAGGCCCATACGTAGAGCCCAATCTTATAGATCTAGATGATCCTGTTGATTCAAAGGCTACTTCTGCAGATCCTAAAGAAGTGCAATTTGAGATTGGAGTTTTAAATAAATGGATTGCTGAGGAAGAAGCTAAACACATTTTTCTTGAAATGGAGAAGAAGCAAGCCACCTTGGATGCCATAATAAAAAGATATTCTCTACTAAAAAGGATGGATTCCTTGAAGGAGTAGAACAAAAAATTAGAAGAAAAAAGTATGACTCTCCATACTGATGTTTTTGGAGACATAGATAGTCTAAGAGCTAAAGTTCAAGAACAAGAACAATGCCTAAATCAAAAGCAAGAACTAATTATTGCTCAAGTCCAAGCCTATAAACTTGTTCAGGTAAATCCTGTAGAACCCATTGTAAAACCTATAGATAAAGGGAAAGGCAAAGCCATAGGAATCCAAATAAATGAACCTCAAGCTCTACCAAGTAAATTTATAAACCCTCCCATGTCAAAATTAGATTTAGAGCTAGAAAAGGCTAGAAAGGAGAAGGAGGATCTTGCAAAAGAGCTTGAGAAGGTGGAAAATGAAGCTCAAGCTACAAAAACCAAGGGGAAAAATCTAGTTCCTTAAGACTAATTCTACATTAGCCTCATGGCCAAATTTATCCATCCCAGTTCTAGCTTCTATACCTCCCTCTAGACCAATAGTTTTAGTTCAAGGAACATCTCAGTCTGCTCCTGCCTCATCATTCACCATTAGCACTCAAGCCCCTATTGTCCAACTTCAACAATCCCAAAATGTTCCTCCAAACTAAGCTAATATAGCAAGTACCCCAAATTTTCGTAGTTTCCAAAACAAACTTGTATACCTAGAAAATTATAGACAAATATCATTTGCTAGTATCCTTGGTTCTCCATAGCCCATATTATTTGATTTAAGAGACAAAGTGGTTAAGTTTTCTAGGAATAATGTTGTTATTGGTGAAGAACATTTGAGAATTTTCATTGATATGATAAATAATTATGAAGTTGAACACGAAGATATGGTAATGAAATTGTTTGTGCATTCACTAACTAAAGATGCAAGGGATTGGTTCAGAAGGTTTCCTGATGATAGTATCACCTTATGGAGTGACTTGGAGAAATTATTTAAAGAGTAGTATGGAGATAATACCAATGTTGGGTTCATGTTGAATAAATTCAATAACATCAAGAAAAACCCAAATGAGTCCACATTTGACTTCAATGTAAGATTCTAGAAATGTATGTATAGACTGTTTCAAGTTATGAGGTTGAATGAGGATGTTTGTCTCATAACATATTTCAATGTTTTTGATAGAAAAATGGCTTATCAATTGAGAGATAAGGATCCCAAAACTTTAAGGGATTCCTATAAAGTTGCATAAATATAGAGAATAATAGGAAGGCATCTAGCAAACTAGGTAGGAGGGATGACCCAAAGCTTTTTAATCCCAAGAACAATACCAAAAGTGAGGGTGATAAAACTCCTATAGGAAAGAAGCCATAAGAACCTACTATAGGTCAGGTGTTGGAATTACTAAAGAAGACAAATCCCACTAAATTCAATAAGCCAAATGTTGCTGAGAGAACCCTTGTGAATAATAGCGATTTCAATAGGCAACCTAGAATGTAAAATTACCCTTACACCACCTAGTGGAAAGAAGGTAAGCCAGTCCCCAACCAGACACAAAATTTGAAGGATAAGGGTACCCCAAATCCCCTGCAAAGGAACACTATAAACATGAATGATGATGTACCATGGTGCATTGTATGTCAATCACCTCATTCTTCTAATTATTGTGTTGTTTCTCAGTCATTTACCCAAGACCAAGGTGTGCAACTTGAAAAAGAAAATGAAGAGAAAATCCATGATGATATAAGTTACAATATGGTAAGCATGTGTGATGATTTTATAGATTTTGATTCTGAGGAACTTGAAAATGATATTACTATTCATAGAATTGCTTATCATTTACATCATCAGCAAGTGCTTTCAAATGATGAAAGTTATGATGCAGATAATGTATGTGTTACATCTTCTGATGTAGGTCGCATAAGCTTAAGAATGCCCTCCAAAAAGGAGATTGATAGAATTACAGCAGAAACAATTTCCCAAGTCCATAGTAACTACAATTTGAGAAATAGAATAGTAAATAATGATGCAGGAAAGCCATCCATTGTATTCATCAAAGGTATCACCAATAAGATGAATGATGAAAATAAGAAAGTCAATATAGATGTGCCTAAGATCAAAGACAACAAGGTTAAGAAATGGGAACCAAAAAAGAAGGTTCAATTTCAAACAAATGAAACAAAAAAAGTAGTTGTGTGACCAAAGAAATTAGGACCTGATACTATCAAGGAAATAGTGGTGCCTTCTGTTCAAAATACTTCAACTCCAAGTATTATTGTAAAACCCACTATTATTGAACCTATTGATATGATATCCATGTTGTCTCAGATAACTATAAAAGTGCCTTTGTCTGAACTTTTTAGAATTGAAGAACATAAAAGTAAGGCTTTATTATGATTGGGAGGGATAGGAAACAATAATACTATTGTAGAATAAACTATTACCCAAAAAACCACATTAGTAGTAGAGGATAGTGGTATCATATCCCTAATTCCCAAAATATTTTTAGATGATTCCTTAGTGACATTTATAGAAGATATTGACCCTTTTCCCTCAATCTAATCATAAAAGGGAAGACCCTAATAAATTGCATGATAGACTCAGGAGCTTCTAACACCATAATGCCTTTCAAAGTAATGGAAGCCCTAGGGTTGAAAGTGGACACCAAGCAGGGAAAATGCAAAGGAATGGATGGTAGGGAAGTTTGAGTCATAAGTACCATAAATGCTATATCATTCAAATTAGCTACATATCTTGAAGTAGAGTTAACCATGTCAGTCCTTGTAGTGGATATACCTCCACACTATGGAATGTTGGTTTCTAAAAAATGGAGTGGTGCTATGGGAGTTAGTCTGCAATGTGACTTAACCTATGCTACTTTTCACATAAGGGATAAAGTTGTCAAGGTAAATAGAGAGCCAAGGGTTAGTCACATTTTAGGGGAAGAAATTGACAAAGATGCCACTTGCTTCTTAGATACTAGTGTGAATGCCTTCATAGTTGAATTGATTATTCAAGAAGTTGAGAATTTGCCTGCTATAATTGAACATGAAGTTGAATGTTGCACAAACTCACCAATATTATGCACAATGTTTTTTGATGGGGCTAGTTCTAAAGAGGGTGCAGGGGCAAGAGTAGTTTTTGTTTCCCTTGAGAAAAATAATTTCAGATACTCATTCACTTTAAAGTTTTCTTGCACAAATAACATAGTAGAGTATGAGGCCTTGTTGCTAGGATTTGAAGTTGCTACACATCATGGAATTAAGAAATTGCATGTCATAGGAGATTCTGAATTAGTTATCTCTTAGATAAAAGAAACCTATTCATCCAAGAACAAGAGATTGAAACAATATAGAAATACGATTTGGGATCAAATAGAATCTGTTGATGCATTTGGTCTCTCATGGAGAGATATGACTCAGAATAAGATGGCTGATTTATTAGAAAATGTAGCAATCAAATCTAAGGAGATATCATTTGCAGGAATACCTCAAATTGAGGTACAAAATAGACCTTCAATATGTAATAACATTGAAAATTGGCAAGTCTTTGAAGTTGATAAAGACATTATAATTTTTTGGTTAAATGAAGACAAATACTAGGGTCAAGAAATGGATTACAGTGATTTAATTGAAACCATAGATGGTAAGAAAACTATTTTTGGCTAGGAGATTATGCAATTGAAAAACAACAAGGTGCCAAAGGGGTTAGTAGTCTTGGAAAGTATTTTTGATAACTAGGATAGAGTAGAACTAGGAGTTAAGGACCCTAAGCCTCAAGAATTAGAAGAGATAAACCTTTGTACTAATGAAGCTCCCAAAAAAAGTTTATATTGGCCAAAATCTGCTTGCTAAAATCAGAAAACCATTGACTAACTTGCTTAGGAAGTATAGACATGTTTTTGCTTGTTCATATGATGACCTTAAGGCTTATAGTGAAGATTTGTTCCAACATGTCATACCACTAAAAGATAATATAAAACCTTTTAGATAGAAACAAAGACCAGTAAACCTAACTCTAGCTCCCAAAATGCAAGAAAAGTTGATGAAACTAAGGAATGGGGGGATATTCAAACCAATTAGACATTCCACCTAGGTTTCAAATTTGGTACCTGTCAGAAAGAAAAATGGAGATATAAGATTATGTGTGGATTTGAGGAATTTGAACATTGGATCCTTGAAGGATAATTATGGACTACCAAATATGGAAGCCATGCTGTAGCAAGTAATCAGTTCTGAGCTAATGTCCTTGATGGATGGTTTCTCTGGGTACAATCAAGTTATGGTAAAGGAAAATGAACAATTCAAGATAGCCTTCACAACCCCATGGGGAACCTATGTATATGTAAGGATTCCATTTGGTTTGATTAATGTAGGAGCTACTTTCCAAAGAGCTATGGATGTGGCATTTCATGATTATATTTACAAATTTATGGTTGTATACCAGGATGATTTTACAACATATTCTAAGAAGGCTGGGGATTGCTACAAGTATTTGGAGAAATTTTTTATCAAAGCTCTAGAATATGGAGTATCCTTGAATCCAAAGAAATGTACATTTTGGGTGACAGAAAGTAGATTACTAGGACATATAGTGTCTAAAGATGGGGTGAAATTAGATCCTAAGAGAGTAGCAGCTATTGATAAAGTCCCCAAGCCAAAGAATGTAAAAGGAATTCAATCCTTCTTTGGCCAAGTTAATTTTCTTAGAATGTTTGTTACCAATTTTGCTGAAATTAGTAGACCTATCTCAAAGATGCTCGAGAAGGGAGCTGCTATAGATTGGAATGGTGAGCCTTCACAAGCATTCCAGGATATTAAAACTATAATAAAAAATGCTCCAGTACTGAGAAATCCAGATTACACAAAGCCTATGCATATTTTTTCTTTTGCATCCTTTCACACTATAGCCGCAGTCTTGTTGCATAAAAATGAAGAAGGATATGAACAACCCATTTCTTTTTTTAGTAAGTCACTGCAGCCAGTTGAATTGAAATATGAGATAAATTAAAAATAGGCATATGCTTTAGTAAAGGCTATAAAGGCTTTTAGATGCTACCTAGTAGGTGCTATTATCATTGCCTTTGTACCTAATGTAGTTGTGAAGGACATATTTTTTGAACAAGAAGTATCAGGAAGAAGCTATAGATGGATCAATAGGATCCAATTATTTAATATTGAAATACAGATAACTAAGTTGGTAAGTGGTCAAGGTTTGGCTAGACTCATGGCTGAATCTAGTTTGGATGCTAATCAAATAAATGTGGTAGTTGATGACCTTAGGTCTGACTTATGTGACATGGATCATTGTGAGTGGTACACTAATGTTATATAGTACCTTCAACACATGGAAGCTCCTCCCCATTTTCCTAAAAATGAAAAGAGGAGTACTAAATTACAAGCCATCAGATACATAATTGTCCAAGGTAGTTTATGGTGGAGAAATTTTGAGGGAGTGTTTCTGAAGTGTATTGATCAAGAAAAGGCAAAAGAAGTCTTAAATGAAATGCATGCTAGAGTGCATGGAGGACACTATATGGCCAAGACTACTGCACATAAAGTCATGAAGACTAGATTTTGGTGGCCCCCTTTTTTCAAGGATGCTCAAATTATGATTAGGAAATGTGACCCTTATCAGAGGTTTTTAGGAAAACTAACATTCTTAGGTAATACTCCATTGAAGCCAATGGAGGTCCAAGCACCCTTTCAACAATAGGGTATGGATTTCATAGGATAGATTTCCCCCAAGTCTACCACTAGCTATACTTGGATTCTAGTGGCTACTAACTACTTTACAAAGTGGGTAGAGGCTATCCCCACAAGAAATGCAACAAGTAAAGTTGTAAATAATTTCCTACTAAATAATATTATCTAAAGATTTGGTTGTCCTCATAAAATTGTAACAAAAAATGCAATGTGCTTTAAATATGAGGAATTCACTAGATTTTGTGATAAATATGGAATAACAATATCATCATCTTCTCCTTATCATCCATAATGAAATGGACAAGTTGAATCCACAAATAAGAGCCTGTTAAAAGTTATTAAGAGAACCTTGGATGATAACAAGAAAGCATAGGATTCCAAGTTACAGTTAGCAATATGGGCTAACATAGTAACTGTGAAAAAAGCCATTGGTGTAGCTCCATTTGATATGGTGTATGGAATTCAAGCAAGAATGCCTCAAAACAACCTAGTAGGTTTGTATAACTACATTAAATGTATGATGAGGATATCATTGATGATATGTAGGAAAGATTGGATGAACTAGTTGGGCTAACTGAGACAAGGAAAGAAGCATCAATCAAAAACCAAAAGTTGCCACTACAAGTTAAAGCACTCTATGATAAGAGGACAGTGAGCAAGAAATTTTAAAGTGGAGATTTTGTCCTTATGTGGAATTCCAAGATAGATGATAAAGGAAAAGATGGTAAGTTTGATCCCATATGGTTAGGTCCCTATCTAATTGAAAACACATGGGGAGAAGATTCTTATATTATCAAAGATCTATTAGGAAACATTCTTGAACTGCCAGTTCTTGGATAGTTCTTGAAGAGGTATTTTTCTTGAAAAATAATTATTTTCTGCATGAACAATAGTTTAGGTCTTTCTTGTACATATGTGTAAATCTTTTTGTCTTTGTATAGTTTCTTGTGCATAGCTTTCCTGTGTGTGTGGTTCTCTTAGTAGTCATTGGTCTGCTTCCCCCAAAAATTCTAACCCCTCACTTGAATCTAGAGTTTTCAATGTCCCCAGACAGAGCCACTATTGGTCTAAATTTTCACATGATAAAATTCCTTTGTCCAAGTATAAAAATCTAGATTGGAATCCATTAATGGTGAATAGGGTTTCTAGCTAAATCTTCCTTTTTGTTAGCCTGTAAAAATTTTCATTAAAACCCTATGTCTCATTCCATTTAAAAATTCCCCGACGTGAAAGTTTTAAAAAAAGGGATAAGCGAATATTCTTTTCCCACCCATTTTCAGGTCATGGTTCAACCCTTTTGAAAGAGGTTTTATCCCACCATCAGATCTTATTTGAATCTATGATTATCGCATACTCGTTATAGTAAGATGCTCGAATGTTATGCCTAGAGAGGTAGCAACCATTGGATAACTATGTTGTGATACTGAAAAAATGAAGTCTAGCACTAAGAATTGTGACATTATGATCACATGTTATGTCATAGGCTTGTCAGTTTTTAGAAGAAACACATGTGAAAAAAACTTGAAAATGTCATCGGAGTCCAAGTCTCTTTGGAAATTCGCTAAGTCGCTATCAGAAAATCCATGTGACTTGTCAATGGTGATATAGTGAATGCCCAGATTTTGGAAAAGGCGGTGCTCTTTTAAAGGTTGATGTGACCACGAAAAATTCCATGCTAACTTATAAATATGCACAACTACCTTTTCTGACACCAATATTAATTGGTAAATTTGCAATCAATGTGTGTTTGTTCTCTATCACCAAAATTGAGAATCTGTGGAAGATTGTTATATCACTAGCTAGAATAATGCAAATTTTTTGATAGCGACATAGCGAAGGCCTGGTCATGACAAAAGACAGTGTTCTTATATAACAAGGAATGATTTTGAGGATCCTAAGGAAATTATTGTGCAAGCTTTTCTTTTATTTTTATGCAAGTTGTGTCACTCAAAGTTTTATTTCCTGACATCATTTTTGATGTTTACCAGGAGGTCACTGTATCGCTAGCTAGATAGTCAATAATTTTGCCAGAAGTGATGTAGCAATTGGTTGAAAACTAGTGATATAACAAAAAACCTCAAAGGTGGGCCCCAAATGAGTGACATGATAAAGCTTAATTGTGCAGATCAAATTACATAATGGCAGCCTACTAAGCATCTATATGTTAAAAAATTTGGATTCATCGAAACTAGCTATATTGCTAATCAGGTAGTTAGTATTTTTGTCAGTAGCGATGTAGTGACCAACCTTAAAGTCATGAAAATAGCAAGGCCAAGAACATGTGATGTCATTAAGAGAGTGAAAAAAAAACATATGTGTGCCAGTGTGTTGAGCCAGCTCAGCGATAGCAGTACCTAGACCCACTCCGCATGTATAAAGCATACAAAGAATTTTGATCATTATATAAAGCATGGATCAACAATACTCATTAACTCCCTATGAAGAGATGTGGGAAGATATCTATAGTGAGTTAGAGAGCAGGGAACCCATGATTTTTTTCTTAAAAGTTGTTTCAAATATTTTCCAAATGATCAAAGAAAAATTAGTGGTTATCACAAGCTTGCTATGGAAAAGTGCTCAAAAGTAATGTATAGCATGTTAGCAAGTTGATGATACGTGTCCTTGGTCATCTATGGGCCCAATTTGAAATGCCAACATTGAAGGAAAGGTACAGATGGGGGCAGTTTATTGGTTTGACTAATAGTGTTCTAAGAAGAGCATTGAGTCAACCTAGTTTTCATTCCTAGATCATAGGATTTTTCAAGGATCAATGGCACAAATTTAAAGGAAGTGTGATGCTACTCTATTTTTCTATTCTACGTATTTATGATGAATGAAAGCTTCACATGTGGGACAACAGGAGATTTTCATTAATTCCAGTCCCACACAAACAAAGATTTCATGTTTTTTGAGCACAAAAACCTCTTGATCATATTGTGTTAAGCCTAGTAAAGACGTTAATTGATTCCTTATCTGTTTGAGAACAACTGTAGAAGTTCAAAGAAGAATAAGTCTGGAAAGTCAAGTAAGTAATCATATATAACCTCTATGATATTCTAGTTCCTAATATTATGGTCAAGATGCCTCCTAAGAAAGCATTCTCTGGGAAAATTAATTATATGGACAGCAATGTCCACGATGATTTGTTAGAATTACTCCTAGAATCCACTATAGAGCTTGCACAAGTTAAAAGGTTAATTTCCTTAAACACTATGCTAAAAAATTTTGACGACTTATATGACAAGGGGACCTTGGTTAGGGATGCAATAACTACTCAAAACGGCCTTGTTTTTTTTAAAAAGTTGTTTTTAGAAAGGGAGTTGTTTGCCCCTCATGCTAATATCTAGAATTTTGATTTGGGAAAGCTAGTAGTTCGAAGTGTTTTCATGCATTATGATTTGCTAGAAGCCATTGCCAAGAATTATTACCAAGATATTAGGGTTGTGATAAGAAATAATGGTGTGCCTCTAGACTCAATTAACCCTGAAGAAATTAGAGAGGTTTTTCACCTAGAACCATTGTTAGATTACCATGTGCCAATCAATTTGAAAGAATTAGGGAATGAATACAAAGAAAAGAGAGATGTAATTAGCGGAGGTGCATTGAGGGCACACATTGGTACTATAGGAACTCTGCCAGTAGTTACTGTAGCCTCTAGAGAACATTTCAAGAAGAGTCTTTTCACTTCCCAGGCTGTAGATATATATAGGACCCTATGCCCTTTTTTTGGTGAAGATGAGCAAGATTTCATGCCCATTGGCATTATGTATATGATGGTTCAAATTGCTTCTTTTGGTGTAGATGTTATCTTTCATTTTGCCTCCTTTTTAGCTGAAGAAATTCACATTGGTTTAGTTGGAACTGCAAAAGGCAAAGTGGAGAAAACTTTTGGCGACTATTCTCTATTAATGCATATGTTCTTTTTCAAAGGGGTGACATATTTTGGTAATAAGATGGAATTGAATATAGAGGAAAATGGGCAAGTACTACTAGTCCATTTGTGGAGCACGGTAATGACCTGGGATGCAAATAAAGTTACTTTTGTTAGATTTGATAGGTATTTTGCTTGTAAATTGAGATGCCTCATATTGAGTGACAATCCCAGAATTCCTAAGGTACTAATGAGTCTCATCAAGCCTATGGATAGCCCCCATAATTTGAAAGTTTCACATAATTGGGGAAATATCATCCCTTACTCTATTTTTATTATTTTTTGAATTTATGGTTTTAAATGAAGTCCTAATGTCTATCTTTACCAAGTACCTTTCAAGGTAAGAATGGCTGAAGTTTTGTGGCAACTAGGAGGAGTAGAAGAAATGTTTCTATTCAAGAGGCAACTAGGGTCAATTTTCCCTACCTACATAGTGGCCCATTAGTTTTTGATTACCAAAGGGGGTTGGCTCTTTTTCCATAAAATTTTGGATCAGTATATGATGGCTATCTCCCATCTCCATTTTTGTGATTCTAAGAGATTTTTCAATCAGACCTTGAGGTATAGGATTAAGCTGGGATAGGTCAAACATGATTCATATTATCTAGAGGAAATTATAAGGAATGAATTCTCATTGCAGGAACAAGAAACTAAAAAACAAAAATGGAGAGTTTACTCCCAAGTCCTAGATTTCATTCACTATTTTGATCAGAAATATAGTCCTTTAGATAATGCTAATATAGAGGCTAACAGAATAAATAAGCTCATCAGTAACTTCTCTTAAATAATGGAAGCTATGAATGAGAAGAAACATTTTTTTATTGATTCTTATCCTAATAAGGCCAAAGAATTCATGAGGAGGTTGGCTTTCACTCCTAATATCAGAGCTAGTCAAATAATTGTATAGAAGAAGTCTGGTTACACTATAATTCAAAATAAAAGGGCTCTTGTAGATAAGTGCAAACAAATAACGGGATCCACCAGTATAGCCCTAGAGGAGAGACCTGATTAGTCTAGTCCCAAGAGGTAGAAGGTAATGAGAGAAGAGAGACCTCAAGTTGAGGAAAATTTGCCCACTCAATCCCCTTTGAGGATTGGAGAAGAATAGCTCATAGTTGAGAAAATAGAGTAGATTTTATCACAAGGACGCATTTTTATTACTCAAGCAGAATTGGATGAAGGTAACCCTCTAGAACCTCCCCTTCCAATTTTGAACCTAACAATAGCTTACTATAGAGGTAGGGAATTGGACCCTATGTTAGAATAGGCAAGTCATCAATTTTTTGCTAATGACAGTTTTCTTAAATCTAGGGCTTTTTAACAGTTTGCATGGAGGGAAAACATGAATATTGTTGAGGAGAAATGTAAAAGGGTGAAAATAGAGCATCTAGAAATGGATGAAGTTGCCATCTAGAACCAAACAAAAGGAGAAATGATTAAAGAATTTTAGAATATAAGCCTTGAGGATGGAAGGAAAATGGTAAAGGTATCTAACATTTTATTGTTACCAAATTGGGATATTGTTGATGCCTTAATTTTTAGTTATGTTTCAAATAAACTAACCTTGCAAGATCAAAATAAAGGGGACTTTCAAGGCACTGCATTCATTGAAGATCAAGCTGCATTGGTTAGCTAGTCATTGAGAAGAGGATCTAGAGCCCCATCATCACAACCAGATGAGTCTGAATTTATGGGAAGCATAATTGTAAGAAGAGTTGTTGATACCTCACGTGTGCAGGCAATACATTGGAATGTGGATTCTTCCAAGTTTCTTTTGGCCAGTGCTAAGAAGGAGGAACAGGCTATGTTTGAATTATAGAATAAATATGAAACAATTCTTGAGGCCTATAATAAGGAGGTAAAAAGGAGAATTGAGCTTGAAGACAAGCTAATGGGGAAATCCACTAAGCCAAGAATAACATACCCCCATCCTCTAGTTGAACCCTTCAAATCCACCCCCTTAATAGAAATACTAGATACACCCCAAAGGCCATAGTACTACATTGTTAAGGATTTTAAAGAAGAAAAGGGTAAACTATGGGCTTTACATGTAGAGCTAGAGTCAAAATATGAAGATAAAATAAGAAAACCTCTCACATATTTGGCAAAAAAGTTGAATGGCCACTCATCCATGATCAGTTAGCCAGGGTGATCAGTATCTAGGAGGAGTTGAAAGCCAATGATGAGGCTCTAAAGCCTATTGTGAATAAATGGGTAAGAAGGGAGAAAGCAATGCAAGTTTTTTGTTTCTCTGTCATAACGGGTTGTTATGATCAAATTGAAAAAATCTTTCACATTATTTCTGATCTTGTTGATTTTGACAATAAAAGGATTCATTTACAAAGAATAATAATAGGCTACTTCAATAAATACAAGAGCCAAAAATTCAGATTGTTTCCTCATGCCCTAGATAAAAGCAATAATTTAAAAAACAAAGATGAATGGGGTGAAAGAACTTGATGATATTTTTTGTTTAAGGATGAATAGAATTATAAATGAAACAAGGAATGCATGGTGGGCTACCACAATAGAAGAAATGGTGAAGGCCCCAATATTCTTTCATTCTTTAAAACAAGAATTTGTTGCTATTACTAATGAAGTTGAGTATGTGCTATAAAGATATAGAGATATTTTGCAATTCGATTGGCCAAATGACACATTGTTTGACAAGTGGATGGCTGAAATAGCTCCTGGTGAATAGTTTTATGAAGATGAAACTAATAGTGATGAGGTGTAGGGTGAGGAGATCTAAATCATTGACACCATCACTACTCAAGAAAAATTGGAAGAAGAAGACAAGAATAATCAGTCACTTTCAGTTGCAGGCCGGGGACCATAGGATGTTTATACAACCAAAGAAGAGAAAAACATAGAAGTTACTCCCACCATACAAGATAAAGATGGTGAAAACCTAGAGGTGGAGGTTAGTGTGCCATCATCAGAAAAAAATTCACCATTGGCTAATTTGGTAGTTGCATCCAAAGAGGGATTAGAACAATAGCCAACTTGGCAACATTAGAAGATGTGACAGAAGCTGATCCACCAAAAGGAACTGTTTGATTTGGATATCTTCTGTTACCCACATTTTTGTCATTTTGTGATAGGTGTATGTAAATATTTCTTGTAAAGGACACTTATCATTTTCTCTTAGCTTGAAGCTTGTTGCATCTCACACTATATAAGTCAGATTCTAGAGCTAGAGAAAAGGGGCCAATTTTTATTGTTTCTAGGTGATATACTTAGTTGTTCTCGGTCCAATATTTGAGCAAGTTTATGTGTTATTTTCTCTATTAGTTTTTGAGAATACATGAACATAGAATGATTTATGTGTTTCTTCTTAAGGTCATTCTGAGTTTACTATAAATGTATACAATTTTCAAGGAAAATGAATACAAATTATGAGTTGTCCCCATATTAGTTCTTTCTGAATTTTGTCTCCTTTTGATTACTTGGTTATGTTGATATTGTATGAGTAAAAGCTTGTGCAATTGAATGCAATCCAATTAGGTTGTATATATGTTCATCATTGCTATTAGTTCAATGGATTAAGTAAAACCTTTGATGAATTTGATGAATGGATTAAGTAAAAGCTTTGATTAATTAAGTAGTAGAAAGGATTTTTTTGAATGATGAATTCTGATAAGAATTGCTGATAATATTTTTTGTAAGGAAACAAATCAAATCTAAGGATTTGCTGTAGACTATGAACCCCAATGGATTAGGCACATGTCAAATTGATTCAGGTGGAAGAGAAATATGTCATAAATGGTTTTCAAATGCAAAATTATAATCAATTTTACTTTTATTTCTTACAATTCTTCAAAGTTGGCCAATACTTTTCTACATGGAATTTTTTAGCTTTAGTTAGCCACTATTGCTCAGAACAAATGTAGATCTATAGAAGAATTTAGGCTAGATATGTTATATGGGATGTGTTTATCAAATTGTCATGAATTATGCATGTATCTGAGGATTTGAGATGAGAATTAGAATGAAACTAAAATAATCCTCATATAGAATTTCTTAGTCTAGAGTAATCCCTGGGCATACCCACCCTAGTTTTGTAGAGCCTAAGGAGTAGAAAACCGCCCTTGGTTTTGTTGAAGTTGGGTATAAATGGTTTGCACATACAATTGTTAATAGGACTTGGCTAGTCTTTAGATTATGTGAGTGATGTCATTTTGGTATTGAGCATTTTGTTGCTTAGTAGTTTTTCAAAAACACCAATAGTGATAAACAAGTTAGCATCATGAGAAATTTGAGCCTTCACCTGTACAACAATCGACAAGTTTGTGAACTCTTCATCGAATAACTTTAGCACTACCTATTCTCTCTACTCTTACTTTCCTATTTTTTTCAATTAGCTTGGTTAGGGATGAGATAAAATCTATTTGATCATCATTATCAATAGATAAACTAGCAAGAGGGAGCAAAGTGGATGAACTAGATGGTTTAGTTTCATCTTTCCTCTATTTCTTTATTGTTTCTTTTGTTCTTCTTTCATCTTTTACTTCTTCTTTTTCATTTTTCTATCTTTCTTTCTCCTCTTCCAATATTTTCTTCTCTTCTTTCTTAGTTATCCTTTTCATTTTTTCTACTACAATTCTTCTATTTTATTCATCTTCCTTTCTTATCTTATCTTCCTCAAGTAATTTCTGCATGGCTTCCTCTATCTTCTTCTTTTATTCTTCTAGTAGCCTCTTGTGTTCCTCAATCTATCTTAACTTATTCTTAATATCTTCTCTATTTGGTTCATTTCATTCAAAACCACCGAATGGATTAGTATCATCAATGCTAATGGTAACATTGGTTAGATCAATTTTCATAGTGTCACCTCTTATTGAGACTTCCAAGGTTCTACAAGCTAGAGGAGATGTTATCCCTGACAACATTTGACTAATTGTTACTGTTGTCTCACTTCTAAAATTATCCTTCTCACCAATCATAAATAAAAATGGCCTCAATTTATTCCTCAAATATGGAGTGAGGTTATTCAACAATCTCTTAATTTCATCTTCATTAGTATTCTTGCAAATGGTCCTTAGCATAGACTTCTGAAGTTCAAGGTCTTCTTCCCTTGTAGGAGCCTACTTCTCAATGTGTCTCTCATAGAACTTTTGGTTTATAATGCTCTCAAGGTCTTTCAATTTTAGATTATTTGATAGAATATATTTCATAGTAGATATATCTATCTGATCCTTTTCAAAAACTTTGTATAAATCATGAAATTTGTTCATCTAAATAGAGTTGCTTTCATTTGCAATCATTGTGTTAATCTTCTCAATCTTTGGCTTCCAAGGTTGCTGAGATTTTCCTACTACTTTCTTAGGTGGAGTCACCTTTCCTACTTTCTTGGCTTCCTATTCCTCATCTTCTTCATCAGTTCTTCCAATTGTCAACAATATTTTCTACCTCTCTCCTACTCCTATGGCAAATTGTTTAACTCTCTTTGTCTTTGTAGACACTGCTTCAACCAATCTCTCTAATTTTGTCTTCTACTCATTGGGCTAAACATTGGACACTATCATTGTTGGTCTTAGATTGGTTTTGAAAATTGAGTGTCAAAAATCTTAATAAACTTCCAATTTGATGTTGAGTATAATATAGATGTTGAGCTACAATATGTGCCGAGCCAAAAATTCAACAGGTGTCTAGTTATTCAAGTGCCCAACAAGTTTCAAGTGTCGAATGACAATTGATGCTGAGCCAATATATGTGCCCAATAAAGTATAGGTTTCGAGTAGGACTAAATTACTATAGGATAAAAGCAAGACATAATATCTATATGTGTCAAGCATCAGCAATTAGTAAGTGTTGAATAATATAGAAATAGCATAAGAGCTTGTGCCCTCACAAACTCAGATGTAAACCATTTTTGAGTCAACTCAAGATGAATCTCAAAGGATCTAAAAGATAAGATCAAATCTATTGCATTCCCTATTGAATCAACATGCAACCAATTAGAAAAATGGAAGAAATGAGTAGTCAAGTTGGATGAATCTCAATCGTAGATTCATACCTAACCCTAAGTCTTTAAAATTTTTTGAGGAGACCAAAACCCCATAATTCAATAGTGAGAGAGAGAGTATGATGCAGGAATGCAAGGAGAGAATGTTAATGAAGTTTAAAAAAGTGTAAAGAATTAGAAGAAGGATAACTATTGTATAATTAGATGGTTAGAATAGAGTATTAGCCCTATGAACAAAGTTATATCAAATTAAGAAGGATCAGATCATATTAGAAAGAACAAGGATCTAAAATCAACAATCGAAGATTGTATGTCATTAGGTCAAAACATTCTACTATACTTTCTAGCCATTATATTATGAGAATAAAAATCCTATGATGATAGGTTGGTTGAATAGCCATATTGTAAATCCTTTAGATAGGTCACTGTTAATAGGGTGTTAAAGCCTTTAATAGGGTAGGCCTTTCATAGAGTAGACCATTGATGGTGGTCAAAATTTGTAACCTTAACTAGTTACATATTGCTATAGTGATAATTTGTGGGTGTCATTCCCACCCCAGTTTTACCTTCTCATTTTCAAGGGTTTGAGGTGATTAAATCTTGTGTTATCTATTTTCATGCATGCCTTTACTTTCATGTTTATTAGAGATGTTAGATGAATGTATTGATTTTAGTTAAAAGTTTTATAGCTCAAAATTATTGGTACTTCTAATTCACTGCCCCCCTCTAAAAAGTATTCTTCCCACTTGTAAATTCTAAGAATTGGTATTAGAGCCTAGTTCTCACAAGGAGAAGCCTTACAACTTGGAGAAAAAGATCTAGAAATACAAGTCTAAAAACTTGGGAAGATCATAAAGGACTAGGAAATTAAGAGACATCTCATTCTACACTCTCTAGAATAAGCTAAGGAAGAATTGAGGAAATCCTTAAAGAGAAGAAGAGAGATTTCCATAGTTGAGAATGATACATAGTACAAGGAGATTGATACCTCAAAAGTGATTGATAATGGAGATTCCAAGTAGTTTGATTTAATAATAGCAGATTTTATGGAGAAGAATAGAGCTCAAGAAGAAGAGATTAGAACTCTCAAGATTGAACAAGAATCTCAAGCCACGATGCTTTGTGAAGTGACTAAATAGATGAAAAGAGCTATTGAAGATAAGGCTATGATAGAATATGACAAGAGAAACCTTGCTAATAGATTGGAGGAAAATTCAATTAAGCTTGCAAGAATTTCCAACATGTAGCTAGACACCCTTAAGCTAGATGATGAATGCACACCGTGAGTTGAATTTCTAGGGCATTGAGATCTCCACACTGAAGATGCAAAATGAACAACTATAAAATGACTTGAGAAGAGAGAAGGAAATTGTAGAAAACTTCAACAAACCTAATGAAGCTATCAAGTGCTTTGAATAGCTTTTGAAATCACCAAGATCTAGCAATGACACTTCAGGATTAGGATACACCAGCATTGTAAAAGGAGAATCATCTAAGAGATTAGAGGAAAGAAGTGAGAAAGGTAAGAATACTAAAACCACTTGTAATTTTTGTGGTAAAAAGGGACATACCTCTAATGTGTGTAGGAGTAAAAATGCAAATTGGCATGACAAACCTAAAAGCATGGGTCACTGTCACAAGTGCATTAAGCAAGGACATCATGCGCGTGACTACAAGACTTGAACCATTAGAACACCAAGATTTGAAGGTCACTACTATAATTACAAAAGGTATGGACATAGAGCCTTTCAATGCAACTCAAAGCCTATGTGGACACCAAACCAACCACTAAAGACCAAAAGTCATTGACATCACTAAAATTGGGACTACAACACTAGGCAGAGATGTCACTACTACCAAGAGTATGGACACATCCCTAAAAATTGCATAAGAACACATTTTAGTGGAAACTATAGTAGATGGTTGAGACAAACTACATGCTTCAGTTATTTGAAGACTGGACACATCAGCAAGTATTTTCCAAAAAGATCAAAGGCACCTAATTGAGAGTTCAACAAAGGAATGTGGAAGGTAGATGTTGGACACATCAAAGGAGAGATGAATAAAACATGGAAGAAGAAATATGGAAGTAACATATCCAATGAAGGGATCACTTCACCCAAAAGGTCAAGTGGTCACACTTCATCCAACTAAGCAAAAGAATGTATGTGGAACTAATATACAAAGCTTTATCACACATCAATTCTATTGGTCTCATTTTTTGGAAGATAAAATTTTCCCAATCTAGGTACAGAAAATCAGAATTCAGTCCATTATGGAGAATAGGGTTTCTAGTCTTTGGTCCTACAAATTTGTTAACCTTTGAAAACCTTTGTTAAACCCTATGTCTTTTTCCTTTTGAATTTATTCAAGTGCAAAACCTTTTAAAATGTGAATATTCCATGTCCAGTTCAAATCTTTTGCACCCCCAAGTGGCCTTTTTTTTATCCTTGTAAGATCTACGACATTTGCATCATCACTATTGAAAGATGCAAATGTTTAACCATACATGACATAGTGATTTCTATAAAATTGAGGGTCGATGCCATGAAATAGAGGAGAGGTGATCGTAAAGTGCATTGTGTCAAAAGTGTTCTGTTGGCGCTCAAAATTGCATTCCCATTTTGAGCATCCATTTGAAATTTTGAGAAAGTCAAGCCCTATGAATGCCCATAATTGAATGTGCACTCGGCTATCCATTTGAGATCCTTAAGGTGTTCAATGTCTCTGACACTTTTCATTCAGTTTGACTAAGCCTTCCATTATGGTAATTTGTCATTCTGAGTTATATGACAAAGTCTTATTTTGAACAAATCCTAAATCTATTTTCTACCCCATTTAATATGTAGAATTTAGTCAATAACCTATTACTTTATACAAATCCACCGTGTCCTTTGAAATCCTTTAGCCCCTTCTCATTTTATTGCTCAAGGCATGCCTCTTTAAACCTTAGGAAAACTTGAAATAATGTTTTGATTAAATCTGTTTTAAGGTAATCAAGGTTTACACGTTTTTAAATCCAAAAGGTTGCTTTTCAAACTTACAATGCAAGTCTCGATGATTGAAGATCTTGTTTAGATCGATGGAGGGCACTGGCCCGCATTTTCAAAATGCGAGGAAGTTACAAAATGTGGGCAAGCGCATGAGTGACATCTGTCCCTTATGAAGACACAAGGAGATGTTTGTATGAGCAAAGAGGACAATTTATGAACATCGTTGATCTATGTGAGATCGACGAATGAGGCATACCCACATTTTCAAGATGAGAGGTAGATAAATATTGTGAGCATGCCACTTTGCAATGCATGGCACAATGGGACCAAAATGCAAGGAAGTAAAGATGTCATGGGCATCGAAGTTTTGAATGCCGCAGTCAGGTTTGTGAGAACACGTGCAATAAAAGGTATTTTCTCATTGGTCAGGATCATTGTGATGGGCCGCCTATTATTGAAACTCTGAATCACTGTCGATCTAAGCCAGCATCAAGGGCTAGCATTTGCTCACATTGTTTTATCTCTGTATGATTTTATAACGCAGGTAAAAGGATTGTGGACCCGTACTCCAATTAACCAAATCATGCCATTTTGAAGTGTCACGTGTCTTGTAATAAAGGAATAGTGCAATGGTTATTCAGGATTTTCTTCACCAACCATTGATCTTCTTTAGATTGACGGAGGGTGATGGCCTGCTATATCAAAATGCTCACAAGATAAGAAGTGTGGGAATGTGAAAGCCTGACATGTGGGGTAGACTCAGGTCATTGATTCAATTCAGATCTGTAGTTCTTACGTGTTTGCATTTCTTAGAAGCAAGAAGCGCCCACTAAAAGATAAATTGCACACATGGCTAATTATGATTGGTTTATTCCGGACCAGCTTGCCTAGTGGGTTTCGAAGCCGTCATGCTCACATTTTAAACTTATAAGATCTTCAAGATCGACGGTGCATATTTTACTATTGAAGGTGGTATCATTATGCATATTAATGAGACATGAAAACCTTCGCGTGTGAAAGTAAAGAACAGGGTGTAACAAGTGAGATTTTCCCAATATCAACTTGTGCGAGTAGAAATTCGTGAGTCATCTCTGAATGAAAAAAATTACTGTTGGGATTGAGATAAATTTGGCATGAGTGTCAAGTAGTTGGCTCAAGGATAAAATGTAGGAGTTACAAAGATAAAAGAAAAGGCTTCAGGTAAGTTTGTATACCATAGCCTCTGCATTTTTCAGTCCTGGTGATTTATTCAAAAGATGTTTCTAAAGATTTCACTAAGTCTGAGGGTATAGATAGCGGAAGGATTGTTCATTAATAGTAGTTGGTTCTAGGACACTGATACTTTGAAAAATGATTTATTTATTTTCAGAGGATGGTTCAGAAAAGGAAAATGGTTAGCTTTGTATGCCTATGTATGGTTTTTTGAGAGAGGAAAGCTAGTAATCAGGTGTCGTAGTCAAGTAACCAAGGTGGTAAGAAGAACAAGGAATATACTTTGTAAGCTAACAACCTTTTCAGTAGAAACATCATCTTTTAAACAAATTTTCAAAACATCTTAGTTTGATGCCAGGGTAGTAGAAATATTTGAGACCCTATGCATAGTTTTGGAAGAGGGTGAGGAAGATTTTATACCCTTGGGTATAGTCTTCTTCACTTTTTGTGTGTGTCCCCCCTTTTTGTATCAGTAGATGGAAAATTTTGGCAAGAAGTTGGTTAAGGAAGCAAACATGGCTGGGGATTAGAGCATCCCTATTTTTTAATTTTTAATAACCACATTGTTTTTTGGCTTCTGTACTGCATGCTAAGTAATGATTCTGTTATTTCTGAAGCCTGGCATGATTAGTAAAGAGTGGAAAGTAAAGATGATTCTCATTCAGTAGTCATCTTGACAAAACCCACGGGCCTAGGTTGGTGCATATTTTTTAGAGTTGATTTTTTCATTGATAGGGTGGTCTTAGCAATTGTGCACACAAAAAATCAGTGGTGGAGCTGAATCAACAAACAATGGTAACAGAAAAGGAGCTTACAGGAGAATATTTGATCTACATGATGTTTTGTTAATCATTTTTCTTCTTTCTTCCATTACAAACTTGTGATATCTTTTGTAAGGGACACTTGTCAGTTCTCTATGCCTAAAGCTTGTTGCATCTCACAGTATTTAAGTGAGATCCCAAGGCTAGAAAAAGAGGTTAGTCGGTTTTCTAATTTTCCAGTTCCTAGAGCTCTGCTCAGGCTGTGAAAGCCACATACCTAGCATGTCTTGTATGAACAGCATATGGATTTCATAGATAGTTCTGATACAGTAGTGTGATCTTGTATCTTGTTTTATGCATTCCTAATGTACTTATTTCAAGGAGATAAATACAGTGTGTACAAGGTTTTGAATTTCAATATAATTCTGTCTCCTTTCTTGTTGAGTTTGTAATGTTATATGTTCAAGAGCAAAGATCTTGAACCTATTTGCAATTGCCTGGTTATATGTTTGAAGTTTTCTTGCCTTTAACTCAAGGAGTCATATAATTGCTTGTGGTTTTAGACAAGGTTGCAGATTCAACTAAGAAGGATGTGAGAAAGTATGGGGTTATATTGGATATTATTGTCTAATTCATAAGGTGAACAGATTGAACATGAATGTATTAATGTATGCCATATGTTGATTGATGTTCAAGGATGCATAATTCTGGAGTGTAGGATTTCCCTAATGGATAAGGCACTAGTCGTTCGTAGGATCATTAAAGTTTTTGCTACATATTGAACATGCTGTCTTTTCTCAATATAAATCGATCTTTTTCCCTTCATGTTGAAGTGGACATAAAAGTTTTAAACCCTCACTCAGTTTATGAATAATATCGGTTTGCACCTGGCTATTGTAGAATCTATATTGTTTCATAAACCATTAGGAGAAATAAGGTTTTATCTACTTCTTAATAGATTCAGTGTATGCTTTGACAACTGGTACCATATAAAGAATCTGTAGGTCCACCCACCTAGGTTTTGTAGAGCCTAAAGAAGAAGAAGGGCCATGCCTTATAGTTGGCCCTATGTCTGAAATGATATGTTTAAAATGGGAGTTAGCTATCCCTAGATATGTCAGGTTCTCATGGGAATAATTGGAAATGGGTAACGTTTTCAAACACCAACAAAATGGCAACTCTGCTGGGTACTGTATTGAATCATATTTATGACTAACCTTGAGAATTTGAAAAGAAGAGATTCAATACAACAGGAGAAGTGCATTAAAAAGTTTTAGTAGTAAGTTCTCTGATGTTCTTTTTAGTTTTTTACTCCAAATCATGCACCCCAGTAAGTTTTATCCGTTTACAGCAGTGTTTTTCAAGGTTGAATATAGATTGTGTGGCTAAGAGTGTTCATCTTTAGTCATGTCAATCGGTTGTTATTTTTAGAATATTGTTGTAATTCACAGTCAGAATTGGTGAAAGATGTTTTCTCTCTTTTAAATGTTTTAAAAAGTTTTGCAAATTTTTCAAGTTGAATTTTCAATTCAGATCTGTACTGTTATGAATCATGTTTAAAATCTTTCTCACAATAGTGAGTGGCGACTCTATCTAAAGGATCTCTAAATCATTGTAGATTAGTGATGTATAAATTGTTTTCAAGAGTTTTCATGGGAATCAAGAAGATCTAAAAGTTAGATGAATTTGCAAGCAAGAAGAGAGATCTATTATAAGTTTCTGACAAATAAGTTTGGAAGTGTTGTTTGATCTATTTTCGCAAGATTTTGTAATGATAAAGATGAATCATAGCTGTGATTTCATTTCTTTCTTCAATGAGATGGCGACTCTGTAAGGTTATGATCAGTGGTGTGAGGAATTCATGTTAGCACCAGGCTAATCAATAGATCAGTGGTTTCATACAGAAACACTTGAGGTATTTTATACTTTCATGCAATTTGATTTCCTATGAAAGTTAGTTCTACATATGTATTCTCCATCAAGTGAAGTTTGAGCACTAAGAAGAGGAGAATAGTTTAATGTTTTATACATTTCGCTGGATTTAGTTTCAATTGTTATTTTAAAGTTGTGAAGTGTATTTGAAGCATTCATTTGGTAGAGGGTTGTGAAGATCTACTGCAAATGATGAATTCTGAAAGTACTTAATGATGAATGAGTCTTGAGTTGAAGAATTTCAAGTTTCATCTCATCTAGTATGTAACCTTTTAGTGAAATTCCTAAATCCATCTCTACCAGGAGGTATATGCCATTGAATTTTAATGGTATTCATGGTTTTCCAAATATTATGCCTTATGATCTCAGAAAGTATCTACCTAAGTTTAGTGGAAACCATGAAATTTCAGCCAATCATCATGTTCAGTTGTTTAGTGACTTGGTTGGTGATTTTGAAATTGCTCATGAAGACATTCAAATGAAATTGTTTGTTTAGACTTTAGAAGATGATGCTAGGGACTACTTTTCATTCTTACCAGCATGTTCAGTTTCATCCTGTGATGAATTAATGTTAGCCTTCATGATGCAGTTCGGGGAAAGAGTAAGCATCTCTGACTATTTTGATAAGTTTTTTAAAATTAAAATCAGGAATGGTGAGTTAGTTCCTGAATTTAATATCAGATTTGCAAAGATTTTAAATGAAATTCCTAAAATTTACAAGCCGGATGATCAAATGTGTTTATTGGTTTATCTTGGTGCATTTGATAAATAGATGAACTATCTGTTGAGAGATAAGGAACCTAGAACTTTGTATCAGGCATTCATGATAGCAATAGAGATTGAGAATAACATAAAATATGGCTTAACTTGGAGTCACTTCTCTAGAACTGTTTGCCGGCAAGACGAGGTGCAAAGAACAAATCAATGTCATATAGAATGTTTAATTTCAGATTAGCAAATAAGCATTCTTTTTGTTGTAAATAGTTTTGTTGAAGATTCAGAAATAAAAACATGTGAGCATGAAATCTCTTTGTTGCAAAGAAGAAATGATTCTATTCATGCTGAATTGAATGCACATGTTTATGGTATTACAACAGCGAATGATAGAATTGATTCATTTGATGAGTTATCCAGGCAAGATATAAATCTAGTCATTCATTTTCCTATTGATGATTCGCATTGTGTTGAAAACATAATGAATCAGGAAGAGGAAAGGTATTTATCTCAGTATGAGGATGAAGAACCTGGAAGTGATGCATCAAGTGATAAAGATGAAATTGCTGATCCAACATATTGTGAAGAAGCATCATGTGAAGACAATGGCGACACTTTTTGCTCAAGTCAAGAAGAGGATTGTGATAGTACATATGCATCTTCATGTGAATCAGATGTTGATTAGGAAGAAGAGAGAAATGACAGAAGTGAGTGTTCTCTTGCTAGTAAAGGTATGAGTACTATTTCTAAATCTGAAAGTGAGTTTCCATTTCAAAATTGTGTAAATCAGTTTGAGATTAAAAGTTATGAAGAAAATGTGTCTACAAAATATGAAGACAAAGAGGTTATATATAAAGACATATTACCTAATTCTGTAGAAAAATGTCTTGAAGATGCGTATAGTGATGATCAGTATGTGATTGATCCTGAGATTAATGCATCAACACCTATTGGTAAGATAAATGATGATTTGCTTGCAAGACATTTGAATCACCTATATGGAGACAATGAAAGTAACTCTGATTTGTATTCTACATGCTTCGTTGATAGAGTAGATGTTGAGTCTTTATATGATTTTGATTTTTCTTCTTCATATGCTGAAAGTGCCCATGACAGTGACATTAGAAATGGTTTTAAAGTTTTCACTAATCCGTTATATGTTGAGGAGTTTGATGTTGATCAGCACATCATTTGTCCTAATGTCTACAAAGGCACTTTGCATGGAGTTATCAATCCTATTTTTGAAGATCACATGGACAATTAAGATTTAGTTGAGAATGAGTTTAATGATGATATTTTATCCTACTGCTATAAGAGATCAGAATGTTCTTCTGAGTTTGACAGTGAATATGATCATGATGTTGCATCTGATTATGATAACAAGGTGTTTGATGAGATGATTATTGAAAATTTTCCTATACCATGCAATTATTTTTATGATGAATATTTTACTGTGATGACTAATCCACTTGCTGATCTCAAAAAATCATTTGAAGATCCCGGATTAGTTTCAGATGTTGATATTGATGACATATGTGAGTATCAGTCAGATTGTTCATTTGATTCCTATCCAGTTATGCAAAGGGATACACAGTTTGAAGGTATGTGTGATCCTTTTCCCCAAGTTGAATATGAAGCCTTCATATTCAAAAATGATAGCATGCATGAGTCATTAAATAAAGAGAGTTTTCAATTTTAGTCTAATATGTTTAACCATGCTGATAAGAACTTTCGTAAGGAGAAAATGGTTGAGGATGAAGTAAGTTTTTATATGCATTATGAAAGTGAGAGTGATGATTTTGTTTTTCCAAGTGATCTATTATATAATGATAATATGATTGGTGAAACTGATAGGAGAAGAAATTTCAGTTTACCTCATGAAAGTTTAGATGAGAATCATGTTTATGACAGAGGTAAACAATTTTGTTGAAGTTCGATGGCCCGGGGTCATCATTTGTAAATAGTAGAAGTAGTTATTTCCATGCTTTCAATAAGTTGTTCGAGAGAAGTTTTGTTGTTTCAGGTATGTGGTCTGCTTGTCCCAAAGATCTGGAATCTTACCATGCCCACAAGAGACATGCTTCCCCAGACAGAGCCACTGTTGGTGCTCAAAATTGCATTCCCATTTTGAGAATCCATTTGAAATTTTGAGCAAGTCAAGCCCTATGAATGCCCATAATTGAATGTGCACTCGGCTATCCATTTGAGATCCTTAAGGTGTTCAATGTCTCTGACACTTTTCATTCAGTTTGCCTAAGCCTTCCATGATGGTAATTTGTCATTCTGAGTTATATGACAAAGACTTATTTTGAACAAATCCTAAATATTTTTTCTACCCCATTTAATATGTAGAATTCAGTCAAGAACCTATTACTTTATACAAATCCACCACGTCCTTTGAAATCCTTTAGCCCCTTCTCATTTTCTTGCTCAAGGCATGTCTCTTTAAACCTTAGGCAAACTTGAAATAATGTTTTGATTAAATTTGTTTTAAGTTTAAGGTAATCAGGGTTTACATGTTTTTAAATCCAAAAAGTTTCTTTTCAAACTTACAATGCAAGTCTCAGTGATTGAAGATCTTGTTCAGATCGACGGAGGGCGTTGGCCCGCATTTTCAAAATGCGAGGAAGTTACAAAATGGGGGCAAGCGCATGAGTGACATCTATCCCTTATGAAGACACAAGGAGATGTTCGTATGAGTGAAGAGGACAATTTATGAACATCGTCGATCTATGTAAGATCGACGAATGAGGCATACCCGCATTTGCAAGATGAGAGGCAGATATATATTGCGGGCATGCCACTTTGTGACGCGTGGCACAATGGGACCAAAATACGATGAAGTAACAATGTCATGGGCGCCAAAGTTTTGAATGTCACGGTCAAGTTTGTCAGAACACGTGTAATAAAATGTATTTTCTCATTGGTCAGGATCATTGTGATGGGCCGCCTATTATTGAAATTTTGAATCACCATCGATCTAAGTGAGCATCAAGGGCTAGTGTTTGCCTACATTATTTTATCTCTGTATGATTTTATAATGCGGGTAAAAGGATTGTGGACCCGTATCGCAATTAACCAAATCATGCCATTTTGAAGTGTCACGTGTCTTGTAATAAAGGAACAATGCAATGGTTATTCAGGATTTTCTTCATCAACTGTTGATCTTCTTTAGATCGACAGAGGGCGCTGGCCTACTATATCAACATGCTCGCAAGATAAGAAGTGCGAGAACGCACAAGCCTGACATGTGGGGTGGACTCGAGTCATTGATTCAATTCAGATCTGTGGTTCTTGTGCATTTGCATTTCTTAGAAGCAAGAAGCGCCCACTAAAAGATAAATTGCACACATGGCTAATTATGATTGGGTTATTCCGGACCAGCTTGCCTAGTGGATTTTGAAGCCGTCATGCTCACATTTTAAACTTATAAGATCTTCAAGATCAACGGTGCATATTTTACTATTGAAGGTGGTATCATTATGCATATTAATGAGACATGAAAACCTTTGCGTGTGAAAGTAAAGAATTGGGTGTAACAAGTGAGATTTTTCCAATATCAACTTGTGCGAGTAGAAATTCGTGAGTCATCTCTGAATGAAAAAAAATTACTGCTGGGATTGAGATAAATTTGGTACAAGTGTCAAGTAGTTGGCTCAAGGATAAAATGTAGGAGTTACAGAGATAAAAGAAAAGGCTTCAGGTAAGTTTGTATACCATAGCCTCTGCATTTTTCAGTCCTGGTGATTTATTCAAAAGATGTTTCTAAAGATTTCACTAAGTCTAAGGGTATGGATAGCGGAAGGATTGTTCATTAAGAGTAGTTGATTCTGGGACACTGATACTTTGAAAAATGATTTATTTATTTTCAGAGGATGGTTCATAAAAGGAAAATGGTTAGCTTTGTATGCATGTGTATGGTTTTTTGAGAGAGGAAAGCTAGTAATCAGGTGTCGTAGTCAAGTCACCAATGTGGTAAGAAGAAAAAGGAATATACTTTGTAAGCTAACAACCTTTTTAGCAGAAACATCATCTTTTAAACAAATTTTCAAAACATCTTAGTTTGATGCCAGGGTAGTAGAAATATTGGAGACCCTGTGCATAGTTTTGGAAGAGGGTGAGGAAGATTTTATACCCTTGGCTATAGTCTTCTTCACTTTTTGTGCACGTCCCCCCTTTTTGTGTCAGTACATGGAAAATTTTGGCAAGAAGTTGGTTAAGGAAGCAGACGTGGCTAGGGATTAGAGCATCCCTATTTTGTTATTTTTAATAACCACATTGTTTTTCGACTTCTGTGTTGCATGCTAAGTAATGATTCTGTTATTTTTGAAGCTTGGCATGATCAGTAAAGAGTGGGAAGTAAAGATGATTCTCATTCCGTAGTCATCTTGACAAAACCCATGGGCCTAGGTTGGTGCATATTTCTCAGAGTTGATTTTGTCATTGATAGGGTGGTCTTAGCAATTGCGCACACAACAAGTTAGTGGTGGAGCCAAATCAGCAAACAATGGTAACAGAAAAGGAGCTTACAGGAGAATATTTGATCTACATGATGTTCTATTAATCATTTTTCTTCTTTCTTCCATTACAAACTTGTGATATCTTTTGTAAGGGACACTTGTTAGTTCTCTATGCATGAAGCTTGTTGCATCTCACAGTATTTAAGTGAGATCCCAAGGCTAGAAAAATAGGTTGGTTGGTTTTCTATTTTTCCAGTTCCTAGAGCTTTGCTCAGGCTGTGAAAGCCACATACCTAGCATGTCTTGTATGAACAGCATATGGATTTCATAGATAGTTCTAATACAGTAGTGTGATCTTGTATCTTGTTTTATGCATTCCTAATGTACTTATTTCGAGGAGATAAATATAGTGTCCAGAAGGTTTTGAATTTCAATATAATTCTGTCTCCTTTCTTGTTGAGTTTGTAATGTTATATGTTCAAGAACAAAGATCTTGAACCTATTTGCAATTGCCTAGTTGTATGTTTGAAGTTTGCTTGCCTTTAACTCAAGGAGTCATATAATTGCTTGTGGTTTCAGACAAGGTTGCAGATTCAACTAAGAAGGATGTGAGAAAGTATGGGGTTATATTGGATATTGTTGTCTAATTCATAAGGTGAATAGATTGAACATGAATGTATTAACGTATGCCATATGTTGATTGATGTTCAAGGATGCATAATTCTAGAGTGTAGGATTGCCCTAATGGATAAGGCACTAGTCGTTCATATGATCATTAAAGTTTTTGCTGCATATTGAACATGCTATCTTTTCTCAATATAAATCAATCTTTTTCCCTTCATGTTGAAGTGGACATAAACATTTTAAACCCTCACTTAGTCTATGAATAATATTGGTTTGCACCTGGCTATTGTAGAATCTATGTTGTTTCATAAACCATTAGGAGAAATAAGGTTTTATCTACTTCTTAATAGATTCAGTGTATGCTTCGACAACTGGTAGCATATAAAGAATCTATAGGTCCACCCGCCTAGGTTTTGCAGAGCCTGAAGAAGAAGAAGGGTCATGCCTTATAGTTGGCCCTGTGTCTGAAATGATATGTTTAAAATGGGAGTTAGTTGCCCCTAGATATGTTAGGTTCTCATGGGGATAATTGGAAATGGGTAACGTTTTCAAACACCAACATGTTCAATCACATTTTTTATGTCAGAGCTATTAGAACTAGAAAAGGAACCAAAATAATGAAGTACAAAATGTGCCAACAGAATTCAATTTTTTTGATGGGTCACCATGTCGCTATTGAAAAAATTCTATCCCATGTTGGTAGTGACATGGCACCTTAATGGAAAATACAAATGATGGTTACTTTTGAATTTCCTAGTGACCATCAAAACTCCCAAGTGGCATGGTGGATTTATAGTTTTATTGTTCTATGAGAAGCACTAATTAGGATAATTATGATTTGATAGGTATCTATCTTTCTGACATGATATTTTAACAAGGCATCAGAGGTTTGTATGTCATAGTCAAAAAATGAACAATATTTTCCATTAGCGACATAGTGCCTTGATGAAAAATGATAATGTAGCAATAGTTTCAAAAGGAGGGTCCCAGACATTTGCTTCGTCAGATATGAGTCATGCAACCTTTGGACATGGTGACATCCAGTTGGATACATGTCATGCACCAAAAAAACTAAGAACACTGAAGGTTGCTATGTCGCGATCAAAAAAATGTTGCACCTCGACATTAGTGGCATAGTGCCCAGCCAAAAAGTGGGCATGTGGTGGGACCTAAGCCACAAGGTGATATAGCAAGGATTAAAGTGTTAATTTATGAGCCAGCTAGATAGTACATTCTCATGTCAGCAACAATATAAACCCACACCCTAGTCAGAAACCAGATGAAGAATTGTGATCATTTGATCAAGTTAAGATCAACGATAGTCACTACCTCACTATGAAAAGATGTGCACTATTTATCTTATGCGACATAGTGACTAGGGACACACCATAGTGTATGCATGTCATGTAGTTTCCTAGCCCTTAGATCAAGCTGAGATCTATGGTTGTCACTTTATTGCTATGGTGAGTTGCTTGAGTGTTATGTATAGCGACATAGCAAGTAAAGTAGATCAAGAAGGGGCCCACCATATTTATATTGTATGATGCATCAAATGTCCTTCGCTCGATCAGAAGGGAACAATGATCATCACTTTTTTGCTATTGAAAGTTGTTCACTTTTTATGTATAGCGACATAGCAAACAAGGAAAATACAAGAGGGGCCCACCATTATAGTAATGAAAACACAATAAAATTTCTGCCATCAGATCAAGCTTAGATCTATGGTTGTCACTTCCTTGCTATGGCAACATACCCACTCTTTATTTATAACAAGGTAGCGACTCAATGACACATGTCCTTAGAAGTTAGTGGGTCTAGTTTGAAGTGCTAACAATGAGGAAAAGGTACACATGGTGAAATATCATTGGATTGACTGCCAACATGTCAAGTAGAATGTGAGTCATCCCTACAGCATCCCTGGATCGTAGGATTTTTCAAAGATCAATGGTGTAAATTTGAACATAGTGTAATACCCCAAAATTGGCTCATTGCCATGATACCAATTCTAGTCTATTTTTGACCAATCCTAAAGTCCTATTCCATTACACAAATTTTTATTCGGCTACTCACTACTTGAATTAATTGTCAGATGCAGAAGACCCTAATCTGCATTCATCACATTTCTTATTTAATCCCTATAGTACGTACTCATATTAGTCACATTAAACCTACTTGATTTAATTATAGTTTAGTTTAAAAGTATTTATACTTTATTAAATTAAATTATCTCCTAAGGCTAATGTACTATGGGATTAAATTTAGTTAATTTAATAAATATGCCTATCTTGATTAATTAAATGTAATTATTTAATTAAATGGAAAAGGTATTTCTAATTAATTAAATAAAATTATTTAATTAAATAAGAAAGTGTCTCTAATTAATGAAATGAAATTATTTAATTAAATAGGAAATATATTTATGAGAGCATATCTCATTTTATTAAATTAAATATCTCTCCAAAATCCTTCTTCAGTTCAAAAAGGAAAATTCTTAGTTCACTGTTGATCAAAAAGGAATTAAATCAGTTAACTCCTTATTCTACTCAAATTAAATTAGTTAACTCCCTTTAATTTGGGAATCTTCCTTTATGACTGAACTTCACCTTTAATCTTGACCATTGATTGAAATCGATCTCAACCGTTGATGGATTCTAGGAAAGTCTATTTAAGAGACCCTCATCTCTTCATTTTGAGAGAGGTTGAATGAGAATTCGCATTGAATTTCTGTTGGATTGTGCATTTATTTGAGATCATTATTTTCATAAGGTATTCATTTTCTAGTTTAATCTCATTTAGCATAATATGCATACATTTTAGCATAATCTTCTTTTACATGTTCTTAGATTACACATGCATACTCCATTCTAGATTAATCTGCATTCTCATATAGATTAGTCATATTTTCTTTTAAATCCTTCGTTCTTAGAGGGTCTGGTTGCTTAACACCTCAAATCTGAGGATATCTAACAAGCAATCAGCCTGCATATGAGAAGATGCTCCCAAGCCCAGATCTACAATACATAAACTCCAATTGCCATGGTCTTTTTCTCGTGGAAGATGACCTCGTGCATCTCATGGAAAAGGTGAGCTAGCATTCACTGACCCCACCCAAAAATCCCAGGTGCCTCTAGCACCCTACAAAGCATGGTACCTGGCCTGCACTCCAAACCATGTTGTCCTCTGTCAGGACATAGGAAACAACTCAAAAATATAGCCAACACCGATGCTAGCCTGTGCGTGGGTCCATATGTGTGCATCAACTCATCCCAACTGATGGCCCTGCCCCTCGGTAACTCTCTCCCAAACACAATAGATAGTGCCTTTGTCCCTACTCAGGGCACTATGTCATAGATGACTCAAACATTGTGAAAGGGAATCCACAAAATCCTCCAGATGTCCTCCAGAGTGATGGTCATCTTGCCCATCGCCAAATGGAATGTGTTCATCTCTGAATGGAAATGCTCTACCAAGGCAGTGAGAAGGCCATGATTCACCATCACGGCTAGAATCTGGCACAAAGAAGACAAACCCAATCGAGCAATGTGTGCCTGATCAGCATCATCAAGACTCTGTAATAACTGTCCATATTGCAGATAGTGTGATCTAAATGCAACATCACCAAAGACCTCCTACATGCACAACAAGAAACAAAAAAAGAAACAATCAGTATCAAATTGAAATGATGCATCAGAACAAATTAAAATTTAATTTTTGAGTGTGAAAATCAAATTTGAAAGCATGACTATGATGAACTTTCACACTAAGGTCATGAAATTTCACGTGAAGTTAGTGAAATTTTGCATGAAGTTCCCAAAGCCTCACGTGAAGGAATATGATCTTGTACGAAGAATTACATAGTCACACGAAAAAAGAGCTATCCACGAAAAGAAAGAATTATCCATGCGAGAAAAGATATTTTTGCACAAGAAACGAATTGCCTCATGCGAAGAAATATTTGACCCCCGAAAAACAAGCTAAAACGTGTAATAAATGACCTCAAAATGCGTAAAAGTGAAAGTAGGAAGGAGGGGAATCGATGACTCACCAATGGTCCATAGTTTGTTGGGCGGCTATGACGTCTAGAGCACTCAAATTGATGATGTCTCATGCTAACTCCCATGTCTCTCTCAGAGTTCAAATCAATAGAAGCCAAAAAGCACAAATGAATTGAAAATGACCCCTTGGACCCTTAGATAACTGTTTACTCAAATTTTTCAAAGTTCTTGGATTTGCACAAAAATCACACCCCTGGCTAATTGGACCGTTCTGGATCCATTTTCTAGATCGAATTTGAAATTTGACACACCTAAGAGCCTCAAAATTGTATTTTAAAATTTTGGAGATTGACACAATCAAACACTTGTGCAACCCAAATCTTTCTGATACTTTGTGATTCTTGGCATCCTTTCATCTCTACATTCTTCATATTTTCAAAAATCATTTTCAAAATAGTTAACTCAAGTCAACCGTGGCTAAATCTGATCAACTTTTGGTCAAACTTGATCTTTCCAACTTCGTAAAAATTTCAAATCAACTCTTCTCTTTTCTTCAGATCATTTTGATCTCTTCTACATTCTGCTACAACTCAGATTTCTTCTGTATCTATTGCTATATTATTTCACATCTATTTCTGGTGTGTCATCTTTCAATTTTTCTCCTGAGGGGGAAGGATGATTACATAATTGAATACTTATCAAGGCATCATGTTCCCTTCTATCTGGCATCTTTGCCATCTATCTTATCTTTTCATCAATTGATCAACCTTATAACAACACTTCTCAGAGTTCGATGGACAGGTATTGGGATAGTCTAAACCCCTTCTCCTAAGGATCAAGCCTTGTTCTGGGGATGATTCTATGACTCATGATTGGACCTTGTTATCTTTTATCAATCTCAGGTATCTAGGTGTTCTATCTGGATCCTTGAAGATTAAGCTTCGTTCTGGAGATAATCTTCTAAATGCTTTCAATCTTACGTATCTAGGTGTTCTATCTGGATCCTTGAAGATAATGCTCTATTATGGAGATAGTCTTCTAAATGCTATTACTCTCAGGTATCTAGGTGTTCTATCTGGATCCTTTAAGATTACACTCTATTCTAGAGATAGTCTTCTAAATGTTATTACTCTCAGGTATCTAGGTGTTCTATCTGGATCCTTGAAGATTACACTTTGTTTCGAAGATAGTCTTCTAAATGCTATTAATCTTGGGTATCTAGGTGTTCTATCTGGATCTTTAAAGGTTAAACTTCATTCTGAAGAAACCTTTTAAATGCTTATCAATTTTAAGCATCTAGATGTTTTGTTTGGATCCTTAAAGATTACGCTCTGTTCTAGAGATAGTCTTTTAAATGCTACCAATCATAGGTATCTAGGTGCTCTACTTGAATTCCTTGGGATTAAGCTTTGTTCTAGACATAGTCCTTAAAAGCTTATCAATTGGTCTCTGTGTCATCAACTTAGGAACCAATCTCATCTTCGCATCATGCTTTCTTATTTTCATCATGCTTTTTGATTTTCTTTGAATTGAACGTGCTTTTCGCACATTCATTCAAAGAGGGGCAAAATGTAAAACCCCAAAATTGGCTCATTGCCATGATACCAGTTTTGGTCTATTTCTGACCAATCCTAAAGTCCTATTCCATTAGGCAAATTCTTATTCAGCTACTTGCTACTTGACTTAATTGTCAGATGCAGAAGACCCTAATCTGCATTCATCACATTTCTTATTTAATTCCTATAGTACGTACTCATATTAGTCACATTAAACCTACTTGATTTAATTTTAATTTAATTTAAAAGTATTTATACTATATTAAATTAAATTATCTCCTAAGGCTTATGTACTATGGGATTAAATTTATTTAATTTAATAAATACGCCTATCTTGATTAATTAAATGTAATTACTTAACTAAATGGGAAAGGTAATTCTAATTAATTAAAGAAAATTATTTAATTAAATGGAAGGCTATTCTTTAATTAATTAAACAAAGTTATTTAACTAAATAGGAGTAATTCCTAATTAATTAAATATAGTTATTTAATTAAATAAGAAAGTGTCTCTAATTAATTAAATAAAATTATTTAATTAAATAGAAAATATATTTATGAGAGCATATCTCATTTTATTAAATTAAATATCTCTCCAAAATCCTTCTTCGGTTCAAAAAAGAAAATTCCCAATTCATTGTTGATCAAAAAGGAATTAAATCAGTTAATTCCTTATTCTACTCAAATTAAATTAGTTAACTCCTTATTCTACTCAAATTAAATCAGTTAACTCCCTTTAATTTGGGAATCTTCCTTTATGACTGAACTTCACCTTTAATCCTAACCGTTGATTAAAATTGATCTCAACCGTTGATGGATTCTAGGAAAGTCTATTTAGGAGACCCTTATCTCTTCATTTTGAGAGAGGTGGAATTAGAATTTGCATTGAATTGCTGCTAGATTGTGCATTTATTTGAGCTCATTATTTTCATAAGATATTCATTTTCTATTTTAATCTCATTTAGCATAATATGCATACATTTTACCATAATCTTCTTTTACATGTTCTTAGATTAGACGTGCATACTCCATTCTAGATTAATCTGCATTCTCATATAGATTAGTCGCATTTTCTTTTAAATCCTTCATTCTTAGAGGGTCTGGTTGCTTAACACCTCAAATCTGAGGATATCTAATAAGCAATTCCTTTTAGATAGAAGGCAACAGGTCGCCTTGCCAGCTAATTTTTAGATCAACAATCCAATGTTCATTCTGGGATGAATCCTCAAATAAGGACCTTGTTGAAGTGTGTGTGTTAGCATAGGCTGCATTTTCATGCATACACATAGAAGGTGGTGCCATTATTTTTTCCCTTATAGTTCATTTATGAGGATTGAAAGCTTCACATGTGAGAAAAAATAGTATATTATAGTAGATCTCACCATTCCCATCTCATACAAACAAAGATTTCAAGTTTTCTAAGCTCAAGAGATTATTGAGAATATTGTGTTGAGCCTAACAAGAGCATGAAGTAGTTTCCCATTGTTCGCAAGCTATTGTAAAATTACAAAGAAGAACAAGTAGACAAGCAAGTAAATACTTATACACTATAACCTCTATAGCATTTTAGTTTCTATGAATTATAGTCAAGATGCCACCAAAAAGGTGTTTTTTGGGAAAGAGAATTATTTGGATAGAAACATCCATGATGACCTACTCAAGTTACTTCCTAAATCCACCATTAAGACTATACAAGTTAAAAAACTAACTTCATTATGTAGACACCTAAAAATCCTTTAAAAAATAAAGTATTTTTATTTTTTGAAAAAATACATGATGACATCATCATTTATTAATTAATTAATTAATTAATTAATTAATTTTTATGCCATTAAATCCCTTTATCTTAATTAAAAATATTTAATTAAGGAATCCCTCCCAAAAATGTTTAAATCTTATTTAAACATTATTTCCTTATTTATTAGTTATTTAATTAATAAATTGACCAAAAATCCTAAAATAAATAAAAAATTTATTTTTTGCTCAAAACTTGTCCAATTTCCTTATGACCAATAACCTCTTCCAAAATCTTCTAATCCTTCTTTAATTTCGATTAAAGGCTAATCCCATCATTTCCTACCCCTAATCCCAACTCAAAATATTTAATTAAGATTAAATATTAATCCTCATGTTTATTAAAAAAGTTTTAATAAATATCTCCTCAACCCAAACCCTTGAAATAAATAAAACTTTATTTATTTCCTAAAAATCTAATTTATCCTCATCCTAAGAAGTTCTGGACTCTTCTAGAAAGTCTTCATCCTCATCCTAGGAAATTCTAGACTATTCTAGAAAGTCTTTATCCTCATCCAAAGTCTAGACTCTTCTAGAAGATGTCTTTAAACCTAATCCTAATCCCCTCCTAACCTTGTCACATTCCCTAAACATGGGTTAAAACTTACTAACCCAAGCCAAAGTTAACAAATATCTCCTCCTTCACCCACCCTCATTAAATGCCATCCACTTGCCTATCCCTAAGCTAATCCTAAACCATCCTAATCCATCCTCTAATCATTTGCACAAGCCTAAACAAGCTTAAAACCTTCCTAATCAAGTCCAAGTCGAAATTGCTCTCATCACCCTCAAAATATCTCAACCATAAAACTTTATGAAGTCCACTAGGTCATAAATGACTCTTACAAGCCCTTTTATTTCTCTTACAAGCACTTATGAAGGGTCTTTATGAAGATTTTATCCCTTGAGCCTCCTTTGTTGACTCATCCTTCCCCTTTTCTCCATCCTCTCATCATGTGACATGTGTCACTCCTTGATTGGTTGTAAGAAAGCACAATCCATGTGCTCTCCTCTCATGCAATCTAAGCCCTCCATGAGCTTTTTCCCATCCTTGCATCTTAGCCCTCAATCCCTCAAGACTCTTGCCTATAAATTGGATCCTTCCCCTTTGCAAAATAACACAATCCATGAAGTAAAGTCATAATGCCATTTTGAGAAGCCATTTTACATCAAAACCATACACTCACACCCAAATTCCAACTCCATTTGAAGCCCTTTTTGAAGCATAAGCTTGAGCATACATTCTATCTATTTAGAAAAAGCTACTCAACAAGAGAGCTTCTCATTGAGAGAGCCCATTAATGGCTCATATTCTCAATTGAGAGCTCATCTTAGTCTATCTTGAAGTTTATGAATTTTTTTTAGTTTGTAGAAGCTTTATTTAAATTTGGTTTCTATTAGCATACTAACATTGCTCATGTACACATTAAACCCTAGGCTAAGAGTCAAAGATGGGTTATATGATAAAGGAAATTGGATTCAGGATGCTAACACTTTTCAGACTAGTCTGGATTTATTTAAGAAATGGTTTTTAGAGAGGAACTTGTTTACCCCACATGCCAATATTTGGAATTTTGATTTAGGGATATTGGTGGTTCCAAGTGTCTTTATGGATTATGACCTCCTTGAGGCTATGGAAAAAAACTATGAAAAAATAATTAGAGTAGTGAGGAGATTTGATGGTGAAATTCTAATCATAATTAGCCCAGTAGAAATTAGACAAGTATTTGGTTTAGGGCCCCTCAGTCACTACCATGTGCCAATCAATTTAAAAGGATTAGAAAATGAATACATGTCAAAGAAGGAGGTAGTTAGGCAAGGTGCACTGAGGCCACATATAGGTAAAATTTGAACTCTACAAGCAATAAAAATAGCCTCCAAGGAACTCTTTAAAAGGGCATATTTCAATAGTAGGGTTGTGGAGGCATACATGACTCTGTGTAGAGTTTTTGGAGAAGATGAACAGGAATTTATGCCCATGATTTTTATGTACATGATTACTTAGATTTCCTCTTTTCGTGTGAACATAATTTTTGATTTTGCTTCTTATTTAGCTGAAGAAATTCATAACGGCCTAGTTGGGATTATGAAGGGCAAGGTGGAAAATATTTTTTGTCACTATTATTTGATAATGCACATGTTTTTGTTCAAAGGAGTAATATATTTTGGAAAAGAGATGAACTTGAATAGGGAACAAAATTGGGAAGCACTACCAATTCAATTATGGAGTGCATATATGACCTAGGAAGTAGACAAGGTTAGTTTTGTCAGATTTGATAGATATTTTGTCTCAAAATTGAGATCCTTATTATTGAGTGATAATCCCAGAATACCCAAGGCATTGGCAGGTATTACTAGACCCTAGACAACCCTATTGTTTTGAATGTTTCACATAATTGTAGAGACATCATCCCATATTTAGTTTCAACTATCATCAAAATTTATGGTTTCAGAAGTACACCCCATGTATTAACTTACTAAGTGCCTTTAATGGTAGGAGTGGAAAATTTTTTGTGGTAGCTAGGAAGATTGTAGGAAACCTATTTGCTAAAAAGATCAAGAGGGTCAATCTCTACACAAGATTTTGGATCCATATAAGATGGTTGTTTCTCACCCTCATTTTTGTGATGCTGGGGGATTTTATCATTTGGCTTTTAGACATAGAATTAAGCTTGGTAAAATTGGTCATGAATTCTATTTCCTTGAAGATGTAATAAGAAATGAATACTCCCTACAAGAGCAGGAGACTAAAAAGGAAAACTGGAGAGTTTTCTCAAAAGTTTTGGATTTCATTAATTGTTTTGATACAAATTATAGTCCTCTTGGTAATGTTGTTATAGTAGTAGATAGAATAAATAAGCTCATGTTCACTTTTCCTAAAACAATGGAAAACATGAATAAGAAGAAGCAAATTCTTATTAATTCTTTCCAAAATAAGGCTGGGGAAGTAACAAGGAAAATGGGATTTACTCCCAACATAGCAACAAGTCAATTGACTTTCCAAAAGAGGCTAGGTTATACTATATTTTAGAATAAAAGGACCACTATAGACAAAGGTAAACAAATCGTTGGCTCCAGTAGTGCAGTCTAGGAAGAGAGGCCTCCTAAGCCATCCCCTAAGATGTAGAAAATAATAATGGAGGAGGATCCTCATGTTGAGGAATATTCATGTTCATAAACCTCTTTGAGGATTGAGGAAGAATAGCTCATTGTGGAGAAAATTAAACAATTGGGATCCCAAGGGGGAGTTTTTATCACCCAATCTGAAATAGTTCAAGGAAACCCCCAAGAGCCTCCTATGCCAAGTTTTGAGTTGACAGTTGCAGATTCTAAAAGAAGGAAATTAGACCCTATTTTAGAGCAAGCAAGTCGACAATTTTTGTTAGATGATAATTTTGTTAAATCTAGAGCCTTTTGCTAGTTTGCATGGAGAACCAATATGGGAAATTTTGAGGAAAGATGCAATAAACTAAGAATATAACATCTTGAGCTAGAGGAGACAACCTTACAAAATTAGATAAAAGAAGAGATGATGCAAGAATTTCAAAACATAACCCCTAAAGAGGGAAGACAAATGGAAAAGGCCTCAAATATTTTATTATTACCCAATTGGTATATTGTTGATGCCTTGATTTTTAATTCTATTTCAAATAAATTGGATTTGCAATACCCAAACAAGAAGGAATTCACAAGGACTACACTCCGTGAAGACCACACGACTTTGGTTATATGTTCATTAAGAAAGGGATCTAGGGCTATTTCATCATAGCCAATGACTCAAGATTCATGGGGAATATCATTGTGAGAAGAGTAGCTGATACTTCCCATGTATAGGTAGCACACATAAATGTAGGAACCTCTCAGTTTGTCTTGGCCACTATAGAGAAAGAAGAAGAAACAATGTTTGTACTACAGAGAAAATATGAGAGTGTTTTAGAAGCCTACAATAAATAAGTTCAAAAGAGGATTGATCTTAAAAATAAAGTAATGGGGAGGTCTACAAGGACAAGAATAAAATATCCCCATCCTCCAATGGAACCTTTTAAATCCACTCCTCTCATAGAACTACCAGATACCCCACAAAGGCCACAATATTATACTACTAAAGATTTTGAAGAAGAAAAGAGCAAACTATGGGCAATTCATGTAGAACTAAGTGTACAGTATGAAGATAAGTTGAGAAAAGCTCTCACATATTTGGGAGATAAAATTGAATGGCCATTATTTTATTATCAGCTAACAAAGACAATAAACATATGGGATGAATTGAAAGCCCATGATGAGGCTCTAAAGCCTATTGTCAATAAATAGGTAAAAAGAAGGAAAGAAATGATATTTGTGTGTTATTCTGTCATAAAATTTTCACATGATCAAATTAAAAAGACTTATGATATTGTTATTGATCTTCTAAAATTTGATAATAAGAGAATTCACCTATAGAGAAGAATAGTAGGCTACTTGAGTAAATATAAGAGTCTAAAATTTGAATTATTCCTTTGTGCCCTAGATAGAAAAATAAGTTTAAGAAAAAAGATGAATGGGCTAAGGAATTAGATGATTTATTTTGTTTAAGAATGAATAAAATCATCAATGAAAAGGGGCTTGCATGGTGGGCTACCACAATAGAAGAAATGGTGAAAGCCCAGATATTTGTTGATTCTTTGCAAGAAGAAATTTGTTGATATTGATAGAGAAGTTGAATATGTTATCATAAAGCAACATGACATTCTACATTTTGATTGATAGATGATACACTTTATGACAAGTGGATGACAGATATTATTTCTGGTGAATAGTTAGAGGAAGCTGAAAGTGATGATGAAGAAATATGTGAATATGAATTACAAATCATCGATTCACTTCCCTCAACATCTGGGAAAAAAGAAGACAAAGAAAGGTAGTTATCTCATGTGAAAGATACAATCAATCAATTGGATGACGTAGCAAAAATGGAACCAAGTGTGACTATCACCTTGGTAATACATGATGACATAAGTGAAAATGCTAGAGTAGAGGTGAAGTTGCATGAATCAGATGCTGACACATCACTAGCAAGTCTAATAGCTATATATACTGAGGACCCAAAGTGAATAAAGACCAATCATGGGATTTGCAGAATGTGAAGATGTAATAGAAAATGGGGCCTACAAAGAGAATGATATGATGTTACTTTTCTATAACATAAAGTTTTGTCTTTTTCTATTAAGAAAAATGTAAATATTTTCCGTAAAAGGACACCTGTCAATTCTCTATGCCTGAAGCTTACTACATTTCACATTATATAAGTGAGATTCTAGGGCTAGAGAAGGGTCTGATTTCTAATGCATCTTAGTTCTATACTTGGGATGTTTTTGGTCCAGTTTTTAAGAAAACTTTATGATGTATTTTCTCTGCATATTTTCTAAGAATACATTAATGTTGAGTCGTCTTTGTGTTTCCTTCCAGAGTCATTCTAAGTTTATTACAAATGTATACAATTTTCAAAGAAAATTAATACAAATTTGAACTATCCCCATATCAATACTTGTTGAATTTTGTCTCCTTTGTGGGTCGGTGCAAGAATTTGGGTCTCAATTTTGGCCAAAAAGTGGAAGTGTTTTTCCTGATTTTGAAATTTTTTGTCAATTGCTGTCAAAATTTGAGCTACTTAGAGATTGAATATAAAAAAACTCCAAAAATAAAAATTTTAGTGTTTGGAATCTAGTTTTTGAATATGTAATTTATTTGTGCACCCATATTATAGATTATTTATTTGGTATGGATCTTTAAAAACCACTTTTTCAAAATGCTTGTTTCAGGACCATACCACACTTGTGTATGGACACCATAATTTGACACAAATAAATGAATTTTTAGAAATCCTTTTAAAGGGAGTTACCTAATACACCTAATATTGATGACAATATTTTTTCTTAATTTTTTATTGAATATTTTTTTTTTATTAATTATTAATTGGCTATAAAGGTAAATTTTAAAACCTCTCATGTATAAACCACATAATTTGATCAAAATCTCACTTTAAAAAAATAATAAAAATTTAACATCAAAAGAATTGTATATAGATTGATGACATATAAATTAATTTAAGAAAAATTATAAAATAAAAAAGTTATTAAAGTTTTAGTGAATGTCACTTTTTAACATTTATGAGATAGTTTTGATTAATAAATAATGAAAAAATAGTAGTAAATAAACTAATAGCACTATAAAATTTACATTTTTGGAATCAGAATAGTAAGACCTATAATGGGTTTTTGTTTCATCAAAAAATTCAATTGGAACGACTATAAAAAAATTACAACAATACAAGAAATTGTTGATTAAATGCCTTAGAAAAAAAAAGGATCGTAAAGGCATGGCTTGGTGGGACCAAGCCTATTCCATGCCTTTCCCCAGGAAAAACCCCATGCAAAAGTTGGGAGGCATACCATATTCCCACTTATGCCTCAAGAATCAGGCACCTGATTTGTAATTCAAAAATTGGGTGCCCAATTGCTTTCAACCGTTGTACCCGATTGTTTAAATATCGAGTACCCAATTCATAAATAGGTACTCAATATATAAATGGGTACCTAATTTTTAAAGAATTGGGTACCAAATTTTTAAGCAATTAGGTACGCATTTCTAATGTACCTATTGGTCCCCAAAAGCTGCCCTACAAACTGAGTTTCAATGATTGAAATGATTGAATAAAAGTTTTAATCTACAACAATGAATTATGTCATGCTTATTCTATTTTCTTGTCCCCTTATATAATTTGCAAACTACTAATTCTAATTCAAAATTGGTGCAAACATGGGATCAAAACAATGAAGAAAGAAGAAGGCAAAAGTTCTGATAGATGAAGAGATTGCAGCAAATAAAGGGAATGAAGCATGACATCAATGAGAGAGAAGATAGAGAATTAGAGACTTGAACAATGTTTAAAAGGAGAAAGACATTGAGGATACCATGATGGATGAAGAGGTCAAAGAAGAGAACCCAATACAAGAAAATTTAGGTGAACATTCTAGTCATGCATTCAATACAGGTGTGTCTCCAAACCTTCAAATTTTCTCTCATGATCAAATTGGTAATTTTTTAGAAGTAGGTTACGATTTAAACGATTTAGATTTTCTTCATGAGAAGTAATTGTCAAACGATCATGCACAAAACATTCTAATTGAAATTCATGCCTCAAAGGAAAAACCAAGAAAATTTGAAAATGATATTGAAATCCCAAATAATAGTGAAAATAGTAAAGTGTCTGAAAATAAAAATGGCATGAATGTAGACATAGAAACACCAACTACTGAACAAACATGTCAGGATGATAGTAAAGTGTCTGAACATAATTTTCATATTCCTAATGATGTGTTAGATAATCTTGAGGGATTGGTTTCATGTAGACAAATTAGGACACATGCTAATAGATTGTATAGGCATTTTTTTTATAATAAGAAATTTGGGTTTCAATGTCAGCTAATGTTGCAACTAATTAAAATTTCTAAAATGCAAAAAGTAATGAGAAGGTTGGGAATGTATGCAAAACCCAAGAATAAAAATGAGTTTTTAAAGTAAGTTGTATCCACTTGTTGGAGTTTGAAAATGTTACCCATTTCCAATTACCCTGATGAGAATATGACACATCTAGGGGTAGCTAACTCCCATTATCAACACATCCATTCAGACACCAAGCCAACTATAAGGCATGACCCTTCTTCTTTTTCAGGCTCTGCAAAACCTAGGTGGGTGAACCTCTAGATTTGTTATATGGTACCAGTTGTCAAAGCATACACTGAATCTAATGCAAAGCAGATAGAAACCCTTATTTCTCCTAATAACTTATGAAATAACGTATATCTGCAGTAGCTAGATGCAAAACAATGAAATTCATAAGTTCAGTGAGGGCATTCTATTTAGAGCTCTTCAACATGAAAGGGAAATTCATTTGATTAAAGATATTGATTCAACAAAACCTCAAAAATGCAATAGTATAACCAGTGATCCTAAAAATGATCAGTGCCTAATCCATTGGGCAATTCCATGAATTCAAAACATACATCTGTGACATCAGGGTATATCTCATATACCCAGACATCAGATCTATTCAACCACCTTGTGATTCAGACATCAGTGTTCATTCAGGTCTCATTCTCACAAAATATCCTTCTCAAACAACCAATAACCTTGTTTAAACATATTGAGCATTTACTTGGCCCTTTGGTCCAACAGAAAAATACATCAAACATACAACCTGAAAGAGATGCAAATGGGTCTCAAATCTTTGTTCCAAAACCACATAAGATTTATAGAATGCTGAGACAGGAGACAAGAACCAGGACAAAACTAGTGAAATTATTGCTCATATGTATTCATTTCCTTGAAACTATACATTCAGATGCATAAGATTAAAACATGAAACAACCTAATATCTCAGAACTATCTATATTATCTCTAAAATGCTGTTCACATGAGAGTTCTGCTGAAGAAAATGGTGTCACAGTCATGGAAACATGTCAAAATACTGGAACCAATGGTCTCACAGTGCAAAAACTAGAATCCCAAATGGTATCATAGCAATGAACTTTTTCTTCCCAGAAACTGGAACCCATACAATGGAGGAAAGAATGAAAGATATAGGAGAAGATGAAAATCCCGAATCTGATATGCAGCTACCATCTATCCACTTGGAAAACCTTCTCAACAGGTTAAAACAACTCTCTCACCTCTCCCCTCAATTGATGAATCAAATCTTCAATCATTAGGGCTATAGCAGCACAAAAATATCTGAAATATCTAATTTAAACAATTAATTGATTTGATTCCTGATCTGGAACAGCGAAAATTTGCTTAAATTGAACTAAGAAAGGGAAAAAAAACTCCAAAATTCATTTTAAGCTTCAGAAAACATCAACATACATCCCCCAACTAATTCTGACACTCCATGCTGAATTCTGCTCATTCTACTAAGAATGCCTCTGAATTTTGAAAATCTGCTTATAGACTGAACCAGTGAAGACCTGTGCATAATCTGACCTTGAATTTGGAAAATTTAGATTCTCCCAGTTCCAATTGTATATTGGAATGCATATTTATGATAAAAATCGCCCCTATTAGAGCACTTTGAAATTCTGGTCCTGAGATATGCTTTTGCACTAAAAATGAAAAATTTAAAATTTTGCATAGTCATAACTACATAAAATTCAAAAATATTTCAAACTTTTCATTCCATGCGTTTAGCTTTTCTAAATTTTCATTTTACTTTCAGTTTTGCTTTATCCTCATTATCTCTCTAATCCATAGACACCACATGGCACAATCTCACTGGCTGAGACCTTTTGAAGTCCTTACAATTAATCAATTAACCAATAATTAATTAATTATTTCCATTTCTTTCCCGTAACCTCGGAGGCTCTTCACATTTCGATTTACATGCATACAGGTTTAATATGCCTTAACATTCTTACGGGCTTTAACGTAAGCTCGAAACACCATTTGATCTCTATTCTCGCCTTTACGTTGCCTTTAAAACGTAAGAGCAGAGTCTTTTGAAAATGTAAAGAGTAATGCCCATACGAGATCTCAATTTTTGTAACACCATAATAGGTAAGGCTTTACCTCTACATTCTCACGCTAAAGGATTTTTCTTTTCGATCTTACAACCTAAGCATAAGAACGTAACTGTTTAAAATTTGCTTTTCGGTCCTACGAGAAGCTTTGCGTAGCAATGGGGAACGTCAAAAATTTCTTTACGTCCATACGCCATTGGGCCTCTCTATAAGAACGTGGACCTTTGATATCTGTCTCCTGACCCTATGGGAATAGTCAAATGGTGTTGACTGGTCAGGACAAAGTGCAAAAGCATGAAAATAGTCATGAAGTTGGTCAGTTACTATTTTCATGCTTTTGCACTTTGTTCATATTTCTAGGAAGCCCTGTTTGACATGTTATAACTTTTGACCAGTTGACCCGAGTGCTAAAATTCCTTTTGCGTTGTATTGTAAATGTTAGAGACTTTCCATGCTTCAATTTTTAAGCCTTGACCAATCCATTTGATCAGTTTGCAAACGCGATTCCAAATGCAATTTATGACTTTTTACTAGTGTCAGCACTTGCAGATTTATCAGTACCCCTGTTCGTGACATCATATCTCCTGATCCGTGATTGGTGAGACTAAATGGATTGTACCATTGTGTTGTCCTCTGGAAATGCTCCAAGTGTGCCAGTTTGCAAGTCATGATGAATCTATTTGCACACTTTTTCAGGCCAATTCTGTTTGCTAAAATCACCTTTAGTCACTGTTCTTAGTTGCAAAATTTTGAGTAGCCTATTTTGAACGTCCACCATTTGTGTCCTATGATTCTTCATAAGCCCAAATCTCAGATTCATATTTTCCTCATGACAGAGAATCAATGCCTCAATTTTCGTCTTCCCAAGTGTTCATTTGTCCAGTTTTCTGAGCCGAATCCAAACCCAGTTTATTGCTTTCTGACGTGTTTGCTTGCAGATAAATCCGAGAATTCAACTTTGACGATCAATATCTTTTGACCTGGAATTTGTCATGAGACAAGATTAGGCAGGTTGAAAATATGTGGAATAAAGAATTAGTGTGCCTATTTTTAGAGCCTGACCAGAGGTTTGGGTCAGTTTTCAAGGGCAGTCAACGAACCTCCTGATGCAAAATTGACAGTTGGCAGAAAGATGTAAATTGAGTTTCAAATTCGCTTACAGTGGTCAAATTTGTTTCAAATCAGTGCTAGAGGGTGAATGAGTTAGTTTTCTAGTTTAGTCATTTGGAAACACAAATTTTTTTTTAGCTGGGCCTATTGCGGGGGCCCGACTAATTTGCGCTAGATTGATAAGAGGTTGGGATTTAAGGATAAAAGGATATATGATGGTTTTTTCTAAGTCAAAGTTCCAATATCAAGCATTGAATATCAATAAGGAGCTTTGAAAAATAAAAAATGAGATAAAGATATTAAGTAACCCACGATTCGGACTTCCATGGAGTGGCAGAGAAATAGAGTAAGTCGCCTAATAAGATGAGATATCCATGCCAAAATGGGGCATTATGAAACCCATGTCAACAAAAGAAGCCACCTAGTATTGATCATTTAAATAATTCTTTGCCATGTGTTTCAGATCAAGGAAGAGAAATTAATCTAAATTCTATGTTTGAGCCAAAAATTGTTGAATCAAATAATGCTAATGTACAAGGGTTAAGTACCTTAGCTGAAGCTCCTAGTTCTGACCAATCAAAAGAGTCTATTTTTGAACTTCCCCATCAGCCAAAGGAGGTATTAAAGCCCAAGATTTGGAGCAGGCAACATATTAGTAAGGACCAGCATTTTTAAAGAAAGGACCATGCCTTATATAGAGACATTGCTCGCAGGCAAAGAAATGCTCACGCAACATTCAGGAAGAAGCAGAGTTCACAGTCGATGCAAGATAAGGCTCAATAAAGAAAAGAAGGCCTCACGCCATCTTAGCAAGGGATCATAATTTATAAAGGCAGGCATCATTTAATAGGCAAACAATGTTATAGCACACGTCTATATGAAAATAAGACAAGTCCAAGCCCACTAGAAGATTCAAGCCTCAAGTTTCAAAAGATAGTCGATGGAGATCAAATAAGACCCTGTGCAATAAAAAGGGCCCAGCAAGGAAGCCCAATGTTTTAAAAGGAATGAGGCACTCAACCCATGCCAGCCCAGTCAATGAGGAAAGCACATAGCCAAAGAAATCATTGTATCAAGATGTTGCATGTGTTAAGAAGAAATCCACGCCAGTAAATGAGAACACTCATGCATCTCAGAAGTAGAACCATGCAAGGAAACTGTGAGCATGGAGGAAGGAGCCGCAAGAGCCCACGTAAATAATCAAAAATCCTGCATGAGCTAGGGAAAGGAAGCCCATGAACTAATTAGCTCATGCATTTGAAAGGAGGTTAATGCGTTTCAAAAGGACAGAGCCCCTGCGCTAAAGAAAGATATCCAATGAGAGAAAGGCTCCACACGCAAGTAATAAAAGATATAAAAAACACTAAGGTAAAAAGGCCCACCATAGATTTAAAGAAGCCGCAGTCAGCGAGAACAGGGAGGAGATGGCATTAGCAGGGGGTGTTTGAAACACATGAAAATGTGAAGATGACGCCCATACATTTAAAAGGAATGACTGCAGCATGAAATGGAGATCACTTACATGCGCTCGCAACTCCACATTCTATTTATCCCACATTGGGCAGTTGGTGGTAAATAATTATGTTTATAAGCCCGCGTGCACAAGTATGGAGTGTCTTTGAGACGCGTCTCTTATGAGACTGCTGATGCTAGCTTGAGAGTCCCAACCAATCAACACCATTTGACTGTTCCCGTAGGGTCGGGAGACAGATATCAAAGGTCCACATTCTTACAGGGAGGCCCAATGGAGTATGGATGTAAAGAAATTTTTTAGGTTCCCCATTGCTATGCAAAGCTTCTCGTAGGACCGAAAAGAAAATTTTAAACAGTTATATTCTTACGCTTAGGTTGTAAGATCAAAAAGAAAAATCCTTTAGCATGAGAACGTAGAGGTAAAGCCTTATGTATTATGGTGTTACAAAAATTGAGATCTCGTATGGGCATCACTCTTTACATTTTCAAAAGACTCTGCTCTTATGTTTTAAAGGCAACGTAAAGGCAGGAATAGAGATCAAATGGTGTTTCGGGCTTACGTTAAAGCCCGTAAGAATGTAAAGGCATATTAAACCCATATGCATGTAAATGGAAATGTGAAGAGCCTCTGAGGTTACGAGAAAGAAATGGAAATAATTAATTAATTATTGGTTAATTGATTAATTGTAAGGACTTCAAAAGGTCTCAACCGGTAAGATTGTGCCATGTGGTGTCTACGGATTAGAGAGATAATGAGGATAAAGTAAAACTGAAAGTAAAATGAAAATTCAAAAAAGCTAAATGCATGGAATGAAAAGTTTGAAATATTTTTGAATTTTATGTAGCTATGACTATGCAAAATTTTAAATTTTTCATTTTTAGTGCAAAAGCATATCTCAGGACCAGAATTTCAAAGTGCTCTAATAGGGGAAATTTTTATCATAAATATGCATTCCAATATACTGTTGGAACCGGGAGAATCTAAATTTTCCAGATTCAAGGTCAGATTATGCTCAGGTCTTCAGTGTTTTAGTGTATAAGAAGATTTTCAAAATTCAGAGGCATTCTTAGTAGAATGAGCAGAATTCAGCATGGAGTGTCAGAATTAGTTGGGGGATGTATGTTGATGTTTTCTGAATCTTAAAATGAATTTTGGAGATGTTTTTTTCCCTTTCTTGAGTTCAATTTAAGCAAATTTTTGCTGTTCCAGATCAGGAATCAAATCAATTAATTGTTCAAATTAGATATTTCAAATATTTTTGTGCTGCTATAGGCCTAATGATTGAAGATTTGATTCATCAGTTGAGGGGAGAGGTGAGAGAGTTGTTTTAACCCATTGAGAAGGTTTTCCAAGTGGACAGATGGCAGCTGCATATCAGATCCGGGATTTTCATCTTCTCCTATATCTTTAATTCTTTCCTTCATTGTATGGGTTCCAATTTCTGGGAAGAAAAAGTTCATTGCTATGATACCATTTGGGATTCTAGTTTTTGCACTGTGAGACCATTGGTTCCAGTATTTTGACATGTTTCCATGATTGTGACACCATTTTCTTCAGCAGAACTCTCATGTGAACAGCATTGTAGAGATAATATAGATAGTTCTGAGATATTAGGTTGTTTCATGTTTTAATCTTATGCATCTGAATGTATAGTTTCAAGGAAATGAATACATATGAGCAATAATTTCACTAGTTTTGTCCTGGTTCTTGTCTCCTGTCTCAACATTCTATAAATCTTATGTGGTTTTGGAACAAAGATTTGAGACCCATTTGCATCCCTTTCAAGTTGTATGTTTGATGTATTTTTCTATTGGACCAAAGGGCCAAGTAAATGCTCAATATGTTTAAACAAGGTTACTGGTTGTTTGAGAAGGATATTTTGTGAGAATGAGACCTGAATGAACACTGATGTCTGAATCACAAGGTGGTTGGATAGATCTGATGTCTGGGTATATGAGATATGCCCCGATATCACAGATGTATCTTTTGAATTCATTGAATCGCCCAATGGATTAGGCACTGATCAATTTTAGGATCATTGGTTATACTATTGCATTTTTGAGGTTTTGTTGAATCAACATCTTTAATCAAATGAATTTCCCTTTCATGTTGAAGAGCTCTAAATAGAATGCCCTCACTCAGCTTATGAATTTCATTGTTTTGCATCTAGCTACTATAGATATATGTTATTTCATAAGTTATTAGGAGAAATAAGGGTTTCTATCTACTTTGCATTAGATTCAGTGTATTCTTTGACAACTAGTACCATATAAGGAATCTAGATGTTCACCCACCTACGTTTTGCAGAGCCTGAAGAAGAAGAAGGGTCATGCCTTATAGTTGGCCTGGTGTCTGAATGGATGTGTTGATAATGGGAGTTAGCTACACCTAGATGTGTCATATTCTCATCAGGGTAATTGGAAATGGGTAACATTTTCAAACTCCAACACCACTATTGCTAGTGCCTTTGATGTTATCAGAAAGAGAAGTCGGTCTAAAGATAAGAATGCAGCACGATGAGCAATAACAATAGCTTTAGTTAACAAATAAACATCTGAAAAAAGATTGATTAGCAACATAAGTGGATATGCTAATGTGAATCATAAGACTTTAGAAAGAGTTGTAAAGAGAAGGGTTAGCTTTGAATGTGATCCAACAAATATTTTATGGACTTCTAGTGGTAGACTCTCGAGATGTGATATGAAACTTACTAGTGAAGTCAAAAGTTTGATTGAAATTTTTTGGCATGATAATACAAGAGTATCACCTAATTCAAGAGATGTTCTTAAATTGAGAATTGGGTCAAAAATACGTGATCCACATCCTAAACACCTTTTGGACATGACTCAAATTGAATTGTTATAAAATTTTGTAGATGGTAAGGTATTAAATTGTATGATTAGTCAAAGATCTTTTGAAAAGTGGAAACCATGGTATGTAAGGATTAACAAGGAAAGAATCACATGTTGTTGTAAATCTCATATTCAATTATATTGCCATTATGATGACACATCTATAATGTTGCAAGAATGTGGTCAACAAATGATGATCATCATCAAATTCTAAACCCTCAGCATATGCCTCCATAGTTAGTACAAACATATCCCAGTGGAGGAGCATGTACCACCTACATCCATTGTTGTACTCAATTTCTCGAAAGGGCACTCAAATAGGTAAAAGCAGATGAAACTACTCGATGATGGTGAGCAGTAGGCACAAGAAGCGTAGGAAGAGGTACAAGGGGATCAGCTCACCTATGGTTTCTCATTCTATCACTCAACTTTGCCCCAGGCCTATCCTGAGGCATCCCTCTACCAACCCCCTAAAATGCTTTCATAGCAAAATAGTTGAGTTTCAAACCTAACTCAAACTCAGCCCTTAAATTCCTAAGGAAGTACATGGGCACCTCATGGTTAGCCTATGGTGGATGGTCAAATATCATCTACCACTGCTCCCAAAAATGTGCTGCTATACATGGATGTGTACACCACCTAATTGAAATGTGAGGCTTCTTATCATTAATTTCTTCACCCATCTTAGGGTTTACAAAATAATGTTTAAAATTCCCTTTACCTATATGCAGATTATAAACCTCTCTATATGATAAGCCATCAGAGTAAAAGACGAACTTTCTTTCCCTCCATGATTTAAATGAATCAATGTTTGAATCAAAATGATGGATGGATTCAATTACGCCTTGCATGCTATCTGAAAGATGTAGTAGGTGAGGTGGAGGGGTTGCCTCTCACGATAGATAGCCTCTATATCACACATGAGGTCATTGAGGTTATGCCTTATGGTCTCGCAAAGCTCATCTACAATGGGTGGTGGAGGTGTGTGTGGAGGTGGAGGTGGAGGTGGAGATGGAGGGGGCAGAGGCAAGGGTATGGGAGAGGGAGGGGGTGGCAGTGAGTCCATCAAATATAATCTGCATATATGTTTATACAACATAAAACATAAAACATGACAAAAATACATCACAACATAAAACATGACAAAATTACTATTTAATAAAATTTAAATCTAAAATTTATTAACTATATCTATATAAATGTGTGTATCTTTATTAAAATCATATCAATAAAATAAATAAAGATAAACACTCAAGTCAAATTAAACATTAAATATCAAAATTTTAAATCTAATCATAAAATAATACTCCAAAAAAATATATCTAGGTTAGTTCAAGGTTTCTTTTCTTAAAAAAGGAGCCACCAAGCTAATTTTGCTTTCATGTACACTTATTTTGTGACACTGGGGGATTGTATGAACTCATTATGGATTATATGTTCATCTCAAGATGGAACAAAGTTAATATTATGGCAAGGTTATGGTTTAAAATTTTGTTATGTTAATGGTTTACATGATGGCTAAGCTTAAGATTATTATAATGATTATGGTCCATTAATGTTAGGGAACTTACCTAGGATTATGGTTTTAGTTAGAATTATATTCAGGTTTTGGATATTTATTATGGTCCTATTGTTTATAGGATATATGATAGATGGCATTAGGATGAGAGTTAAGGTTACAATTAGAATGAAAGCTTAGAGATAGAATTATGATTTGATTAAAAATTATTTATGATTTTAGTTTGAATCCTAAATATTATCCACTTTTTAATGCAAACTATAAGTAGATCATGTCAGGTAATGAATTAATACATGTGAACCCTATCCCTAACCATATGATAATCCTAATTCTAATCATAATTCATTACCTTATGAAGCTTTGGCTATCAATTTTATTACCAGAGTAATCTCTTGAACTTTCTTAAAGTTTTTATTCCAACTTACTAATCTCCTTTCTTTACTTGAACTACTCCTAGTAGCGCGATTCTTCATATTTCCTTTTCCATGTGACCACAAAATGTTCCTAAAAAATTTATATAGAAGACCAACTTGATTTAAATAGAATCAGTAGGAAGAAGATAAGTACACCCAATATGAGGAAAGAATCTTTTAACATACTTGAATTCTACCAACCAAAGTGAGATAATTAGAGTTCCAGTTGTTGAGTTTTCCAAAGATTTTCTTGTTGATATAAAGACACATTTCATTTATATGTTAGGGTTTACTACAAATGGAATCCCTAGGTACCTAACCACTTAATTATGACATCTCCATTCAATACCATATTTACCACACAAGGCAGGGGACTCAATATTTAGCCCCAATAAGATAGATGTAGAGACATAAATCTTACTACCTGATGCAAAGACAAGAGGTTCAATTTGATCATTAAATGACTCATGTTGCACTCTTCTAGCTTAAAAAGAATACAAATATTATCAACAAACTATACATTAGATACTTATTAATTATTTGGAGAGTAGATCGTCTAACTTTTATAGACAATGGTTATCTCTAAGGAGAGAACGTAATGAGTCAACAACAATAAAAAATAAAGAGGATGCAAGAAGACACCCTTTCATAATTGATCTAGAGAGTCCTAAAAATTATGATCTAAACCCATTAATTTATTTACTAAAATCCTAACATCGATCATAAGAGAGGACACCATTTGACATAATATTGGATCGAATCCTGGGCTTGCAACATCATCATAGTGAAACTTCATTCCACCCTTTTGTAGACATTTTCATAATCAATTACTTGAGCATGCCTACACTCTATCCTGGAAATGTTTCCCAATCCAAAGTCTTCCAATAGGTTATCAAGTTCTCCAATATGCATAAATATCCTTAACAAAACACTTTTGTCTAGGGTTAATGATCTTGGGTAGGACATCTTCTAGTCTAGAGGCTAAGACCCTTGCAAGAATTTTGTATGATATGTATTTAGGAGTGTCCTATCTCTAATTTTTAATGAGATTCTTATCTCCCCTTGGGGATCAATTTTATGAGCCCTCCATTGATTACTTGACGTAGGGATTTCTCATTACTAATTTTTTCGATGGAGGAGCTTATTTATGATAGAAATGGGTTTATCAAGGAATAATGCATCTTCATTCTAGGAATGATGGTTCTCATTTTATCCCTATCTTCTAAATCATTTTGAACTCTCATTGTCTTCTAACCGAAAAATTGATAGTAAAATTAGGAAAAAAATCTTACTATATATCACTAGGGGGTGGGTATTTCATTTTATAGAATAAAGCAATAATTTGTTATGCGGCCTTCCATTCTGCAAAGACAATAAACATTTAGGTTACCCATACAAGAAAATAGGAAACAAATAGGGGAATCTCCAGTCTCCAAAATAAACTTTTAGGCACTTCCAACCCAAGATAAATAGAAATTAGTCCACCCTAACATAATTATCTAGTTAGGGCTTAGGGTGTTAGAGTGCTTAAATACCCTCCTAATTAGATATTACATGATGAATACTCACTTAGGATATAAAGGTTTAGGCATCCAATGGAAAGACAAGTTATTCACTTCTTTAGATATATTCTTAGGCATCCAAGGATGTAGTCTGGGCTCCTACTCGCACTGATGTGGACACCTCCACCTCTTGATGGTGAGGGAGGGTTACTTAATTAGATGCTTGATTCGTTCAAGTCTCCTCTAGGTTTTTTATGATGTATCATTTTAAGACCTTGATATCAATGCTTAATTAGTTTTAGGATTAGGGTTCAATTTAGTTTGTACTATTTGATTAGGTTTACATGGTTAGGTTTCAATTAGGACAATAGTTAATAAATTGAATTAAGTTTTAAAGTGCTAAATTTGGTTTTAGATATAGAATTATAGTTAGAGCTTTTAGATTAAAAACCAAAACTAATTCAAAAAAGTTAGGGTTGAATTTTGTTTTAAAGTGTTGAATATATTATTGAGTTCTTGTTTAGGGTGATTTGGTTTAGTCTTAAGGTCAATGTTTAACTTGGTTCATTCTTAGGGTAACGGTTCAATTTGGTTAATGGTTGGGGAAAGGATTCAAGGTTAAATTCAAGGTTTCTAATATTAACTTGGGATATATAATTAGGTTTATGATCATGGTTTAATTCAATTTTGTTTATAAGTATAATATTAATTAGTTAAGGGCCAGGTTTACCTTTCAATCTAGTTTGATATATTTAATTTGGTTTAGGGTTACCCAGGGGTTAGTTTATTTTAGTGTTAATTATTAAGATATAATGCTTTGATATCACTCATTTTTTGATATTTTGATTATATCACCCCTATACATGTTGATAAGTTATATGCAATGAATCTTACAAATATTATTTGATCTCATTACATGTGTCATGGTAATTTTTTTAAGTTTATGTACATAAGATGCTCCTATATATGGTGTTTTTCTTTTCTTATAATAGATAGTGTTATATATATATATATACCTAAGCACCTTCTTGATTATCTTTGATGGACATGTCGTGAATGGCATATCTCTATATGATTCTTTTGATATGATATGCATGGATAATTTATATAATGAAAATTTTAAATCCTTCCTATGCAATAAATGATGTAATTAGATATGTACAAATGTTTTTAGATTCACATGTACATGACATGTAGATGTAGATATGATGCTCCTCTAGGATAATTTAGTTTATCATAAATAAGGTTACAATTTTAGGGTTTGACATTTATAAAATTAGTACTCAAGGTACGATGGGAAGGTTATTTAATTATTTATATATTACCTGGTGTAGGTTTTAGCAAATTAAGATTAAGGTTAAGATGATAGTAAGGGTTATGATTAGAGTTAAATTCAATACAAATTGAGATTATAGATAATCCTAAATGACTCCCAGCTAAGGGATCCAAAGAACTAATCAAAAGTTTTACTAAGCAAGCAATAACATAAATACAATAATTTACATTTATAAAAAACATAAGAGATTGCATTCCTTAATGAGCACATTTACATTTCATTTTTAAATAATTATAAGTACTAAAAGTAAAATAAATATTAAAGAATATAGAAGTACATCAAAGAATATTAACTACTTTAGTTCAATCCATTTAAATAATATATACATTTTTTTTTAATGCCACTTGGCAAATTAATTCAAAATGCACAATCATCCACTATACATGTAACAAGGTATGAAAGTCTGAAAGAATATACATTTATAAAATATTTTACATCATCCATTTTCAATCCATGAAACAAAGTACAATACAATTTAAGTAAAATCATTTTAAATTCTAAGTTTTTTGTTTGGATCCGTTGGCGAGCTATTATGTGATTAAGTACTTAGTTATATATGTTTAGGATTTTATCATACATAACTATATGGTTAGGTTGAGATTATAGTTTAAACAATGAATTTAGGTCAAGGTTATAGTTTAAACAAGGTTGAGGTTATATGGTTCTAGGTTGAGGTTATATTTATTTGTAAAATTACATGTTTAAACAATGAATTTACATCTAATATAATCATTCAACATTGTAATAAATACATAAATTAAATACATTTCAAAACATCTAAAATACTAAATTTTTAAATAAACATTTACGAAACTATATTTTAGTTAATAGATAATAAAATTTAAACATCTTCTCATTGACAATGCAAATTTAAAATTTTACGTATACTAAAATTGAAAAAAACAATAAATTAACATACATATAAAATTGAAAATTGAAAAAAAAGTAGTAAAATAGTCCAAAACATATTAAAATACCTAGTATATCGAAAACTAGCAACAGGGGGGTGGTCGGTAAATAAGGTTACAATTTTAGGGTTTGACATTTATAAAATTAGTACTCAAGGTATGATGGGAAGGTTATTTAATTATTTATATATTACCTGGTGTAGGTTTTAGCAAATTAAGATTAAGGTTAAGATGATAGTAAGGGTTACTATTAGAGTTAAATTCAATACAAATTGAGATTATAGATAATCCTAAATGACTCCCAGCTAAGGGATCCAAAGAACTAATCAAAAGTTTTACTAAGCAAGCAATAACATAAATACAACAATTTACATTTATAAAAAACATAAGAGATTGCATTCCTTAATGAGCACATTTACATTTTCATTTTTAAATAATTATAAGTACTAAAAGTAAAATAAATATTTAAGAATATAGAAGTACATCAAAGAATATTAACTACTTTAGTTCAATCCATTTAAATAATATATACATTTTTTCTGAATGCCACTTGGCAAATTAATTCGAAATGCACAATCATCCACTATACATGTAACAAGGTATGAAAGTCTGAAAGAATATACATTTATAAAATAGTTTACATCATCCATTTTCAATCCATGAAACAAAGTACAATACAATTTAAGTAAAATCATTTTAAATTCTAAGTTTTTTGTTTGGATCCATTGGCGAGCTATTATGTGATTAAGTACTTAGTTATATATGTTTAGGATTTTATCATACATAACTATATGGTTAGGTTGAGATTATATTTTAAACAATGAATTTAGGTCAAGGTTATAGTTTAAACAAGGTTGAGGTTATATGGTTCTAGGTTGAGGTTATATTTATTTGTAAAATTACATGTTTAAACAATGAATTTACATCTAATATAATCATTCAACATTGTAATAAATACATAAATTAAATACATTTCAAAACATCTAAAATACTAATTTTTTAAATAAACATTTACGAAACTATATTTTAGTTAATAGATAATAAAATTTAAACATCTTCTCATTAACAATGCAAATTTAAAATTTTACGTATATTAAAATTGAAAAAAAACAATAAATTAACATACATATAAAATTGAAAATTGAAAAAAAAGTAGTAAAGTAGTCCAAAACATATTAAAATACCTAGTATATCGAAAACTAGCAACAGGGTGGTGGTCGGTAGGGCTGAAAATTGAGCTCCCATATGCATCTCTAATCGGGCTCCTATTTTTGGGGTCATGAAAATGAGTTCAAAAATTCCAAAAAAAGGGGTTTAATAAAGTCTTCCAAATTGGGTACTTGATTTTTAAAAATTGGGTACCTGACTTTTAAAAATCAGGTACCCAATATTTAAAAGTAATCGAGTGCCCAATATTTGAGCACCTCGGGCACCCAATCTGCTTTTGAATATCGGATACCCAATTTTTGAATTTTGGCTCGGGTGCCTGAAGCTTAATTTTAGAAATGGGTACATGATTTTCTAAAAATTAGGTACCCATTTCTAAGAAGTACAATTCTGCAGATCTAACTTTTGCAGAATTGTGACCCAACTTCTTGTGGTCACCCTTGTTGTTACCTAGTTGTTTTGAGATTTTGTGAATAAAGCTTGTTTAATTGAATGCAATTCATCTAGGTTGTATGTCAATTCATTACTACTATTAATTCAACGAATTAAGTAAAGGCTTTAATGAATTTGATAGGATTGATATGGTAGTAGAAAGGATGTCTGTAAGGATGAATTCCAATAAGAATTGCTAATAATATTTGTTGTAATGCAAAAAATTTGATCTATAAATTGCGACTCTAACTCCCAATGGAATGGGCAATGATCAAATTAATTCAGTCTGCAGATAGGTATATCATGAATAAGCATCAAATCTAAAATTACAATTAGCTTTATTTTACTTTTCTTGAAGATTTTCAAAGATGGTTAGCACTTGTTTGAATGGAATGTTTTAGCCTTAGTTAGCCACTATTACTAGGGATACTTGCAAATCTATAGAAGAATTGTGACCAAATTTTCTATATGGGATGTATTTTATCTAAAATGTAAAAATCATGTATGTGTCTAAGGATATAAGATGAGAATCAGAACAAAACTAATATAATTCTCATACAATAGCATCCAACCTAAATCATCCCCTATGTATACCCACCTTGGTTTTGCAGAGCCTAAAGAGTAGAAAACCATTACTAGTTTTGTTGAAGTTGGGTCCAAATGGTTTGCACATCTAATTGTTAATAAGAAATGGCTAATCCTTAGGCTGTGTGAGTAATATCAATTTGGTATTGAGAATTTTGTTGTTCAGTAGTTTTAAAACACTAAAAAATTCCAAGACAAGTACTAAAAAGGATAGATTAGCAAAGTTAAAGCATCAAGTTTTCAAAAGTGTTGCCAAATAAGGAAGTTGTCCCTAGATGTTGAGTAAAATCCTAGTGTGTGTCGAGTTGTCTATCAAAGTTAGTAGAAGCTGAGTGATTAGTTCTAGCCGAGTTAGTAGTGGAAGTCAAGTGAGAGGAAATTCCAATAGAAACTGAGTAAGTGAAACTCCAATTTATGTTGAGTTTTTGAAAGACAATGGAAGTCAAGCAAAGTAGAATTACTTAAGGAGCTAAGTGGACAATTGTATATGCACTAAGCATTAAATGCTATGAAACAAGGGTATATGATCACATTTTGAATTATTTTTCACCATTGTGAGAAAAAAGAAAGTATGAGAAGAGTGCAAAAAAGATTCTGAAGCAAAGAATCAAGCATTTGATCACATTTCAACTTAGATTCAGCATAGTTTCAATAATTCAAGGTATTTTACTTGTGTCGAGCTACACAGTTTAGAAATTTCTTTATGTTGAAACTCTAGATTGAAAAAATCACCTCCAACTCTAGATAAGCTTAGGATAAAGAGTTGTTTGAAATCCAATTAATGAGTAATGAAGTTAAACAACTTGATTTCAAACCTATCCCTAAAGTTTCATACAAAAATGACCCTGCCAAAGCTTTATCCATAATTCCTCCTAAGGTTGTAATGGTTCAAGATGTTAAGAGATGCTTTAACTATAAGATTGGTACTATTGGAGACATGGAGATCAGGGAGTCATATGATAAATTATGCAAGAATGGAGTTTTGAAGGAGGAGTTCCAAATCATTGAGAAGAAGGGCATAACCCATGCCCTAGATTTTCCCATAGTGTTCAAGACTAAATGGATCAAAAATGTGTTAAGTAGGATACATGGTGGTAGTTTGTGGTTGGAAGATGGACCAATCAAAATCTTAAAAATAATTAATCAAAGGGTGACTTGGTATCCAACTCTAGAATGGCCGAAAAAATTGAGGAGTGATTCAAAAGAAGCAATTGAGAAGAATACTAGAGCTAAGTGGAACAAGAGAGGCATGACCATTGATAAAATTAAGGATCCTCTTCTTGAATTTGCAATCAGAGTTATTTTCCACAATTTTTACCAATCAAGCTAACTCAATAGTGTTTCCTATATTGTAATAGATGTTGGTTATAAACTTGTCAAAAAGGATCATACCTATAATCTAGTTGAACTACAACTACAACATATTATGGAGAATTTGGGGGCTATAAGAAGAACAAAGGGAGCTCTATAAATTTGGAGAAATTTTGATATGTTTATTTTTCTATGTATAGAATGAATTCCCCTCTTTTGGAAAGATAAGCTAGAGAACAAATAGGTCTATAGTAGTCTAGGTCAATGAATACATAGAACAAATGGGAGCCAATTTTGAGACTATCATGATCAGTTATTTTGAAGATTTCAAGAAATCAATGAAACAGAGACTCGGGATACCTATCTCTCCTGTTGAATAGCACATAAATGATATATGTTTCTTAGTAGACATTGACTATACATTTATCCAAGCAATAGTACCAAGGGTCAGATGGCTAAGGCCACATGGTTATGAGATCAATATTGATGAAGCATCTGCAACAATCACTACTCTACTTGTAGAAGAAGTAGATAAAAGTGCCCAACACTTTGGAACATATGATGTTTTAAGATCTAAGGTGGATATGGAACTTAAAATAGCTTCAATGTTGAAGGAAAAGGATGAATTGGTCAAGAAGCTTACGGCTAAATTTGGCAAAGGAACTGTAGAAGTAGAGGAAGAAGAAGATAAAGAAGAAGAAGAAGAAGAATAGGGGCAAGAACCACTTGCATTGACCCAAGGAAGGGATGAAGATGATGAAAAATAACAAGGCATTAAGGAGTAATAAGACAAAGAAGCACCTACCATGCCTTAGCAAAAGAAAAAGAAAGCCACAACGAAACTAGCTGCCAAGCTAAAGAAAGTTGGAAAGCCTAGCCCAAAGCCTACCACTAGTGCCAACACTAGGGCTACAACAAATGTGGCTAAGGAATAGGAAAAGAAGAAGGCTACCGAGTAGGGAAGACCAGAAGAGAAGAAGAAAAGAAAAAAATATGTGGCACCTCCTGAATTAGATGAGGAGAGAACTAAATCAGAGGACACTAGCTAGTTTAGAGTGGTAAGTCACACCAATAAATTTGATTTGAAAAATATTTGTGATAACATAAGGGATAATGTAGATGTATCAGGCTTGAAAGGCATTGACTTTAATAAGTTAAGTATAGAATAAAAAAACATAGTGAATGGATCAGTATACACTATGATGGCCAAGTTCAAGAATACTCCACTCGAACTAGACAATAGAATGCCTAAGGAGTTATATTCAATTATAGAGAATAAATGGCATTATTGCATCAATATGGAGAAGGAAATAAGAGAGTCAAAATTGGTTCGTTTTATGCTTGAACTTACAAAAGGGAAAATCAGTAAGGAAAATAAGAAGCATGGAAGAAGATTTGCACCCAAATATAGAGCCTTCAATATATTGCAAAATAAAATTGAGGATGTTGTGAAGAAGTCCACTCTAATGTAGAAAGTAATCTATGGCCTCACAACTATAAAGAAAGGACAAGAAGATCCCTTTAAGGGTAGAAACAATAATGAAGAAGAGGAGGAAAATGATAAGGAAGAAGAGGGAGAAAAAGAAAAGGAAAATGTTACAATGGAGAAGGAAACATAAAAGTATCAAATGGCAATTGCTAAGGAGCAGCAATAGGAACACAGTGTACAAGACACACAATTGCCACCATGAAGCCCTCCACATGTGACTCCCACACCTGTAGATATAGTAATTGTAAAGGATGTTCCTGACACTTTTGGTTAGAACATAAATCCACTAACTACAAAGGACCTTAAAGAGATCCTTCACCAAACTACTCTACAATCATAGTTATGTACTAACCTAGTCTTGGTGAGTGTGGAGGAACTTCAGAAAGCTATAGCTGATATTAAAAAGGAGAAGGTGAATCCATAAGAACCACCTTCATATACTCCAACAACTACAAGTGGACAACCACAAGAGCAACTAGCAAAAGATGCATTAGCTAGGGTTGATTCCATCATCACAGTGACTTCAAATGTTGAGAAGCCAGCAAAGGAGAAAACAAGATAGAAGGATATCTCTATTCCTATAGCATAAGGTCAAGGTGCATTGCCTCAAATCAAAATTATTGATCAAGGCAGAAATGAAGAGGACAAGGAGAGCCCTAAGGAGAAATAAGAAGAGGTGATTCAAACACTAATCAATTTTCCTACAACAACGACTCCCACAAGAACAACACAACAACCAAGCACTAATGTAGTACCACTTCAAATATCAAAACTAGGCTCAAGCTCTAACAAGGTTACAAGGGTACTTCAATATGGAGACGCTACACTAGATGAGGACATAGTCATTCCAAATATGACTAAGAAAATATGAACATAGATTAGATAAATGAAGTGCAAGAGGAACTTGAGAGGAAGCAAAAGCAAGAGATACTCATAAATGAGTATAAGCAAAGACGAGATTTGATTGAGATTAAAGACATCTTTTTAGATGCATTCAGCTTGTAGGTACTTGATGAAACCAAGCCAAGTATAGAAAAATTAGCCATTATAATGGACTAGGTATAGAATGAAGACCTTGATACTAATACTAAATTGTTAGAATGGTCTAAAATGAAGTTCCAAATGAAAGTAAATGAATGAATATCAAGTGAGATAGCACTATCTTAGGTGGAGCTAGCCAAAAAGATTTAAAAGGAAAAATTAGTACTTTAGAACATATTCTCATTTTACTCAAAGCTATGTGATCCATCAATTTTCACACGAGACTACTCAAAAGATAATGAGCTTGGAGAGGAACCTAAAAATATCAAGCATCCAGCTACCAAATGATCCAACTCAGAGTAAGAATCATTTTTCTACTATGTTTCACAGACAAAAGGAATTAGATGTGTTGATAGTATATGAGGCAAACATAAAGGCCAAACTAATACAACTTCAATTTTCCATCACCCCTCACATGGAAGTTTTGTAGAAGGAACTAGACTACACTGAAAATGTGATTAAGAAAGACCCTAATCTTTCTACACTAGAAGGCTTAGTTCACCTTGTAGTTGAGACAACCATCCAACTTAAAGCACTAGAAATTACACTAGAAAATTGGAATGTTACTCTAAAGATTGTTATAGAGGTAAAAAAATCTTTTTTGGCTAAGTATTCAGTAAATGTTTAGAACCCTTTGACATAAGTATCAAAATTTGGGGAGATAATTAATAAAAAGGGGGAGATTATAAAACAAAGGGGGATAAAATGTTTTGGGGGAGATAAGGAGATAAATTTTGAGAAATAATAAAAATTAAGCCAAAAGGATACAATAACTTCAATGAAATGTGTGAAAGGGGGAGCAAGAGCTAAAATAGAGCAGATAGAACAAGACAGATAAGGTAGAATGATAAGGCAAAGCATAATCAGCATGAGACAAATTCAACATGAGAAATTTTGGAGATTGAAAAGACACATCAACTTAGGGGGAGATACAAATTTTGAGGTATCTTCACAAAATTTTGAATGGTTTTGAATTTTTGTACATATGCCAAACAAGATGTACATTATACTCATATAGATTAGATTGATAATGTTTAGTTAAGTGTTTTTGATACTCATGTCAAAGGGGGAGATTGTTGGTCTTAGATTAGTTTTGATAATTGAGTGTCAACACAATTAAGAAACTTCTAAGTTGATGTCGAGTATAATATAGATGCTGAGCTACAGGATGTGTTGAGCCAAAAATTCAACATGTGCCAAGTTATTGAAGTGCTAAGAAAGTTTCAAGTGTTGAGTGACAATTGATGTTAAGCCAGTATATGTATTGAGTAAAGTATAGGTGCTGAGAAAAACTAAATTACTATAGGAGTCGAGCAAGGAAAATTTCCTATATGTGTCGTGCGTAAGAAATTAGGTGTTGAGTAACATAGAATCAACATAAAAGTTTGTGTCCTCACAAACTTAGATGTAAACCATTTTTGACCAATTTAAGATGAATCTCAAAGGATCTAAATGATAAGATCAAATTTATTACATTCCTTATGCAATGAACATGCAACCAATCAGAATAATTGAAGAATTGAGTAGGAAAGATGCATGAATCTCAATCATAGATTCATACCTAACCCTAAGTCTGAAAACCTTTTTAAGGATGTCAAAACCCCATAATTCAAGAGTGTGAGAGAGAATATGATATGGGAATGCAAGGTGAGAATGTTATAAATGTTTAAAGGGGTGTAAAGACTTAGAAGAAGGATAAGCATTGCAAAATTAGTTGGTCAAAAGAGAGTATCGACACTATGAATAGAGTTATATTAGATCAAGAAGGATCATATCAAATTAGACAGAAAAAGGATCTAAAATCAAAAATTGAAGATTGTAAGTCATTAGGTCAACACATTCTACTATACTTTCTAGCAATTGTATTAGGAGAATGAAAATCCTATGATGATAGGTTGGTTTAATAGCTATATTGTAAATCCTTTAACAGGGTGACATTCCAAGTGAATGTTTGTAAATCCTTTAGATAGGTCACTTTTAACTGGTTGTTAAAGCCTTTAATAGGGTAGGCCTTTCATAGGGCAGACCATGATGGTGGTCAAATTTTGTAACCTTAATCAATTACATATTGTTGTAGTGATAAGTTGTGGGTGTCATTCCCACCCCAATTTTACCTTCTTGTTTTGGAGGGTTTCTAGGTGATCAAATATTATGTTATCTATTTTCATGCATGCCTTCACTTTCATGTTTATTAGAGATGTTAGATGCATTATTGATTTCAGTTAAAAGTTTTATAGCTCAAAATTATTGGTACTTTTGATTCACCCCAACCCCCCCTCCCCCACCCCACCCCACACGCCCGCCGGCCCCCCCCCCCTTCTTAGAAGTATTCTTCCCACTTGTAAATTTGAACAGTCACATATGAAATGCTCTATTCCAAAGGTGTCTCATCAACTAATACTAACAAAAGTTGTATGTTCAATACACCTTGCTTCATTATCTATCTAATAGCCTCAAATTCAATTTTTGTCATTTCAGCCTCTAATAGTGTCTTCTTCATTATGTACTCAACTTTCTTATGTGATGCCTTTTCCAAGGTTTCCTAATGAGCTTGCTATGTGATCTCATCATATGTACCAAATCTTTACTTTTCTTTATCTCTATTTAAATTCAACAACAATTCAATATAGCCAACTACAACTTCATCACTAAATTCATATCTCAAGGGATCTAAAAATGTCTCCTGAGGTTCCACTGCTTGAATATATGTATGATCTATATCAACTAGAATAAAAATGTATTCCTTGAATCTATTGAAAATTGCAAGTGCAATTCTAAATATCCATTTCACCTCATTTTGAAATGTTTTCAATATTAAGTTTCCACTATCCAATATCTTGCCTCTAGGGTGACTACTATATACCTCTAAAATCTTCTCCATTGTGCATATGTCACTACTCATTATGTTTGTGACTTACAAATAGGGAAATTTCTTAAGTACATGAAAGAATATGTGATTTATCAATGATTGGAATATAACACACAATTCTTGGCTCTCTTAATCTTTTCAAGGTTTTCTAGGAGTTGCATTATTAGTATTTTACTCAAATTTACTTGCTCTTTCTCTACACATACCTGATATGCTACATAAATAAATATTGCTAAGAGTTCATCAATTTTAGAACTCATACAAACTAAATAAGAAATAATTCTACTTATAAATCTTGCATCATCTTGCTTGATGTTGATCACTATAGATTTACTATTATACACATCTTTAGTGTAACTGTCCACTTTCTTCTTAACCATCTTCTCTCTTATAGGTACACTACATTTTTTACTAAGACCAATTACCTCATGAATAAGGTCGGCAAAGATATCAAATACATTATCTTGCATCCATAGTTTTCCATCATGTATCCTACTCAATATGATTTGAGTCCATTCATCTATATCTAACTCATGGTAGAAATGATACTTAAACAAGTCTAATTCCTTTAATTGTTCAAATCCAAGTTTCATATTCATGTCTTGGTTGAAAACTTGTTTCATATCCTTGTTCATATATTCACTACTAATTGACTCAAACTTGCAATTCAAATAATTTTATATGTCTTCAAGATAAACTAAATTGTTTAGGGTGAGACAACATTGAGTTAGGTTTTCCTTCATTAGGTTCTATAGAAACTATTGGGACTCAAAATTGTATGGTCAATTTTGAGTACCATTGAGAATTTTGAGCCCTATAAATGTTGTTAAATGCCTATGTACCTAGTTGTACCTCTGAGCCTTGTGAATTTTTTAATGTTTCTAACACCCTTCATTTAGTGTGTCCATTTGTTTCATGAAGCTAAATTGACATTCTGAGCCATTTCGTGAAGTCCCATTTTGAGTAATTGTCAAATATGCATTTTCACCTAAGTGTCAAATAGTGACAGGAGGGCATGTTTGTCATTGAATATCTTGCACCCAAAAATGTTTCATGACTCACTACTTTGATAGTATCTAGTGTCCATACCTGAGAGCCTATGTTTTAGATTTCAAGTCATTTTCAGTTTGTTTGATTAGGTTTTGAATCCCTCAAAATTGGTCTTTTAATGTTGTCATGCTGATGTGAAATGTTCAAAATTCTAGGAAGCCCTATTTGACGTGTTATAACTTTGACCTAGTTGACCAAAATGTTAAAATTCCTTTTGTGTTGCATTTTACACATTAGAGCCTTATTATGTTTCAAGTTATAGCTCACGACAAATCTGTTTCATCATTTTTCAAACGTGATTCCAAATAGAATTTATATCTTTTTACTAGTGTCAGCAGATGTAGATTGTTTGGTGCCCCTGTTCATGATGTTATAACTCCCAATCTGTGATAAGTCAAATCAAATGGAGTATACCACTCTATTTTTCTCTAGAAATACTTTAAGTGTTCTGATTTTTAAATCATGACGAATCTGTTTGCACACTTTTCCTAGTTGATTCCATTTTCAAAAAATGCTTTTCTGTCAGTATTTCAAGTTTACAAAATCTAAGCAGCCCACTTTGACTGCTTGCCATTTGCATCCTATTATTTTTCATGAGCCCAAATTGTAGATTCATAATGTCCTCATGAAAAAGGATCAACACCCCATTTTTTGTCTTCCCAACTATCAGTTTACCCAGTTTTCAAAGCCAAATTAGAAAGTAATTTATTATTTTCTAACATGTTTTCTTGCAGGCAATTCCGAGTAGTCAACTTGGATGGTCAATATCTTTTGACCTGAATTTGTCATGAGATGCTGTTTGACATGGTGTAAGAATGTGGAATAGAGAATCAATATCCCATATTTTGAAGCCCAATTATCTGTTTGGGTCAGTTTTTAAATCCAATCAAAGGAGCTCCTGGCATTAGAATGATAGTTTGCAAGAAGTGAAAATGAGTTTTATAATTTGAATCAATGATGCAAATTGATTTTAGTTGCTATCGGGTGATTGGCAGATTAGTTTGATAATTTAGGTGTTTGAAAATGAAATTTTTTTTAGTCAGACCCACTTGGGGGGTCTGACTAATTGCATCAGACTTAGTAAAAAAATGGGGATTAGAAGTATTTTAAAAAAGGGGGATTATTTCCATGCTGATGCTATAGATTCTATTAAGATTGAGTATGACAGAGATGGTACTATTGTTTGGTCAGGGAGAAGTAAAGAATATATGAAGCAACTTGGTGCAAGTAGAATGTAGAGGCATGTCACTTGCTTTGAAGGTGGTTGATAGCTCCTAGCATGGTGAACTCCAACCAATATGGGAAAGAGCAAATAAAAAGCTTTCAAAAGCTTAACCTATATCTGATTACCATAATATTAAATTTTTGGATGAAGAAGCAAGGAAATGCTTCTTAGACTTGGGAGCATTTGCTAAAGGTAAAAAGTTTCTGTTGATGCACTGTCAGATTTTTGGGTTAACATGAGAAAGTTGGAATGGTAGGATGCATTTTTTATCCTATTGGAACTTGCTAGTAAAATCTTCTTGAATTTGACAAACAATCTCAAGAATCAATCCATCAATTAAGGAAGTGCCTCAGAGCTATACCCTTCTTTTTTTTTTAGCATGATGTGATGTGAAACTAGGCCCCTATATTTGATGGCATCAATTGGAACTTAGTCACTTCACCTTCATAACTTAGTGGTAGAGTGTTGATCTTGTAAGCTAAAGGTCCATAGTTTGATCCTACCTAGAAGTAGCCTTTCTATTTTGTAACCTTGGTGCACGTTATTATGTCTTCTAAGGATGATGTTCAACTATGTGATCCACTGATTTCTCCTTGCATTAAGCATTTCTTCACCAATACAAAAGAATTAAAAATGGTTATAAGCAGAAGTCGAGCCACCATTTGAAAAATCATAATGTAGAAGTTCTCATTCAAAGTCTCTCAATAGAAATTTCCCATTTGAAAGAGGATGTGCATGAGAGAAAGTTGGTGGCATGAAAGTAGGATGTGATAGTTAGAAGAGGTCCCACATCTAAAGTGGAAGGAAACATAGCAACAGGGCATGTAAACAAGGGGAGTGCCATGTTAAAAAGATGATTGCAATGAATGGTGTGAAGAGACCTGCAAGACCAACCCACAACATGAGGCAAAAGACTAGGGGAAGCATAAAATAGAGCAACATATCAAGGAAGAAACCCACAGTAGACTAGAGTCAAATCCAGATGTTTAGTTCAAATTTAATGCCACATGGAATGAAGGATCTCACAAAAATAAAGGAAGAGCTGCCACAGGGGGGCATGTGGAAATATTAAGGAAGGTGCCATGAAGTCTTCAGGGTAGCCATTAAGAGAATCACTCAAAAAATAATAGAGCCATAGGTATGAAGAACAACCCACATAAATGAAAGAAGGTCGTAGTCGGCTAAGAGGAACCCATAGCATGTAATGGAGGCTAGCCTTATTCAAACAAGTTGTTCCATAAAAACTTGGTGACATATTAGAGGCCTGCAAGACAAAAAGGGGAAGCCATGAGAAGTTAGGTTATTTATCTCACATTGATAAGTGCATCATTATTTTGCACTTTAAATACTCTTTCTGGCAAAGGGTAAAATGTCTTAAGCAAGGGCTTTTTGCAAAGGCAAGGTTGTGTGCCTCTCGGTGGGCCCCCTATGTCAAGTCAGGTCAATGATGTCAACTGACTGTCAGAGATGATGCAAGAAAATTTTTGAACCAAAGTATGCACTTGCTGATGTGGACTTGAGCAACGAGATTATGCCATGTGGCAAGATGAGTGGTGGGCGCATGCTTGCAAAAACCAAAGTGCTCACTATTTAAGCAATGCAGGCATGCAAAAATTAGACAACATATTAAACTATTATAAAAAATATGTTCTTCAATGTGATTGTAAATGGAATTTTTATCTTTTTACTGGTGTCAACATTTACAGATTTGTCAGAACCACTATTAGTGATCTTATAACTCCTAGTCTCTGATTCATAAGACTAAATGGATTGTACCACTATGTTGTCCTCTAAAAATGCTTCAAGTGTGCTAGTTTTCAAGTCTTGATGAATCCATTCGCACACTTTCTCAAGTCCATTCTGTTTGAAAAAAATGTTTTTTGTCAATGTTTCCACTTTGCTAATTCCAAGTAGCCTACTTTGACTTCTTTCCATTTGCGCCCAGCTATTCATCATGAGTCCAAATCATAGATATATACTCTCTTCATGATAGTAAACCAATGCCCCAATTTTCGTTCTCCCAAGTATCAATTTACCCTATTTTCAAAGCCAAATCTAAATGTAGTTTATTGTTTTCTAACATGTTTTCATGCAGGTAGTTCTAAAGGGTGAACTTTGATAGCGAATATCTTTTGACTGAAAATTTTTCATAGGGGAAGATTTGATAGGGTAGGAGTGTGCAAAATAGAGAATTAGTTGGTCAATTTTCAGAGCCCAGTCAGGTGTTGGAATCAATTTTTAAGGCCAATCAAAGGACCTCCTGATGCAAATGTGATAAGTTGAAAATTAATGGTAAAATGAGTTTCAATTGATGGTTCAGTTATTGAACTTGTTTCTAATCAATATGAGATGGTTAAAAGATTAGTTTCTTAGTTCAGGTGTTTGGAAACAAAAAAAAAATTAGCTAGACCCACTTTGGGGGCTGACTAACTTTGTCAGGATTGACAAGTTTAGAGGTAAATAAAAGGATGTTTTTAAAAGTAAAAAGTTATGCACAATTAAATAAGGGGAAAGTGAATACAATCAAAGGACTTCCTATAAAAACATTACCTCCAATATGATGCAATAATTTCCTTGAGATTGGTCAAATTGTTGATGTGTTCAATATTGAATATTTCATTCATGTCAGTATAGAATGGAATCATTATCCTCGAGGTGGCTCCAATGCACATAGAGTTTAACAGGACAAATCTATTACAACTTTGCCTACACATTTTGTAATGCCATAAAAAATACAAACTTGAGGGAGTCATTCTCAATGTGACAATGATTTTAAAATGTGTTTTTTCTTTCTCTTTTAGATGGGGCTTGTATTTCTAGTATACTTGCAATAGCAGAGGGGAATTGACATTGCAAATTAAAAAAGGAGCAGCCAAGCCAATTAAAAAATGCCTCATGATTATCATCAAAGGAAAGGAAAAGCAATTGTGAGTTATATAAAGATCCCATGCAAGGATCAAAAGCAAAAGTCGTCCACACAAGAACAATCATGCATTCAAAAGCTCACACATTAAACGTCAAGGTCCTACGTTAACAATAGATCATCCACATAGGGGACAATTTTATGAAGAAGGATGGCTACTAGTCTAGTAGGACACCCCACATAGAAAGAGAAAATGTAGGCAAAAATGCAAGAGCAGTGACATGAAGAAAAAGATGCACAAGTAGCTAGGCACCATCTCCACGACCATCACTACTTGTACTCATAAGTATAAACAAAATACTTGTCAAAATACCAAATTTTAGGCATAGTGGTAGAATTTGACCACACCAACTAAAATAAGATGTTGGAAAATAAGAAATTAAACAAAAAGTAAGAGACTCGCGGCAGCATGAGTAAAGGAGAAAGCTGCTCATGTCTAATGAATAGTCCATGCAAGATGAAAAATGAAAGGCACAAAGCATGAACAAAGACAAACCAAAAAAGAGGAGGAGCAACCCATGGTTTTGAGCAAGGGAGTTTATTTTAAAAAGAAGGAACAATAGCATTTTTAAAGTTGCAAGCAGGAAGGAATGAGTTTCAACTATTTAGCGTCTCCTATACATTGCTTTCTGGTAGAATTTTGTAAATCATATTATCTTGATGGCTATCATGGTAGGTTATTCTCATTGATGTGCAAGATGATGATTTAGAATGGATACTTCCTCTACCTGATAAGAATGTCACAAATGAGGCATTCAAAACTAAGAGAATCAAAGAGACATTCTCATGCAGTGTAAATAGTGAGAGTGCTTTATCCCACATTGACTGTGGGAAGGGATTTTGAAGTCTTTAAATATAAAGGCTTACACATTATCAAATGAATTAAATAAATTGTCTTTTGGGAAGCTGTAGGTCAGAGGTGGGGCTTGATGATGTCAGCCAAAGGAAATAAATGCTAAATTTTAGACAAAGATGCATGTGTGCTGATGTGGAGGTTGGTGCCCAGATGTCGACACGTGGCACATCGAACAGACAACATATTCTCACTTGATCAAGATGCTCGCTGGTTAAACAAAGTGGGAATGTGCTTGGGCACCATGTGGTAGTAGGCCTAGGTTGCAATTCAATAATAGGGGCTTTAAATGGAGCTGTCAAATTTTATCACGTGGTGAGATTCGATGGCTAGCACTTGCTCGCTTCCTAGAAGTGCTCAACGGATAAATATTGTGCGCATGTGGGCAAGTGCCACATGGTGGTGGGTCCTAGCATGTGGTGACATGTAAGTCACTGGTTAGTGTTATCTTACGGGTGATGTGGCAAAATATGTGGCATAGGCATGGAAATCAGGCACCACCACATGACAACCTAGGTGGTGCCTATTGCACCCAGTGAGGAAGAGGGAAAAGTTTGGAAGTAAAAAAAAATTATATTTTATTATTTTCTCATAAGAAATGCACATCAGTGATTTTTAAATTAAATAGGTTTTTAATCTAAACTCAAACTTTAGATTAATTAAAAATTTTTGAAGTTTAATCTTTCATAGTTGCGGACCTGAGTTTTTTATTAGAGGGGGACTATTTTTCAAACTGATATTCTAGGGGTTTTTGAGGGGCGAACATAGTAGTAATAAATATCACCAAAACTGAGAGAATCTAAATTTTCCAATTATGTAGTTAGTTTCTGCACAGGAAGTAGCCTATTTGAGATAGACAAGGTTTTCTCCAAGATTCCTAGCTTGCAACCAAATTTAGGTATCAAAGTTCAAAACTGATTTATGGTAAGGTAATTACCTTAATATTAGTAATAGATAGTGAAAATGAGATTTGAGTCATTTCTAAGTTAGTTAAGTGAGATTTCACCAGCATTTCATGAGGTAGATCAGATTTTGGCAAGTAGAAGGGTTTTCATCATTGAATAGAAGATATTTTCAAATTAGTTACTGAGTAATGATGAAACCAAATCAGATCAAAATGGGAGAAGGAAGAGAGAGATTATTCAGTTGCAAGGGATTGAATTCCATTTGGACACATGTCAGGCATAGATCAGATCCAAAAATTCATCTTCTTCTATATCTTTCTATCTTTCTTTCATTGTAGGGGTTGACAATTTTCTCTAAGTAATACCAGTAGGGTTCTAGTGTTTTACTATGAAACCATTCTTTTATAACATGCTCTCTTGTATAAACAACATTCAGAAGGATAATACAGATAGTTTAGATCCATTAGGTGTTTTTTTGTGTTTTCATTTCATGCATATGAATGTATAATTTGAAGAAAATTAATACCAAGAATAGTAGATGATTGAGTTTCATCTTGAATCTTGTCTCCTTTATTCGTGATCTTCAATGTTTTATAATCTTTGACATAGAGCTTAGATTGTAATTGCAGTCCCTTAAGGCTATATCTTATTTCATTATTGCCTATAACTCAAGGGGTTATATAAATGCTTCAAGGAAATCAATAGGGTTGCAAGTTTGCTGATCAGGATATCATGTAAGAATGAGATTGAGACTGAACATTGATGTCTATTTACAAGTTGAATAGATAGATCGTATATCTAAATATATAAACAAGTATTAGATATCCATATGTATACATTTGATTCATGGAATTGCCCAATGGTTAAGGCACTGATGATTTATAGGGTCATTAATTCTTATTGTTGTATATCTGAGGTTTTGTGAATTCAACATTATTAATCTAAAGCCTTTTCTCTACCATGTTGAAGAGATACAATTGTTTTTCCCTCACTCAGCTTATGAACTTCATTTTTTTGCATTTAACTACTACAGATATATGTTATTTCATAAGTTATTAGGAGATATAAGGGTTTTCATCTGCAATAAATAGATTCAGGAATATGTTTTTGCATTCATATGGTATTAATTCAATTTGAGGTCCACGTGCCTTGGTTTAGCAGAGCCTAAAGTAGAAGAAGGGTCTAGCCTTATAGTTGGCCCAGTGTCTAAAATGGTATGCTAAAGATGGGAGTTAGCTACCCCTAGATATGTCATATTCTCATTGGGGTAATTGAAAACCCTCCAATGTTTTCAAAAACCAACATTATTTGTGCAACTAAAGTTTAGGGTGAATGAGTATCTAAATGTGTTCTTCTCTAGAGAGATGAAAATTGCTTCAACCTTTGACCCTTGTTTGGAACTAGCTCCATCAAAATACATTGTCCAAAGATTATGAGAATCTATACATTCTACCACCTCTTATGAAAAGAATGGGGATTTCTTTTCAACTTCTTGAATGGTGATGTTAGCTCTAAAAGAATTCACTTTTATATCTAGAAAACAAGTAGAATATGTATCATTGTTATACTCAATCATGTGGATAACCCTTGGCTCTTTATCAACCTTGATGGACTTGTCCCCTTTGATAAATTTGGATAAAAGTAATTCACATTATAGGAAACCTCCCATTGTAGGACTACATTTTCTAGATTGTAGCTTTTTATATTATGGAGGAATATCAACTACTAGGATGATCATTGTCAAGTCAACATCAGGATAAGCAACTAATTTTAATGGAAATGCATTAATTGTACCTATGACAAGAACTTCTCTACCCTCCCTAGCTTTGCATCTACCTTTTTTGGTATCTACTTTTAGACCAAGATCTTCCATGATACTAAATGGCATGATAATATTTGAAGCTCCCAAGTCAAACATGTAATTTTTTAAGGTCTTTCAATTTATGATGAGGCTAAGGAAGAAGGGGTCAATATTTTCTATATAGGCTGTAGAAGAATTATCCAAATACATTTGTGGTATTTGAGACATGACTCAATTGTCTTCCTTCTCTTTTACTACAAGTGATACCTCCTTCCCTATTGATGATTCTCTTTCAAAAATATTATTGTTTCTATTCCCCCTAACCAAGAAATGGTGTTACTCTTATGTTCCCTTATCCTAAACATTTTAGATGAGAGGTCCTTAAAAATATTTTGTGATAACATGGAAATCATGTCAATAGGATCATAAATAAGAGTTTTGTAAAAATTACCCTTTATTTCTTATATTTGAGTAGCAAGATCTTCCACTTGTCTAACAACACCAAGATTTGATTTCTTTTCTTGTGTATTAATCTTAGCTTCTTCTACATCTTGAAATTGCACCTTATTCTTATGTTCCCACTTCTTATTTTTGCTATCCATATTTTTTTATTACCACTTGATCTTCTTGGTTAGGGCCATCATTCACCTTATGGGTATGTCCTTAAGAAAATACCATATGTCTTTTACATAGCATTGTTCACTATTCTATTTCTGAAATTATATGTGATGTGAACTTGAGTGACCATCTTAGTAGTTATTCTATTAATTTATTTATTAAATATCTTTCTTAAATTCATATACTTAACATTTGATATCGTGTTGTACATCCTATCACCACCTTGATCTTCATTATTTGAGAAAACTTGTTGATGATGTATGATGCAGTGAAAGGTAGGAGAATCCCCAAAGGAGATGTCCTAGACCCCAACAAATAACCACATTATAGAAACACAATAGCAATGGAAGATCTAAAACCAAGTACCAATAAATTATTCATAGATATAATTAATTACATGCAATGTGTTGGGCTATAAGGACTTCTAAAGTATGGCCAAATACAAAGCAAGTAATAGTTTTGCAAGATCACTTGAGATACAATCCAAACCCTAGCTAGTCTAGATCAACATTCTGGTAGAAACCTCATAGGAAGATCTAACTAGTACATTTAAGCCCACCAAGAAATCTCTTTGTTTCCCAAGACTCAAGTACTAGCCCTTCTCAAAATTCACTCTTCTACCACCACCTCTTCTCCAAGATGGATGAATAATAATAGTCCTACTATAAACTACCTCACATTTAGCATTATATCCATAGACTTATGAAAAAATTTCTCTCTAGCTACTCTCCACACTCACTTCTCCTCCTCTGAATTAATAATGGCAAAAAACTCCACCAAAAACCCTAGTTATACCCAACTAAGCCACTAGTGAGCCCAATAAACTAAAAATTAAATATCACTTACATTAAATAGTTGAAGAGCCATGAGTTGGCCCAATAAGATACAAATTAAATATCTGTTACATTAAAAACTTGAAGAGCCACAAGTCAGCCTCCAATAGAAACTAAATACCAAATTCTTTTAAAGGATTACAATGGTTATTAAATACATCAAAATTAATTACACAAGACTAAAATAGGTCCACTCAACTATACTAAAATCCCTATAGTATCTAGGATGGCCCACTACCTAAAGATGCTCTTACATTAGACTCCCCAAGTGTAGAAAGAAAAGTGTGTGCCACACTTTGATGCCCAAAGAAAGATCAACAACCAATTTCATCTTCACTAAAGGCTTCCACTCTAATAGGAACAAGAAAACCAAAACGCAAATCATCCACACTTGCATCATTCTATCAAGCACCATAATCTCAACCATATAATTAGCTTGCTCACTCCCAGGAAAAAACTAAACATAATGCTTCATCAAAAAACTCTCATCCACATCAATAACCAATAAATCTACACTAGTAGCACCAAACTCTATATCAACAACAATATGTAGATCTTCATTAACACATTCCAAACTCACAACACTAGCAATCTCATTGCTCACAACAAGATGCTCTACAACATACAAGTCACCATCAACAACAACTGGATCATCCACAACTGAGTGCTCTACAATCTTTATGTCAGACTCAACCAACTAATCATGAAAACCAATCTCCATCCCAGCATCAACAAGGTTAGGAATATCCTCAGAAACAACCTCCAGTTGCTCTATAGGTTCTATATCAAACTCTACATACTAATAGGAAAAAATTACCTCTTCCACCTTGACCTTATTATGCAATCTTCTCTCTTGAACATTTCTTTTAACTAGCAAGAAAACTCTCTTCCGAACTAGTAGACTCTAGCTCCATAAACATCCATGTAATGCATTCTTCATCTCACCCTCAACTTGATTAGGTTGGCTAGCTTCAAATTGAGTAGACATCTCAAAAAACCTCCTCTCCACTACATCATAGAGATTCACAATCATCTTAGGTTCCAATCCTCTTAGATCCATCTTCCAACATATTCATAAACACTCTGCAACAAATAACCAATAGATTAATCTTCCCAAACAAGATCAACCTTCCACCTTTGCAACCATAGAGCCATTTTCATATCCTCCCAAGGTCTTGGTGCAAACTCCCTTGACTTTGGTGCTTAGCCTACACACTCAGGAACAACCTTCTCTCTAATATCACTCAATGTAGTGCTAGGTAGGAGAATCCCAAAAGGAGACATACTAGCCCCTAGTAAATAACAACACAATAGAAACACAACAACAATGTAACATTAGAAACCAAATCACAATAATTTATTCATAGATATAACTAAATATATCCAATGTTTTGGGCTGTAAGGCCTTCTATGTTATGGCCAAATATAAAACAATTAATAGTTCTGTAAGATCCCTCAAGATCTAATCCAAAACCTAGCTATTCTATATTCACACTCTAGTAGAAACCTCCAAGGAAGATCCAACTGATACTCACAAGCCCACAAAGAAATCTCCTTGTTTCACAAATCTCAACTACTATCCCTTCTCAAAAATTTCTCCTCTTCTACTACCTCTTCTCCAAGATGGATGAATAATCACAGTCTTGTTGTAAACTACTTCACATTTAGTGTTCTATCCATAGACTCAAGACAAACTCACTCTCCAACTACTCTCCACACTCACTTCTCCTCCAAATGAATGAATAATGACTAAAAACTCCATGGAAACCCCTACTTATACCCAAGTAAGCAACAAATCAACCCGGTAAGATAGAAATTAAATATCCCTTACATTAAATACTTGAAGAGCCACAAGTCAGTGTCCAACAAAAATTAAATCACAAAATCCTTTAAGGGCTATAATGCTTATTAAATATATCAAAATTAATTACCCAAGACCTAAATAGGTCAACTCAACTTTACCAAAATACCTACAACATGTAGGATGGCCACTACCCTAGGATGATCCTACATCAATGTAACTAGTACATATTTCTTTGATTACTAACATCGACTTTAGACTCTTGTAGATCAAATTCTTCACCATTGTCACATATCTTAGTGATGTTATATACTACATCATCATGGATATTTTCTTCCTCCCCTTATTCAGTACATGTTTTCTAATTTGAAAGAAAGAACTAAACAACCAAATAGTAATCAAGAGAATGAGAAGATTGGAAAAAAAATACACAATCTCATTTCATTTATCATATTTATAGAATTCCTCTATAATGGATTTGGTGTGATCTTGTTCATCGAGCTTTGTGTGATGTTAGGAATGGGCTTCCCATCCTTTCATTGTGTATTATATGAATAGTTTTGCAATCTAGTTTTCTTATTATAATTGTTATTGAATCATGGTTTCTCAGAAAAATTAGTCTTATTGGCATGGTTTTTTGGAGGATTCAAATTCTTAATAAGATTTAAGATCAAATCCATCTTGTCATCCTTATCCTTCTTGGTTGTAGTAGGCTTAAAACCTTCCTTCCTATTTCCCTAAGGCTTAAACAATTTAGGACCATCTCTCCTCACAAGCTTGCAAGATGCTCTTCTATTGTTTTTAATATTGATGCTATTTTGAAAGCATCACTTAAATATCCTAGGATCTTTATCTCTCAAAATTTATGCCATTTTATTGTTAAAGTCATTTAAATAGGTAGTGAGACACACATCCTCACCTAGTCTCATAACTTGAAATAACTTATACATTCCTTTCTCGAATCTTACACTAAAATCAAATGTTGACTCATTCTTATTTTCTTAATGTTATTGAAATCATTCAAAATGAATCTTGTGTTGGTATTATCACCATATTTCTCTTTGAACAAATTTTCTAGATCATCCCATGAACCAATACTATCTTCTATATATCTATTGAACTAGTCTTTTGCATCTTTAGTGAGTGAATGCAAAAAAAATTCATAACCACATCCTCATGCTCTAGTTCATAGTCATTTAACATATCAATGAACTTTCTAAGATGCTCTTTACCGATTATAGCATTGTTTCTTGAAAAATTGGTAACCTTATCTCTCAAGTCATTGGACATTGGATGGTGAAAATCAAGGATACCTAGGAAGCTCATTTGTTTGTATCTTTTCATATAGATAGGTCTCTTCTAAAAACTTAAAACATTTGAATTATAGGGTCCAAGTCTTGGGGTTTGTATTGAAATTTTGACCTATTGAGATGTGGCTAACTGATTAGAAGTAGTAGAAAAGGAAGTTGGTATTGAATGGGAAAAACTTTTGATATTCACCATAGGTCCACAAGTTGGAACATAAGGTACAACTTGTGCAGTTTGATTTGGCCAAGATGCCAAGCTAGTAGTGGTTTTTAGGAAATAAATATTCCTTTATCTTGACATCATTGACCTCATCTTTTATTTTTTCTAGCTCTTTAGCAAGATTCCCCCTCTTCTTATTTTCTCTTTCCAACTCCAAATCTGTCTTCGACTGAACAATGTTCTTAATGATTATTTGAGGCCGATTAATTTGTACACCAACAAAAAATTTCTTTCCTTTATCAAGATTCTTAGAAGTAAGGTATATGAAATTTTCCACAATAGTTTTTTAGGGTTGGATTAGGACAAGAGAGGTCCTTCTCCTTTACAAGGCATTCCTGATCTTGGATTGTTTACCTTATCTCTCCCATATTTCCAAAAATGTCTAATTACAGAGCGGAGGATTTTTCTTCCAACTTCCTATTTTTCTCTTTTAGGGGTTCCATCCTTCTAAGAAATCTATCTCTCTCTATGAAAGAAATCATAGTGATGAATTCCTTTTCTTTCTCAAAATGAATGCATTTGGCATCTTCCTTAACAACCTTCTTCCTCAATGTCTCAATCTCTAATAAAAATTCATAAAGGTCTCCTAAAGTACCTTTTGAATCTACTGGATCATCTAGATCTATGAGATTCCTTTCAATATATAGAATTTGGCCTATTTTTGGCACAACATTCAAGGTTCTTTTATATCCCAACCTATGGTTTACTTCTTTAGACACATTTGGAGTGAAGGTGGTATCTCCTATAGAATAGAAATTTTTATCCTAGCATATTCTTTCTTTTGATAATGGATGGTGAATATTTCACCTAAAAGCCTAGTATTTTCATATTCAAAATTTAAAAATGAATATTCTCTATCTAGCACATGATGATATTGTGAATAGGCTAAGGTGTTATCACAGGGTTTCAATGTGTGGCTAGGATCTCCTTCTTCTTGGGTTGATTTTTCCTACCACCATGGGGAAACTCTATATACAAAGGGATTTCTTGATTTTCCTTTGTCTATGCTCTTTTCTCTTTCATTTTATCTTCCATTTTAAACAATAATTTAAATATATAGCACCAGCAACTAAACCTTTAACCAAGTCACCACCCACTAAGGGGAAAAAATTTACTATGGGTAGAAGACAAAAAATAACACAAGGATAAAATGTGTGACTATAGATTTGACATGAGAACTTCTATCATGATGCATTTTGGGAAGTGAAAACTCTATCACATAGACAAGATATTATTTGGCCAAACCCCTATCATGTACTTCTTATTGTATTAGAATTTTGTAGATTGACAAGGTTTATCCATTAAAATAAACCAATACGTGTCATCTCCAACAAAGTCACCATTTTGTTGGCTCCTAATTTGACAAAAAAATTAACATCTTAGGTGATTATAAAACCTACAAATTAGCTATAGACCATGATGGGCACTTTGAAAATGCAAACTAAAAGGACTAAATGACAAGACTCTGATCTCTTCTCCACTTTGAAGTCTACAAAATTTAGGCATGCATACCTAGGAATTCATTCTTTGTTTCTTTATAACTCAAAACTCAACATGAATCCCAAAATAATAGATATTTCAGCCCTAATTCTTCTAACTTTAGGATAGTACAAAAGATGACAAATAGCTATTTTATCAAATCCTAGAACTCCATGAATCAAGTATAGGCTAATATTTCAAAACTCCAATAATAAAACATTAAATTAATGATTTATATGAATTTTTGCACCATATAAGATGTTCCAAACTAGATCAATCTTCAACAGATGGCTAGTACCTTATCTATTAGGTTATAAACGCATATGAATTAGACATCTATTTCTGGATCTATCTTAACATTTTGTGAAAAGATTATCAGTATTCATTTTTAGATCTCATATTTATCAAAATCTTCAATGAAAACAATAAAGTTCTTCCAATTTACATTAAGCATTTACATAACACATTAGATTATTAGTATAAGTAAATTGAAATATAGTTCAAAATGAATACAAACTAAAATTTAATAAACTTTATTATTAAAATCTTAGAAAATAGAATGAAGATAAATGAAGAGACAATATCTAGGATGAATAACTAGCTTCTTTCATTTTGTATTCACTTCTTTAAAATTTTGTATAATTCAATGATCATCCCTATCAGAAAACACCTCCATTAGATAAGCCACTATTAACTTTCTATGCTATTTTTCTCAAAAACTTATACAATATAAAAGGACCAACTCAAAATGAACAAAATTCTATTCAAAACTAGAAAACTCCAACCTTCACTACACATCTTGGAAACCTTTTATAGAAATAAGGATTGCAACAACCTTTAGATGGGAGAACACATTTTAACTAGTGCTTTAACAATTCATTAGTTATGACATGTGACTTACATTGGTAGACCAATAGTTCCCAAAATTACAAACTAACTTGATGTGACATGTGAGACAAAACCACCTTCATACATAATATTCTTTGATTGACAAGAGAAAATGATTTTACAACTTGCTACTCTAGTGGGTCCCAATGGTTTGAGTCATCATTAGGATCATATTTATTTATCCATTGATGATACTCTTCAAATGTTGGACATGGATGCTTGAGGATTTGATCTCCCACCTACCTATAAGAATTGTACTTTTTTATAATGTGAGTAACCTCCTTCTCAAATTCTCAAAAAAGGTACTAGAGTTCACAAATTTAGATATACACTCTTGAAAAAGTGTCATATCCATATTCTTTGTTATAATTTTCACCAAATTACTTACCTTATTAATAGCTTCTACTTTCCAATTAGTAAATTTTGCATTCTTATTCATATTTAGGAATGGTATGACCACAGTGTCTTTATAACTCTCTATGACATCATTTAGCTCCATCAATCTATTTTCAATATTTTCAAGCAAAATTGAAAAATTCCTTAAATATTTAACAATTTTTGTTACTAGTATAACATTTGGAGAGGTAGTAGGTTTTCTTCTTCGATTGGTTTTGACAATTGAGTGTCAACACACTTAACTATTTATTTAGTTGATGCTAAGTATAATATAGAATCTAAGCTACGATGTATGTTGAGTTAGAAAATTTAATAGGTGCCAAGTGAACTTTGGGTTCTGAGTGATCTAAAGGTGCCGAGTATAGTTTAAGTGTTAAGAAAAGCATAGATGTTGAGTCACTATAGATGCCAAGTGAAACCAAATTGTTATAGGAGTCAAGTGAGCTAATTTTTCTATATGTGTCGAGAATCAGCAGCTAGTATATGCTGAGTAAAATAGAATTAGCATATGAGTTTGTATCTTCACAAACTCAAATGTTAACCCATTTTTGGAGCTGACATTGGATGAGTCTCGAAGGATCTTGAAGATAAGATCAAATCTTTTGCATTATCTATGCAATCAACATGCAACCAATAGGAAAATTGAAAGAAATGTGTGGGAAATCAAGATTTAATATTAATCATAGATTCATACCTAACCCCAAGTCTTTGAAATCTTTAAAAGGAGGATGAAGCCCCATTATGAAAGAGAGAGGATGTGCATGCGAAAATTTCATGGGTGAATTATTGAAAAGTGCAGAAGGGTGAAAAGACTTAGTGAAGGAGAGAGTAGCATAATAGATTTTAGTTGTTGAAGAAAAAAGTATCAAAACCTCAAAGAGTGACATATTAGATGAAGGAAGGATTAGATCAGTCAGAGCAGAATAGGGATCTGTAATTAGCAATTAAGGATTGCAAGTAATTAGGTCAAGGTTTTCTAATACTTTCTAGACATTATATAATTTATGGAAATCCTATGGACTTAGGTTTTCTTAGTGGCCATTTGTAAATCATTTAACAAGGTGACATTCCAAGTGAATGTACAAAAGTCCTTTAACCAAGCCTACTTTTAGTAGGATAGTGAAATCCTTTGACCAGGTCACTTTTTATAGAGTGCAAAGTCTTTAACATGATAAGCCTTTCATAGGGAAAACCATTGGAAGTGGTCAATAATTGTAACCTTGAATAGTTACACATTGCTATAATGATATTTTGTGGGTGTCATCCCCACCCTAGTTTTACCTTCTCATTTTGGAGGGTTTCTTGGTTACCAAATTTGTGTGTTGTCTATTTTCATGCATTTCTTTACTTTCATGTTTAGTAGATAAACTAGATGCATGCGAATTGTTTTAGTTAAAAGGATTTGAAAAGGTTAAAGTTATTTACTTCTAATGCACCCCCCTCTCAATAGTAAATATTCCCACTTGTTAATTCCAACAATTGGTATTAGAGATGAGTTCTCTCAAGGAGGAGCCTTATAGATTGGAGAAAATATTTGGAAATGGAAGTCTACAAATTTGGGATGATCATAGAAAATCAAGCAATTGACATACAACTTGCTTTACATGCCTTGGAAGAAGAGAGATTGCCATAGCTAAGAATGCCACACAATACAAAGAGATTGACACCTCAAATTTGTTTTCAAATGGAGATTCCAAGGAGTATGATGCAAAAATAGCAAACCTAATAGAGAAGAATAGAACTCAAGCACAAAAAATCAAGATACTCAAGCTTGAACAAGAATCACAAACCATGATGCTTTGTCAAGTGACTAAAAAGAACAAAAAAACCATTGAAGACAAGGCTATGATAGAAGAAGACAAGAGAAACCTTGCCAATAGACTAGGAAAAAAATTAATTGAGCTTGCAAGAATGTCAAACATGTAGCTATAGACCTTGAGTCAGATGATGAATGCACATCATGAACTAAATGTCAAGGACATTGAGATCTCTACATTAAAGATGCAAAATGAACAACTCCAAAATGACTTGAAAAGAGAGAAGGAAATTGCAAAGAGCTTCAACAAATCTAATGAGGCTATCAAGTACTTTGAGCAGCTACTAAAATCACTAAAGGCAAGTAATGAGACTTTAGGACTAGGTTACATTAGCACTAAACAAGGATAGTCATCCAAAACTGTAGACAAAAGGAGTAACAAAGGTAAGAACACTAAACCTACTTTTCATTTCTATGGTAAAAAGGGACATACCTCTACATTTTGTAGGAGTAAGAATGCCCATCAACATGATAAAACTAAGAATGCAAGTCATTTTCATAAGTGCCAAAAGGAAGGACATCAAGTACATGACATTAGGACTAGGACTATCAAAACACCAAAATTTGAAGGTTACAACTAAAATTGCAAGAAGTATGGACATAGAGCTTTTGACTGCAAATCAAAGCCTATGTGGAAATCAAATCGAACAAAAAGGGTAGATAACCATGGTCATGACTACAATTGGGACTACAACACTAGGTATAGTTGTCACTACTGTCAGGAATATGGACACATTCCTAAAAATTGCATAAGAATACATTTTAGAGGGAACTAAAATAGATGGTTGAGTCATACCACATGTTTTAGTTGCTTGAAGATTGGTCGTATCAACATGAATTGCTGAAGTAGGTCAAAGGCACCCAACTCAAAGAATTACAAAGGTAAAGAGAAGGTAGATGTTGAACACATCAAAGGAGAAATGAACAAGACATGGAAGAAGAAAGATGGTTGTAGCACATCAAATGAAGTGAACACTTCACCTAATAGGTCAAGTGGTCACAGTTGATCAAACTAAGCAAGAGAAGGCATGAGGGACTCATTTATAAAGTTTTATCATACATTAGTTCCTAGAAAAGAAAATACTAAAAAGAATAGATTAACATGAATGAAGATGCAAAGTCAAAAGTTCAAGATTTCACAAGTGTTGTTGAGTTTCCCTTTAATGCTGAGTAAAAATCTAGTACAAGCTAAGTTGATTATCAAGATTATAGGAGTTGAATAATTAGTAGAAGCTAAGTTGGCAGAGGAAGCCGAGTAAAGAAGAAACCTCAATTGAGGCCAATCAAGTAATACTCCAGTAGAAGCTGAGTGGTGGAAAGACAATGGAAGCTAAGTAACATAGAATCTTTCAGCTACCAAGTGGACAACTGTAATAGTACTGAGCATTAAATGTAATGAAAATATGGTATATTAAAATATTTTCAATCATTTTTCCTCATTGTGAATGAAGAGAAAAGACAAGAAAGAGCATAGAGTGAATCCAAAGTAGAGAATCTAGTGTATAATAAGATTTAAACAACATTCTAGCATAATTATATCAATTTCAAGGTATTTACGGCTATGTCAAGCTATGTATTCTCATGTTTACCTCATGTTAAAACCCTAGATTATGTAAAATGACTTCTAGGTCTAGAACAACTTAGGAGAAGGAAACATTTGAAGTCCAACTAGTGTCTAATGAGGTTAGACAACTCAATTCATGTCCAATAACTAAAGTTGCATATAAGAATGACATAGTTGGAGCCCTATCCATCATACGGACCTAAGGTTGTAATGGTTCAAGATTTAAGGAAATGATATAATTTCAAAATTAGAGCTATAAGTGACATGGAAATGAGGGAGGCATATGAAAAATTATGTGAAAATAGAGTGTTGAAAGAAGAGTACAAAATTGTTGAAAATAAGGGTTTAACACGTGCCCTAGAATTCCCTATAGTATTCAAGATAGAATGGATTAGGCTAGTATTGAGCAAAATGCATGATGGTAGCTTGTGGTTGGAGCATGGCCCTATAAAAATCACAAAGAGAGTTGTACATAGAGTCATAGGGTACACAACCTTAGATTGGCCGAAGACTCTTAAGAGTGATGCCAAGGAGGCAATTGAGAAAAGCACAGGTGCTAAGTGGAATAAGAGAGGGATGAAAATCGACACTATCCAAGATCCTCTAGTTGATTTTTCTATTAGAGTCATTACACACAAATTTTACCAATCCATAAGATTCAACGTTGTGCCCTACATTACAATAGATGTAGGATACAAATTAGTGAAGAGAGATCATACCTATGATCTTGTAGAGCTACAACTGCAAAAAATAAATAAGAATCTAGTAGCTATCAGAAGAACAAAGGGAGTCCAATGTAAATTTGGTTCCATTTTGATAAGTATTTTCTTCCGTGTTCAAAATGAATTTCATTTATTTAGTAAAGTTGCATGGAAAGCTGATAGGTCTCCTATAGCTCAAGTCAATGAATACATAGAGTAGATGGGAGCTAATTTTTAGACATTGATGACTACTTATTTTGAGGACTTTAAGAAATCAATGAAGTAAAGGCTCAGAATTGCAAGTTTCCTTAGTAGAAAAACATGTGAATGATGTATGTTTCCTTGCAGATATAGACTATAGATACATACAAGTTGCCATACCAAGAGTCAGATGGCTGAGACCTCTTGTGTATAAAATAAACATAGATGAAGCATCAACAACAATAACTACATTATTGGTAGAGCAAACAGACAAGGATGCACTGCATTTTGGAAATTATGATGTGGTTAGATCACAAGTGGATACGACTTTGAAGACTACCTCCACTTTGAGAAAGAAGGACAAGCTTGTTAAGAAGCTGACAGTAAAATTTGGGGAAGGCACTATAGAAGAAGTTGAAGAAGAAGGTGAAGATGCTAAGGGTGATGAAGAAGAACAAAATCAAGGGCCACTTTCCTTAACCCAAGGTATGGGGGAGGATGTAGGTGAAGAGGAAGGCACTAAGCAGGAAGCACCAAAGGCTAAGTCAAAGAAGATAAAAGGTAAAAAATAGCTAGCTACATAATCTAAGGGAAAGAAGAAGGCTACAAAACAAAGTTCAGCCAAGCCAACTATAAGGGTTGACACTAGGGCTACAACACAAGGGGAAAAAGAGCAGGAAAAACAAAACCCAACAAAAAAAAAGGGGTTTGTAGAGAAAAAGAAAAGGAGAAGATATCTTGCACCCCCATAATCAGACAAGGAAATAATAGAGTTTGATGAGGATCAATTTATACTGGTAAGCTATTCTACCACATCTAAATTGGAAAGCATTTGTAATAATATTAGAGAAAATGCTAATTTAACTAGTCTATAGACCATAGATTTCAAAAAGTTGTCAAAGGAACAACAAAACATAGTGGAGTAATCCATCTACACTATGATGGCTAAGTTCAAGACCACCCCACCTGAACTAGATAATTCAATGCCTAAGGAGCTAAGTTCATTAGTTGAGAATAAATTGCATTACTATCTCAAAATAGAGAAGGAAATAAGAGAGTCTAATTGGCTCGTGTAATGCCAGATCTTATTAAAGGTCTAATAAAAAAGGCTAGTAAGAAGCATGGGAGAAAATTTGCACGCAAATATAGAGCCTTCAAAATTTTGCAGAACCAAATAGAAGATGTTGTCCAAAAGTCCACACAAAAGTGGAAACTAATATATGTTTTGACAACTATGAGAGAAGGGTAGGAAGACCCATTTGAGGGTAGAAATGATGAAGAAGAAGAAGAGAATAAGAAAGAGGAAGAAAGATAGAAAGAAAAAGATGAAGGAGAGAAAGAGAGAAAAAGAGACAATGGAGAAGACACATGGTGAAGTGGAAACAACTGAAGAGCAGCAAACTAAACAAAGTGTCCAAGACACCCAACTGCCACCACTAAGTCCTCTACACACAACACCTATAGATACAATAATTGTAAAGTATGTTCCTAACGCCTTAGGTTAGAACATCAATCCTTTAACATTAAAGGATCTAAAAAAGATCCTTCATCAATCTACATTGCGAGCATAACTTTGTACAAATCCAATTTTAGTGAGTGTTGATGAGCTATAGAAATCTATAGTAGAGATAACAAGAGAGAAGGAAAGCACACAAGAACAAACTACACAACCTCCTACAACTATATCAGATCAACCTAAAGAGTGAGAAGAGCAAGACAAAATTGCCAAGGTTGATTCTACAATAAAAGTGACAACAACTACCAAGGAGCAATCAAAGGAACAAATAGGAAAAGATGTTCCTACTACAAAAAGTCAAGGTGCACCTCCTCAAATTATCATTATTGATCAAGGTAGTAGAGAAGAGGAGAAAGAAGAAGAGAAAACCCCAGAGGAGCAGGAGGCAATAAACACATTGGTGAAATTTCCTTCCTTAGGCACTCCTAATAAGAAGTTGAGCACTGATGTAGTACCATTATAGATTTCAGTACTAGGCTCAAGCTCTACCAAGGTTGCAAGGGCACTTCACTATGAAGACCCTACACTTTATGAAGAAATAGTCATACCTAGTTATGACTCAAGAACCATGAACCTACAATAGATAAAGGAAGTGGGTAAAAGCATAGATCTGTGTCACCGTTTGTGATACAAAAACCTATTTTGGTCAAATCTCATTTCTCTATCAAAACTCAATTTAAAAAAAAAAAACTAAAAATACCCTTTTATAGATTGCAAATTCAATATCATCATTATATAAATTTTTGAGTTTTTTTATTAGTTATAATATGTTATAATCTAAAAATATTATAAGTCGATATTTTAATATTTCAGAAGATGCTCTCTCAAAAAATGAAAAAAAAATAGTAAATCATATAAAAAAAATAAAAAAAATATATTTATCACTAGAGGAGAGAATCCTCTTCATGAATATGTAATTTTTTTTCAAGAAGGTATAGATTTGATAGGGAAGTTTTGATGGGAGGAAAAAACTGTTGGATTCTGACAAGGTCGAACTTGAGTACTTATAACAAAGAAAATATACATCAAAAATAATTATTTCTTTTTTTGTGCACTAGCTATACGTGTCATCTATAAAATATTTTCAAATGATAACAAAAAAAGATGATTTGCACATACTTGTTTGACAGGAACTACATCCTATATTTTTTACAGTTAAAAAAGGGACTTCAAAATAAAATAAAATGAATAAATTCTTAGTCAAAATAATAATAAAAATTATAGGCATAAAATTCATACAATTCTACACATTTCATCAGTTTACATCATCTTCATATTTTAAATGCAAATACCATTTTTTTTGTCATTAATGTTGAACTTTCACATTCTAATATCACTTTTCTTTATAAAAGGTGACACAGGTTTGTGCTTTTACCCAAGTGCAAGAGGCACTAGAGAGAAGGAAGAGACAAGAGATACTAAAAAATGAGTATAATTAGAAGCAAGCAATGGTAGAAATCAAGGACATATTTCTTGATGCATTCAGCTTGCAAGTTCTTGATGAAACCCAACCCATTATGGAGCAATTATCCAACATTGTGGACTAGGTATAGAATGAGGACTTAGAAACTAATATTAAGTTACTAGAATGGTCATAAAAGAAATTTTAGATGAAAGTGAACAAGAAGATATCATGTTAAATAGCACTTTCACAAGTTGAATTGGAAAACAATATTGAAAAAGTAAAGAAAGTCCTTGAGAATGTATTCTCATTGTATAACAAGTTGTGTGATTCCTCATATTTCACATAGGAAACTAGCCAAAGGATAATGAGTTTGGAATGAAATCTAAAGATTTCTAGCACTCAGCTACCCAAAGATCTAGCTCAAAGTGAGAAGCATTTTGTAGCTATGCTTCACACACAGAAAGAGTTAGCTATGTTGATAGCTGAAAAGGTCAATATTAAGGCCAAATTAATTCTTCCATTACCCGACATCTAGAAGTGCTTTATAAAGAACAAACCTATGCAAAACATGTTTTAAATAAGGTTCCTAATCTTTCTACTCGAGAAGGCCTTGCACATCTTGTAGCCAAGACAATCATCTAGTACAAGTCATTGGAGATTGCTATAGATAATTGGGATGCTTCTCTCAAGATGATTATGGAGGTAAATAAAACATTTTTGGCAAATTATTCTATTTATTGTTAAGACCCTTTGACATAAGTGTCAAAAAGGGGGAGATATAATGTTTTAGATATAGTGGGTAAATAAAAAGGGGGAGAATATATTCATGGGAGATATAATATTTTGGGGGAGATGTGAATAAAAATGGTTACATAATACATTCTTTGATGGAAGTAATAAAGAATATCCAAATGAGGAGATATTCAAATTCACTTTTTGAGGAACTAATAAAGCCAAAAGGGATGCAAAACTATAAGAAGATGTGACAGGAAATAGATACAGAGTATAGGAAGTAGAAATAGGGTACACAAATACAGACAAAGGTAGATAAGGCAAAGAGTATCAAATATATCAGCATGAGATATATTTAGCATAGGAATTTTAGGTACAAGAATGGTAATGGCACATTAGCTTAGGGGGAGTCACAAGATTTTTTTGTATACAAAATTTTGAATAAGTTTTCTGATGTCTTGTGCATACACCAAATAGAATATCTTGTATACTCATAGAGATCAAATGCATAAAGTTCAGTTAAGTGTTTTTTCCACTCATGTAAAAGGGGGAGATTGTTGGTCTCAGAATGGTTTTGACAATTGAGTGTCAACACACTTAACCAATTCTTTAGTTTATGCTAAGTATAATACAGTAGCTAAGATACAATGTATGCTAACCTAGAAAATTCAATAGGTGTCGAGTAAATTTCAAGTTTTGAGAAAAGTATAGATGTCGAGTCACTATAGATGCTGAGAGAAATAGAATTGTTATAGGAGCCGAGTGAGCTAGTTTTCCTATATGTGTCGAGCATCAGTAACTAATATGTGTTGAGTAACATAGAATTAAAATATGAGTTTGTATGTTCAAAAACTTAGATATAAACCTTTTTTGGAGCCAACATAGTATGAATCTTGAAGGATCTTGAAGATAAGATCAAATCTTTTGCATTACCTATGCAATCAACATGAAACCAATAAGAAAAATGTACAAGGCATGTAACCAATATAAAAAGTGCAAAAAATGAGCTAGAAATGAAGATTTAATATTGATCATAGATTCATACTAAACCCTAAGTCTTTGAAATCTTTAAAAGGAGGACAAAGCCCCATTATGAAAGAGAGAGGATGTGCATGTGAAAAGTTCATGGGTGAATTATTGTGAAGTGCAGAAGGGTCAAAAGACTTAGTGAAGGATAGAGTAGCATAGAAAAATTTAGTTGTTGAAGAATAGAATATCAGAACCTTGAAGAGTGACATATTAGAAGAAGGAAGGATCATATCAGTTAGAGTAGAATAGAGATTTGTTATCAGCAATTAAGCATTTCAAGTAATCAAGTTAATGTTTTCTAATACTTTCTAGCAATTGTATTAGTTATGGAAATCCTATGGACTTAGGTTGGTTTAGTAACCATTTGTAAATCATTTAATAGGTTGGCATTCTAAGTGAAAGTACAAAAGTCCTTTAACCATGCCTACTTTTAGCAAGGTATTAAAATACTTTAAGCAGGTAACTTTTTACAGAGTGTATAGTCTTTAACAAGATAGGCCTTTGACAAGGCAACCCATTGGAAGTGGTCAATCATTGTAACCTTGAATAGTTACACATTGTTGCAGTGATATTTTGTGGGTGTCATCCATAGCCCAGTTTTATCTTCTCATTTTGGAGGGTTTTTGGGTTACCAAATTTGTGTGTTGTCTATTTTCAGGCATGTCTTTACTTTCATGTTTATTAGATAAACAAGATGCATGTGAATGGTTTTAGTTAAAATGATTTGAAAAGGTTAAATTTATTCACTTATGATTCACCCCCCCTCTCAGTAGTAAATCTTCTCACTTGTTAATTCCAATAGTAGGGTCTATTCTTGCACATAATTCCAACTGCTTCATTTTCTCTACCCTAGTTATTCATTTTTGATATCTGGGTTTAACCATGGTTCTATCATCTTCTAATTTGCTAATTTATAAATATAGTATCTTACATGCTTCATAGAGGTTAAATAGGTTGGCATCTATCTTTTCATGCAATGTCATTAGTGTAGTTCTAACAATAGTTTCTTGTTCACAATTATGCTTTTCCTAATAGCTTTCCAACTGCATTTGTAGATCCACCACTTGTTTTATCAGTACACCATGATTTTCTCTCTTCTTTTCTTTAGTTTATTACAACTAACCTTGTTGAGTGATAGGAACAATACTTAACTATTTGGACCACTCTTCTTTTCTTTTTGTAGAAGGTTCCACAACCATATAGACTTTGGCAGCTTCTAGTCCAAATATTCTTTCTAATAAATTTATTTTATTTTGCATGTCAATAGTCTTTTTTTTCCTTTACTCATAAGTAGAAAAGACATGTCTATATTCTTCCTACAATTATTTATGTATCTTTTCTTTATCTAGTTCCACATCATGAAGGTTGGAAACTTGTTCATATAGCTTCATTATGGAAATAGAAAACTTTGCATCTTTTACTCTATGTATGATTACATTTCTTATTAACTCTAGAGCATGTTTTATCTCCTCTGGCTAATCCCAATGCAGTAAGATTCCACATTGTCAAGCCACTTAAATCTTTACTATAATATGTCCCACTTGACATATCTTCCAACCCCTTAAAGTGTGGCCTTTTTAGTCTCATGTTCTTCATGATTGAGTCAAAGAAAATGACATCAAAAGTTTTGAGGTTAGGTGATAGTTGGACTCCTTGTTTTGCTATTTCTCTCCCCTCTTTTGGAGTGATTTTATCAAACATGATCATAATCATCCTTTTAACCTCTTGTTTTAGGTCATCAGGATCAAGATCTGGTTTCAACTTCCTTTTTCCCTCAACCATTTTGAGAGACTCTTCTCTATAATGTTAGCATAAAAATTTCCTAAAAGTTATCGATTTTGCAAATTCATCATCATTACATTAACATCACAAGCTTCCTTCTTTAGCTATCTAGAGATAATACCTTTTATGTCTTGAATGGCAATGTTAGAAACAGGGGCTTCCTACATTAGTCAAGCAAAGTAATGTGAGTCATAGATCTTAGTAAAAGAAATTATTATCAATGGTTTTAAAAGGTTGCATGATTCAATGAGTTTCAGTGATTTAAGTCTTAATTATCTACTTACAATATAATGAAAAGTCTTCAATCGATATGAGATACATGGTACAATCTTTGTTTATTTGCCATGAAATACAAACCTTCTGTGAGAGCATGCAAGCCACCTGACCTTCTTGAGTATTTTCCCCTATAATAAAAAAAAGTCATCATTAAATGTCAGCAACTTCATGGGCCAATGAGATCCAAAGTTCCTATTGATGATGACTAGGTCCCACTTGCCATTACCATGTTCAATCACCATAGGAAAGGTCTAAACTATGATTGAATATCTCTCATTGATTTCTTCTATGAGGTTGTGTTAGAGAAATAAATGCATGTGAACATAAGATCTTTCCTTAACATTTTGATATAGTAGTCCCTCCTTCCTCCACATGTTCACATCTCACGTGTTTAGTATGAGTTTTGTAAGATAAGGTTGTTGTTGTACCAAAAGATCAACCTATACAAATGCCTGATACAACCACTAGACTTATAGACCATAGGAGGTAGTTAAGCCATGTCATGAATCTCATAGGATAATGTTGGTAGTTAGTCCAACAATTCCCCCCTCAACGTTACCCAAGGAGAGTCAAACCTATAACCAAGCCCTAATACCACTTGTTAGAAATAATAGTCCACCTGGAAACTTTGACAGGGGGGGAGTGTTGAATAAGTTATCCAATAGTGAAAAAATTTATCTTCCTTAAATAAACTTAACCATTCAACTAAAGTAAATAGAAAGCATACAAATATGCACATAGACAATTACACTAGATATGTTGACTGGGGAAACTCTTAATTAGAGGGAACACCCCAGCGGGAATGATGCCCAAAAGATGATGCATTAATATAAATATTCCTTGTTAGAGGATGGACCTCAAAAGGAATCTATTACAACATTCAGTACATATGAGTTCCTATTAGGAGATCCCAACCATGTTAGTGTATATGAGCAATGTTAGTATGCTAATAGAAACCAAATTTAAATAAAGCTTCTACAAACTAAACAAAATTCATAAACTTCAAGATAGACTAAGATGAGCTCTCAATTGAGAATATGAGCCATTAATGGACTCTCTCAATAAGAAGCTCTCTTGTTGAGTAGCTTTATCTAAATGGATAGGATGTATGCTCAATATGCTTCCAAAGGCTTCAATGGATGATTGTGGATTTTTGGTGTGGATAGATGGCTTTAGTATGGATTTGGCTCTCAAAATAGCATTATAACTTTACTTCATGGATTGTGTTAAAATGGCTTGGGAGAGGATTCCTTAAATAGGCAAAGGGCTTGAGGGATCAAGGGCTAGGATGAAAGGATGGGAAAAAGCTTATGGAAGGCTCAGATTGCATGAGAGGAGAGCACATGGATTGTGCTTCCTTACAACCAATCAAGGAGTGACACATGTCACATGGTGAGAGGATGGAGGAGAGGGGAAGGATGAGTCAACAAAGGAGGCTCAAGGGATAAAATCTTCATAAAGACCCTCATAATGACTTGTAAGAGCAGTAAAAGGGCTTGTAAGAGTCATTTATGGCCTAGTGGACTTCATAAAGTTTTATGGTTGAGATATTTTGAGGGTGATGAGAGAAATTTTGACTTGGGCTTTATTAGGAGGGTTTTAAGCTTGCTTAAGCTTGTGCAAATGATTAGAGGATGGATTAGGATGGTTTAGGATTAGCTTAGGGATAGGCAAGTGGATGGCATTTAATGAGGGTGGGTGAAGGAGGAGATATTTGTTAACTTTGGCTTGGGTTAGTAATTCTTAACCCATATTTAGGGAATGTGACAAGGTTAGGAGGGGATTAGGATTAGGGTTAAAGACATCTTCTAGAAGAGTCTAGGCTTTGGATGAGGATGAAGACTTTCTAGAATAGTCTAGAATTTTCTAGGATGAGGATGAAGACTTTCTAGAAGAGTCTAGAACTTCTTAGGATGAGGATAAATTAGATTTTTAGGAAATAAATAAAGTTTTATTTATTTCAAGGGTTTGGGTTGAGGAGATATTTATTAAAACTTTTTTACTAAACATGAGGATTAATATTTAATCTTTAATTAAATATTTTGAGTTGGGATTAGGGGTAGGAAATGATGGGATTAGCCTTTAATCAAAATTAAAGACGGATTAGAAGATTTTGGAAGAGGTTAGTGGTCTTAAGAAAATTGGCCAAGTTTTGGGCAAAAAATAAATTTTTTATTTATTTTGGGTTTTTTGGTCAATTTATTAATTAAATAATTAATAAATAAAGAAATAATGTTTAAATAAGACTTAAACATTTTTGGGAGGGATTCCTTAATTAAATATTTTTAATTAAGATAAAGGGATTTAATGGCATAAAAATAAATAAATTAATTAAATAATTAATTAATTAATAAATGATGATGTCATCAGGACTTTTTCAGAAAATACAAATACTTTATTTTCTAAAGGTTTTTAGGTGTCTACATTTTGCCCCTCTTTGATGCGATGCCGCAAGTGGCATGACATCAAAGATAAGAAAATAAGATGCCCAAGGCTAGAGCAGAAGAGGAGAGAATGGGCTGCGAGATGCCCCCTCAAGAAGGCGACGGGGAGAGAAAGTGAGGCTCGACGACTTCTTGAAAAGTACAAGAATCCAAGATGAGCAAGAAGACTCAGATTGGCAAAGAGAATGGGTTGAATTAGCTCAAACTCTCACTATGGGAGAATGATAAAGGAGAATTAGATGCACAAGAGGAAGCAAGCTTAAGACTTTAGGGAAGGTGGAGCATGAAAGAGCGGAGTGCTATAAAAAGGAATCCAGCATAGGGAGATGGATGAGGGGATTATAAAGCTGATGCAACAGGATTTCCAAGAGTCAGATTGGTGGAAGATGGGTTTTGGAGATCCCTAGGACTAGGATTGTGGATCTCGAAAGATGAGGCTTGGTGGATTGATTTGGATTGGTGGATCCCTAAGACTAGGATTGTGGATCCCTAAAGCTAAGAGTGATGAGTGATTCAAAGAGATACTGATGCATAAGCTGGGGTAGGAGAGATGGATGCTGGATATGGATGGGGGATAATGGAGATGAAGGAAAACCATTGAAGCTTTTTGAGTGGGAGGGATACTTCAAAGAGAAGTACCACCATGTAGTTGAGCACTAGATTTGCTATAGGACTATTGGTTAATTGCCAAGGTTACCAAGAACATCAAGGCCTTTTCACCAACCACCCAAAGGACTGACAAACTAACTCAAAACAAACACACAAGGATTGCCCCAGCATCACACATGAATCCTAGAGGAAGCAGCGTGGAAACGACACTGGAGAACCCAAAAGCAGAAAAGAAAAACAAATGAAAGACCTTATCAAGACCTTACGCTCTAATTGCCCCATTCGTAGCATACCATGATATGGAAGATCGTGGCAACCTTGAGGAGGGAACAAGGAGATTGCTTGGAAAAGATACTTCAAGACCCAAAAGGGAAGATCCCAAATCAAAAGAAAGTGAAAATCCAAAAGAGAGTCATTTGCCAATGAGATGGGTAGGACGAGGTACTAACGGACCAAGATCAGACATGAGGAAAGCTATATCCTACAAGGATCTATCGGAGAGCACCTAAACTGATGGATCTGGATGGGTGATGCATCTGGCAAGCTGAACTAAGAAGGATAGCACTTTGGTGACAGGAGATCTAGCTAAAGGATGCATTGGAATAGCTAACCAAGGGTTGTGCGATGGGTGCAAGATGCTGATCAACGACGAACTGACACGAACGCTAGATAGATGCAATGGTACTAAGCTAAAGAGGATGTACAAGCTGACAAACCAAGATATTTACAAGCGAGCTAATCAAGATATGGTACAAGCTAATGGGCCAATGATAGGGATGATACAGATGGATAAAAAGCTCAGGATGAGATGATAGCGGGATGGCTCAATTTGGTGCAAGAGGTAGAAGCTAAGGATGAGGTGATAATGAAAGATATGGATTTGACAAGATGCATCTAATGATGATGAGAGATTTTGTGACCAAGGATAGCTAGAGGAGCAGGATGAGATGGCTAGATAGGATGGTAGATAGCTAAGATTATGATGGATATAAGGAGATGACATTGGCTTTGCATGAGGATAGCCTAGAGCTAGATATCAATGACAAGGGAGGATGGACAAGACAAGATCTCCAAGGAATATAGTGCCCCCAATTAGAAGATAACATGCGGAAGGAGGTCTTATGATGGATGTGATAGGATTGAAGCTAGGATGGAAAAAGCTAAAGGGGCTAGGGAGATGGATGATAGCTGAGATGATTGGCTGAAGCTGCATAAGATTAGTGGATGGTGTGAGATGGAAGCTGGAGGATGGAGGATAGGTGGATAGATTGGAAGATGGAGGTGGATGTCAAGAGATGACCAAAAGCATGAGGGTGATAGGCTAAGCCGGGGATGGCGGGATTACACATGACGCTTGTTTGCCAAGTTTTCATCATGGTACTTGTCCAAGGCACTTGAATTGCCAAGTTTTCACCAGTGGACACTTTATTTTTCTTTACTTTTTTTTTTGACTTTTTGACTTTTTGACTTAGCTGGAATGATTTTGGCTTTCTTCAACTATTTTGGCTTTTTTGGGATTTTTCACTGGCTGTTGGAATGTTCAATTTTGTTGCTAGCTGTTGGTACACCAGATGTGTGATTTATGCAATAGATCGGATTAGATGGGATTGATGGTAGGAGATGGAGGGATGAAAATGCTGGAAAGGAGCATGAGATGGGGATGCTTGCAAGAGCAACATTGGCACATGTTGGAATGGGTGTGAAAAGGGCATATAGGGGATAGATGGTAGATGCGAGCGTGATGGAGGATTTGTGGAAGCGTGCTTGGGGATATAGGTACCCAAGATGGAGTTAGGAGATGGGGGACATGAGTCACTAGATGGGGGATTAGCAATGGTGGATGCCATTATGCATTGGGTTTCAACTTTTTTCTTGGGGATCCACATGGTTTTGGTTTTTCTTTTCATAGGCGTTTGCATTATTTTGCATTCTTTGATTGGATTTTTTCTTTTTGGAGTATGTCTTTTAGAATATACATATGATTGCTTAGGATGTGGATTTTTAGCTTTATGCATTTTGAAGTTGGCATTCACATTATTAGCTAGGATGTGGGTTTTTTTGGTCAATTTATTAATTAAATAATTAATAAATAAGGAAATAATGTTTAAATAAGATTTAAACATTTTTGTGAGGGATTCCTTAATTAAATATTTTTAATTAAGATAAAGGGATTTAATGGCATAAAAATTAATTAATTAATTAATTAAATAATTAATTAATAAATGATGATGTCATCAGGACTTTTTCAAAAAATAAAAATACTTTATTTTCTAAAGGTTTTTAGGTGTCTACATTTTGCCCCTCTTTGATGTTATGCCACAAGTGGCATGGCATCAAAGATAAGAAAATAAGATGCCTAAGGCTAGAGCAGAAGAGGAGAGAATGGACTATGAGATGCCCCCTCAAGAAGGTAGCGGGGAGAGAAAGCGAAGCTCAATGGCTTCTTGAAAAGTACAAGAATCCGAGATGAGCAAGGAGACTCAGTTTGGCAAAGAGAAGGGGCTGAATTAGCTCAAACTCTCACTATGGGAGAATGATAAAGGAGAATCAGATGCAGAAGAGGAAGCAAGCTTAAGACCTCAGGGATTGCAGAGGATGAAGGAGCGAAGTGCTATAAAAGGAATCCAGGATGGGGAGATGGATGAGGGGATTAAAAAGCTGATGCAACAGGATTTCAAAGAGTCAGAGTAGTGGAAGATGGGTTTCAGAGATCCCTAGGACTAGGATTGTGGATCTCAAAAGATGAGGCTTGGTGGATTGATTTGGATTGGTGGATCCCTAAGACTAGGATTGTGGATCCCTAAAGCTAAGAGTGATGAGTGATTCAAAGAGATACGGATGCATAAGCTGGGGTAGGAGAGATGGATGCTGGATATGGATGGGGGATAATGGAGATGAAGGAAAACCATTGAAGCTTTTTGAGCAGGGGGATACTTCAAAGAGAAGTACCACCATGTAGTTGAGCACTAGATTTGCTATAGGACTGTTGGTTAATTGCCAAGGTTACCAAGAACATCAAGGCCTTTTCACCAACCGTCCAAAGGACTGACAAACTAACTCAAAACAAACACACAAGGATCGCCCCAGCATCACACATGAATCCTAGAGGAAGCAGCGTGGAAACGACACTGGAGAACCCACAAGCAGAAAAGAAAAACAAATGAAAGACCTTATCAAGACCTTACGCTCTAATTGCCCCATTCATAGCATACCATGATATGAAATATCATGGCAACCTTGAGGAGGGAACAAGGAGATTTCTTGGAAAAGATACTTCAAGACCCAAAAGGGAAGATCCCAAATCAAAAGAAAGTGAAAATCCAAAAGAGAGTCATTTGCCAACGAGATGGGTAGGATGAGGTACTAACGGACCAAGATCAGACATGAGGAAAGCTATATCCTACAAGGATCTATCGGAGAGCACCTAAACTGATGGATCTGGATGGGTGATGCATCTGGCAAGCTGAACTAAGAAGGATAGCACTTTGGTGACAGGAGATCTAGCTAAAGGATGCATTGGAATAGCTAACCAAGGGTTGTGCGATGGGTGCAAGATGTTGATCAACGACGAACTGACACGAATGCTAGATAGATGCAATGGTACTAAGCTAAAGAGGATGTACAAGCTGACAAACCAAGATATTTACAAGCGAGCTAATCAAGATATGGTACAAGCTAATGGGCCAATGATAGGGATGATACAGATGGATGAAAAGCTTAGGATGAGAGGATAGCAGGATGGCTCAATTTGGTGCAAGAGGCAGAAGCTAAGGATGAGGTGATAATGAAAGATATGGATTTGACAAGATGCATCTAATGATGATGAGATATTTTGTGACCAAGGATAGCTAGAGGAGCAGGATGAGATGGCTAGATAGGATGGTAGATAGCTAAGATTATGATGGATATAAGGAGATGACATTGGCTTTGCATGAGGATAGCCTAGAGCTAGATATCAATGACAAGGGAGGATGGACAAGACAAGATATGTGCCTTTGTTGATCTTTCATAGGAATGGATGGAATAGGATTTTTATGATGGCTAATAGGAGGATGGAGGATGGTAGATTTTGGGACATAGGGACCCAAAATGGATTTAGCGGATGAAGGGGGGATATGGTATGTTGTTTTGGGTTGCAAAGATGGTGGAGGGGGGATGCCATAAGATTTCTTGAAGGAGTGATGGGAGGCTGGCATGGTGGGCTTGGAGATAGGCTTGGTTTGGGGGTGTGGTGTACCAACACCTTTAGATGGTGAGCCTTTGGATACATATCCAAGACCATGAAATCCTAGATTTTTTTGTGCAATAATAGGCTCTCTGATTCCTTGCTCTTGTAGTCCTAAACCTTGACCTTGATAATGCCATCGATTGAGCATTTGAACAAGCTGAGGAAACTTTTTGCTTGCAGAAAATGGTAGAAGTGATTTATTAGGTGTATTGCAATGGGGAGGTACTGTTCTTAATTCTTCTGCTGAGAGAGGGCCACCATGGATGAATGTAAGTGAACCAAGAGGGTAGATTATATATGGTGGAATAGCTTGGATAGGTGGTAAGATGGAAGTATGGAGTGGGGGAGATGGAAGGATAGGATCTTGATGTAGCTGCTGGGATGACAAGATATCTTGTAGTGGAGGAGATATGGCTTGAGGTTTTGGAGATGGAGGAGATGGTGACTACACTATGGATGGAAGACATGGTATGATGATATCTTCATTTATGCTTTGGGGGATGTCAACATGCTTTTGGGCAGGATCTTGATAGGATTGGTTTGGAGTGGATGGTGTGATAGGAGGTGAAGGGATGGATTCTTCAAAGGCAGCGGATGGATAGATGGGAGATTCAGTAGTGGAGATGGGTGAGTAGAAGATGGATGCATAAGGGTCATTACGAGAGATTTGGGAAATGCTTGGAGGCGATGTGGATAGGATTTGGAGGGATTTGATAGGTGGTGGGATTTTGATGCTTGCGGGAAGTGGAAGGATTTTAAGCAATTTGATGGATGGTATGGGGATGATAGCTATGGGAGATGGAGGTGATATTATAGATGGGGAAGCTTCATCACTGACTACTTCACATGGTTGGATTAGATGACATGGCTTATCAACTGTTGGAGGTGACTTTTCTTGTATTTCCTCTAGGAGATTCCTTGGAGACTCGTGTGTCGAAGGTGGAGGTGGATTGACAGGAATAGCTAGTGTGATGGGGGTGGAAGATTGGAAGCTTGGTTGAAGGGGTGATGGAGGGGAAGCTGGAATATCGGATGGCATGACTAGATAGTTTGGAATAACTCTTGGATTTTGGGGGATGCTTGGGGGAATGTTTCTAAGGCTTTCAATATACCCGTCATAGTCAACAAGATTTTCATCATCATTGGAATAGGAGGTGGCGGGAGCAAGGACAATGTGACCAAACACATCATGAAAGGATTGGTACTTCATGCTTTGATGATGAGTTTGATGGGGATGGGGTCTTGCATATGGATGAACACGGAAGCTCATGGTTGGATTTGGATTAAGAATAGATTTTGGATTGGCTGATGAAGGATTTCCTAGGGAGATTCAAAGCTGTATGACAGACCTAAGGAGGATTGGCTGGAGATTTTTGGCTTTCTTGTGGGTGGAAGACTTCGAGGGTATGCTATCAAAAAGTGAGAGTTTTGCTTTCCTATGCGCTAGATTTGGTGGTGGCTGTGTCAACTTGAGGATAGACTAATGATCCTATGGGCATGACACGGGATTGACCACTTGTGGATCCCAACCTTTAGCTCAAGGTGATGAGGGATACAAGTGACAAAGATGGATTACCCTAGACAATGCTCTGTCAAAGGGATAACCTTGGTGAGATTGGTTGATTGGTAGGATTGATTGGATAGCAAAATCTAGCAAAGTGACAACAACTCTTTAAAGGCTTGGGTGATTTTGGATTGGGTTGCTAGCTGGCTGGGGGGATGATTTGGATGGACTTTGGATTTGGGATTGTTCTCAGGCAAACAACTAGATAGATTCGGTTGCATCGAGGGAGCTTGGATGATTTTCTGATAAGGCAGTGACTACGCTAAGTATGCCTTGAGTTGGGAGATTTCTACTTTTCTGGGATTTCGACCAAAATTGGTAAACATTCATTCAAAAGCTATGAACAAACAAGCAAACAAAATTTTTGAGCAAGCACATCAAACACACCAACATCTTAGGAAGCTTTCTACAAGGATGAAATTTGGTTTAGCTAGGGAGTCCTCGATATACACAAGGTATGTGAGGCCCAAATCTATAGATGAAACCAAAAAGATGTCACACAGCCGAGAGGAGCGGTAACCCACTTCTCCTCTTTCACTTCTCAAGGGTATAAAGTTCCTTGAGGCTTAGCCCGAGTGACAAAATTTTGATCCCAAGAGAGGTGTCTTTGGATTCACCTCCCAATCTTTATACTCCGCCGGAACGCTAGAGTTGAGGTCGTCCCAAGGGGTGATGAAATCCCCAAGAAGGCCTCCTAAAAAGCTAAGACAAGATTTTGGATCCTAATCTTATGAACCCAAGATGGCCTCAAAAGACGACAAGGGGAGAGAATACTAGGATGATCTTGGGCTAGAAAACACACTTGTTCTTTTCCAATTGATGATTTAGATTTTGTAAGCTATGATTGAAGACACTTGTGATTATGGCATACAATGTTCATTCCAACTTCATAGCATCATTAGCATAATGGAAGTCGAGATATCATCAACATAAGAAATGCGAGTGCCATTGAAAATGCGTCAAGACCATGCGATGTTCATTGATTGTTAGGAGGGGATTAGGATTAGGGTTAAAGACATCATTGCCAAGATCAACAAAGGATGGACAAGACAAGATATCAAAATTAAAGAAGGATTAGAAGATTTTGGAAGAGGTTAGTGGTCTTAAGAAAATTGGCCAAGTTTTGGGCAAAAAATAAATTTTTTATTTATTTTGGGTTTTTTGGTCAATTTATTAATTAAATAATTAATAAATAAGGAAATAATGTTTAAATAAGACTTAAACATTTTTGGGAGGGATTCCTTAATTAAATATTTTTAATTAAGATAAAGGGATTTAATGGCATAAAAATAAATAAATTAATTAAATAATTAATTAATTAATAAATGATGATGTCATCGGGACTTTTTCAGAAAATACAAATACTTTATTTTCTAAAGGTTTTTAGGTGTCTACAGTTAGGAGTTGTAGTACAATGTATGAAAGATGAGACCACCACCCAAACATGCAATTTGAACTACAAGAAGAGCTCACTAATCAAACAAGTAATTTACTTTTATGTTCTTCTTTCCTTTATTTGAACCAATCACTATCAAACCTTGTAGACCAAGTCACAAAAATTTGATCCAATTATCATACCTTGGATCACTTAGCAAAACCTTGAAAACTAAGTTTCCTTCACTTCTTCTCTACTCTACTCAACTTTGCATTCATTCTATCTATTTCTTACATTCACTTCTTCATCAATAGCATGATAAACAAAAATTTCCTTCCTTTATATTGAGTCCACAAATCAATTCCTTGAGTTAGTTGTTAAACCTTCTCAATTAATTATTATAGGATCACATTAAGAACACATTACACTTAGCAATAACATTAATCTTCTGCCATGCAACTTGAATAACTTTCCATACACATAATATTACAATAAGATAACTTAGCCATGTCATTATCAACACATCTTCTTCATATCCACAACCTCAATTTTTAGAATGAAAATTCTACTAGGAGATATAACAAGTTTACCAGAACATGTTTCTGTAAACTCTATCTGAGAACAGACACCACCAAAACTTACATAATTTCTTCCAAACTTATCATTTCTTCTTTCAACATTAATTACATATACTAGATAACATATACTAGATACTCAAAAATATCTCCCATAACCTCAGATAGTTAGAATACTCAACTAGCCATCCATACCAACTTGATCTTTCAGTTATTCTTCTATTAGATACCATAGAAGATTGCTATGTTGACATCAATAACAAACTTAGTCATGAATGTAACATTTCATTATAGTAACATATCTACAATACTCCCCCATAGGAATATCTTTAGCATTCATGCTTCCAACAATCTCTCAACAATCTCCCACTTTAGCATTGATGGCAACATAGATGAAAAACATCTAGTTCCAAGAATACCAATAAAAGATTTTTCATCATACTTTTCAAATTATCTTCATCAATCACTCTCCCCCATTGATATACCTCAATGTTCTTTCCACCAAACTAAAATTTCATAATGTGCTTCTTCTTTCTTTTCTTGCTTTCTTCCCATGATGTTCTTCCTCGTGATGTTTTTCATGCTAAACATCTCCCCCATTAACATCAATATCAAAGATTTTAGCAACCATAAAACTCTATAACAATTAATTCTTACTAGCTCAAGTATCTGAAGACATTGTTCAAAACAACATCCAAAAAGAGTTCTAGATGAATATGTCCATCATAGATACTCCCCCATATAGGAAGCATCAACATTCAATCAAAAATAATAATGGTGCTTTGTTTCATTGGACTAATGCACTCTTGCATCATGTATTCTAATGTAGGAAGGGTCATAACCCCTAAAATACCTTGCAAATACACAAAATTATCTTTAGGAAGAGGCTTAGTTAATATATCTGCAATCTACTCTTTTGTGCCCACATACTCCAATCTAATTTCCTTTTCTATAGATTTCTCTCTCTACATGCGATACTTGATATAAAAGTGCTTAGTCTTCAAATGCAATACTAGATTTTTAAACATATTTATTGTGCTTGTGTTGTCACAATGTATGACAATAGGTTCATTGATTTCTATTCATATATCCTTTAGCATCCATTTCATCCAAACAACTTGATTGCAATTGTTTGTTGTTGCAACATATTCTACTTCCACTATAATTTGTTACATACAATCCTACTTCTTTCTTAATGAAGAAACCAATCTTCCTCCAAGAAAGAAGGGTCCACCAGTAGTGCTCTTTCTATCATCCATACCTTCTACCCAATTAGCATTAGTAAAATCATTAGATTTTTCATAGCACAATCTAAACTCAAATTTTACTTTTAGATATCTAAATATCCTTTTGACTACTACATAATATGATTCTTTGGGATTAGCTTGAAATCTTAAAACAATTCCAACTACATTTGCTATATCCAGCCTTATGTGAGTCAGATATTGTGATCCTCTGATCATAGATCTATACTTCTTTTGCTCAATAGTAGGTGTCTTATCCCTTGTAGATAACTTGTGTCTAGGTATCATAGGCATTCAAATGGGTTTACATGTCTCCAAACCAAACCTTTTTAGAAAATCATTCAAATCATACATTTATTTCCAGTATATACTATTGTCTACCTTACCTTTGTTGTATCCTAGCTTTGTCAAATGCTTGTCCAACCTCACATACTAGGTTGCGAGTGCTTGCTTTAAGCCATACAATTATTTATTTAGTTTTCACACTATGTCCTTTTCATCTATCAAAGAACAACCTTCAAGCTACTCTATGTACACTTCTTCTTCAAGTGCTCCATTCCAAAAATGCTAACTTGACATCCATTTGATGCACTTAGAATTTATTTTATGCTGCAAGGCTAAGAATAATCTTAATGCTTCTATTCTATGGATTTCACAATAGATCTCATCATGGTCTATTTCTTCCTATTATGAGTAACCTTTACATACCAATCTTGCCTTGTTCCTTACAACTTCACCATGTTCATTTATCTTGTTTCCTATAATATTCTTGTCTGTTGGTTTGGGAACCAATTCCCATGTCTTATTCTTTACTATTTGATCCAATGTTGGATACAATTGATTAATTATGTACTATCTTGATGTTACAAAAATTTCATATCATTGTCAGTCAGTGTATGCCAAGCTCACTCGTGCTGTAAAGACAATTTTTTGTGTCTACCGAGCATTCATATGTTTTCCTAGTTCAAAAGGTAGTGTCACCTGAGTTCATTCAAGTGTCAAATGAGAGATTACAAAAGATGAGTTTTTATTGGTGCAACCAACCAGACATATAATTATATTAATAAAGTTCGTTCAAGGGCTCATGAAGGGAAGAGATCAGCAAGAAATGCTTTAGTCTTTACCCAACTTACAAATCTTCCTTTGCTGAAAGTTACATTTGTGAATAATATAAATTCACACATTTACAAAAAGCATCATGCTAAGAAATTTTTTTTGAAAATGACAAATTTACACCCCAATAGCCTTAGCCTCAAATTGGTATGCAAGAAATGTATTACATATCCAAATAAAAAGTAAACAAAATCTCCCCAGATATACCAACATGAGACCATAAAACCATGAGCTAGAAGAAGGCATGGTTTATCCATTACTATGATCACCAAAAAACTAGCTATACAAGTATGTAGTCAGTCAATATAGCTCCCACTCCATCTGAGAATGTTTTAGATCTACCGAGAGGTCCAACCTGGCCAATGGGTTATCAAGCTACATAATACAGATAGGCTACCTAATTGAAGACCCCACCATTTCAATTTGTGCCAATACGTCATAAGTTCGTCAACTAATCTAGCATTTCCTTTTAACTCTTTGCAATCCTATTAGGATAAATAACTTCTAGAGCACTAGATTAAATTCTATACTTGTCCAAAATTACCACCATTCAAATCTTTGGAAAAGGATGCTACAAAGTCTAAGAAGTCCAAATTACCTTGTCTTGCAAAAAACCACTCACCCATGCATAAGGTAACACATAGTTTCTCCCCCCTCGTAGCTTGCATGCCTCCCTCCCTTTTGTGGAAGGAATATCTCAAAAAATTGCCAAGATCCTATCTAAAAATGGTATGTGTGTTGCCTTCAGACCCCTCTCCAAGATCAGGAATCATGTCCTACCTATCAAAGACCCCAGAGATATGTATTCTAACTCAGGGGTCTACAAGGTGGTTTGCTCTTGTGGCACACCCTATATAGGGGAAACGGGTTGCTCCTTCCACACTCGTATCAAAGAGCATGTGGTGGACATTAGGCACGATAGGGTTCACAAATTTGCTTTAGCCGAACACTCTTTGTCTACCAAACATCACATACGTTTGGAGAATATGCAAATCATTTCCAACAAGGACAACTATTTCAAAAGAAAGCTTAAAGAAGCCATCGAAATCAACAACCACCCCATCAACCTTAATCAGGATGATGGCTGGATCCTCAACCCCACATGGCTTCCCATGTTTTTCTCCAGGGACAGACTCCCTTGATGTGTGGTTTAGAGCCCTTTCCCTCCTTCCCTCTTGCTTGGCTGCTTCCCCGCCGCATTGTTTCTTGTCCTCTTCCCTCCTTTTCTTCCATCTTGGTTGCTCTCTCATGCCTTGTTTCTGGGCTTCTCTCCCCTCCTCCTCTCACCAGGTGTGTTGCTCCCGCCACCTCTCTCTTTCTTTCTCTGTGTTGCGCTTTTGTCCTAGGTTCTCCTTTTAGTGCTCTTCCTCTCCTTCTTGTGTCTTCTCACTTATGTTCCCTTCTTTTTCTTTATTGTTCCCCAAGCCTATTTTTATTATTTTTTCTTTCTTGCTTCGACTTTTCTCTTTTTTTCGTGTAGATATTATTCTTTCCGCTTATATGTTTATCGTATACTTATTTTTTCTTAATACTTGTCAGTTTATATGATAAACTTATTATTATTTTTGTATTATTGTTTATTTTTTTAGTAGATAGGTATATGTATATCTTGTTAAAATATATGCCTATACCACTTATATAAAAACTTCTTATAGATAGGTAATATAGACATATATTTGTTGCATGTGTGTGTGTGTGTGTGTGTGTGTATATTTATATATATATATATATATATATATATGCTTATTTATATGTAATTTACACTTTGCATATATACATCTAGTATATAGTATAAATATATTAGATGATTATTTTCATGTGTTACGTGTATTACATATATTAGTTTATTCCTCATGCTTTTCATTTTTTTGGTTATTTAGATAGGTAGATTCGTATTTATATTCTTCTAGTTTGCATATAAGCCTATGCTTCTTTTATGTTATTAATACATGTAATATTAACATATATATTTATTCATGTACATTTGTATGTACGTGTGCACGTGTGTGTGTGTGTATATAATATGCTTATTTACATAGATAATACGTGTATTACATATATACTCCTAGTATATATTATTAATTATTAATTATAATCTCTTGGTCTTCATTTTCATTCCTTTTCAATTAATTGTTATTATTTTTATTTATTTTTTCATTTTTATTTTTATTTTTATTTTTAGTTTTATTTTATTTTTTCTTGTTTACTTTTTTGTGTGTTGTTCCTTGTTTTAGTCTTTCAACCCTATTTTCTTGTTTTATTTTGATATTTTTATTTATTTATTATTTTTTGGTTTAGTTTCGGGGTTGGTGCATTCATCTCTCATGTTCTCCTTTATATGGTGAGTCTTTGCTAAATCTGCTACTTACTTTATTTGACATCTCTTGCTCTCTCATCCTAATGGTGGATCACGCAGTGTGATTCGAAACGTTGATGGTAAAAATCTCCACACAATCTAATCCAAAAACTGATTTACATAACTATGATGGATTGTGGAAATCTGATCGCACTAACACACCCATTGCTAAGACATACTTATGAAGAGCATTCCTAAGACCTTCCATTCCATGTAGATTATGAAAACCAAGCTTATCTATAATACCCTCCACTAGAGTCAAATCTTGGAGGAGTTCAGTAACATAAGTAAAGAAATAAGATAACATATGAGATGGGAAAAAGACTTGTGGCCACATTGAAGAGAAAGGTACTGAACCTAGAATTTATTTAAAATAGTGCATAAAAACATCACAATTTATATGTAAAACTTCCTTTAACTCATTTATTGGTACACTGCCAAACCATGGGATGTCACGTTCTCTCCCCAAGATGACCACTCTAAAGTATCTGTGCTCACTTTCTTGAATCACCGTGACCCCGAATTCAGAAAACACCAAGGAGAATAATGACAAAGCTACATATTTAACAAGATCCATCATGCAAGAAATTAATGAACACACATAATAAAAGCCACTTTTTGCATGCCATGAAATAATCTCAAACTCCCATATTCATACACATTATGTACCATTTCTATAAACTTGCAATTCATAAATCTCCAAATCCATTATCAAATCTTCAATTAACTTATGTCGAACTTAAAATTACAAGTTGACATAAACACATCAAATCTATACTAGCCATATTAAACACTAGCATGAGTAACGAATTAATATTATGTACCTAGTTATAACTAGACTCGAGCAATTTAACCAGTGTTTACTGACTCACTTGGTAAATACTAGAGGAAATCAACTTGGTAGTCACTATTCCCATTCACACTCAGGAAAATTTTACCTCAGGTCTATACTAAGTCACTTAGTAATCAATGAATCCCAACCTAACTCAGTCTACTCTTCATTGAGACATTCAACCAGCTTTGTACCAAGTCACTCGGTAATCAATGGACTCCGGATTGAAGTCAATCTACTCGACATTCAACCTACTCTAAACCAAGACACCTAGTAATCACTAACTCTAACCAAACTTGGTCAACTCTGAATCAGGTCACTTAGCAAAAGCTAAACTATAGCATCTCCAAAAACTATAAATGAAATCACTCAATAGACACCAAAGCACATCACACATTGAAAGTTCTAGACAATTTTCAACCTCTATAACGTTTCCCCTGTTAGAATTCTCTTTCTAAGAGCTAACTTTGGCAAACTACTAATATCCAATAGAATTTTTACACCGTTGAATTTCTCAAATCTGCATGTTGAATTTTATTGCTAATTTCAAATGGATGCTTGTGGTCATACAAGAAAGGAAAGATCCTTAGTTGAAGGGAGTTCATTATAGAAGTATAAAAGGCATTTAACCATGGGAGCAGAAGTCAATCAACATCTGAGGGTTATTTTTGTTAAAGGGGCACTCTCTCCCTTATGAAGCTTATGAACTCTAAGCATTTCCTTGAAGATTCTACAAGGTTTCCAATTGCTACGATTTTGACAAGAACCGTTTCATGATATGAAAGTCAATTCCTCTTGGAGATGCACATTTTAGATAAAGGTAAAGGGAATGTCCTCCCTACTATAATTAGAAGTTTTCCATCTAAATAGGCATGGGAAAGTCATATAATGTACACTCCCATTCTTCTCTAGACTTGTGTTTGAAGAGAGATGTGAAAAAGAGAAGGGGCTATTACTATAAAAAGGCTGAAAAAAAAATGGAAAACCATCAAGTGTGAGGTGGGCCTTGATGAATGCATCACTTCCCAGTGATCTAAGAAACAAATGTAATGTTTGGTCATTTCCAAATTGCCAAAAAGAATGAATTCAAGGAAGTGAGAGAAGCCCCTCATCAGGAAACAACAAATAGGTGCCATCTGGATAAGAAGCCTATGGTGGGTTGTGATGGAAGGCAATGGTGTGTAGAGAGATGATGTCTAAGTGAGGTAGATACATACCTCACACAAAACAAAAAACAAAAAAACCCATTCCACACCATAGCAGAGCTCCTCACAAATGGAGAGGGGCATAGCTCTACAAAAAAGTCACTGTAGACAATAGGGAAGCTATAATAGGAATTTTCCAAGGGGATTTTGCAAGCTTCAATCTTTGGATGACATGGAGTAAGATTGAAAAACTATGCTGACATTTTCATAGTTCCTCTAAACAACACCTTCCTCTTCTCTTTCAACTCTATTGTACCTACTTCTCTTCAACCTCAAATTTTCCTCTTCAAAAAATATGTATTGTGTCATCTGATCCTCCTCCCATCTCATTGCATAGCCTAAAGCTTAAGGCTATAAATTACTCAAGCACTACTCTACTTGAATGTCTCCTTCTATTAGAAACTGAGGTAGAAAAATCATGGAATCTCCTCTCCCTTGGATGAAATTCACACCAAAGGAGATACTAGGCAAGTAACTACATGGAACCTCTATTGGGTTATCCAACCTATAGATTCAATAGGAATCTTACTCTAAGAAAAAAGACACTCATGTATAAAAGAGTTGAAAAAATAATATAAAGGGTGAGGAGGATGCAGATATGAGAAATAATTGATGAAAGAAGTAGATTTCAAATTTTGACTTCAGTCATTTAATACCATATTGCTTGCTCAAGGAGTTTTCTCTTTGTTTAGACACACCTTCACACTAAAAAATATTGTCTTAAAGACATAAAGGCTTTGCAGCCTCGAACTTGTGCAAGTCCCATGTTGGTATTTAAAACTACTAAGAAACAAAATGCTCAATACCAAAGTGATAATACTCACATAACCTAAGGATTAGCCACTTCCTATTAACAATTACATGTTCAAACCACTTGGACCCAACTTCAACAAAACCAATGATGGTTTTCTTCTCTTTAGGCTCTACAAAACCAATGTGAGTATACCTAAGGGATGATTCAAATGCAAACTATTGAATGAAAATTATCTTAGTTTCATTTTGATTCTCATCTTCTATCTTCAAGCACACACAATTTATCCAATTCTTTATTATTTTTAGAATTATATACATCCCTCATTAGAAGATCTAGCCATAATTCTCATAGGGTTAATTTTTTTTTTTGGAAATAGCAGCTACCTAAGACTCAAAAACTAGAAATAAATGAGTGGTGACCAGCATTTATAACTTTAAACAAAATGGAATGAAAATAATTTTGATTTTATAAATGATTTGATGTGTAGTGGAAGAATTTACCCATATTCACTTCCAACTTATGTGACTAGTTCCTTATCCATTGGGCAAAAGATTGACTATTTGTGGAAGATCTAATTCAAATAACTTGTAAATGAATCTATCAATTGTAATCACCCATTTCTATTCTTAGGAACTATCCATTTCATAAACTCATAAACTCTACCAATCTACAGAAGCATTTACTTAATTCCTTGAATTAAAAGCAACAATAGCACCAATATACAACCCAGCTATATTGTATTCAATCACTTAAACCTTATTTAAATGACTTGAAAGTTAACAAACTCATAGAATGGAGACAAAAATTTATGACATAGATATAATGTAAGTACCCCTTTGTATTATACTTTTAGATGACTAATACAATGACCAATAGAAACTCAATGAAAAGCCCAAAATATCTTGATGATTCTATCAATTCTATATATTATTACAAAGTAAAATTGAAGGTAAACTCAAAATAACTACATAAAACTAGACTAACTATACTTTTCCTTGAAAGAAAACAAAATTATATGAACCATTCAGACTCGTCACAATGCCTTGAACACTTATTTATATAAGCATGACTTGCAACAAGCAAAGGAAAAATGTGAGTGATAGGTGTCCTTTTACAATGAGGGAAACCACAAAACTCCTCAAAATATTTTCGATCCTTAGCATAAATAGAAAAAGGTAGAAATAGTTGCACATGATAGCTGGAGCATCAAATCTTCAATTTTGTCTTCTTCTTCAACTGCCCCTTGTTGGTAAAGCCTTTATCTCTACAATTGCCTCCCATACGATAACTTTGCTCTTTGTTGGCCACTCACATGCTTTGGTTTTTGTTAACTCACCAATAGACTTTTGCAACCTGGCATTTGTAACTTCTTTCCCTCCTATTATGAATTTATTCATTTCATTTTCAATTTTGAACAAAGTATCAATGAGTTCATTAAAAATTAACTCATTAGTGTCACCTTCAAAAATAGATATCACCTATGGAAAATTTACGACATGGTCAAAAGAAACATACCACTTATTTCAATCTTTCATTTGGCCATCAGAATTAAGGACTGAAAGAATTAAAGAACAAAAGTAATTAATCAACACTTTCATCGTATTTGATATAACTACCAATTTTCCTGTAAAGAACTATAAAAAATCTTTCACTTTATCCATGCCTTCTTTAATAGAAATGACCTTATTAGGAAGCACTATCTTTTTAGCTAGCAATGGTATCAATCTGTAGTGCTTGCCCTTGTTTACCTTTTTCTAGACACATTCTTGCTATTATTATTAGACTATATTAGACTAGTTTTATGTTGATGGATTAGTAGCATTGTTTCAAGACTATCAGACATTATGGATTCAGTTGATGTATGATGAGATTATTTAGATTCTACATTTCATGTATGCATGATGATCATTACATTGCTTTCAATTATTGATCATGATTAGTTGGATGATTTATTATCACATGTGTTTTATTATGGATACTTACCCCATACTTGCATGTGTATGGTGTGCATGTTTGTTCTTATTCTATGGCATTTTTGGTGTGGTTAAGGAAGGGATTCATAGTCACTTGCTAGTCAAGATCTATACGATGCACCACTTCCTGCCATTGCCTATTTAGCTTAGCATTATATATATTGTATGTACATGCATGGTTTTTATGCAGGTTGTAGGTACCGGGTATTGACTTCCCTGAATTCCTAGGATGAGCATACCCTATTACACTATCTCAATGATAAGAGAAGGGAGATAAATTTTCAATTCCAAATCCCAAACCCTTAAACCATTGTCCTAGAAAGATACGACAAGTATATGGATATTTCACCCAACGAGTGTGTCAGATGATATAATTCATGATTTTTAACCCTTTCGACTAATTTTGTATGGATTGTTCTATGATGGGTTTTCATATTTTATCTTGGAGGTCTTTGGTGAATTTTCTATTAATTAAGTCTTAATAAATATATTTAATTAATAAATTAATTATTTGGAGAAAATTAATAGTATGTCATGATCTTTGATATTTTGGATTAAAATTAATTAAATGAGAATTAATTGAGAAAAGAATTAAATAAAAGTAATTAATTAAAAATTAATAATAATAATAATAATAAAATAATAAAAAAATGATAATAATACAAGTTATAATAAAATTTAAATAGAAGTTATAAGAAAATTAAATAAAAGTTATAAGCTTGCCTAGGAGTTAATGCACCTTTTTATTTCTCTTATGTCAACAACACGGGGGTTAGTGCACAAATTAAGCACATGGTGTCTACAACCTCATGACTCACCTAGAAGTTGGAAAAAAACTCGCGCTTAGTTGTCTACACCTTCTAGTTGTTTCTAGAGGCATTCTAGGTGCTTCCTGAGAGTCCTTTATATTTGGGCACTCCTAGAGGCTTAGGGAGAGCATTTTTGGAGCATTGGAGGACTCGGGAACATTGGAGAAGGGAGAAGCTTGCTCTACAATTTTCTGAGGAGAAGTGAATTAGCATCAGAATCTGGGTAGACTCTTGTGATTTTGCTTATGTTATTTCTGCATCTTGCACTTCCTATCTTCTTCGTGTCTTCCATGTGTTTTCTGAGGGTTTTTCCTATTTTGGTTCTATGAATTCTCAATATGGGTAGTTAAAATTTATTTGAGAAAACTTTATATTCGTAGATCTGAAAAGATTACAAGGCTAGGGTTTAAATTATAGCCAAATTCCATTAAAAAATTTATTGAGTAAATTTGGAGAACAAATATTTTATTGATTTTTTAAAATTGAAAGCCTTTTTAAAATTGTGTTGATTTAGATCTGCATACATACATATATATATATATATCTACGTGTCTATATATATATATATATATATATACACATACATATGTATATATGTATATATTTAATTGAAAGATTGAAGGATTTATCACAGTGAAAACTGATTAAATTGCATCGCGATTTGTATTTATAATTGTGTTTGAAAAACATTATTAAAAATGTTATAAAATAACATGATCAAATGTTGGGGGGAGTTTACCACCTCGTACCTTCCTTATGTATGTGTCGGCAGTCGTGCCTTCTGTTGCAGGTACTGTGACTGTTGTTGCAGGACCTGCGACAATGGCAGGCCGCACGACTTCCCTTCAATAGAGGGAGTCGTTAATCGCAATAAAATAAATAGCAATTTTAAATTGCTTTCAAATAATATGAACCACAGGTTACATGGTCCGGATTCATAATTCAATTTTATATTTTGTTTTTTTATAAAATGTTAATATTAATAATTATTTATATATATTTATATATGTATGTATATATATATGTATGTATGTATGTATGTATGTATGTATGTATGTATGTATGTATGTATGTATGTAAATATGTTATTAATAAATTTAAATTATTATATAATTGATAAATGATTTATATTAAAGGTTCATCTTTTATAATGATGAATTATTTTGAAATATTACAGTTTAACTATTAAGATTTAATTAATTGATTTAAATTATAAAAAATATGAAATTTAATTGGTAGTTTGATGGGGGATGTTTTCAATATAACATTTATACAAAAAAAATATTATAATTGGAAGATAGATTTTTAGAGTTATAAAGGAAAACCTTTATTCACCAAACATATACATGGGTTAGAATAAACATGCAAAACATTTCTTGCATTCAATATCTAAAATTGGAAATGGAAACTAAAACCTCCACACTTAATTCAATTATGTAATTTTAGCAAAACCAAAACATGTTCTTGCATTATGTATTCTTATGCTTCTATTTTGGGTTTTGGATTGACTAGTATTGACCAGTTATAGGACGTTTACCAGAGGCTCAGGGGTTATGATTGTGATGTCATGATGATTTCTTATTTCTAATCTTTATAAACCCAACCATGGTTATGTGATGGAATGCTCTATGAAATGTTTGTAATTAGTGATTGTTATTGTTTTCTAGTCTTCTTGTGGGAAGCTAAAATTCTTATGTATGAGACATTTGACTTAACCATTTTTGAGTATTTGATTAGTTATCCTTGGGTTACTTTCTAGTCGCCATGATGGGACTGAGATGTTGATTTATGATGTCATGTTGTGACATGTTTTGACTCGACCATTTTGGAGTCTTCGATTAGTATGATTTGTGATATATTTTGGTTATTGAGAATCAATGGATACTTTTGATTATCAGGGATACCTTCAATTGCCAATAGAGAACTGTTGTGGTCATGATTATCTATGATGCTTTTTAGTTGACTCATGGAGATTTGATGTTTATATTGTGGATTATCTTTTGTAATTTTGAGATTTATGATTCCATGAGCTTAGGGTAGGTTATCTACTTGTAGTGTTAGGAAGTGGCTTGCAATGGGGGTCGAGGCACTAAGAGGCTGCCAGGGTAACTCATTATGAGTTATTTTAATAAGTGAAAACATTCACACCTAATACTAACGAAACAAACCTAAAAGGATAATTTTTTTGTTCTTGCCCATGCCTCGAGTGCTAGTACAGACTAGGATGGGAGTAGAGAGAATTCTTGGTTGCGACCTTGCATTCCATAGTATGCCTTGTCAGTATGAGAGGATACTAGTGACCATGTGAGGATCACTAGGGACTTGTGGAGTTGTAAGCTAAATGCCAGGGTAACTTCTACATGATATATGTGATGACACTTTCCTGCTTGCATAGTAGTTTTCCTACATGTCATTGTGTGCCTTTGGGATTAGATGTCAGTTTTGTGATTGGAACCTTTGAGTTAGTATACTTATACAATTCTTGGACTTAGAGAGTATTTATGCTATGTGATTTTTTTAACCTAGTTGGGACTTGAGATTATCTCCTCAACATGGTGGGAGTGGACCAATTAGGTTCCATGCAGTCGGGTGGTAGTGTTTTTCCACTCTTATCATTTGAGATCTGTTTGAGACATCATGGCTAATGTGTCCTTTATAATGGTGGATATGTATAATTTCCATTGATGATTAGCATATGTTAGATGATGTTATCTTATGCTTACATTTGCATTTTAGATTACTTTTTGCATATGATGTAGTATGTATAGGTGTGACATTCCTATTATGTTAATATCGATGATCTCTTTAGTAGTTTGGAATGTTATGCATGGAAGGATGGCTAGGATCCATGATGGTCTAATGATGTTATTTATGGTTGGGAGGAACTGTGCACTTAATTTATTATGTTTGATCTTTTATGATGGATGTCTATATCTTCTATGATGATGTATCATGTATAACATGTGATTATCTTTACTTGTTGCATCATGGACTAGAATAGGATGATGTAGCTTATTTCACATATGTATATTCTTTAAGCTTTTCATATCCTATGACATGTACAGTGGATGATTGAGAAATTATAAATATAATGTATAAACATTGGACTCATCATTATTATTTCATGTGGATTGTTGTATTAGATGGATTTAATAATGTTAGTTGATTTAGATATAATTCAACATTAAGGGAACCTTAAAGAATATAACCTATTATGTATGTTATGTTTACTTTTAGATGGTTATTGATATTGCTTTCGTATTTATGTATTAGTTGTAATTGAATTAGTTGTAAATGATATTACTTCCATGTAAAAAAAAAAAATTCTATCAACTTATTGAAATTCTAGGTTAATTCTTTGGATCCCTTGGTGGGGCATTACACAATCTATCAAAAAAATGCATGTAAGGTCCCCATTTCTAGAAAATAGGGTCAAGGCAACCTATTATTTCTTTGCACATTTTCTCAATAGCTTGTAGATTGGTGAATGCATTACATGCATCTAGAGAAATTTGCTTCAAGATGCTTATCCTATGATTTAGCATATTCAACTTACACCCCTTTTGGGTGCACTATCAAACTGAGACACCTCTACTTCCACACTTACCACTAGCATTAGCACTAGCATTGTTATCCCTATAGGGATATCCTCTATTTGGGCTTCTACTCCCATAGTATGCCTCATCTCCTCCACATTCCCTTGTGTATGCTTTGCCTCAACTATAGTCTTGAGTTGGTCTTTTAGGGATGCCACTTTCACTTCTAGGCTCTAGACCTTTCCCTCTAACTCCTCTATTCTTTTTTCTACACATAACTTGTCTTGAGCTCTTCTTCATACAAGTTTCTAACATCTAGACACTCATTATATGTAGCAGCAAGCCTATCCTCAATTTGATCCACCTTTGGCTCATTCATGAGTGCAAAGTGTTTAACTAGGCTAGAAATCTCTTTGCCAGTGGTGTTGTCTAGTGTCCAAACAATCATATTTCCCTGAGTAGTCTCCTCTATATTCATCATTTTTGGTTTCTTAGTGTCAACAACAATACTCCATATAGCTAGGGTCTTCATATCTATACTAAATTATAACCCTCTCTTTAATCCTTCACTACTACTAGCTTCATGACTAATTGCCTTGTCTTGCCTTCTTATTTTGTCAAGTACAAAGGCCCTTTCTATATCTTGTCCTAGCACTAAAATCATGTGACTTCTATGCACCAATTCCCTAGCTTCTAGAGGGGTCATAGTCTCATTGACTAGATCATATGCCAGAAATTAATCTACTAGTTCCTTATTCTTATTAGGATCCTCTCCTGGCATGAGGCTCAATATGAGCCCATTTTTCTTAATTTTATATTAAAAAGTTTTAAGTTTAGATGATTTTATAAAATCATCATCCTCCATGAATTTCCAAGATTGGATGAGTCTATAATCCAATTTGGAGGTTGCAATTTTCAAATTAGTTGAGGCTCTTCCTACTTCTATTGTCCTTTCTTGCAAGTAATCTAGCCTAATATCAGCAAAATATTGATCATTTCTTGGTATGATAGGCAAAGCTCTACTTACCACCCTCTCTAGGATGTACATGGTTTTATGTCTCTTTTTTCCTTTGGCCACTAATGTGGAAGATGATGGTTGTTCCTCCTCTTCAACATTAATTTCCAATTGGACATCAAGTTTAGGGGATTCTCTATTCACTATTGCCTCTTCTCCTATTGCCTCACTTGGCATTTGGGCCATGATATGATCAAAGTTTTCAACCATTTTCCTCAAATTTATAGTATAATACTTCCCTAGTAACTGATTAGCTTCCCCTGTTGCTACTATATTAGCAATTAAATCTTCTATAGGGATGGGCTTGCTGGGAGGTAGAATGTAACCCCTAATGGTTTTTGCCTCATGTGCTATATAATTCTCTGGGTCATACATTCTAAATGGTCCAGTAGAAAACTTATTTTGACCTAGATACTCACTTAATTCCTCAAAGGCATTCTTCGCAATCATCTCTTTGTTCATCAATAAAAATTTCCAAAAGAATTCAACAATAACTAATCTAGGGGGCAAATATTTAGGTAATATATGAGGAGGCTGTGGGCATGCATAAACTCTCATCAATGTGCACTCCCTAAGAAAAAATATCTCACCCCAATTGTGGTCTAATTTCATTTTCTCATCCAAAAAGGAAGGTATGAGTAATGTTTTCAAAACATTGGGGTCCCTAAAGAAAGTATGGTCTACCATTCTCATGATCATAGAACTAAACAAATTGAAAAATACAATTGCATTTGAATAATGAAATTTTTTATCCCAAATGTGACTCCATAGTTGCATAGGTAACTCACCAGACTCACCAAAAATTTGATCAATAAAATCTTGACTGATGTAACCAATTGTTTTATATAGGATTAGGTGCATCAACAATTAGTAATGATGAAATTTGAAGTCCTTCATCTCCCCTTTCTTGGCATTGAAAATTTTATGATTCATGCTATCCATGATGAATCCCACATAATCATATTCCTTGTTATGGAAAGGGTCTTGTATGTCATATGCTATCAGAAACAATGATCCATATACATAATCATGTACCCCATCACTTCCTATAACCTTGTGTAATCCATACACTTTATTCTTGAAATAGTTTTTAAATCTGCTCAATGGCAAGTTATCTTCCACTTTCTTTGGAATCTGGCCTACCTATTTTACATTTTAATGCATGTAGGGTAGCATCACATCATTTAGATAATGAGTTTTATTCCTCCCAATTTTTTCATGCAAATCATCAATATTAAAGGGCACATCCATCTGTCCCTCTGAACCAAATCCTTTTCTGAAAGAAGTCATGTCAAGTGTGCATAGAATACTTCCATTGTGCCTATGGAATGACCTTCTAATTGGATTATTAGAATTTATCAAAGACTTCAACAAGTATATGTCAACAAATATCTTTAGGAATATCAATTTCACCATTTTCCTATTCCATGGGTTTTATATTGGTATATTCTTATTTCTATTTTGGTAAAAATACATGAATGTATTTAAACCTTTCATCTTAGGGCATTTTGTATCCCTATACAAGAACTAAGGGTGTTTCAAAAAATGGTCATTAGCTGAAATTGCATTTGATGACCCTGGGAGTATTTTTAACCAATCCTCTACATGTTTTTTTGGCTTTAGGAGCTTGGCTTTCTTTTCATCTTTAACTATCCCCTTGATCTTCTTTCCTTCAGCTATGACCTCTATGACATCATCACCTTCATCTTCAACTTTTACTTCATGAGCAAGAACCTCCTCAATATCCATATTAGCCATTTTTTTTGCAAATCTATTTCAAACTCCTATAGCAATGATATAGAGAACACAAAGCTATGGATGCCTAGAGAATTTTAATAATAGAAAAAACAAGCTCTTCAAAATAGAAAATACTTTGAACATTCAATCAAATCTTTATAGTTTAATCATGCAATCTACCAGGTTTAATAAATTTTGCATGCACAAGCTTTAATACCACCCTTATAGGTTGTCAGCAAAGAATATAAATTGTTTAATTTGATCATAGAGTACTTTTTGCTTCTTATTTTTTACTTGTGTATGGTGAATTCATCCTTTTTTCTTAACTGGCATGACACTTTAGTTGGTCACCTTTTTCAAATTTGGTCTTCTACTCATATGTTGAATCCAAACCCTTCAATCTTTGTTACTCCAAAGATACAACTAGCAAACCCTTACCTTTGTCCGGTGATGCTTCAGAATACTCCAAGCCTAGAAGCATTAGGGTTCTTTAAGCATGGCTTTGCAATTCCTTTTTCACTTTTATACAACCCCCTTTACCACAGGATCTAAAACCCTATCAACAAACCCTTACATGCTTATGCTTGAACACATCTTATACCAGCATAAAGCATTTATCTCTCTCCTGATTTTTGTTGGGAATAAAGATAGTGTAACTAAGAGGGGGGGGGGTGTGAATCAGTTAGTAACAAAAAAATTAATCCACAAATACCTTAGATGTCTTAATGATCTAGTTACCACTTATACTCGGTAAAAAAATGCTCATACTTGGTAAATTGAACTATTACTTTATTTTCAAGCATTCATGCATGTAACTAAAAATAAAGTGAACACAAGAGACACCAAATTTAACGTGGAAACCCAATATGGGAAAAACCACCAAGTAGCTAGTCACCAATTTTTCACTCTTTTGAAGTGAGCCCTGTTAGGAGACAACCCTGTTAAAGGTTACAACACACACTATTAGGTGTGACCCTGTTAGAGGATTTAATCACCCTATTAGGAGTGGCCTTGCTAGAGGTATTTAGAACAATTCAACTGAACTGTCACCTTGTTAGAAGATTTACAAAATGGTTATTAAACCAACTCTGTTAAGAGATTTGAAATCACTGCTACAATGGTTAGAAAGCAACAATGAATTGACTTGAACAAGATGCAAATAAATTTGCTAGTTACAAGTTTCTATTCAACATCATTAGATCCTCCTTAATCAAATATGACTCTACTATTCCTCAATGATCTTTGATCATCCTTCTAATTTGCTTCCACAATAATTAGTCTTCATATCACATTAACTTCTCATACCTCCTCACACACTATTTGAATTTGTAAACTTGACCTCTTACTTATACCATTTAGATTGTTAAGTAAGCTCATTTACATGTTACATTTACCAATAAACCATTCATCAGTCGGCTACATATATTATTCTTAAACAAATACACATCCTTTATTGGTTGACCCTGCTCAGAAAATACTACTTCCAGGAATTTCCAGAGTTAACCTTCTTGACTCAGTTAACATTACAATATCTGAAAATTGTTTGGGTGCCAAGTTTACTCGATAAGAACTACTTTTACCAAATTACCTTTGATGACTGAGTGATCTCGGTAAGAACTATTTCTATCATATTTTCTTCGATTATCGAGTGACCTCGGTAAGAACTACTTTTGTCATATTTTCTTCAATTACCAAGTGAGCTTAAAAAGAAATAAATTTCTTTGATTACCTTGAAGGCTCAGTAACCAACTGTCTACTTAGTAGACACTGCAAGCTATCTTTACTAACCTTTTGGGCTTGGTAGACACTGTCTATTGCCTTGCTAACCTTCTGAGCTCAGTCAACACTGTCTTTTGCTTTGCTGACCTTCTGAGTTTAGTAGGCACTATCTGATGACTAATATGAAATTTTTGTAACATCAAAGATAACAAACAATTGAAAAATTGTATCCAACAATTTTAATTTTTATACGTATATGCTGAACTAGTTTTCATATCCATGGAGGAAGACATGAAGCACCTTTCATTCATGGTATCCTTGCAAACATAGGAGCATAAGGGATATTTTACTTTTCAAAAAATCAAAAACCTAGATAAAATCACAACTAAAAATATCATCATTAATTTAAGCACATGCAAATTGAATGACTTAAGTTATCTTCCATGTGGGCTAGGCCCATCTGACATATATGAGGTGTCATCATTTGATTTTTTCTCCTTAGGGCCCAAGTGGTAATTTATTAGGTCTCATACAACACATTCCTTCTTATGATAACACTTTATGGTTGCTCACAAACCACAACATTGGAAGCATGCAAACAAAATCATACCTTGCTTTGCTCTTAAGAGCTTCTCTTGCACATAAAGCCATAAATCCATTTGATTTTTCTATAATACACCCTTTACACCATGACAAGAATTTATGCTCTTATTCCACTTAACAAGGTGTAAGGGCATGAACCAAACTCCTTCCACTCATCTGCTCAACACATTACTTGTACCCTTGTAAATTAACAAACATGATCACTTTAAACCTTATTACCCTCATACGTTGAAAAGGAAAATGTATAGCTAGAAGTACCTAAATGAATTTCTTTCATTCATCTACTCAACATGTCACAATAGAGCCATAAGAAAAACTTACAAAGAATGAAAACCTTTTATGCACCTTCATTATAGGATCTATCATATGATCAGAGAGCTCTAAAGTGTACTGCTTTGTTGTTATGAGATACACAACTATATAGCCATAAACCAAAATTCCTTTACGCCTTTATGCCAAAGATGATGCATGACCACATAAATAGAAGAAAGGGAGTTCAATGTTTCTATGGGAATACCTAACACCATAACACCATAAAGGAGTGGCACTTAGGAATTTTGCAAACCCTTTCAAAAAATTTAATATAACCTAGGGTTTTAACATACTTAGGGCATTTTAATGACTATGTTAGTGAAAAATCTTGAGAATTTGATAAAATTCAAATCACATAGAGATTAGGACATGACTAGGGTAACACAAAAATTTGAAAAGTTATAAAAAGAGAAACCCTAATCTATAGGACATAGGGATTACATGATTTTTCACACATATTTTTGGAGCTTCTTTACACTATGAAAAGTTAGACCATCAGTAGATCTATCTAGGGATGATAGACTACTTGAGTTTCTGCAAGAATTCATAATCTATGGTAGAGTTGACCACATACTTGATATAAAAACTAAAAAAATCTTCAGAGAGCACAAAAACAAACCAACACAAATATGGAACTAGACTACACAAGGAAATTTATAGTGATTTACAAAATATACATAATGTACAAAGACACAAGAAACCCTAAAACTACTATTCATGGAGGACAGATACTTTTAGGAAAAGTACCACTTCAAGAGTTGTCCATGAACTAGAAATTCAAGAATACCTCTAGTTAGATCCCTTAGAAAATATGAATCTTCACCATTTATATCACAAATGTTGTATGGGCCAAGCCAGATGGGATCAAATTTACCATGCTTTCCTTTATCTTCAATTCTAGGATTCCACATCAATACCATATTACCTATTTAAAATTTCCTCTCAATGGCCCTCTTGCCATATAAATGCTTGATCTATGACTGTAACTTGGCATTTTGAATAGAAGAATCTCTTCTTTCTTCTTCCAATTGTATAGTATCATCCATCCTAAGTTGCATCTCATCAACGATATCATCTTCATAAAGTTGAAAAAATATATACATTTCCTTTAGATTATTCAGTGGAAGTCTAGCTTGTATGTCATAGACCAAATCAAAAGGAGCACATCCAATGGCCTTCGTTACAGTAACCCTATCAACCCATAGTGCTAATGGTAGTTTTGAATCACAAGCCTTCTTGTTCTCTCCTAAAATCCTCTTAATTATTTTAAATATACTATTATTGCTTGATTCTTCATGACCATTTCCTTAAGGATGATAAGGTGATGAGGTGTATTCTATAATGTTATACTTACAAAAAAAATTATGTTCCTTAGATTTGAAACATATAGCATTATTAGTTACAATCTTCTAGGGGCATCCAAACCTAGTCGCAATATTGTTTAGAATGAGATTAATCACTACTTTACTTGTTGCATTCTTTGTAGGAATTTCTTCAATCCACTTAGTGAAGTAATTAGTAGCCACCATGATCCAAGAATGTCCACCACCAGATTTGTTTGAGATCTCACCTATGAAGTCAATTCCTGATTGTTGAAATGGTGCCTACACTTCAATAGGTCTTAATGGTAAATTCCCAAAAAAAATTAACTTTCGACTAAACCATTGACAAGAATCACATGTTTTCACAAACTCATGAGCATTTTTGTAAAGTTTTGGCCACCAAAAACTAGCCCTCAAAACTTTATGAGCAGTGGTTTTAGCCATATAATGACCACCACATACACCTTCATGCATATCTCTTAAGATCCTTTTAGACTCAATTTTCATTTGCACATTTCAAAAGGATCCCTTCCATATTCCTCCAACACAATTTCCCTTGCACTATAACATGCCTTACATCTTACAACTTTAGGGATCTTTTTTGGTTATCTGTTAATACCGATGTGGATTTTATATTCTGCAAGTAATAAATCACATCTCTATACTAGTCAAAAGTATTCATGTCACAAATATTATCCTTGCAACCATCATCAAGTTGATTTATTTGGTTTGCCTTCAAATTGGCTTCTGTCATCAATTTGGCCAAACCTTGACACCTAACCAATTTGGTGATCTGAATATCAATGTTAAATTCTTGTATTCTATTAATCCACCTACATCTTCTACTAGATATCTCTTGCTATGGAAAATGTCCTTTATAGCAGATGTAGGGACAAATGCATTAAACAATGGCTCCCATTAGGTAACACCTAAAAGATTTTACCCCTTTCACTAGTGCATATACCTATTTTTAATTTATATCATACTTGAGTTCTATTGCTTGCAAAGATTTGCTAAAAAATGCAATGGGCTACTCATAAGCTTCCTCATTTTTATGTAATAGTAATGCAACAATAGTGTGAAATGAAGCAAAAGAAAATATATGCATTGGCTTATCATAATTAGGTTCCCTAAGAATAGGAGCATCCTAAATAGCTTGCTTGATCTTCTGGAATACAATGTTAGGTTCCCCATCCCATTTTATCATAGATCCTTTCTTTAACATTATTAAAATAGGCCTACTAATCTCTGCAAAATTAGTCACAAATCATTTGAGAAAGTTAATTTTCCCAAAAAAATGACTAAATTCCCTTCACACTTTTAATCTTCTAAATTTTGTCTATTGCCTCTACCATTTCAGAGTCAATCCTCACTCCATGTTTACCAACTAGATGCCCTAACAACTTTCCTTCAATAACACCAAAATTGCATTTCATTAGATTTAAGGAAATACCATACTTAAGGGCTCTAATAAATACCTTTTCTAAATGCATTCAATGATCATTCTCATCCTTGGAATAAGTAGTTAGATCATCCTAATATACAACCAAAAATTTATCAATAATATTACCAAAATCCACATCCATTGCCCTTTGAAAAGTAGCCCCAGCATTAGTAAGCCCCAAAGGCCTCCTGGCATACACATAAGTACCCCATGGAGTAGTAATAGTAGTCTTAAACTATACTAATTCCTTAACAACCACTTGATTATAACCTGAAAATCCATCCATCATGGACATAAGTTCAGAACTAGTGACCTTTCGCAATATAGCTTCCATATTTGGCAATCCATAATTATCCTTTAATGAAGATATATTGAGATTCCTAAAGTCAACACACAATCTTATGTCTCCATTTTTCTTCATAATAGGGACTAAATTGGACATCCAAGAGGAGTGTTAAATAGGGTTTATAATCCTTGAATCTCTTAACTTGATTAGTTCCTGTTGCATTTTTCGAGCCAAAGTTGGATTTATTAGCCTTTGTTTCTACCTAAAAGGTTTAGGATCTGGTTTCAAGGGAATTTCATGCTGAAAATGATCTTCTCTATAAGCTTTTAGATCATCATATGACCATTAGAAAACATGTCTATATTTCCTCAACAAGTCTATCAAGTCTTGCCTAATTTTAGGAGGCAATTTCTTACCAATATATACCTTCTTAGGTGTTTCCTTAGTTCCCAAATTTACCTCATCTAGATCTTTAACATCATACATACTGGCATCAACCTATGACCTATCTTGGTTGTCAAAAATAGTTTCTAAAACAACTAAACCCTTTGGGATTTTTTGGTCTTCAATTGCTTAACTTCCTCCCCAAAAACAATATATTTTTCATTTATATTTTCTACATAAGTTGTACAGTCAATTTCTTGTCCTAACAAAAATTTTTAACAATTCAAAAATCTTAAAATATCTTTATCATCCTCAAATACTTGCCCATTCTGGACATTATCAGGAACAAAAGGTCTATTTTGAATCTCAACTTTGGATATACTAGCAAATGTAATATCATTAGGGTTTATTGCTATATTCACTAACAAATCTGCCATCTTGTTATTAGTCCTATCTTTCCAAGTTATCCCAAATGCATTAAAACATTCAATCATATCCCATACAACATTTTTGTATTGTTTTAATCTTTTTTTTTAACACATAAGCATTCCTTACTTGGGATACAACCACTACTGATCTTTTCAATTTGTTTTCAATAATCTTCCTCTTTGGAATTGATGGAAAACCAAACTAATCAACAAAATCAACCAAATTGACTAGGTTAAAATAGTAAGATAATACCAAAAAGAAAACATTTATTAAAATCTCTCCCTCTATCAACATCTTTCATCTATTAATTAGGTTATAGAATCCTTTCTTAAAAATCCCTTTGAGTATATCACCCTCTGACTAGGTAGATTAGGATTTCTCACTATTTCTTATATTCTTCTCTATCTCCTTCATCATACTTGTGTTCTCTATTGATATTTCTAATAAAAAACACATTCCATCTCTTTGACAACAATATCTTGATATTTCCCTCTTGATTAGGAATATCACCTCCCTCAACATTTATACTAGTTTGATCAACATAATATCTTCCTCTTTGACAACAATGCCAAAGACACATTCCAAAGACTTGTCATCTTAACATGTAGATATAGACTTTTTTAGGTTCTTTTAGTTTCTCCCTCTGTCACCTTGGTTGTGACTGATTTAAAGTTTTAGCTCTTTGATTACTTTAGGAAACTCCTAATGTAAGATCCTTTGAACAATGTGTAACTTATGAACTTTAGTGTGTTTGATGCAAGGAACTGCTCTTATTACTTAGATAGCCTTTGCTAGGGGTATCACCACCACTTTACCTCTTAGATACTCATGAGCATCCTTAGGTAATGGTTTTGTGAAGATATCAACAATTTGTTACAATATTTCTTTGTTTATAGAGTATCAACAAAGTTAAGGTTTTACAAATTATTTTGTACTGACAACTAAGGAATTTGGGATTTATTTTTGTAGCAATTGATTCATCACTGGCCTCTCATTTACACCTCTTATATTTCTAATAGTTGGTATCAAAGCTTTTGGTTCTTCTAGAAAGGTTTTCAGAGACCTAAGCTAAAGATCAAGATGTCTTATAGAATAGAGATTCCCAAGTTGAACAAAGATAATTTTGCAGCATGGAAGGACTCATGAGATTACATTTGGTGACTATAAATGATTTAGATTTTATGTATCTTGATGCAAAATAAAAGACTCCCACTAAAACATTCTTAGTTGAAGACATTGCTAAAAAGAAGAATCATAACATCATGATGATTGATATTGAATCTGTGCCTAGTTATGTTGAATTTGACGAAGTAAAAGACTGCAGAATAGCTCATGACATGTGGAGAAAACTAAAAGACATTTATGAAGGAGATAAAAATGTAAGAAGATCCAAAGAAAAAAGTCTCAGAGGTGAATTTCATTAGATGAAAGTGAGAGAAGATGAAAACATTAGAGAATATGTGGAAAGAATCAAAGCAAGTGTGAGTGCAACCGAAGCATCTGGAGGAGACATTGATGACAAAATAATTGTAAGCAAGGTACTCAAAACTCTTCTTCCTATTTATTTTATTAGAGTATATGCTATTCAATAAATGAGATGTGATCCAAATATTAAAATATATTTAGATGCTCTAGTTGGAAGATTGATAGCTTTTGAGTTGGATAGCTATGATAACTATGTTCCTAGTTCCAAAGATATTGAGTTTGCATTTGAAGTCAAACTCTCACTCAAGAAAAAGAGTAAGAAATCAAAGGCCAATCAATCAGGAAGTTAAGAGGAATTAGAATAAAGTTTTGATAGTGATATTGAAGTTGTTGAAACCCTACTTGCAAAGAAACACTCCAAAGGTAGAGGAAAGTACAAAGGCAAGATTACTCTAATCTACTTTTCTTGTGAAGAAATTGGTCACATTGCTGCTAGGTGTCCAAATAGAGAAAAAAATGATGAGAAGAAAAGCAACAGGTACAAAGGCAAGAAGTAATTCAAGAACTACAAGGACTACACAGACAAAGGTATGAAATCTTGCTTTGTGGCTAAAGATTCTAATAATAGTGAAGATGAAATGGTATATATTGCTATAAACAATGAATTTATTGATGAACAAGATAAGATGGCACTTATCTCTCATGTTAGAAAAAATGATACATGGATTATTGATATTGGATGCTCACATCATATGATTGGAGATAAAACAAAGTTTGAACACATGGAATACTATGATTGTGGTAGTGTGAGATTTGGAAACAATGAACCTTGTAACATAAAAGGAAGAAGATGTATCTCTTTGACTAGTAAAATTGTATGCTATAATTCTTATTGGGTCAAAGGATTGAAGCATGATCTACTAAGTGTGGAACAACTAAATAACACTTCATTCAATGCATAATTCATGGATCACAAGGTCAAACTGCTAGATGGAAAAGGAAATCTGGTTGGATCTAGCAAGCAAACAAAAGACGATCTATTTTATCTTAATCTCAGTGAAATTTCATGCTTTAGTGCTAAGGTAGAAGAAAACTGGTTGTGGAACAAAATACAATGTAATTTAAACTTTGATAATCTGGTTAAGATAAGAAAACATAAAAGAGTAAAAGGTATTCCTAGTTTAAAGAAATCTGATATGGGTCTATGCAAAAATTGATAAATTGTTAAGATGGGAAAGACTAGTTTCAAAAGCAAAAAATATCATTCTGAGGAAGCATTAGAGTTTGTGCATACAAACTTATGTGGACCTATTGGAATAAAGAGTTATAGTGGAGAAAATTTTTTCATTCTCTTTGTTGATGATTATTTTAGAATGATGACTGTAATGTATCTAAAAGAAAAATCAAAAGCTTTTAAAAAATTCAAGTGGTACTTGGCAAGAGTAGAAAAAGAAACTAGAAAGAGATTGAAATGTTTAAGGTTAGACAGAGGTGGTGAATTCAGAACCAATGAATTCTGCATTGAAAAAGGAATTAAAAGCCAAGTATAAGATCCTAGTACACCTCAACATTATAGTATAGTTGAAACAAAGAATATAGCCATCATGGATTGTGCAAAAACATTGATGATAGAAAAGAATGTTGTAATCAAAAATTTGAAGCAAGCTATCAAAAATGTAGTTCATACCTTGAACAAAATATATCTACAAAAAGACTCAAATCAAACTCCTTATGAACTATGGTATTGCTACAAGCCTAATGTAAGTTACTTGAAAGTATTTTGTAGCAGATGTTATATCTTAAAAGAGTCTAGAAAAGAAAAATTTGATGTCAAAGGAGATGAAGCCATATTTCAAGGATAATCCAATAGAAGTAAAGCATACAAATGTTTGAATTTTTCTACTCATAAAATCATAGAAAGTGCACATGTGAGAATTGATGAGTTTTTAAACAATAGTAAAGAAGAAAGAAGAAAAAAGCTTAAGGATTATAGAAGATTTGTATAATATGAACCTGATACCTTGCCAAATCTATCTAAGAGAAAGGAGGCTTCACCTCCTAGGTTCCCAAAATATCCAATAGCTGTTGAGTTGCAAATAGTGCAACCTGAGTCATAGTCTAAAAGACCCATGTCAAAGGCTACTGAGCTAGAGAAAATTGAGTTTGATGGAGCCAAGCCATAGATAATAGGACCCAAGCTTGATAGTAAAGCTCATGAAGAAATAAGTGAAACTCATTTGAAATCCAAAGAACCTATTTCAGCAAGATATTTTAGAAGGCATCATGCACTTGATCAAATCATTGGAGACAAATTAGATGTATCAATGACAAGAAGAAAATTGAAAGGTACACATTCGCTTGCTCAATTTGAACCTAGAAATGTTAAAAAAGCTTTGAAAAATGAAAGTTGGATTGTAGCAATGAGTGAATAAATAGAATATATAGAGAAGAATAAACCTTGGACTCTTGTTCCTAGACCCAAGGATAAAAATGTAATTGGCACATAGTGGGTGTTAAAAAACAAGCTGAATGAAGGTCAAAAAGTATCTAGAAACAAAGCAAGGTTGGTGTGTAATGGCTATTTTCAAGAAGAATTTATTTATTATGGTGAAAATTTTGCTACTGTTGGAAGATTAGAAGGTGTTAGAACTTTACTAACATATGCAACTTATAGAGGGTTTAATATTTATCAAATGGATGTACTATCTACACTTTTGAAAGGAATTATTGATGAGGAAGTCTACATTGAACAACTTTAAGGTTTTGTAGATCTTAGCAAAAAGGACATGGTCTACAAATTACATAAGGTATTGTATGGTGTCAAGAAAGCTCCTAGAGCTTTCTATGAAAGACTTTATAACTACTTGATATAGATTGGTTTTGAAAGAACAAATGATAATAACAGTTTGTAAATCAAAGAAGGACCAAATAAGAAGATTGTGTTGATAGAAATATTTGTTCATGATACTTTATTTACAAAAAATGATGAATTGTGCAACACATTTTTAGAAGAAATGAGTAAAGAATTTGAAATGTCCATGTTTGGTGAGATAAAATTCTTTTTTGGATTACAAATTCAACAAAAGAAAGATGGTATCTACATTACTCAATCTAAATATGTCAAAGAAATTCTAAAAAAATTTGGAATGGAAGATTCAAGACCACTTGGAACCCCTGCGTCTACTGGACATAAGATTTCCAAAAATGATGATTCCAAAGAGATAGATCAGACCACTTACAAATCAATGACTGGAAAATTGTAGTATGTAGTACACACAAGGCTTGATATTGTATTAGTAGTTGGTATGGTGGCAAGATTCTTAGAAAATCCCAAAGAAAATCACATGATGGAAGTCAAAAGAATCATGAGATATCTAAAGGGTACTGAAGAAAATGGTTTATGGTATAAAATAGGAGGCAATTTGGACCTAAAAGTATTTACAAATTTTGATTGGGTAGGAAGTATTGATGATAGAAAGAGCACTAGTGGCGGCACATTCTTTCTTGGTAAAAGACTAATGTCTTGGACAAGCAAGAAACAAAATTGTATCACTCATTCCATAGTAGAGGCAAAAGATGTGGTAGCACAAGTTAATTTTTCTAATTTTTCTAATATTTTTGGTTTAAACAACTGATGATAGGTATGAAGGTATAGATCAATGATCTAGTAGTCATATACTATGATAAGACTAGTGCAAACAATATATCAAAGAATCCAGGGATGTATACCAAAATAAAGCACATTGCTATAAAATATTACTTCTTAAGAGAGTTGGTATAAGAAAAAGAAGTCAGATTAGAATATGTAAATACAAAAGAACAAGTTGTAGACATATTCACCAAGCCATTACCTAAGGATGCATTTTTGTATCTAAGAGGTAAGCAAGGGTTCACTCCCCTATCTAAAGCTCACTAAATAAAGTTCAAATGTGATGCATGAACTAGAGCATGTTGAAGATCAATTAGTTGAGGTAGAATTAACGAGGGAACATTGCAAGTGAATCAATAGTTAAGGTAAAATGAAATTCACCAAATATTTCCTTTGGCATATGTTGTCAAAGAGGGAGAAGTTTACTATCATACCTCATAGAAATATTTTTCTAAAAAGAGAGAGCAGTTTGCTATCATAGAAAGAATTATTAAAGAGGGATAATGAACTTGGTAGAACCTCTAGTGGAGAAGATCTTTCTAACAAAGGGAGAAATTGGAGACAGAGTTCACACTAATAGAGTAAGTTTTCATGGATGAGAATTAGAAATAAACTAAGGATATGTTCCTTACTTTATTCTTGCTCCAAAATTTGATTGTGCTATGACATGTTGTGTTTCCATTATGTAATTGTTATTTTTGTCCATGGTATAATCCTAATAAGTGGTATCAGTACAAGGTTTTTTTTTAGTTATTCTCAATAGGAAAGTCTCATGGTTGAGTGGGAGTGATGGCAAGTGAGAGTAAGCTAAGGGTTGACAAGTTTAATGGGTAGAACTTTCAGTTATAGAAGATGAAAATGGAAGAATATCTTTATTAGAATGATTTATGGAAGTCTCTTGAAGGAAAATCTAAGAATTGGAGATCTATGAAAAATGATGATTGAGATCTTTTAGACAAAAAGGCACTTGGAAGCATTCTATTATGCCTAGAACCATCGGTGGCATTTAATATTACAAAAGAAAAGATGATAGAAGAGTTGATGAAAACCCTAGTAAAACAATATGAAAAGCTCTCTACTTCAAACAAAGTTTTTCTCATGAAGTGTTTATTTAATATGAAAAAAACAAACTTGGATATGTTGTAGATTATTAAAATGATTTTAATGTTGTTACTAGTTAGTTACCTTCTATGGGTATTAATTTTGATGAATAAATCAGAGCTCTCTTGATTTTGTGTTCTTTTCCTTGAAAGTTGGGATGGCTTGGCAATGGCTATGAGTAATTCCATTTTTGGATCTAATACTCTAAAATATGATGATGTAATTGGTGTTATTTTGAGTGAGGGAACTCATAGGAAAACCTCAGGTGGATCTACATCTATAAGTGCTTTGAATGAAAAAAGTCAAGGAAAAATGAATAAGAGAGAAAGTAATTCTAGAAATCATGGGAAATCAAGATAAAAATTGAAGAGGAAGAGATCTCGATCAATAGGACTGAATGAGTACTAGTCCTATGGTAAAATAGGACATAAGAAGAAAGATTATTGGACTTGAAATAAAAATGAAGGAGAAAAGTAAGATGGAGACAAGAAGTAAAATGTGGTAATTAAAAAATCTAAAGAAGGTAATTTGTTTCCTTCTTTAGAAAGTGTTCATGATTCATGGGTTTTAGATTCTGTTGCTTCATTTCATGCTACACCTCATAAATGCTATTTTGTTGATTATGTCCAAGGGGATTTTGGAGTTTTTTAATGTTGTATACAATTAGTTAATTATGTGTTGTCTTTGATGTTACACAAATGTCATAATCATTATCAGTCAGAATATGTTGAGCTCACTCGAGTAGTGAAGACAATTCTTAGTGTCTACGAAGCATTCTTATGGTTTAGAAGGTAGTATCTATTGAGTTCACTCAGGCGTCAAAGGAAAAGTTGCAGAAAGCTAGTGTTAGCTTAGCTCACTCAATTGCTAAATGACTTTTGTAAGTTCATGGTGTTAAATAATCTTCTATTGGTTAATAAAAGAAATTGTTTCAGAGTTAGTTTCTACTAAGCAGTATCAATTAACCAAATTCTATTATTCTTTTGTATTGATTTCAATTGTTCTATCTATTGACTACAACCAACTAATATGATGAATATTGATTATTATAAATTTTATTTGAGACAACCTAACAAAGTGAAAGGTATAAGGTCAAGTTGTGATTTCAAAGTGTGGAAGCAAGTGTGCAAGTGTGAGTGCAAGAGAATCTGTGAATTATGGTGATGTGATTAAAGATCTATTGGAAAGTTGAAGAAGAAAATTTTAATCATAATAAAAATATCCTTGTGGTGCAATAAATCATAATATCATGATGATTGATATTACATTTTCTCTCAATTATGTTGAATTTGATGAGGTAAAAGATTGCAAAGTTCTTTTTACAATGTTGAAAAAACTAAAAGATATCTATGGAGGGGATGAAAATGTGAGAAGAGCCAAAGCAAAAAGCCTTATAGGAAAATTTAATCAAATGAGAATGAGAGAATATGAAAACATTAAAAAATATGTGGAAAGAATCAAGGCTAGTGTTAGTGCAATCAAAGCATCTAGAGGAGACATCAAGGAGGAAACTATTGTAGGTAAAGTTCTCATAACTCTTCTTCCTATTTATGCAATTAAAGTATCTTCTATTCAAGAAATGAGATGTGATCCAACTAATAAGATAGGGTTGGATATTTTAGTTGGAAGAATTACAACTTTTGAGTTCGACAATTATGATAACTATGTTCCTACTTTAAAGAATATTGAATCTATAGTTAAAGTTAAACTCTCACTCATAGAAAATGGTAAAAAATCAAAATCCAATCAATTATGAAGTGAAGAAGATGGATCATTAGAAGAAAGCTCAGATAGCGATCTTGAAGTTGTTGAAGCCTTGCTTGCAAGGAAGTATTCCAAAGGAAGAGGGAAGTACAAAGGTAAAGTTCACTATCCAAACAAGGAAATGAAGGATGAAAAGAAAAGAAACAAGTATAAAGGCAATAAGGACTCCAAGAACTACAAGAACTTCAAGGAAAAAGGTAAGAAATCTTGTTTCATAGCTAAAGATTATGATAATAGTGAAGATGAAATGGTTTATATTGCTATGAAAGATGAATCTAATGATGAAGGAGATAAGATGGCACTTATCTTTCATGTTAGAAAAATTGATATACAAATTATTGACAATGGTAGCTCATATCATATGATTGATGATAAAACAAAAATTGAGCATATGAAATATTATGATGGAGGTAGTGTAAGATTTGGAAACAATCAACCTTGTAATATAAAAGGAAAAGGGTGTGTGTTGTTAACTAAACAACTTGTGTGTGATAATGCTTATTGGCTTGAAGGACTAAATCATAATCTACTAAGTGTGGCATAGTTGAATAACATTGGATTCAACGTAGAATGCATGAATGGATAGGAAAAATTGCTGGATGTGAAAGGAAATTTGGTTTGTTCTGGCAAACAAACAAAAGGTAGTCAATTTTATCTTGATCTCAGTGATTGCTCAAGTTTTATTTCTCAAGTAGAAGAAAGAAAGTTATGGTACAAAACACTATGTCATGTAAACTTTGGTAATATGGTTAAGATAAGCAAAGATAAAAGAGTAAGATGTATTTCTAGTTTGAAGAAGCCTGACATGGGTCTATGCAAGAATTGCCAAATTGGTAAGATGGGAAAGATAAGCTTCAAGAGCAAAGACTATTAGTTTGAAGAAGTCTTGGAAATTGTTCATATAGACTTATGTGGACCTATTCGAATAGAGAGGTATAGTGGAGAAAATGTTTTCATTCTCTTTGTTGATGACTACTCTAGGGTGATGACAGTAATGTAACTAAAAGAAAAACTAGAAGCTTTTCAAAAATTCAAGTGGTATCTAGTAAGAGTAGAAAAAGAAATTGGAAAGAACTTGAAATGCCTAAGATTAGACAGAGGTGGCGAATACATTTCCCATGAATTCAATATTTTTTCATTGAAAGAGGAATCAAAAGACAAGTATCTACTCCTTGTACACCATAGAAAAATAGTATAATAGAAAGAAGAAATAGATCTATCATGGATTGTGCAAGAACCTTGATGATTGAAAAGAATGTTGCTCTCAAATACTAGAAGGAAGCCATCAACACTATAGTTCATACCTTGAATAGAGTTTAGTAAAAGAAAGATTCAAACAAGAAACCTTATCAACTATGGTATAGCTACAAACCTAATGTAAGTTACTTGAAGGAATCTAGAAGAGGAAAATTTGATGTAAAAGGTGATGAAGGCTTATTTCTAGGATATTAATACAAAAGAAAAGCATACAAATGCTTGAATTTATCTACTCACACAATAATAGAAAGTGCACATGTTAAAATTGATGAACATGTAGACAAGAGTGAAGAAGAAAGCACCAAAGAACCTAAAGACTACAAAAGATTCATTTACTATGAACCAGATGCCCTTCCTAATATATCTAAAAGAAAAGATGAGCTTCAACCCTTGAGTACCCAAAAAATCCAATAGCTACTGAGTTGCAGATGATGCAACCCGAGTTGCAAGGACCTAAGTCACAAACATAGGCTACCAAGCTAGTTCAAACTAAGCCTAATGGACTTGAGACATAGATAGAAGGATCCATTCTTGAAACTAAAATTCAAGAAGAATATGATGGAACTCATTCAAAGAACGAGGATCCTATATTAGTAAGATATGCTAGAAGACATCATTCACCAAATCATATCATTAGAGATAAATCAGATGGAACAATGACAAGAAGAAAATTAAAAGGTACATGTCTACTTGTTGAATTTGAACATAGAAGTGTTAAAAATGCTCTAAAAAATAAAATTTGGATTGAAGTAATCAATGAAGAGGTAGAAAAAATAGAGAAGAACAAAACTTTGAATCTTGTTCCTAGACACAAGCATAAAAATGTAATTGGTACAAAATGGGTATTTTGAAATAAGTTGAATGAATATGGAAAGGTATCAAGAAACAAACAAAGATAGGTATGCAAAGGTTACTCTGAAGAAGGTATTGACTATGGTAAAACTTTTACTCCTATAGCAATACTTGGAGGTGTTAGAACTTTACTAGCATATGCAAGAGATCAAGGATTTAAGGTATATCAAATGAATGTAAAATCTACATTCTTGAATAGAATCCTTCATGAGGAAGTTTACATTGAACAACCATAATGTTTCTTAGATCCTAGAAAAGAACACATGGTTAGCAAACTACACAAAGCTTTATATGGTCTCAAGTAAGCTCCCAGAGCTTGGTATGAAAGATTCCATAATTACTTGGCACAGATTGGTTTTCAAAGGACTAATGATAATAGTAGTCTTAATATCTATGTTTGGTGATATAAAATTCTTTGTTGGATTACAAATTTAATAGAAAAAGTATGGTATCTTCATCACTCAATCTAAGTATATCAAGGAGATCTTAAAGAAATTTTTAATGGAAGATTTAAGACTAGTTGGAAAACCTATGTCTACTAGACATAAGATTTCCTGTCATGCCCAAAATATAAGGGGCAAAAATGCACACATTTTATTTTTCTAAGACTATGATTCAATAAGATAATGCAGTCGACAGGGTTTAAGATATAGATAGACAAAGGTACTAAGAAACTATATGCAAGGTCACCATAGATGAGTAATAGGTTTACGACTCAATTTGATCATTTTGCAAAAGTGATTATTTGAGTGAACTGATGGTCTCTACGTAAATCCATTAATCAAATTAGATGACTAATCTATTTAACTAAAGTCATAATTCATCAATTTTTTTTAATGATACAATTTAATTACGAGAAAAAAAAATACTACCAACCCTAAAGATGATCAAATTGACTAGTCGCTCCTATTGTTTGCTAACTTAAACATCATTACAACTTTAGTCATTTACCTTAGGCTTAATGTCATTAATTAGCTTCTTTCAACTTCATTCTATTCTATGTTTTAAAATTTCAATCCAAAATCTAAACTACTCTTAAACTTTTCTCTAACGTACTTATAACAGTCTATTTAATTAATTTAATGATCACTATTAAAGTTGATGACTATAACAAATTCAATGAACCTATATTTTAATCTAAGCTTTATTTGAATTATTGTAGCTTTAAGTCCACATTAAAATCAATCTATAAAGATCATAATAGAATAAAACTAATTAATGAAACATTAAAATTGTTTTAAATTACACTATTCAATTTCGTGCAAAATCTTTTTAAATAGAAACTAATTTAATATTCTAACATCTAATCACTACCTAATAATCAAAGCTAATCCTAATTTAAATTAGACATACATCTAAAACTAACTAAACATAGATATTAATTAGAACAAACCTTGACTAAATTAAATACTACTAAAATAAATTAACTTAAATTTAAATTCTAAGCTAACATAATTTAGTACTAAACTAAAGATATTACAAGTAAATTTAATCCAATTAAATTAATACTAATCTAACTAAACTTCAAATTAAAACAACATAAACTAACTTAATAATAAATTAACTAAACAACAAACTAAACTACAATTAATAAATTTAACCTTCTTGCTTCCCCTTCATGACATGATCTGTCATAAATATAATGTGTGCATTTTGGTGGCAGTTGGGTGGGATGTCACGCCGAGCCAAGAGGTGGGGTGAAATAAAATGATGAGACAATGGGGTAAGAAGATTTAGTGGGTGAGACTAAGACTTAGCTTGATTTAAAAATTAAAATGAAGATAAAGTCCTATGCTAGCACCATGCCTTTTAGTTTCTAGGTAATTAATGCAAAAGTAATGTTGTTGAGGAATGTCAACGAAATGTTCCCTTTAATATTATAATTTCAAATGCATTCAGCTCATATTCATTTTAAAGCTTTAATATTAATTTTAGTTGCAGTCTATAAGAATAATATAGAGAATATTCTCTATGACCTTGGGGAAGATTAAAATGTTCTCCATACATTTTTCAGAGGGGGTTTTTAGACCTGGAGATGCACATTTTAAATTGAAAGCCAATTTTGACTAAGTGTTGGCATAATTTTCCTTGCTATATATTAATCTTTATCTAAGAGTGCATTCTAGTGTAATGAAAATATAGATTGCCATTAACAGCATTCTAATACAAGGAAGTGCATAATGTTGTACCTTCTTTTGTCTTTCATCCTATAATTCATGTTCTAACAATCATCATAGCAATGTGTATGTTCCATTTATCTAGGATTCAAGTGATGTATAACTTTTAGTCAAATTTGATTGTGTCAATGATGAAACTTAACAATGACAGAATGATAACTTGGATCACAATGTAGGATTTCTAATTCATCTAAATACTTAAACCATGTAATTGGAACTTCAACATATCTAATTGCATTTCATTAACATAATTGGAAACTTGAAAGTTTATAATTCAATGACATTATCTATCAATCTATTTCTCACAACATATGCAAAATTTGAAATCACATGAAAACAACACAAGGAAGATTTCATAATCTCTTTTCTTTTCTCTATTATTTATCCTGGTTCAAGGCTCCATCAAGAAAGAACCAGTAAGAAAACCTGATGTCTTTGCCAATACATCAAAATTCAATTAGCATTTACATAATATTACAATTCAATGAATTTTTTTCAAGGCTTTTACAAGAGAATTTTTTTTCAAATGTCTTCAATGCATCAAGGAAATAACGGAAGTGACAAGAACCAACATGGACGTAAATGACACAATGACATGAGCAATTCAAGCATGCATTCCCAACCCAGTTTGCACAATAGGTCCAACAATGAACCAATATAGGGGAAAGGTGGATTTTCTCAATAGGAGAAGTCAATCACCATACCATCACATAGCCCTTTCGAGGCTAAAACTTCAACAACTTCCATTCTTTTACAAGGCCCATTTGAGGCTATTTCCAAAAAAAATTTCATTCCTTTTTATATTCAAGAATTCTCAATAAGCACAAGGTATGGGATGACAAATAGGGGCCAATACACCCTACCCTTTTTCCCTCCTCTCAACATGAGAGGAGAATCTACACTATTGAGGTCCAACTAAGGCCCTTTCCCCAAACATGGCCACTTCTTCCCTACCCAAGGGTGAGTGTTAACAAAAACCATCCCCATGAAAACCTCTCAAAAACACAAAACACCAAGCAAGCATATGAATAACATCAAAGGAAAACAACATAAGATCCCCCCGAATTCAACCCCCAACACACAAGCAAGAAATACAAGACTACACAATGGCTTAAGCATGTTTCAAGAAAGATTCAAACATGAACACACATAAGGAACTATTTCAAGGAGTGAAGAACTCCTACCTTCATAAAAGAGTTATGACAATGGTGGTTTGAGAAGAGCTTCCCTTTCTTCCTTGAATCTTCAAACTTCCTCCAAAACTAGAGGATTGGGTGACAAAAACCAAAACTACTCCCAAAATGCCTCTAAGTATGATCCTTAACTCAACTAGAGTTCTAGTAAACTCAAAATGGAGTTTTCGGTCACCACCTCAAGTAAAGAGACAACCCATTTTCGCAATCAACCTAAAATAGGGTTTTTGAGTGACACTAAAAGTAAACCAAGAAGGCTAATGGGTTGGAAAGTACTCCCCACCCATACCCTTACCCATAGGGTACTTAAATTTAATGATTTTAAGCCTCTAAAGACTTATTAGGAACAATTAAGAGCTAGGAGAATAGTAAGACCAAATTACAACCTTTAAAGAATTACAATACAAAGATAGCATAAAATTAACAAGTGATTTAGCTCTGCCTTTCCATTGACTTTTCTTAGCTAATTTTGCTACACACTCATTTCACACATTAGTAGATCCAGAAACCACATGCATAATGTAAATTACCTATCAGAGGAATCATATAAATTAAAGCATCCATTTTCTAATAATCAATTATTTATCTAATTCTACTCATATTTTTGGCCATTAGACTTGCATAATCAAAGTGTTAGTTTTTGCATACATTTACTCCATCATTATACATGTTTAAAATGCATTAAATGATGAAATCAAATAACTAAGGTAAAGCATCACACAACATAAAATAGCATAATAATGTTCAGTGCATCAAATAATGTTCTAATATATCGAGTCATGAGTATAAAAATAATAATGTATCGTCGATGCTAGGATGGGTCGGGATGAGGTCTCACATCCTCCTCCACTAGGCATGAACTTCCTCCTAGAGTTCATCAAAAAGATAAGGTTATTGTGATCACATATGTGCTGCATCCTCCCATGACGCCGTAACCTCATTATAGCAATCCCACTAGACTCTAACCTGGTCTAGCTCTCGACCTTGAAGTGCTAGGGTCCATCGGGCAATAATACGGATAGGCTCCAATGCTAACTGGCCATCCAACTCCACCTGCAAAGCATCCCAATCTATAATATGAGACTCATCATAAATGTATCCATTAAGTACTGAAATGTGAAACACATCGTGGATGCGTGAGAGGCTAGGTGGCAGGGCTAAACAGTAGGCAACTGGTCCTATCCTCTCTAGGATCTTGAATGGTCCAACAAATTGGGGTGCCAACTTAGAGCCCTTTTTGAATCAAATCAGACTCTTATGTGGTTACACCCTCAAGAAAACTCTATCACCAACCTGATACTCTCAATCTATCCTCTTTGCATCAGCATACTTCTTCTGTCGATCATGTGCCTCTCTTAGGTGCTATCTAATCAGAGTCACTCGATGCGCCATCTCCTTAACCAACTGAGGGCCAATAGAAACTTGATCCTTGATACTATCCCAATTTGATGGCATCCTGCAAGGTCTTCCATATAAGGCCTCATAAGGAGACATACCTATGGAGGAATGGTGCCCGTTGTTATAGGCAAACTTGACAAGATGTAGGTATTCCTCCCACTTGACCTGATGGTCCATCATGTACATATGCAGCATGTCCTCCAACACCTGATTCACTCGCCTGGTCTACCCATTAGTCTAAGGATTGTATGCTCTACTGAAATTGAGCCTAGTGCCCAATGCTACTTGCAACTCTCTCCAAAAGGATGAAGTGAACAAGGAGTCCCTATCAGAGATGATCTTATAAGGGATGCCATGAAGTCTGACAATATCTCTTAGAAACACCTAAGCTATGTTTCATGCTGTGTATGTAGTATGCATGGGAGAGAAGTGGGAAACCTTGGTCAACATGTTAAATATCACTAAAGTGGCATCATGGTGATGAAAAAACAAGGGGAGACCAACAATGAAGTCCATAGATATAACATCCCACTTCCACTCTAAAATCTCATGAGGCTAAAGGAGCCCACTAGGATGACAATGCTCTGCCTTGACCCTCTGACACTCAAGGCATCTCACAACTATGTTAGCAATCTACACTCTCATGATTACCAATGATATAGCTACCTCAAATCTTCATGTAACTTCTTAACACAAAGGTGCGCCGCATAGGGTGCTCGGTGAGCCTCAAGTATAATGAGCTCGTGCAAACCCTCACTGGAAGGCACATACATACGCCCTCTATTACGCAAGAGTCCATCAAACTCCAAAGAATACTCTAAATACTTCCCCTCTAAGGGTCTCTAAGAACACACCACCTGACTAACCTCTCTATAAAGCTTATCCGCTAGTAAGTGTTGAAGAATCCTCTCCCTCAAATCAATACAAGTAGTCATAGATGATAACTCATGGCACCTTCTACTTAAGGAATCTGCCACTACATTCTCCTTCCCCTTGATCTAATGAACATCAAAATCGTATTCACAAAGGAACTCCATCCACCTTCTCTGCCTAGCATTAAGGTTTGACTACATGAATATGTACTACAAGCTCTGGTGGTCAGAATGAAGCTCAAATCTATAACCTAGTAGAAAGTGTCAACACCTCAATAAGGCATGAACCACTATTGCAAGCAATAGGTCATGAGTATGGTAGTTGAGTTCATGAGTCTTCAACTTCCTAGACTCGAAGGAAATACGTCGGCCATCCTACATAAGAACTACCCCTATACCATCCAAAGATGCATCAGTGCACACCACAAAGTTTGCAGATGGATCTAGTACTATAAGAATCAGTGCACTCTTGAGGGCCTTCTTGAGCTTTTGAAAAGATCTATCACACTTCTCTATCCACTCATACTTCTTTCCCTTCCTCTGAAGAGATGTGATGGGGTGTTCCAATCTAGAGAATCCTGGATTGAAGCATTGATAATAACCTGCTACTCCCATAAAGCTCCTCACCTCAGTGACACTGGTGGTTGCTGGCCAATCCATGATGGCCCTAATCTTCAATGGATCTACTGAGACACCATCACCTAATATGACATGACCTAAATAATGTATCTTAGGTCTAAAGAATTCACACTTTGACAAGCCACCAAACAACTGGTTCTCCCTCAACTTCTGCAATACCTGTCTCAAGTGTTCTTTGTGCTCCTCATCATGAGAATATATCAAGATGTCATCCAAGAAAACAACAAAAAACTTATCCAAAAAGGTACGAATTACTTGATTCATGAGGCTCATGAATATAGCTGGAACATTCATGAGGCCAAGTGGTACCATGGTGAACTCGTAGTGACCATACCTAGTACAAAAAGTAGTCTTGGGGATGTCACTATCAACAATCCTCAACTAATGATAACCTGACTTGAGATCAATCTTTGAAAATACTCGAGCACCCTGCAATTTTTCAAAGAGGTCATCAATCCTAGGAAGAGGGTATCAATTTTTGATGGTTACTTTGTTCAATTATCGATAATCAATACACAGCCTAAGTGATCCATCCTTCTTCTTTACAAAGATCACTAGTGTGCCCCAAGGTGATACACTAGGTTGAATATGCCCCTTCTCTAAGAGTTCCTACAACTGAATCTTAAGTTCACTAAGCTCATGAGTAGTCATCCTATATGGTTCTCTCGACACTGGCTCTGCTCCTAGCACAAGATCAATATGAAAATACACTACTCTAGGTGGAGGCCTACCAGGGAGTTCTTAAGGAAAAACATCTGCAAACTCCTGCAATATAGGAAAATCATCAAGGGATGGCTCCCCCTCTGAATCTTCCTCCCTCTCACTAATGGTGATAGTGAACAACTAACATCCCTTTCGCATGCACCATCTAAGCTGCATAGTGAAAATCATACGAAGGGATATGGGTCTCTTAACCCTAAGGATTTCTCTAGAGATACCATCATCATCCACATATTCTACATTCTTCTGTCAATAATCCATCTTGGTGTTGTGGGCATAAAGCCAATCGATGCCAAGAAGAACATCATAAGAACCTAGAGGGGTAATGCGTAGATCAGACATCATGGATAGGTCTCCAATCTAAATCGGGCAACTATGCACCATGGAACTAATTGACACTCTAGCTCCTAAGGCTAGCTCTACCTCCTAACTGACATCCTGACTAACTGCCACTAGGCCACAATGCTCCACAAAAAAAGGAGATATAAATGAATCAGTAGCTCCAAAATCAAATCAAATAATAACCATGCTACTTTGTATACTTCCTGTAGCCTCAATAATTGTAGCCTAATGTTCAGCCTGGTAGTTATCAATTGATGCAAAAACTCTATGGGACCTGCCTACGTTGCCAACTGTTAGCTCTGAAAATGCCCCTCTCTGACCACTAGAGGACTATCCTTGAGGACACTCTCTAGCAATATACCCCATACCACCACAAGTGTAACATGGTCCTCATGACTGGGCACCCTATGGTCCAGACTGTTGTGGGCCTCCTGACCTGCTAGATCCACTGAATCCACCCCTAGAAGACTGCTGAGTCTTTGTTGTCTATGGCTGTGGGGCCTGCACTTTTTGATCCTACCTTGGACCCTATGAATGCCACTACTTGGGCTTGAAGCTCCGATAACCCTATGAGGGTTTTTGTTGCTGAGACTGTTGGCCCTTAGATGACCCTATTGTATAGTTTTGATTCCCTTTACAAGGAGATTTCTATTGGGTAGAGTTTCAGTTCTGAGACCGATCCTATGACTCCTATCTACCCTAAGTATCCTCTACAACTAGTGCAACCTCAACAACCTATCTAAAGGTAGTAGGAAAGGCCATACGAAATGGACCCTAAAGTGAGAAATTTAGGCCCATGATAAATTGATGCACTCGCAATTTCTCATCCTTTATGTACTCAACATAAGGAAGGAGCTCGAGAATACTGCTCTCATATTGAGCTACGATGAGACCCCTTTGATGTAGTGAATGAAACTCCTCTATCTGCTTCTACTTGAAGTGTTCAAAAAAGTACCTCTCTCTGAACCTCTCTAGGAATGACTCCCATGTGAGGGTATCGATGCTCACTCCTCCAATGGTCTCCTCTTGATGCCACCAATTGGAGGCATCTCCTCTCAACCGATGAACTATTAGTTGTGCCTTTAGATTACTCCCATATGGACATAATCCAATGCACCACTGTAGGCTCTGTAACCATGCCTCTACTACTGGGCCCTTAGTGGAACCAATAAATAATGGTGGTTTGAGTCAAATCAATTCTCTGATATCATCTCTTATATGTCTAGGAGGTCTTTCAAGTGGGGGTCCTCTCTGGTGTATTGACTCTTCATCATGCTCACCCTATCCCTCTATCTATCTTGACAGGGGACTCCTAGTCCTCTCTCTGACTTTGGGTCTGCCTCCTCCAGGTCCCTCTTCTTCCACTACTCGAATCTTCTTACCTAGCTAAACTACAGGTACTACTCTCTGTTGAACTACATCGATCAAAGTTTGAAGTGCATCTATAATATCTTGGTTCACGTTTGGTGGTGGTGGAGGTGGTGATCCATCCTCATGTCCTGCTCTACCATCTCTCACTCTACAACCTCTACCTCATTAGTTGCTCCATGTAATAGGAGGCATCCTACACAATTAAAGCTTTAGTTAAGTTTTTGAAGCGTAGTGGTTTTAGGTTCATAGTGTTGAAGCAAGAGCTTTGATACCAAAATGTCATGCCCAAAATATAAGGGGAAAAAATGCACACAAATTTTTTTTTCTAAGACTATGATTCAATAAGATAATGCAGTTGACAGGGTTTAAGATACAGATAGACAAAGGTACTGAGAAGCTATATGCAAGGTCACCATAGATGAGTAATAGGTTTACGACTAAGTTTGATAATTTCACAAAAGTGATTATTTAGGTGAAGTGATGGTCTCTAAGTAAATCCATTAATCAAATTAGATGACTAATCTATTTAACTAAAGTCATAATTCATCAATTTGTTTTAATGATACAATTTAATTACGAGAAACAAAAAATACTACTAACCCTAAAGATGATCAAATTGACTAGTCCCTCCTATTGCTTGATAACTTAATCCACTATCTAACACTAGCATACTAAGTATATACTAAAACATCCTAACATACTAACTAATCCCCAACACCCCCTCACCTAGTTTAAGTGGCCGATCCCCAATGCGTGGACCATTCCCTAGACACTGACCAAAGTCTTCACTGTGTAGGCTTTGATCCCTTCTTCATCCTTGTCACATGTCCTTCCATCATGGAGGTAAGCGCATGCATCGGGATATGGAAGAAACATCTGGGAGGGGTTATTTTTGTAAGAGGAAACCTTCTTGCTCCCCTTTTATGACATGATGTGTGCATTTTTCTGGCGGTTGGGTGGGATGTCACACCTAGCCAAGACCTGGGGTGAGATAAATTGATGAGACAATGGGGTAAGGAGATTTAGTGGGTGAGGCTAAGATTTAGCTTGAGTTAAAAATTAAAATGGACATAAAGTCCTATGCTAGCACCATGCCTTTTAATTTCCAGGTAATTAATGTAAAAGTAATGTTGTTGAGGAATGTCAACGAAATGTTCCCTTTAATATTATAATTTAAAATGCATTCAACTCATATTCATTTTAAAGATTTAATATTAATTTTAGTTGCAATCTATAAGAATAATATAGAGAATATTCTCTGTGACCTTGGGGAAGATTAAAATGTTCTCCATACATTTTCCAAAGGGGGTTTTTAGACCTAGAGATGCACATTTTTAATTGAAAGCCAATTTTGACTAATTGTTGGCATAATTTTCGTTACTATATATTAATCTTTATCTAAGAGTACATTCTAGTGTAATGACAATATAGATTTCCATTAACAGCATTCTAATACAAGGAAGTGCTTAATGTTTTACCTTCTTTTGTCTTTCATCCTATAGTTCATGTTCTAACAATCATCATGGCAACGTGTATGTTCCATTTATCTAAGATTCAAGTGATGTATAACTTTTTGTCAAAATTGATTGTGTCATTGATGAAACTTAACAATGACAGAATGATCACTTGGATCACAATGTAGGATTTCTAATTCATCTAAATAATTAAACCATATAATTGGAACTTCAACATATCTAATTGCATTTCATTAAGATAATTGGAAAATTGAAAGTTTATAATTCAATGACATATTCTATCAATCTATTTCTCACAACATATGCAATATTTGAAATCACATGAGAGCAACATAAGGAAGATTTCATAATCTCTTTTCTTTTCTCTATTATTCATCCTGGTTCAAGGCTCCATCAGGAAAGAGCCAGTAAGAAAACCCAATGTCTTTGCCAATACATCAAAATTCAATTACCATTTACATAATATTACAATTCAATTAATTTTCTTCAAGGCATTCACAAGAGAATTTTTTTTCAAATGTATTCAATGCATTAAGGAAACCATGGAAGTGACAAGAACCAACATGGAGGTAAATGACACAATGAGATGAGCAATTCAACCATGCATCACCAACCCGGTTTGCACAATAGGTCCAACAATGAACCAATATAGGGGAAAGGTGGATTTTCTCAATAGGAGAAGTCAATCACCATACCATCACATAGCCCTTTCGGCACTAAAACTTCAAAAACTTCTATTCTTTTACCAGGCCCTTTCGAGGCTATTTCCACAAGAATTTTCAATCCTTTCCATATTCAAGAATTCTCCATAACCAAAACGTATGGGATGACAAGTAGGGGCCCATACACCCTACCCTTTTTCCCTCCTCTCACCATGAGAGGTGAATCTACACTATTGATGTCCAACTAAGGCCCTTTCCCCAAACATGGCCACTTCTTTCCTACCCAAGGGTGAGTGTTACCAAAAACCATCCCCATGAAAATCTCTCAAAAACACAAAACACCAAGGAAGCATATGAATAACATCAAAGGAAAACAACATAAAATCCCCCCCAATTCAACCCCCAACACACAAGCAAGAAATAAAAGACTACACATTGCCTTAAGTATGTTTCAAGGAAGATTCAAACATGAACACACATAAAGAACAATTTCGAGGAGTGAAGAACTCGTACATTCATAAAAGAGTTATGGTAATGGTGGTTTGAGATGAGCTACCCTTTCTTCCTTCAATCTTCAAACTTCCTCCAAAACTAGAGGATTGGGTGGAAAAAACCAAAACTACCCACAAAATGCCTCTAAGTATGATCCTTAACTCAACTAGACTTTTAGTAAACTCAAGATGGAGTTTTGGGTCACCAACTCAAGTAAAGAGACAACCCATTTTCGCAATCAACCTAAAATAGGGTTTTTGAGTGACCATAAAAGTCAACCAAGAAGGCTAATGGGTTGGAAAGTACTCCCCACCCATACCCTTATCCATAGGGTACTTAAATTTAATATTTTTAAGCCTTTAAAGACTTATTAGGAACAATTAAGAGCTAGGAGAATAGTAAGACCAAATTACAACCTTTAAAGAATTACAATACAAAGATAAAACAAAATTAACAAGTGATTTAGCTTCGCCTTTCCATTGAGTTTTCTCAGCTAATTTTCCTGCACACTCATTGCACACATCAGTAGATCCAGAAACTAAATGCATAATGTAAATTATGTATCAGAGAAATCATATAAATTAAAGCATCCATTTTCTAATAATCAATTATTTATCTAATTCTACTCATATTTCTAGTCATTAGACTTGCATAATCAAAGTGTTAGTTTTTGCATACATTTACTCCATCATTATACATGTTTATAATGCATTAAATGAAAAAATCAAATAACTAAGGTAAAGTATCACACAACATAAAATAGCATAATAATATTCAGTGCATCAAATAATGTTCTGACATATCGAGTCATAAGTATCAAAATAATAATGTATCATCGATGCTAGGATGGGTCGGGACAAGGTCTCACATTTCCAAAAATGATGATTCAAAAGAAGTAGATAAGCCTACTTATAGATCAATGATTTGAAAATTGTAGTATATTGTTCACACAAGGCCTAATATTGCTCTAGCAGTTGGAATAGTGGCAAGATTTTCAAAAAATCTAAAAGAAAATCACATGATAGAAATCAAGAGAATCATGAGGTATCTGAAAGGTACTAAAGACAATGGTTTATGGTACAAGCTTAGAGGCAATTTGGACTTAAAATCTAGTGGTGGAGCATTCTTTCATGGTAAAAAACTAGTATCTTGGACAAGTAAGAAGAAAAATTGTACTTTTCAATCCATAGTAGAGGCAAAACATGTAGCAGTAGCAGTAAATTTTTTTGACATTGTTTGTTTCAAACAACTATTGGAAGGAATGATGGTAGAAATCAAAGATCCAGTTGTTATATATTGTGATAACACCAGTGCAATCAATATATCAAAGAATCTAGTAATGTATTCCAAAAAAAAAAGCATATTGATATAAAATATCACTTGTCAGGAGAATTGATGCAAGATAAAGAAATCAAATTGTAATACATGAATACAAAGGCACAGATTGTAGACATATTCACCAAGCATAGCCCGAGAGCTACTACAATTGGTTGCACCACTATGGCATCACCATGGTCTAGCCACTGCTAGTGGGCCACCCATCCACTACTTCCTCCTTATCACTTCCACCTATTTCCACCACTTCTACCAGTCCTCTGCTTTGTCTTGTGGCCTTGCCGCTACCTGCATTGGGTTCCACAACCCTACAACCACCTTTGTACATCTGCCCACATGGTGATAGTTGGATTAACCTATGAGCAACACATGGACTATTGTGGCATAGTCAACACCAGTCGGTGGGTGACATGTGGCCTAAGTACCATATTGGCACTCGCGACGTGGCCCCTGCCATGTTAGGCTATTGCCACATGGCTGACACATGGCACTACCACATGGCACATCATGTGGCTCTTTTTTTTTGTGATAGCCCCTAGGCCATAAAATTTAACCTAGGAGTTTGCTAACATTAGCATGACATCATCCTACATCAGCACTTTCTAGCACCTTTCTAGGGTCTATTTTTACCTACTCATAGTTTTTTGGCCATAACTTGAGCATATTGATGTATTTATCCAATCTAAAAGAAGTGTCAAAAAGCCAGTTCTAAGATAGAGACATTGGTGTAGGTAATTTTAGGTTTTGATGCATTTTTTTGCTTATTTTTGAAGTTGAAGTCTAAAGTTCTATTTTTGACTCTAACAAGCATATATTTTGTGCCCCATCTCTATTTTTTGAAAATGTTATATATTTGGAAAGCTGATTTTTTCTACTTTTCAAAATGCTATCATTTCTTTTAGTTTCTATCCCATGCTCTTTCTATCCTATTTTTGGTCCTTTTTCTCTATGGTGGATATTTTGTGTGTTCTAGGTCTGAGGATCATTTTCAAGACATGAGATCTTTTGTTTTGGGCTATACTATCTTTTGTAACAACTTTGTTTTCTTTTCTAGTCATTGTAGCTATCATTTGTAAGCATCTTTATGTAAATACACTGAGATAAATTTCCACTCTTGCATTTTAGGTTTAGGAATGTTGTTTTGAGATAGTTGTACTTATACTATTTTTAGAAAGAACCATGGAGGGATAGTTGTTTTCCATTTTTGTGCTGTCTTCTTGTTTTTCCCCGTGTAGAGTTGGTATGACTGTGTCTTTATAGGTGTTTGTACATCTTCAACTTTCTTGTCATTCTTGGTTCTGTCTATAGAGGATTTTGGCCCATCTTTTCAATTGCCTGTCATCTCATCTTATCTGCATTAAGGGGGGTTATTTTATTGTTCTAATGCTTCCTTGGTTCAATGGTTTGACACTATGAGCTATGTATTCAGTGGTTGATCCTATGTACTAGGTGATTGTAGTGGCTGACTACCTATGCATGTTGGTGAGATGGAGCAACTACCATATAGAAATGCTCAATTCATTCCTTCTTCTTCCATAGAGGTTCTTTAGATCAATAGTTTCTTTTTAATGATAGAATTTGTAGTTTCTTCATGCTTCAGTGATGCTCTTCATGATTTTTTTTATTCCTATTCTTTGGGACATTCCACTAGTTAGAGGCTTCTTTAGTCCTTCACTAGGTTCTTACCACTTTTTGGGAGAGGGTTTTTCCCATGAGGTTTTCCCTCTTTCTCTATTTTTAGAGGTTGCATTTCTTTATATTTTACATGGGTACCTAACTTGGCCATGTTTCCGGTACCCATTCTACATTTTCTATTAGTTTTTGCGAGCTTAAGGCATTCCCCTAAGTTGCACTTAAGGGGGGGGGGTGTTAGAGTAAATAATTAATTATTTATTAATTAATTGTTCTATTTACATAAGCTTACTTAGATTAATGCATGTAGTTAATAGTTGTAGTGATGAGTTGTTGACAACACGTGAGTTTTGTTCCCTTCTAGAATGTTCCACCCTTTTGTGAAAGTGTGCTTAGTTGTGAACATTATCTTCTACCACCTTCCAGCTTGTTCTAAAAGCTTCCATGAGGCCTTTATATTTGGGCTCTCCTATTGTATTTCACAATACTACTCATTGTAAATACATTTTTCTTGTTTCGCAATATCTTCTCTCTCAAGTTTGTTTACTTTTTTTCCAAGGTCCACCTCTTCCTTCTTTTGTTTCCCTTCAACAGGTTTCACTTCTTGGAGCTCCTCTCACCAATTTTGACAAATTTTATATGGATATTGACTGTAACAGGCCTTCTAAACTCAATAGAAGCGTCTATTTAGGCCCAAAGTGCTCTAAAATTTTTTTCTACCCATAGATTGAAGAAAAATACACAAATAAACTAGGGTTTGTGTCTCTGAATCACAAATTCAAAAATTCTTTGAACAAGAAGTAGCAGGGAGGCTCTAATATCATGTAGGAGTTGATAAAATCCAACTCCATAGTTCACCAAGATCATCTGCATGCAAATAACTTGTCCAAGGGAAACCAAAGAAGGAAGAAGTGGTGCTTGGAAAAATGTTAAATGCACTTGAGAGAGAAGATATTGCAAAACAAGAAAAAATTATTTACAATGAGTTGTGTTGTGACATACAATAGGAGAGCTTAAATATACAGGCCTCATGGAAGCTTGTAGAACAAGCTGGAAGGTGGTAGAAGATAAGGTTGAAAACTAAGAAGACTTCCACAAAAAGGTGTAACATGCTAGAAGGGAACAAACTCTCATGTTGTCAACAACTCATCACTACAACTATTAACTACATGCATTAACCTAATTAAGCTTAAGTAAATAGAATAAATAATTAATAATTAATTAATTATTTATTTACTCTAGTAGTAACTAGTTGCTATTGGTGTTTTTTCCCAAATTGGGTTTCCACATTAAATCTTGGTGTCAAATGTGTTCATGCTATTTTCTTTATGTGTTCACAACTAAGTTAAAGTAATGGTAATCACGTATAATATCTAATGGTTAATAAGTTAATCTTTTACCAAGCTAATCCAGTTACTACTAAGTTACAACACTGTGTGTTTACTGCACTTCAACAATATTTAGTTATTTATTTGCATTTTGTACTAACATCAAAAGGGATTTGGGATTTATTTTTGTAATAACTTATTCACCCCTCCACTATTAGTTACTTCTTTTATATTTCCAATAGTTTATTTGGGTGATAATGAACCCTATTAGATTTTTGGAAAGGGAAAAAAGTTAAGATCAAGTTGTAGAATGGGAATTAGTGGCTAGTACGTGAGGTAAAACATGTTCAAAAGCTGAGTAGGAATTTGATTTTAGCATGTTAACTTGATGATGAGGGTTGTGTAGTTACTTTTATTGATAATAATTTGAAGGTTTCAAAAGGTTCCCTTGTAGTAGAAAAAGGTTTGAAAGTAGGCACCTTATATCTTTGTACGTGTCATCTTGTTCCTTCTACTTTGATTGTTTCAGATAAAAATGATTGTTTAGGAATAGTTGTTGCTATTGAGTAGGGAGAAGAAATAGCTACTATAGATTCTGATACAATATTATGACACAACAGGCTTGGGAACATGAGTGAGAATGGTATGAAATTACTTCATTCCAAACAAGTTTTACTAGGTCTAAAATTTATTTATATGGAGTTTTATGAAAGTTGTGTGTATGGAAACAAAAAAAAAGAGTGAGTTTTGCGAAGATTGGGAAGGAAAATAAAAGGGAGAAATGTGAGCTTGTGCATATAGATGTATGGGGATCAGCTTAGGTATCTTCCCTCGGTGGCTCTCATTATGATGTTAGATTTATTGTTTGTGCACCTAGAAAAGTATGGGTTTATTTCCTTAGACAGAAAGCTGATGTATTTCAAAATTTTAAGAAATGCAAATGCTTGGTTGAAAATGAGATTGGTAAGAAATTAAAATGTTTCAGATTTGATAATGGTGGTGATTATTGCAGTCATGAATTTGAAGATTACTGCTCCACTAATGGTATTCGTAGATAGAAAACTATTCTAAGGACTCCATAGGAAAATGTAGTGGATAAATGCATGAAGATGACTATAATGGAGTGTGCAAGGAGCATGAGGTTGCATGTTGGGTTGCCCTTAAACATGTGGGAATAGACTATTAATAGTATTGTATTTTTTATTAATAGAGGTCCCTCTACTCCTTTGGGTTGTGGTATTCCAGAGGAAGCATGCACTGGTAAGAAGGTGAGTTATTCTCTTCTCAAGACCTTTAGTTGTGAAACATTTGCTCATATAGTTTATGAAAATAGAACCAAGTTGGAAGCTAAATCAAAGAAATATGTATTTGTTAGATATGGCATTGATGAATTTGGTTATCGGGTTTTGGATTTTGAGAATCATAAAATTTTAATTAGGGATGTCATATTCAATGAGAAATTATAGTATAAATATATGTTGTAGTAACATGAGAAGAAAGGAGATGATTATGTAGTGTTGGATGATACTTCAAAAGATGATGTTCTAGCAATTCCTCATGATGTGCAACAACAAAAATAAAAAATAACACACACACTAGTGAATGTTAGATGGCTAACATAGCTAAATAGACCTCTAGAAAAAATTTCTCCTTGAATTCTATTTACTTACTGATGCTAGTGAACTTGAATGTTATGATGAAGTTGTGCAAGTGGATACTAAGATTTAGTGGGAGTCTACAATGAAAGATAAAATGGACTCTTTGCTTAAAAATAAGATATGGGATTTATGAAAGTTTCCTATAGGTAAAAAGGCTTTACATAATAAGTGGGTTTATAGGTTGAAAGAAGAAGATGGAGGTAAGAAAAGATTTAAAGCTAAGTTAATTGTAAAATGATTTAGACAAAAAAGGCATTGATTTTGATGCAATATTCTATACTATTGTTAAAATGACTTCTATCTATACTATTTTAGGTATTGTGGCTATTGAAGATTAGCATTTGGAGAAGCTTGATGTTAAAACAAGCTTCATGGTAATTTGGATGAAGAGATCTATATGGCATAACCACAATGATTCGAGGTCAAAGATTAGGAGAACTTAGTGTGCAGATTTATGAAAAGTTTATATGACTTGAAGGAAGTATCTAAGCAATGGTATTTGAAATTTGATAGTTTTATGCATGAGCATGGATATAGTAGGTGTCATTTAGATTTTATTTTTTTTATGACGTTGAATGATGACAACTACATTATTTTATGTTTATATGTTGATGATATGCTTGTAGCTAGCTCTAACATGGTTCATATTAAGCGGCTAAAATGCCAGTTAGAACATGTATTTCTTATGAAGGATTTAGCATAAGAAAAAAAAATCCTTGGTATAAAAATTTGCAGAGATAAGAAGAAAAATAAATTGACTTTATGCCAGGTTGATTATATTGAGAAGGTGTTGGAATGTTTCTCTATGGAGAATGCTAAAGCTGTCAGCACACCTTTACATGGTCATTTGACGTTGACTAAGGAGATGTGTTAAAAAACATAAGAAGAGGAGGATAAGATGTCCAAGGTACCATATGCTTCAACTATAGGAAGCTTGACATATGCTATGGTATGTACTAGGCCAAATATTGCATATGTAGTGAGAGTCATTAGCAAGTATATGAGTCATCTAAGAATTGAGCATTGGAATGCAATCAAATGGATTCTTAGATATTTGAGAGGCACATCTATTAAGTGTTTACACTTTGGGGGCTCTACTACTAACCTACAGGGCTATGTTGACTCAGATTTGGAAATGGATATTAATACTAGGTGGAGTACTACAACTTATGTATTTATTATTGGTGGGGCAGTAGTTAGTTGGGTTTTTAGGTTATAGAAGGTTAATGCTTTATCCACTTTAGAGGTAGAGCATGTTGTTGCTATAGAGGTAGCCAAGGAGATGATATGGCTTTAGCTCATCCTTGAAGAATTGGCATACCCTCAAAGGGATAATTATTTGTTTATAGATAGTCAGAGTGCCATTAATCTTGCAAACAATTTAGCTCTACATTCAAACACAAAACACATTTACTTGTGGTACCATTTTATTTAGTCAGTTTTAGATAATGGAAAGTTAAAGTTGGAAAAGATACATACATATTGCAATCCAACATATATGTGTACAAAGGTAGTGACAAGGGAGAAGTTGAAGTCCTCTTCATCTTTGGTTGGTCCTCTAGAATAAAATAAAATAAAATAACAATAGAGTCCATGGTAGTTTGATTTAGTGGGAGCCCTGTGTGGTAGTAGTATTGGTACAGGATCAGTCTCCAAGTGGGAGATTGTTTTCTAAAGTGAAGTCTGATCAATCTTGAAGTGGGGGATTATTAGTTTGTAGTCACTGATTAGGGAAGTACTATACATACTTCATAATATTCACTAATTGGCTATTATTTATTTGCAAATTTATGGCCAACATGTTGTAACTAATTTTAACCCTAAAGTGACAAAAATACTTGTATAAAAGGGCTTAGGATTAGGGGTTGTTTCATAAGTTGTGATGAAAAAATTGCTTCTTGTGGTAGTATTGAGCTATAAGGGATTATAGATTGTAATCAAGTTGTAATTATTGGACCATGATAATATTGGACTTGTTGTTTGGTGGATGTAGCCTAGGGATTGGGTGAACCACATTAAATCTTGGTGTCTTGTGTTCTCTTCTATGTGATGTATTATTTTCTAATATTGTTTATATTTGCATGTAATTGTTATTTCTATCCATGGTATAATCCTAACAAAAGAGCTCATCAATAATGGTATCTAGGTGTTCTATCTGGATCACCTAAGGTTAAGCTTCATTCTAGAGATAACCCTAAATGGTTTATCAATTTTTCTCTATATGATCAATTTTAGAACTAATCTCATTTCTTGATCTATGCTTCATACTTCTAATTTCTTTGAAACAAATGTGTTTCTCACACATTCATTGAAAGAGGGGAAAATGTAATACCCCAAAATTGGCACATTGCCATCTAAATCAATTTTGGTCTATTTAATCATTCTTAATGTCCTATTTTACTAAGCAATCCTAATTCTGATAATCGCTACTTGAGCTAGGTATCAAATGCATAAAATCCCTAATTTTTATTAATTATACACTTTATTTAATTCCTAAGTATTGTCTCAAGTTAGAAAAGGTAAACCTATTAATTAATTTACTTTAATTATGAGTCCTAGCACTTTAATTGAATTAAATATTACCCCTTTGGCTAAAATATAGATTAAGGAATCAAATGTATTTGATTTAATTAAATATATCCTCATATTAAATATTGAGTTTAATTATTCAATTAATTAAGATTATTCATTTTTTAGGTCATATTCAATTTTATTAAATCAAATATACTCTCCAAATACTCTCTTCAATTCAAGAATGGAAACTCTGAGCGAACTGGAATTGGAAATGGAATTAACTTACTTAACTCTTTCTCACACTCAGAGAAGAATTAATTAACTTCATTTGCACAAGGAAGTTTCCATTCTAACTTCTCATTTCCAATCTCAATTGTTCATCCAAATTGATCTTGACCATTTATCCAATCTTGGATTTTATTTACGAGACCCTCAATTTCTCATTTTAGAGGTTTAAAATGAATTTTATCAAATTTATGCTAAATTATTTACCCACATATTTACATTCATATCTTTAATTAATCTTGCATACTAATCTCATCTAGCTTAAATATACACTCATTTAGATTAAATTTTCTTTCCTTTTCTTAGATTAAATTTTCATATCATATAGATTAATCTTGCACATCATTTAGCTTTAAAAATTCCTTCATTCTAGATGTCTGGTTGCTAGCTTCAAAGTCTAAGAGAAATTAGCAAAATCATTCAAGTTAGGAGGCAAAAGATCGACCTATTGGATATTTCAGATGAACAATCCCATTTTCATTTTGGGATGATTCTTCAAAAAATGATCATGTTGAAGTGTGTGTAAATTTTTCAAAGGCCCACATTTTGCACTCACATCAATAATCCATGTACCATTCTTGTTAATATGAGAGACCAACTCTATTTTATCTCCTTCACCATTAGATTCATCTTTTATAGAAATATATACCATTTCAACATCTTCAATACTATCTGATTCTTTAGCTATAAAATAAGATTTCTTACAATTGTCCTTATAGTCCTTGAAATTCTTGAAATCCTTCTTGCCTTTGTATTTATTGCACTTCTTTTCATCTTTTTTTTCTTTGTTTAAGCAGCTTGCAGTAATGTGTCCAAATTTTTGATAGGAGAAATAAATTAGAGGAATCTTTCCTTTATATTTTCCTTTAACATTGGGATACCTTCTTGTAGCCAATGCTTCAATGGCTTCATGATCATTGTCAAAATTGTCTTCCTCTTCACTTTCAAATTATTTTCTTTTAGAAATTTTAGCCTTCCTTTTGAGTGATACGTTAGCTTCAAATGCATGCTCGAGATTGTTAGAACTAGGAATATAATTATCATAGTTATCTAGTTAAAATATAGTTAAACTTCCAACTTAGGCATCCGAGTTTATCTTGTTATTTGGATCACATCTCATTTCCTTAATAGAAGATACTCTAATTGCATAGATAGGAAGAAGGGTTCTAAGTACCTTCCTTACTACTGATACTAACTTTGATTCTTTTAGTGTATTCTACAATATTTTCATCCTCTCTCATTTTTATCTAATCAAATTGTCGTCTAAGACATTCAACTTTAGCTCTCCTTACATTGTCATCTCCTCAATAGATGGCTTTTAGCTTAATCCACATTTCATAAGTAGTTCCACAATCTATGACCTCATTAAATTTAGAATAGTTGAGAGATGAAGCAATATCAATCATCATGATATTATGACTCTTTTTCTCTACAATTTCTTCAACACTAATAATTCTAGTAGGATCCTTGTATTTGGAGTTTAGATACTTTAGCCCTATATCTCTAGTGGTTTCTAAGTGTAGCCTCATGAGTTATTTCCATGCTTTGAAGTTATCTTTGTTTAGCTTTGGGATTTCCCTTTTTTCATGCATCCTAATCTTATCTCAAGTCCTCAAAACCTTTTTTGCAAGAACCAAATCTTTGATACCAATTGTTGGAAATATAAGAGGAGTAACTAGGAGGGAGGGGGCGAATCAGTTGCTACAAAAATAAATCCTAGATCCCTTAGATGTCACCACAAATCCAACTATGATTAAACTACATTTTGTTGTAACTTGACAAACACACATACACTCAGTTAACACTAGAAAATGTTGTAACCTGATAGATAATGAGAAAACTTGGTGAATTATTATCATGAAAATCTTACTTGATATTATCTATGATAAATATTACTTTAACTTAGTTGCAAACACATAAAGGAAATAGCTTGAACTGTAATGCCCTACTAGGTGACCCAAAAGAAATTAAGATAAAGTTTCACTAAGTTTGTCAAACAATTTTATTTTTCTCAAAGATAATAACTTAACAATAATAGATATAATATAGTGGAAGCATTAACATACACATAAAAACATACCATAGAATAGATCACAATTCTTAAGGTTCCCATGATGTTGAATCATATTAAAGTTCTAATTAATACTAACTCCAATATCTATAACACATCCACATTAAAGAAAACATACAAGTTCAAATCCATTTAAATAAATATACCATTATCCTATATGACACTTGGTAATAATTGGAATGCACAATCATTTGTTGTATAGGTTATAGGGTATGAAAGGCTAAAAGAATATACATCATGAAAATATTAAATCATCTCTTAATTATCCATGAAATAAAATACAATACAATAGGTATAACCATTCATCATAATACACAAGAATAGGATGAAAGGAAATGCAGTACAGTGAACTTTGACCACAACATTGAACTAATTGATCTCAATGGTAAAAATAAAAAGGCACTACCACCCAACCTCATGGTAACCCAAAAAGGGTCCACTCACACCACGCTAAGGAGATAGTATCAAGTCCCAAATAGGATAACAAACTCGAAAGTCAAAACCACCATCTAGGTTTAAGGAATCACTAAAAAAAACTATCTTGAAGGGTACCAAAATACAAGTATCAACTAAACCCAGAGGAAAAATAGACACATAGGAAATATACTTTGGAAGTGAGAAAGTGTCATTGCATGAGCCAACCTTAAGGTTACCTTGATAGCCACTATAGACTCTAGACCCTCTAGCATCTCTTTGCAGCATCAATATCCTTTTGTACAAACAAGGCATACTAACAAGTCAACTCTAAGGTTACCTTGGTAGTCTTTTAATACTATAGAGCCCCTAGTTACTTTCTATGGTACCAATATCTTATTAATTCATTTTAACTCATTTAATGAAACATTATTAGTTATTGAAATAACCTATAGTGTGTTACTCGCCAGCCTCTTGAGGGCCCCTACCTCCATTTCAAGCCACTTCCCAACATGACATATAGATAACATACCCTAAGCTCAGAAAAAGAAAAAGGTCTCAAATGACTATAGACCATACATCGATTCTTAAACATGCAACTAGAAATATATGCAGAACATTACTGATCGAAATAAAAAATAACTTTGATACAAAAATAAATTAAGATGCACTCTGGTTTCGTTAATGATATCAAACAAATCTACAAATATTTGAGAATGGATCTACCAGACATGAAAAAAATAGAAGATTGGAAGATGGAAATATTATTGTGTAAATTAATCATGAGATTTTACTTGAATCTAATGCTAACATGCAAACATGCAATCACATGAAGAACACAAGAAAACCCCTTCTAAAAACTTCCTTTTTTGAAAATCCCTTCTCCAAATCCTAGTCCTTGGAAAATGAGCTCTGTATCTTTGATACAGAGTTCTCCCCTAATTTGGGGCTCTAATTGTGCATTCATGCAAGGGAACTTGCTGATCAATTACTTTTAATATTTTATTATCTTTTACATATTCATGAAAACTTTTTGCAATTTGAAATATCTTTTTTATTCAATTTCTTTTCTTTATTTAATTAATTTATTATATTTTAATTTCATTAAAATAAACTTTCTTAAATTAATGCTTACTCTCTCTTATTAATCTACAAGACATTTTTGATAAAATATTTATTAATTTACTAATAATGTTATTGAGAGCTTATTATTAAAATAAAACTCCTAAACAAATTATTATTAAATTAAATAAATATAAAATGTTAAAAATTAGAACTTTAATAAAAAAAATTAAATTTAATTATTTTATTTAATCACTTATTTAATTAATTAAATATTGAATTTTCTTTATAAGATTCCCATTAAATTAAATCAATAAATCATCTTTTAATTTGATTTAATTATAACAACAAATCATCAGAGATCCAAAAAACCAAATACGACAACTTAACTAAAGACAAGGAATAAAATCAAACTCCAGGGTCAAAGTCACAAATTCATGTCACTTGAAAAATTCAAAAAGGTGAAACTAACTCAAATACTTGTCTTCTTTTCTAGGACAATTAGCTTAGGTTAGGATATGGACTCAAGAATTATCTCCCCACTTAAACCATTGAGATGTCATGATAGGGTACACTCATCCTAGCAACTTAGGGAAGTGGGATACCTAGTATGTAAAATCTACATAAAATCCATGCATGGACAAACATATATATTTCAAATTGAATAGGCAATGATAGGAAGTGGTACATCATGTAGATCTTGAATAGTATGGTGACTACAAATCTATCCCTCAATCATAAAAAAAACATACACATACACCATATACATGCATGTATGGGGTAAGCAACCATAGAACACATATATTTCATTTAACTAACTAATCATCATGAGATAACTGAAATCACTAAATGAGCATACACATATCATTATCAAAAGGAAAAAACATAAACACATGAAGTAACTAAGTAACTCATCACATAAATCAAAGAATAACATCTAATCCAATTTGGTAACCAAGTATTGCTAATCATAAAATATAAACATAAAGTAGACCTAAAAGAATCTGACAATACAAGATCAAAAAGGTTGACTAGGGGTAGGCATTACCTGAACACAATTCACACAAAAATTTTAATGTGGAAACTCAAGTTGGAAAAAAGAACCAATTGTAACTAGTTACTGATTTTTAGTATTCTAAAGTGAGCCCTATTAGGAACCAACTATTTTAATGGTTACAAAACACACTGTTAGGTGTGACAATGTTAAAGGATTTGTTCACCCTATTGAGAGTGGCCTTGTTAGAGCTCTTTAGATAACTCAATCTTGAAATGTCACCTTGTTAGAGGATTTAAAAATAGCTATCAAGCTAACTCAGTTAAGCAATTTTAGATCACTACTACAATGGTTAGAGAGTAATAATGAGATGACCTAATTTATGATGCAACTAAATTGTTGATTATAGATCTCAATTTTGGCTTGTATACTTGATCTTTCCTAATCAAATATATCTTTTTAGCTCAACAAGGATATTCTTCTTATCCTTCTAATTCACTTCCTCTAAGCATCTTCAAATCTTCTATTATGTTCCACCTCATTCAATCCTCAACTTGACCTTATATTTATATCTTTACACAATGTCAAGTCAGCTTGAATAGAACTTAGAATAATTAATATTTATTTCTTCAGCCAATGAGAACCAACAAACAAATTAATTGAACTCAATATACCAAAACAAAAAAATCCTTTGTTAACCGACCCTACTTGGTAGACACTAACTTAGTAATAATTTTCTTGTGTTAACCATGTAAATTCGGTTAACACTACATATTCACAAAGTTCCTTTGGTAATTGAGTGAGCTTAGTTAAAACTGGTTCAATCCAACATTTCTTTCATTAACCAAGTGAGCGTGGTTAACACTCAACTTCTACAAACTTCTCTTTGTTGCCTGAGTGAACTCGGTAGACACTATCTTCTGAAATCAAAAAACTTTAGAATGCTCAATAGACATAGGAAATTATCTCCAATTCCCAAGTGAGCTTACTATACATTGACTAATAATGATATGGCATTTTATGTAACATCAAAGATAATACACAATTAATCAATATTTATATGTCAATATAATACCACTAAAACAATTTCAAATCCCTTATATGTCAATACAAACTTCTTATTAATTTAGATCTTTGTACCACTTGGTTAGAACTAAATATTCACTGTAACTTTGTTAACAAAGAAATCTTGAGATATTAATGTATATTAACCTTTAGTAACTTAGTTGTAGAATGATAAAGTAGTAATAAAATAACATGAACACAAGAGACACCAATGTTTAATATGGAAACTTGATTTGGAAAAACGACAAATGCAACTAGTGATAACTTTTTACTCTTATGATGCAAGCCATGTTAGTAGCCAACCCTATGAAAGGTTACCAAACACACTATTAGGTGTGACCTTGTTAAAGGATTTCAATCGACATGTTAGGAGTGGGTGTTTTAGAGGTCTAGAGACACTTCAATCTAGAAATGACATCTTGTTAGAGGATTTGCAAACTGTCTATTAAGTCAACTCTATTAAGATATTTCTTCACTGCTACAATCATTAGAGACTAACAATGATTAACTTGATTAATGAAGCAACTGATTTAAAAATTTAGATCATTGTTCTAGTTTATCAATTAGATCCTTCCTTATTATAATATTCATTGCAGCTCCCTAGATGTTCCAACCTTATCCAAATATCCTTCTTTATTTGCATTATATCTTCTTCTACAACTTGCATATTTCAATTTGCAACTTGATGTTTCTTACATATGAAACCCAATGTCAATTTATCTTGAATACCCTTGCAAATAAATAATTAGCATCCACCAAGTCAACTTATATAAACCAAATAATAAAAAAAATAATTTTGGTGTAGGTTGGCTCATACTGAAACTAGGTCACTTGGTTACCACTGAATTCCTTGGTAACTGACCTAACTCAGTTTACACTAAAACCATTTGGTAACTGACTTGACTTGATTTACAAAAGAATCCTTCAATCACTGACCTAGTTTAGTTTATAATTGATCATTGACCTTGGCTTATTTTGAACTCATGCTTGGCTAATACTAAAGTCCTCTAAGCTTATTTACTACTGGCAGTGCTTGGTTAGAGTGTAGAATTTTTGTAACATCAATGGCAATATACAATTGAATAATCGTTATCAACAATCTCTCTCTTTGGGATTGATGGAAACATAACATGTCATTATGCAAAGAAATCTTAGAGAAAAAATAATGAGTTATAAATTTTTATAATATCCTTAGTTTGATTTTGATTCTTTATCCATGAGAACTCCCCTTGAGATTCTTCCTCTGACATCTTATCTTTAAACTACATTTGATCAAGTAATCCCTCTTGTTGTTATACAAATTATCCCTCATTGAATATGATATTCGACATGAACATCAATCTCTCCCTTAATGAATATGACATGTTCCAAACTCTCTCTCTTTGACATTACATGAAAAAGACATTTTAAAATGAATTTAAAATGTACCTAATGTACTGATTCATATGCAATGAGCTTTGAAATCTTTTCATCAACTTGATAGATCTTCAATGTGGTTTGGTTGATGCATCATTAATATATCCTCTAGTGAGCATTAGATATGGGAATGACCCCTAACTTACCTCTTAGATATAGTACTACATCTTTAGTTAATGGCTTGGTAAATATTGTTGACATTTTAGTGAATTTTATTTATTAGTGACATAGAAACACTTAATCAAACAACTAAAAACTACCAAGCTTATTGTCTATTTAATAGTGTTAACCAAGTAATTTAGGCTCTATAGAGTTCTGTAGTTGTTACCAAGTACCAAGGACATTATTCAATTTGCACTAACAAGTTTCTACCAAGTTGGTGATTATTAGTGTAAACTGAGCTTCATAATGGTTACTGAGTTTCTCAGTACAAATTGAGTTCTATAATGGTTACCAAGTTTGCAGTTTTAGTAATGTGAATCTAGTGTTAAATGAGATATGCAATGTCAACTAAGTGATTCAATTTATAATGAGCTCGTAGTGATAGTGTTGATCAGGCTACATAGTGTGAATTCAAGTGATTTAGTTTATATATAAAGTTTAATAGTATTCACCTAGTCACCAATGTAGACCAAGTTATGACTGCTTGAAATTGATTGGAATGAGCCAATCTTCTACATCTACCGAGTGCATGACAATGTTGAGTGTTGACAATAGTTTTCAACCATTAGAACCTCCCTAAATGTGTCTTTAGAACCTGAGTACCTATAGTTGGGCTGACTTCAAGTGTAATTTGGTGAAACTTGTATTATGGCCAACTTTGTTGATTTGTCAATTGGATTGTTATATATGTAACGTATTTATTCACATCAAAAATAGCTACCATCAATGTATAAGAGTGTAGAAGTTCAAAGTAAATGGATACAATAGTATAAGGAGTAGTAAAGATTTATCTATCACAGCAAGTTGATCATTATAATCAAAAGAATCTCATTTAGCACATTGGCGCTCAAAATTGTAGCCTAAATTTTGAGCACCATTGAGAAAATTTGAGCACTATAAACACTTTTAAGTGCACATGTACTTGGCTGTATCTTTGAGCCCCAAGAGGTGTTTAATTCTTATAGAACCTTCCTTTTAGTGTGTCCACTTGTTCCATGAAGTTAAATTGAGATTTTGAGCCATCTAGTGAAGTCTTGTTGTAAGCAATTGTTAAATCTGTGTTTTTTCCCAAGTGTCAAATAGCGACAGGAGGCCATGTTTGTGATTGAATATCTCGTACCCAGAAATGTTTTGTAATTTTTTTCTTTGGGAGTACCTAATATTCATATCTAAGAACCTATGTTTTAGATTTTGAGTCATTTTGAGTCCATTTGAATAGGTTTTGAATCCCTCAAAGTTGGCCAGTTACTGTTTTCATGCTTTTGCAATTAATTCATAATTCTGGGAAGCCATATTTGATGAGTTATAACTTTTGACCAGTTGATCGAAATGAAAAAATTCCTTTTGTGTTACATTTTAGATGTTAGAGACTTGTTATGTTTCAAGTTTCAGCTTATGAAAAATTCATTTGATCAGTTTTCAAATGCGATTCCAAACACAATTTTTATCTTTTTACTAGTGTTAGCATTTGCAGATTTGTCAGGACCCCTATTCAACATGTTATAGCTTGAGATCCATGATAGGTGACATCAAATGGATTGTACCTCTTTTTTGTCCTCTAAAAATACTCCAAGTTTGTTAGTTTGCAAGTCATGACGAATCCATGTGCACACTTTTCCAGGTTCATTCCATTTGCAAAAATCGCTTTATGTCATTATTCCCAGTTTGCAAAATCTAAGTAGCTCACTTTGACTGATTGTCTTTTGTGTTCAGTTATTCATCATGAGCCCAAATCAAATATTTATACTCTCCTTATGACAATAAACCAACGCCCTAGTTTTTGTTCTCACAAATATCAATTTACCTAGTTTTCAAAGCCAAATCCAAACCCAGTTTGTTGTTTTCTGACATGTTTTCTTGCAAGATGTTTTGAAAGGTCAACTTTGATAGTGAATATATTTTGACCTTGAATTCATGATGAGACAAGATTCAAAAAGATGTAAGAATGCAAAACAGAGAGTCAGTGTGTCAGTTTTCAGATCTGAATTATCTATTTAGGTCAGTTTTTAAGGCCAGCCAAAGGACCTCCTGGCACAAAATTGACAAGTTGCAAAAAAGGATAAAAAAAAAGTTTTAAGAGTTGTTTCAATAATAGATTTTGTTTACAATTAGTTTGAGATGATTGGTAGATCAGCCTGAGATGTTCAGTTGTTTAGAAACAAAAATCTTTTTAGCCAGACCTACTTGGGGTTTGACTTATCTACATCAGATTGACAAAGATTGTGTGAACATTGAAGTCTTTGAAAGGGAAGTTGTAAACACTCTTTTAAATTAGGCTAAAATAGAACCAGGCTTCACTAGACTTATGTGGTAAAAGTTGGAAGAGTAAAATCCTAATTTTTTCAAAGCATACTATACAAGATTACTTGTGAAGTAGCAAATCACAAAGTTCAATGAGCTATTACAACAACAGGTTGAACTTATGTAGAAGATGAAGGAAAAAAATGGACCTCCTATTTCAAATGGATTACATTCATCACCAATGAAACATACACCCATTGCCAATGAGGTACAATAACTAGCAGTACCAATGCAAAGGATTCACAATATGGGATGTAATTTACTGCCATCAAATCCATCCTTGGTTAATGGTGGAGCTTGTCTACCTAATACTATACAATCTTCTAATGACAACTCACTTTCAAGTAGTGGAAGGATGGAAATTTCATCAAGTGTACCAGTAGTGTTGCATGGCCATTCAGGCATTTCACCGGGAAATGAATTAGCAATCCAATCAGGTCCATGGTTCTCAAACAATGCAAGATTTTCTTATAGTGATGTTGGCAATTCTACAAATACACATGTTTCAGCCATGGACGTTTCTGTCTCTGATTTTAAATCTAACGAGATAGATCAAAAATGTTGAGTGGGTTTTCCTCAAAGACACAAATACAACTAAGCAAGGCAAGGTACCCACACAACATGTTTTGATCAAAAAGAAGGAATTCATGCAATCACAAGCCGAAGTAAAGCCATACAGAGCTATAGCAGGGGCAGTCGGTATTAAAAAATAAGAAGATCCCCATACAACATTAAAGAAGACATCCAAAGAAGTTGTCTCACGCCAAAATGCTAGTAACCCACATGAGGAAAAGAAGATATGTTTGAACAGCAAGAAAAAGACCACAAAGAGGTTGTAGCTAAGAAGAATACACCCATCGCCAAACAAAAGAAGATGAAGAGAGGAAATTAGCTACAAGAAACACAAAAGAAGCTCATGAAATTGAAAAAGCAGACAGAAAGCCATTGTTGGAACACCATCAAATGCTGATAGGAACATCAGAGGCTCCATGTTTTCAAAGGGGAGTTCCATGGCATTAGAAAAAAATGCAGTAAAGGAAAGAAAAGCTATCCATTTAAAAAGAAAATGTAGTCAAAGCTTCCACATTTGATAAAGAAAGGAAGAACGCATGCACTAAAAGACAAGATATCATGCACATAGAGAGCCAACGCAGTGAAGAGGCCACTATCCATGCATGATAAAAGGCAAAACCTACAAGAAGTAATATGCAGATTAAAGCGGAGCAACCTGGCCATTCTTCAATGCATTGAGGAGAAAAAAAAAGAACAAATCCATAGAAAAATAAAAGAACCCACGCCTGGAGATAAAATTGAGCTCCTCATAGAGCTTTTTATCCCACATTGGTGGGGTGACATTTTTAAAACTCTTTAAATACAAAAGAAACCATATTAGAAGTGTCCAAAAGAAAAGAGCCTTTTGGGAAGGCTATGGTTGTGGAGGGCCCCATGGATGACGTGAGTTGGATGAAGAAGCATAAATTTTGAAGGAGCGCACAAATAAAGAATTGATGACATCAGCTATAGATGACTGGAAAGGGTTGAAGAATTTGGCTAGTCACTACCTCTCTAGCCAGAAGATCCAAGGAAATCTGGCTAGTGAGGTAGCAAGTTTCCAAAAAAACCTTCAAAATTTGGCGAGATTCAAAATGCTACATGGGTTCCACCTGTAGTGCGAGCAATGAATCAGATCATTCCAAGTGGCAGCAAATAGGAGGTGGTGTGGCAAGTTCAAATAGTTGAATGAGATCATGCCACGTGGCACATCCAGTGGTCCTAGCTATCTTGCCAAGGAGAAGTTGTTCACGCGATAACATGGTGACCAGGCGAGGGTCGATGAGGTGATGACATGTGGTAGTGGGTCCCATGTTCAATAACATGGCAAATGCAATGAGCAGGAAAACCAAGAGATGACATGTGGCATTCATATCAGGTGTCCAATCAGGAAGCACCATGTGGCACTGGTCAAACCTAGTTTGACCTCAAATTTAGAGAGGTGAAGAGAAAATTAGTAAATAATAAAAATATTTTTTTTATTTTTTCTTTCCAAACTACAGTGTGAATGAATTTTTTAATCAAAAGGGGCTTTAATATGAAGTTTGAACCTTAGAGCATTTTTAAAATTTTCAAAATTTAAAATTAAAGAAGTTGCAGAGCTGAGTGTTCTATTAGGGGAGCATTTTCCAAATTGAGATTCTGGGCATTTTTAGAAGGCAAAATATGCAATATTTTATATCGTCAGAATCGTGAGAATCTGAATTTTTTTGATTCTATGGTTAGTTTTTGCACATGTAGAAATATATTTTAGCTAGGTGAGGTATTCTCTTAGGTTTCCTTTTTGTAACTGCATTTAGGTATCAAAGTTCAAAACTGATTTCTAATGAGGTGATGACCTGAGTATGGTTAAAGGCTAGTAAAGACTCAGTTTGGGTCAATTTTTGATCACATTCACTCAGTAAAAATCAAATTTTACCAAGCATTTCAATGAAGTTTTCAGATATTTTGAATGACTCAACAAGTTGTCATCATTGAACAAGGATATTTGCAAATCAGTAACAAGTAATGATGAAAACAAAATTTGATCAATGTGTGGAAAGAGGAGAGAGGTTTTTTAGTTGCAAGAGATTGAATTTCAAGTGGATAGGTGGCAATTGCATAATAGATCTAGGAATTCTTTCTTGTCTATATGTTTCTATCTTTCATTTATTGTAAGGGTTCTAGTTTTTTCACTGAGAAACCAATTGGTTCCAGTCTTTGGAGAAAGACTAGTCATTACTGAGATACCAAGTTTTGGATCCAATTTTGATGTGTTCCCATACTGTGATACCACATACTTTTTTAGCAAATTTTTCTTGTGTGAAGAGTAGTAGGAAAGATAATACAACAAGTTCTAATGTGTTACATGTTTTTCATGTTTTGATTTCATGCATATGAATGTATTGTTTCTAGGAAATTAATACAAAGAACAACAGATTGATTGAGTTTCAGTTGAATCTTGTCTCCATTCTCAGTGAGTTGTAATGTTTTATGACCTTTGAACAAAGAGCCTAGTTCATAGTTGTAGTCCTTTAAGGTTGTACGTTGTTTCATTTTTGCTAATAATTCAAGGGTTGCAGGTTTGTTGAGAAGGATATCATGTAAGAATGAGGTTTGGATTGAGCATCGATGTTTATTTACAAGGTAAATAGATAGATCATTTATCTAAATATATACATAAGTATCAGATATCCATGTGTATGCATTTGATTTATATATTTGCCTAATGGATTAGGCACTAGTCAGCTATAGGATCATTAAAGTCTTACTGTTACATATCTGAGAGTTTGTTTAATTCAACATTATTAATCAAATGATCTTTACATTTTATGTTGAAGAGCTATAATAGAATGCCCTCACATAGCTCCTGAGATTCATAGATCTACATTTAGCTACTGTAGATTAACTTTATTTCATGAGTTATTAGGAGAAATAAGGGTAAAATTTTCTTAATAGATTCAGGGATATGCTTTTGCACTGGTACGATATCAATTGAATCTGAGGTCCACCCGCCTAGGTTTAGCAGAGCCTGAAGTAGAAGAAGGGTTATGCCTTATAGTTGGCCCTATTTCTGAAATGATATGTTGAGAATGGGAATTAGCTGCCCCTAGATATGTCATATTCTCATGGGGATAATTGAAAACCTTCCAGTGTTTTCAAACACCAACACAACAAATCAAGTTGTAGATCAAAGATTATCTGCTGGTTCATCTTGACAAGTGGAATAGTTAAATCCTTTCACATGGTAGACTTAATAGTATTTTGTAAATCTCTTTATCCAGTGCATACTTCATTTTATGTTTGTAAATCCTTTTGCAAGGTAGACCTAGCAGTCCTTATTGCTCCTAATAGGGTAGATCATCAAAAGTGATCATTGTAAGCCTTAACATGTTGCTTTATACTATAGTACTAAAGCTTTTGGGTATCATCCCCACCCTAATTTTACTTTCTATTTAGAAGGTTTCTAGGTCACCATATTGTTAATCAAACTATTATGAATGTTTTAATGCTTTCACTTTTTTGTGCATCCAGTTAGATCAGAATATTCATGAAGGATTAACTAGTAAATAAAGGTTAGATTTTAATAATTATAGATTCACCCTCCTCTCTCAGTAACTTAACCTATCATATATTTCCAACAATTGGTATTAGATCTTTGTGGTTCTTAGAGAATAATTTTAATAGCTTGACCAAAGATCAAAGGCTATGGAGGTATTCATACTTGATAAGGCTATTGACAATGAAAAGCTAATTTGGAATGTGCTATTGGGAAACTCAAGAAAGAAATGGACCAACTCTCTTAGTCCTTGAAAAGAAGAAAAAGATCTTGCAATGCAAATAATAAAAAACTCTATATTAATGAAATAATTAAAGACATTCATTCAAAAAGTAATTCAGATGAAGCTAATAAGACAATTAGAGGACTATTAGAAAATAATGACACACTTCAAGAAGAAGTAAGAAAGCTAAAAAGAGAGAAATAAATTTGGTTAGTAAGACTATATGAAGTCATGGAATAGAAAAATAAGATGAAAGAAGAGTTAGAAGAAAAAATAATGAAATTCAACACCTATAACTTCAATAGGTAGACCTCATTAATCAGCTTACTAATGAAAATGAAGCAATCATGAATTTAAGATCAAAGAATAAAAGATTGCGTAATGATCTAAACATGAAAGGACAAACCAATGAGAGAATGATGAAATATCAAGTAGACATGGTTCAACTAAATGAGAAAATCCAATACAGAGAAAACAACAAAGTAAGACCTAGATATATAGAAGAAGGTGAATCATCTAAGCAAGGAGCTAAAAGAATCAAAGTCCTACTTGTGGCCACTCTCGAAAGTTAGGTCATACATCAAACAAATTTTTGAGTAATGACAGAGCTAAATTCAATGTAAAATGCCACAATTGCAATAAACATGGTCATCAAGATAATGAATGCAAAGAGAAACTTGAACTTGAGGGAAAATTTCACAAATGCAAGAAGCATGGGCACAAATCTTCTAAATGCAAAACTAAGATATTCAATCTAGTAGATAGATTGTAAAATCTATATTTGGTTGGGACTACATCACTTGTTGTAGATGTCATTACTATGGAAAATTTGGACACATTAGAATAAACTATGTAAAACATCACATGAGGACAAGAGATAGCACTAAAAGATGTTTCATTTATATAGAACTGGTCATCTTGCCAAGAATTGTATTAACACTAGAAGAATTGGAGACGAAAAGAAAGCCACATTAGAAAGCAAATGAGAAAGTAGCGGATTCCTAAATCTTCTAAGAATGCAAGTCCCAACAATGAAGCACATGTCAGTCAAGAATTTCTACTTGATCTCCTACTAAGATAATTAGAACTAAGATTCTAAAGTAGACATCTTACATTAGCTCTAGTCATCTAGAAAAAAAATCCATATCAACATTCAAGATGTAAAGTGATCACCAAGTGTTTGAAGGAATTTTTAATATTACCAAAGGAGGTTAGGTTGCAAGACCCTACTGAGCAAGGTTGAGAGTAACTAAGTTGTGATGTGGACACCAAGTCATGAATGATCCTACCAAGAAAATTCATGCACGCGAACTGGAAGATAGTCTATCATCAACCAAGAGAACATACCAAGCACTTATAGCAATTGAAAGATGAAATTTGCTAAAAAGTGGAAAATCAAATTCCTTTTTTATTGTGAATTTTCAAAATCTATTTGCATAGAAAAATTTCTATGCATCAAAGTAATCTATGTGAGTCATTGTTGAAATTTTCTACATTTTTTAGAACCTTACCAAGTGATGGCATCCTCCAAAAGCAAGACAAAGAAGGGGTCTGAGATGCTAGTCCAAGGGGTCAAATGGAAAGCACTACATTTCAAGCTTAGTCTATTTGTTGGGGAAACCCTTGATCCCACCAAAGTTCAATCTTAAATTCCATCAAAGTTACTGTTGATAAATGATATCTACTTACATTTTTGATGTTTTATCCAAGACATAGGAACCCTAGAAATGGATGAAACTTTGGAGAAGTTGTGTGTGAATGGTGTGTTAATACCAGAGCATCAACACCTGGAAGAAAAGGGTTTGACCAACATTCCACACATGCCCTAAGATTTTTAGATAAAATGGAACAACCTATGGGTAGTTATGGTTCAAACAACCTATTTTTATAACAATGAAAATGATTCATTGGATCATAAGACTTCTAATGTTAATGAAGGAAAAAACTACCAAAACCCTAAGTCGGGTGGGATTGGAGAAGAAAACCCTTACCAAATGGGATGCAAGGGGTATGAATATCAATTGTGTTACTGATATTGAGCTGAAATTTGGAATTCATATAATTTCACACAAGATATAAAACTCCAATCAACTCAGTTGTGTATCATGTGAAGCTGTGTAGCTCACTTTAAGAGTGGTCAAGAACAATATGTCCTTTGATCTTGCCAAGTTGAGGTTGAAGTAATTCAAAAAAAAGTATGTAAAACATAAGGAAATCAAAGAATAACCCTTGTAAGATTAGTTCACTTTTAACCTATTTATTTTTCTTTGTGCAAAGTTTTTTTCCCATCCAAACATAAAGTTGTATGGAGAAAAAATGTACCTATTCTTTATCAAATCAATGAGTATATAACATAAATGGGAGAAAATTATTTTAGTATCATAGACAACTAATTTGATGCATTCAAGGATAACATGAATAATAGATTCAAGATACCAAAAAAACTTGTAAAATACTACAAGGATGATATTTGTTTTATGGTATATTGAGACAATATGTATACACAAGTAGGCAAATAAAAAATTGTATGGGTCAAGCCCCTAGGTTATGAGGTTAATATAGATGGCACTAGGGATATTATTGAGACATTGTTAAATGAACCTATTGATCCAAAGGCTAAATCAAGAATTTAATTATAGATAAAACTCCCTTAGGATATCAACAAAAGTAAGAAAAGGATAGCAAAATTGAAATAGACCAATTCCACTCTCTTGTTGATAGAAGGTAAGGGAGATGACATAGAAGAAGATGATGTAGAAGATGAAGAAAAATAAGAAGAAGAAGAAGAGGGAGTCAAAAAGAAAGGTAAGGTTATTATAACCAAACCTTCCAAGACATTCACTATAGTATTTACAAGAAGATCATCTAGGAAGAAAGTAAAATTGGGTGAAGAAGCAAAAGATGTGATTTTAAAATGGCCTACAACCATATTTTAAGAGAAACTAAAAGAAATTGATTATAGAGCTAGCATGGAAAACATTAAAACATTGAGGTATGAAACTATAACTATATAAGAGAAAAATAAAGTTGAAGACATGGTTATGTATAAAATAAGTAAATGGAAATATTCTCTAGACCAACTTGCATAATAGATTCCCAATGAATTAGTGAAGAAAATTAAGCCAAGATGGGAACATGCCAAGAAAACTGCAAAAGATATATATGAGAAGACCCTAAGGCAACTCATGTCAAGCTTAAGGGATAAGGAAGTTAAAGAATCCATCAAGAAGGATGAAGAAAAACTTACAATGAAATTCAACACTTGTTTGATATTCATCAATGACATTGAACATGTGGTAAGGAATGCCACTAGCACATGGAAGAATATTTACAATCTTCATAAGTAGAGTGATTTCATGGTTCATGTCAATGATAAGGATGATGATGAAGATGACAAGGAAGATGAACAAGATGATGAAGAAGAAACCAATGATGAGAATAAAGATGATTTGGAACAAGAAAATGAAGCTAGTGAGGAGAATCTCCCTGTGATTTAGAGTATTGAAGAGACTGACACTAGGAAAATTATAGTGGCAATTATTGCCTCACTTCCTCACTCTCTGAGAAAAGCTTAAAAGACATCTAGCTTAGAGAAAGCTATTGTCAAGTTGGTTGTCTCAAACACTACAAATCTAAGCACTCAACTAATATGTGCACCTATTCAGCTTAATACTTCATTGAATTAAGTGACCATCACTTCATCTATTGAGCAGTCAGTACTTCCTCCTCCATTAATTTTGGTCACTCAACATCAAGGTATTTCTTCAATTAGTACAACATATACTTTTATTGAGAGTCCTTCTATTTCTACCATTGTTACTATCCCAGGCATGCAAATAATAAGTATTAAGATAGTTGAGAGAAAGCCTCAATTGAGTACAAAAGTTTCTAGCAAAGGCAAAGAAAAGGAAGAAGATGTTAATCTTGATGAGGATATAGTTATCCCAAATTGGGGTATCCTTAATCTAAATTCTAATTAGATGGATATAGTAGGAGAACTTCTAAAAAAGAAAGCTAAGCATCAAAGGATTAGAGAAGAAAGGAATAGAGAGCAACAAGTTCTTGAAGATGCAAAGAACAATCATACATCTAAGAACTCAACATTGAGGTTGACACTTCTTAACCTATTTTGGCTTAGATAGAAAAAGTGGTCTAGAAATTTAGTGAAGATTTGAATGGACAAGAAAAATTATTGTAGAGAGTAGAGAAGAAATTTGAAATTAAAGTATTGGAGCTAATTGCACAAAAGATTGCTATATACCAAGTAGTCTTATCTACTATTTTTAGCTCATTGTAAACCTCTACCAAAAATGTCATTTCTCTATTTGGTAAACTCTATGATACATCTATTTTCACACAAGAAATCAAAGAAAAACTCTCCAAGATTGATGAAGATTTGAAGACAAGTGCACATTATTTGTTACTTGATCTGAGCTACAGCTCTTCTCACAACACAAAGATCAGATTTCTAACTAATATGCAAGTATAATTTCTAAGGGAAGAAGTCGAGATAAGATGTACACTTGTAGATATACAAGGCATGATTCTTCCTTATATGGATGCACTTCAAAAACATATTGCACATGCTAAAACTCTCAACCATGATAACAAATCCTCCATTGTTGATCACAAGAAAAGTGTTGCAAGAAAAATGGGACAAGACAATGTTACTAATTCTAAAGGTACATTCTAATTTCTTGTCACATTTTGGCATAACTATATAAAATACACCTTTGACATTTATGTCAAAAAGGGGAGAAGATGTGTATAACATGTACATCATATTGTAAAAGAGAGAGAAGATGAGAAGATGTATATAATGTAAAGTATATTGAATATATATGTATGGGGGAGAACAATCATATTATATACATGTACAGATATTAATACATACATATCTTATAAAAGCAATTTTTAAAAAAAATCTCAAAAATAGAGTATGGCACCAAGTTAAAGACACAAGATGAAGACTTAAGATCATTTGAAACTTTCTAATAATTTAATTTTGATTGATAAGTGTTTTTATCACTAATGCCAAAGGGGGAGAATGTTGACATTTCAGTCAAGTTTATTTATTAGTGACACACACATTTAATCAAACAACTAACAACTACTAAGCTTATTGTACAATTAATAGTTTTAACCAAATAATTTAGGCTCTACTGAGTTCTACAGTTACTAATGCATACTAGGGACATCATTCAGTTTGCACTAAGCAGTTTCTACCAAGTTGGTGATTACCATGGTAAATCAAACTTCATAGTGCTTATGAAGTTTCTCAGTGCAAATAAAGTTCTAGAGTGGCCACTGAGATCACATTTTTAGTGATTTTAATCTATTTTTGATAGATCTATATAATTTGATGCAGGAGCATCCAGAGGTATAAGGGCAATCTTGTGTCACCACAAAAAATGTACTTAGACTTAGTTTCTATTCCATGTGTTTTCATTTCTGGATACCCATTTGGGTCAAATAAAGGTTCCAACTCTCACAATTCCACTATTAGAATTTTGGGTTAGAGTCTTTAACCACCTTGGGATATGTGTAAATGCCAAAAAAATAGGAGTATGTAATTGAGCCATCATTTTAGTGAACTAGAAGGTGTAAATTGGTTGGATGAATTTAATTGTAATTTAGAGCATTCTAGAAAAACAATCAGGTCAAAGGGCCCCACGGTTTGAAAGTTATCATAGTTTTTTGATTTTTGGAGACCTCTTAAGAATGCTTCAAAGTTAGGTTAGGAGCATTAAATGACCTTGAATAGGGCCAAAAAATGAAGGATGAGTGAAACTCCTCCATAGGGCTGTAGAGCACTTTGAGAGCTTTTTGAAAATGTAAACAATTTGTCAATCATAACTATAGTTCAAAAGTTATGCCTCCCAAAAGTTTGGTTATCGTTTTTGGATTCTTCTAATTTTGTTTCAACTTCTAATGCAACTTTTGGAGCCTTCTATTTGGTTGGTGGATGCTATCTAGCACTTTCTAGAATGTATTCCTAATCCTTAACCCTTTAGGGTCTATTTAAGAACATTTCTAGCATTGTAAAAGGCAGTTCGGAGTGGAGTTTGCGAGAAGGTACCAGGAGAAGAATTTATATCCAAATTTATGCTATTGTAAGCCCATAGGGCATGTTTTGGAGTCTATTTCTCTACACTAAGTGTACTAGCATACTTTCATAGTTAATAAAATTTTACCTTTCCTATTGTGTCCATTCTGTGCTTGGGTTGTGTCCCCATCATAATTTCAACCAAGTGATTTAGTTTATAATGAGCTCATAGTGATAGTGTTGATTGAGCTATGAAGTGTGAATCAAGTGATTCAATTTATATGCCAAGTTTCATAGTATTCACTAAATCACTAGTGTTTATCAAGTTTTGAAAACTTGAAAGTGATTAATATGAGCCAAGTTTCTATGTCTACCAAGTGCATGATGATACCGAGGGTTAACAATGGTTGTCGAGCATTAGAATGTCACCAATTTTATTTTTAGAACTAGAGTACCTGTAGGTTGTCTGACTTTGTGTATTTTGGTGAAACTTGTATTGTAGCTTACTTTATTGATTTGCAAATTGAATTAGTATATATGTAATGTATTGATTCACATCCAAAAGTGGTAACATCAAAGTATAAAAGTGAAAAAGTGAAAAGTAAAAGGCTATAGTAGTATAAGGAGTAGAAAATATTTAATTATCAAAGCAAGGTGGTCATTACACTTAAAGGAATCTCATCCAACAAATCAAGTTGCAAATCAGAGATCATCCACTAGTTTATCCTAGTAGGTGGAACACTTAAATCCTTTCATAAGGTAGACTTAATAGTCTTTCGTAAATCTCTGTACCAAGTGAATATTTCATTGGTTATTTGTAAGTCCTTTTGGAAGGTGGACCTGGTAGTCTTTATTGCTCCTAACCAGGTAGATCATCAAAAGTGATCATTGTAAGCTTTAATAGACCAACTTTTTAATACAGTACTAAAGATTGTAGATATTATCCCCATCCCAATTTTACTTTCTATTTGGAAGGCTTTTGGGTCAGCATATTGTGAGTCAAAGTGTTATGAATGTTGACATTATAGTCAAGTTTGTTATTAGTGACACATACTTATTCAAATAGATAATATCTATTGAGCTTATTGTATAGTTAACAATATTAACCAAGTATTTCAGACTCTACTAAGTTCTATAGTTGCTACTGAGTTCAAGGAATAGTATTCAATTTACTCTGAGTAGTTTCTAGCAAGATGGTGATCATCAATGTAAATTGAGCTTCTTAGTGTTTATCGAGTGTCTTAAGGCAAACTGAGTTGTGTAGTACTTACTAAGTTCATAGATACAATGATGTGAATCTGGTGTTGACCAAGCCACTCAATGTTAACCAAGTGATTTAGTTTATACCAATCTTGTACTAATAAAATTTACCAAGCCACTCAATGTTAACCAAGTGATTTAGTTTACTTTGAGCTTGTAGTGATAGCATTGACTAAGCTATGCAGTGTGAATCAAGTGATTTAGTTTATATACCAAGTTTTATAGTATTCACTGAGTCACCATTATAGACTAACTTTAGACTACTTGGAATTGATTAGTATGGACCAAGGTTCTACATCTACTAAAGGCATGATGATGTTGAACATTGATAGTGGATACTAAGTATCAAAATCTCACTGAGTTAGTCTTTAGAACCCAAGTTTGTGTATTTTGTGTAAACTTGTATTGTAGCCAACTTTGTTAATTTGAAAATTGTATTGGTATATATATAATGTATTGTATCACATCTAAAGAGATAAAAATATATGATACATAATAAGTAGAGAAGAGTAGAAGTGTGAAATACAAAGGCTATAATAGTATAAGGAGTAGCAGAGATTTATCTATCATAGCAAGGTGATCATTATACTCAAAGGAATCTCATTTAGCAAACCAAGTTGTAGATAGGAGATCCACCACTATTTCATCATAACATGTGGATTAGTTAAATCTTTTCACAAGGTAGACTTAACAGTCTTTTATAAATCTCTTTACCAATTGCATACTTTATTGTATGTTTGTAAATCCTTTTGCAAGGTAAACCTAGTAGATCTTATTGCTTGTAGTAGGGAATATTGTCACAAGTTATCATTATAAGTCTTAATAGGCCAAATTTATATTGTAGTACTAAATCTTGTGGGTATCATCTACACCCCATTTTTACTTTCTATTTGGAGGGTTTCTAGGTCACTATATTGTTGTTAGAAATAATAAAGACTAGCTAGGTTATTGAGAGGGGAGGGGTGAATCAGTAACCTCAAAATTTTTAACAAATTCAACACTTAACAACATAATCAATTCACCATTAATTGATCTAATCTACTACATGCATGAGAAAATGAAAGATAAACATTCATGACACATGAACACAATATTTGGTGACCCAGAAACCTTCCAAATAGAAAGTAAAACTAGGGTGGGGATGATACCCACAAAAATTCAATACTACAATATAAAGTTGACCTGTTAAGTCTTAAAATGATCACTTCTGATGATCTTCCCTAATAGGAGCAATTACGACTACTAGGTCCACCTTCTTAGAGGTTTTACAAACATACAATGAAGTATGCACTCTGCTAGGAGATTTAGAGAAAAGAGTGTTAAGTCTACCTTGTTAAAAGATTTAACTATGATTCACCTGTTAGGATGAAATAATAGATCTAACTTACAACATAATTGTTTATTAGATACTTGAAATACTAATCACCTCTTTTTGATAGATGTAACTTGACTACTCCTTATTTGACCTTGCTAAATACTCTACTCTGCCACTAATTCACATTCACTCTTCAGAAAACATTATCATATCATCATGCTTGGGTATGATAAAATACATTACATATATACCATCCTAATTCTAATAATTACAACATCGACCAATACACAAGTTAAAACCAATATTACTGAGTTGGCCTAAATGTACAAACTTGGGTTTTGAATAGCTGACTTGGTGACCTTCTAATACTCGTCATCCATTGCATTACTTGGCATCATCATGCATTTGGTAGAAGTAGAGGCACAGTCCATACTAATAACTCAACATAGCTTCAAACTCGGTGAACATTGGAGACTCAGTGGATATAGTGTAACTCAGTAGAAACTGAATACCATGTTTACCTTGCTTGCACTTGGTAAAAACTGCTGATCTCATTACTTGGTTGATACTAACTTCCCATCACAGGAACTGATGGCTCACTAAATACTACAAAACTTGATAAAAACTAAACTACTTGGTATCATATAGGAATTTGACCTTTATGTGATGTGCAGAGCTTGAACTGGGGTCAAGCTACAACTTTTGGGCACTAGCCTTTAGGTCCTCATCAATTTTATTCAATTTTCCTTTGATTTCCTTAGTATACTCAGTAAAATCACATAGCTTGGAAAAAAGAGATGTTAAATTTGTAAAAGAATTTTTAAGATTGGCCAAAATTGAGGAAAGCTCCACCTGATGAATAGGAATGTGTTGAGCAATGTGCTCAAGCACTTTATTGTCAAACTTTTTCTCAACTTTTTCTATCAACTTTTCTTGACTAGTAGAGTCCTCATTGAATTTATTCACTACTTCCTCTAACTATAAAAAAATGTGTTGAGATGAATCAACATCTATGCCTATAGCCTCTATCAAAATATTCTTTTCACTTTCTATGATGTTGAATTCTCTGGCCCTTTCCTCTCTTAACTACTTCTGTCTGGCTTTCTGTTCCAAAAGTTGGCTAACAAATCTCATTTGTTCCACAGTAGTATTATCAAAATACAACTTAGAAATTTCAATTTCCTTGTTCAAGTCAATATTTTCATCAATTTCTTTTTCAATAATCAAAAGTTTAAGTGATGTCCTTGGTTCTACTTCTGATATTACTGCTTTGGACTTAGAAATAGAAATAATGGTAGAAATAGTAGGGCTTTCTATGAAAACTTGTACAGGGCCTACTGAAGGAATACTAACTAGAGTTCTAAGAGAATACAAAATTGATGTGCTACCCAAAATTGAAGTAAATATAGGAGTACATATAATAGGAGCATTGATAGAAGTATTTATAATAGCATGCAAAATTGAAGTTGACAAATTGTAGAACTTGATGTTATACTCAATGCTAATCTCAAACTTTTGAGCTGAAGAAGAGAAGGGTTGTAGCTCAGAAGATGAAGTGGTACACACTTCCATTAGTGATACCTGAAGCTGAGAGGGAGCAAAGAGTGATTGAGAAAATGATGTATCTATTGTGGTTGCAATCACACTTGTTGAAGTTGTCTCCATTCTAGATGAGGAAGGGAGGCTATAACTTCTACAACTATCCTAACTACATCATTTTCTTCTTTTCCTTCCTTATCTTCCTCTTTGGCTTCTTACTCTTTCTCTTCTTCACCATCCTTCATCAATTCTTGATAATCGTTAGCATCAATAGTGACACAAGGTGTATTATCTTCTTCATTGTCTTCATCCTTGTCACTATCATCATCATTTATTTCCATTGGATCCTCACTAGATTTGTGCAAATGATAAACATTTTTCTAGATAGCTATAGCATCTTTAACTACATAACCAATATCTTTGACCAAAATCAAACAACTATGAAATCTAATCATCATTTTACCTTCATTTACCTTCATTTCTTCCTTAACCTCAACATTGGTAAAATTCAGTAGCAATTGTCTCAAAGATTTCTCATATATATCCATATATATCCTTTGCTATTTGCACAACTAATTGCCATCTATGTTTCAACCTTGCATATATATCATTTTCTCATACTTGCATATGATACAATAAATTAAATATATACCATCCCAATCCTCATAATTACAAGGTCAGCCAATACACAAGTTAACACCAATATTACTGAGTTAGCCCAAATGTACAAAATCAGGTTTTAAATAGCTAATTTGGTGACCTTTTGATACTCAGTGTCTAGTGCATTACTCAACATCATGATGCATTTGGTAGAAATAGAGGCACGGTCCATACTAATCATTCAACATAGCTTTAAACTCGGTGAACATTAGAGACTCAGTGGATATAGTGTAACTCGGTGGAAACTAAATACCATGTTTACCTTTCTTGCACTTAGTAAACACTACTCATTCCATTACTCTGTTGACACTAGCTTCACATCATAGGAACTAATGACTTAGTAAATACTATGAAGCTCAGTAACAATTGAACTACTAGGTGATAACTACTAGACTTCACACTACCTATTTTCACTTGGTAACTTTTGGAATGCTTGGTGTGAACTATGAAACCTAGTAACCACTGAATTGCTTGACAAACATTAGAGACTGTAAAATGAACTCACTAACCGTATAGAATTATGAATAAGTGTTGTCGCTAGTGAAAAACATAACTTAATGCAAAAAGTTGTGTGTCAAAGTGTTTTAATGCTTTCAATTTTTCATGTACGCAATTTGATCATAATTCACATGAAGAATTAATTGGTGAAATAAAGGATTAAATTTTATTAGTTGTTGATTCACCCCTCCCCTTTTAGTAACTTAGCCTATCATATGTTTCCAATAATTGGTATCAGAGCTTCATGGTTCTTAGGAAATTAGTTTAACAAATTGAGCAAAAGATTAGAGGCTATGGAGTTATTTAGACTTGAGAAAGATATTGATAATGAAAAGCTAGATTTGGAATTGGCTTTTGCCCAACTCAAGAAAGCAAAGAAGTAACTCTCTCAATCCTTGAAAAGAAGAAAAGAACTTGTAGTATAGATGAATGACCAACTCTACATTGTAGAAAGAATTGAAGACATCCACTTAGAAAGAAATTTAGATGAAGTAAATGAGGCAATCAAATAAATATTAGAAAATAATGGTACACTTCAGGGAGAAGTAAGAAAGCTAAGAATACAACAAGAAATTTAGTCAGTAAGATTGTGTGAAGTCATCAAAGAGAAAAATAAGATAAAAGAAGATATAGAAGGAAAGAACAATGAAAGTCAACACCTATCCCTTCAGTATGTAGTCTAGAAGGAAAGAACAATGAAATTCAACACCTATCCCTTCAGTATGCAGTCTTCATTAATCATCTCACCAATGTAAATGAAGAAATCATAAATCTAAGATTAGAGAATGAAAGATTGTACAATGATCTTAAAATTGAAAGGCAAACCAATGAAATGATGGTGAAATCTCAAGTAGAGATAGATCAACCAAATGAGAAAATCTAATACAGATAGAAAGGAAAAGCAAGAATTGGATATACAAGAGAAGGTGAATAATGCAAGCAAGGAGCTCAAAAGAATCATAAACCTACTTGTAGTCACTATGGTAAGATAGCTCATATATCAAACAAATGTTGGAGCAATTGGAAAGCTAAATTCAATGGAAAATGCTATAATTACAATCAGCATAGTCATAGAGCTAATGAATGCAAAGAGAAACTTAAGTTTGAAGGTAAATGTCACAAATGCAAGAAGCATGGGCACAAATCCTTAGAATACAAAACTAAGATATTGAACCTAGTAGAATGGAGAAGTTTTTGGTTGGGACTATAACACTTGGTGTAAATGTCATTACTATGGAAAATTTGGACACATTGGAATGAATTGTGTAAAGCATCACATGAAGACAAGAGACACTACCAGAAGATGTTTCATTTGTACTAGAATAATTGAAGATGAAAGCAAAGTGGAAGATAGTCTATCATTTGAGTAAGCAATCACACCAGGAATTTATGAAAATTGAAAGGAAAAATTTGATATAAATGCAAAACTGGATTCATTTATCACCAAAATTTTTTAAGAGCTATTTGTGCAGAGCAATTTTAGTGCATTTGAGTGATCTATGTGAAATACTGTTGAAATTTTTTGTGTCTTTACAAACCCTACTAACAAAATGGCATCTTCTAGAAGCAAGACTAAGAAAGGGTCAAAAATGTTGGTTCAAGGCATGGAATGGAAAGCACCAAATTTTAAGCTTAGTCTAGCAGTTATAGAAACCCTAAATCCAACTAGAGCACAATCACAGATTCCATCCAAGGTACTATTGATTAATGATATTTGTTTTATTTTTTGATGTGCTATTTAAGATATTGGAACTATGAAAATGGATGAAACCTTGCAGAAGCTATGTGTGAATGGCGTGTTAAAAGTAGAGCATGAACACCTTGAAGGTAATGGTTTGATTCACATTCGTCACATGCCATGAGACTTTAAAATTAAATGGATAAGGTTTATCCTCATCTGTGTGCATAATGGATAGTTTTATTGGAGTAACCTATTTTGATAATGAAGAAAATGATTCATAGGATCATAGGTCTTTCGATGCTAACCAAGGAAAAAATGACAAAAACCCTAAGTCAAGTTGAGCTCGAAAAGAAAACCCTTGCTGAGTGGGATGGAAGGGGAATGAAGATCAATTGTATCAAAAATATGGAATTTATTTTTAGGGCACATATCATTGCACATAAGATATACAGCTTGAGTAGACTCAATAGTATATCACGTGAAGCAATGAATCTTGTGTGCAAAGTGGTCAAGAATAATATGTCATTTGACCTTGCCAAGTTGAGGTTGAATCAGCTCAACAAAAACATGGAGAGCATCAAAACTTCAAAGAAAAATCCTTGTAAGTTTGGTTTACTCTTAACTTGTTTATTTTTCTTTGTGCAAAATTTCTTCCCATCAAAATGTATAGTTGTATGGAGGAAAGATGTACATGTTCTCTACCAAATATATGAATATATAGTAGAAATGGGAGAAAACTATGTCAGTATAATGGATAACTATTTTGATGCATTTAAGGACAAGATGAATAAAAAAATTAGAATTCCTAAGAAACTTTTTGAAGATTACAAAGATGATATTTGTTTCATGGTTGATTGTGATAAAGTGTATATACAAGTAGCAAGACCAATAATTGTATGAGTCAAGCCTCTAGGTTATGAGGTTAATATTAATGAAACTAAAGATATCATTAAAGTTCTATTAAATGAAATTTTTCACCCAAAGGTTGTATATTTTTGCACATATGATGAAGAAAAAGAAATAATAAAATTGGAGATAAAACTCCCTTAGGTGGTCAACAAAGGGAAGAAGAGGATAGAAAAATTGAAACAATCTAGCACCATTCTCCTATTAACAGAAGGTAAAGGAGATGTCATTGAAGATGATGATGTAGAAGATGAAGAAAAGTAAAAAGAAGGTGAACGCACAAATAAGAAGGGTAAGGTTATTATAACCAAACCTACCAAATCATCTACTGTAGTGTTCACAAGGAGGACATCTAGGAAGAAACTAAAGATGGTTGAAGAAGTAGAGGATATAATTTTCAAGAAGTCACCACCTATCTTTTAAGAAAGGTTAAAATAAATAAATTCGAGAGCCAAAATAAAAAACTTTAGATCATTGAAGTATGGAATCAAGCCTATAGAAAAGAAGCAACAAGTTGAAGACATGATAATGTCTAAGATGGGCAAATGAAAATATTCTCTAACCTAGCTTGCTTAGTAGATTCCAAGTGATTTGATGGAAAAAATCAAGCTACGATGGGAGCATGCTATGAAAAATGATAAAGACATATATGAGCATACACTAAGGCAACTCATGTCAAGCCTGAATGACAACGAGGTGAAAGATGCCATCAAGAAGTATGAAGAAAAAATTACCTTGAGATTCAAAACTTGTCTAATATTGATAAATGACATTGAACATGTGGTAAGGAATGAAAGCAACACATGGAGAAACATTTATAATCTTCACAAAAAAAGTGATTTTTCTGTTAATGTCAATGAAAAGGATGTAGATGATGGTGAACATGACAAGGAAGATGAAACTAATGATGAAGAGGTAACACATTATGACAATATTGATGATGAGGAACAACAACAGGAAGCTAATGATGAAAATCTACCAAGGATTTAGAACATTGAGGAGACTCACCCCAAGAAGATTTTAGCAAAGGTCATAACCTCACTTTCTCATTCTCTTAGTGAAGCATTGAAAACATCAAGCTCAAAGAAAGCTACTGCAAAATTAATTGTGTCAAACATTAGAAGTACAAGAACTCAATCAATATTTGCACCTCTTTAGCTCATAACTTCATTTATAGAAGTGACAAGCACTTCATCTACTAAGAAATCAACACTTCATCCTCCATTAGTCTTGGTCACACGAGGTATTTGTTCCATAAGTGCAGTATCTACTGTTTATGCCATTCCTACTATTTCTAACATTTTTTCTATTCTAAGCATGCAAATATTAACTACAAGGATAGTTGAGACCAAGCCTTAACCAAGTTCAAAATTTTTGAGTAAAGGAAAACATAAAGAAGAAATAATTGATCTTGATGGGCAGATAGTCATCCTAAATTAGGATATCTCCAATCTTAATCCTGATCAAATGCACATAATAAGAGAACTTCTTTAGAAGAAAGCTAAGTAGTAGAGGCTTAGAGAAGAAAAGAATGAAGAATTTCAAGTGCTTGAAGTTGCTTAGAATATTCTTGTAGAGGCACTCAACACATGGGTTGACACTTCACAACTAATTTTGGTTCAGTTAGTAGAGGTAGTCTAGGACTTCAATGAAGATTTGAATAGATAGGAGAAATTATTGCAAAGAGTAGAGAAGAAGTTTGAGAATAAGTTATTGGAGCTAATTTCACAAAAGATTGCAATCCATCAAGTAGATTTGTCTACTATTCTAGGCTCATTGGAGACCTCTTGCAACATTGTGACTTCTTTATTTGGTAAACTCTATGAAACTTCCAATTTCACTAAGGAAATTAAGAATAAACTTTAAAGGATTGAAGAAGATCAAAAGGAAAGTGCACAATAGTTGCAACTTGACCTAAGTTACATCTCTACCTACTATATAAAAATTAGATTCTTAATTGATATGTATGCATAATTACTAAGAGAAGAAGCTAGGATAAGAGCTACACTAGTAGACATGTAGGGCATGATTCTCCCAAACATGGATGCATTACAAAAATTTATTGCACATGCTAAAACTCTCATCCATGATACCAAATTCTCCTTTGCTGACCACATGATATAACTTTCAGCAAAAGTTCAGGTTGCATTGATTCCAAAGGTACATTCTAATTTCTTGTAAAATTTTGGCATTACTATATAGTATATAAAATTATCCTTTAGCATTTATGTCAAAAAGGGGGAGACAATGTATAGTGCATATTATAAAAGTGGAGAAGATGTAAAAGCATATAACATGTAAAGCATACTATACAAAGGAAGATATGAGAAGATGTATAGTATATTGAATATATATGTATGGGGAAGCAACATCATATTATACACATGTATAGATACTTAGAGAAATGAATCTTACAAAATCAATTTTGAAAAATCTCAAAAATAGAGTACTCTACCGAGTTGAAGACATAATATGAAGAATAGAATGTGTTTTTGAACATTTTGAGAATTTAGTTCTGATCAATAAGTTTTTTTTCACTAATTCCAAAGGGGGATATTGTTGAAATTGTATTCAATTTTTTCGTTAGTGACACACACTTATTCAGACAGATAGTATCTACCAAGCTTATTGTACACTTAATAGTATTAACAAAGTATTTTACACTCTACTAAGTTCTATAGTTTCTAGTTTTGACCGAGCCACTCAGTGTTAACCAAGTGATTTAGTATATACTGAGCTCATAGTAATAACATGGACCAAGAAACTTAGTGTTAACCAAGTGATTTATTTTATACTGAGCTTGTAGTGATAGCATTGACCAACCTATGCAATGTGAATCAAGTAATTTGGTTTATATGTTGAGTTTCATAGTATTATTCAAGTCACAAGTGTAGACTAAGTTCAAACTACATAGAAGTGATCAGTATGGACCAAGCTTCTATGTGTACCAAATGCATGATGATGTCAAGGATAGATAGTGGATGTCGAGTATCAAAACCTCACCAATTTAGTCATCATAACCTAAGTTCCTATAGTTGATCTAACTTTGTGTATTTTTTTTAAACTTGTATTATAGCCAACTTTGTTGATTTGTAAATTGATTGGTATATATGTAATGTACTACATCACAACCAAGGATATAAAAGCATGTCATATGTAACAAAAGGAGAACAAAAGTGTGAAATACAAAGGCTACAATAGTATAAGGAGTAGAAAAGATTTATCTATCATATCAAGATGATCATTATACTCAAAGGAATCTCATTCAACAAACCAAGTTGTAGATCAAAGATCATCCATTATTTCATCCTAATAGGTGGATCAATTAAATCCTTTCACAAGGTAGACTTAATAACCTTTTGTAAGTCTCTTTATTGAGTGCATGTTTCATTGTATGTTTGTAAATCCTCTTGCAAGGTGGACCTACCAGTCCTTATCGTTCCTAATGGAGTAGATAATTAGAAGTGATCATTGTAAGCCTTAAGAGGCCAACTTTTAATATGGTACTAAACCTTATGGCTATTATCCCCACCCTAGTTTTACTTTCTATTGGGAAGGTTTCTCGGTCACCATATTGTGTGTCAATGTGTTTTATTGCTTTCAATTTTTCATTCATGTAATTAGATCAGAATATTTATGTAGGATTAGTTGGTAAATAAAGATTAAAATTTAATAGTTACTAATTCACCCATCCCCTATCATTAACTTAACCTATCATATATTTCCAACATATATGTCACCAACTTGCTCCTTTGTGCAAACATATTCCAATATTACCTCTTTATCTTAAACTAATTTTCTTAGAAAATGATACTTGATTTCAATGTATTTTTTCTTTGTGTGCATCAAGGGATTCTTGGATATATTGATTGTACTAGTATAATCATAGTAAATGACCATTGGATCCTTGATTTCTTCCTTCATTCCTGATAATAGTTTCTTGAACCAAACTATGTTGTAACAATTAACTATTGTACCAATATATTCTACGTCTATTGTAGATTGAGCAATGTAATTCTTCTTTTTCCTTATTCAAGACACTAACCTCTTTCCAAAAAAGAATGCTCCTCAAATGGTTTTCTTTCTTTCATCAATGGTTCTAGCCCAATTTGTATTAGAAATGGATTTCAACTAAAAGTTTCCTACCTTCTTGTACCATAAACCATAGTCTTGAGTCACTTTTAGATATTTCATAATTTTCTTGACTATCACCATATAATTTTCTTTGGGATTTGCAAAAATTCTTGCAACTATACCAACTACTAATGTTATATTAGGTCAAGTGTGAACAACATACTAAAGTTTCCCAATCATTGATCTATAGGTAGTTTGATTTACATATTTTGTATCATTATTCTTGCATAACTTATGTCTAGTAGACATAGGTGTACAAATCGGTTTAGAATCTTCCATTCCAAAATTCTTCAATGTCTCCTTGATATATTTTAACTAAGGTTGATGCCATCCTTCATTTTGATGAACTTGTAGAACAATAAATAAATTTATCTCTTCAAAAATTGACATTTCAAATTCTTTCCTCATTTCTTCAATGAATAATTTTCATAATTCATCATGTCCTATGATAATATATCATCCACAAATATTTTTACCAACAATATCTTGTTGTCGGGTTCTTCTTTAATATACAAACTATTGTTATCATTGGTTCTCTAAAAATGAATCTTTATCAAATCATATCTCTTTTGTTTGGATCAATGAAACATTTAGGTTGTTTAATTTAACCTTATTTCTCTAAAATTCCATTCAAGAGAGCTTTTTTAACATCCATTTGATACATTTTGAATCCTTTAAATGCAATAGATTCAAGTAGTGTTCTTAGTCCTTTGAGTTTAGCAGTAGGAGCAAATGTTTCTCCATAGTCTATTCCTTCTTTTTATCATATCCTTTACACACTAGAATTGCCTTATCCCTCAAGAATTCACCATTTTCATTCAATTTCTTTCTAAATTCCCACTTTGTACCAATTACATTTTTGTCATTAGGTCTAGGAACAAGAGAACAAGCATTATTCATTTCAATTTGTTTAATCTCTTCATTCATCACCTCTATCCAAATTTAGTTATTCAATGCATCTTTAACACTTCTAGGTTCAAATCCAATAAGAAAATTTGTACCTTTTAGTTTATTCCTTGTCATTATGCCTCTTGTCTAATCTCCAATCATTTTATCTAGAGCATGATACATTCTAACAAATTTAGAAAGTACAGGTGCCTTCCTTGTAGACTATGGCCTTGTTTTACTTGGTTCAACATGCTCAAAGGTTCTATGAATTTTGGAACTTTGCTTTGTTTCTCCTACCCAATACTCAGCTCCAATTTGGTTCCCATGGTTTGTGACTTGGGTTCCTTTTTTTGAGACTCGGTTATAACTATTTCTAACTCAAGTTGCATTAGCTATAACTTAGGTTACATTGGCTACAACTCAATTTGTTCAATAGGTTTAGGTTACTCAGGTGGTGTTATCTTCTTTCTCGCAAACACATTTTCTTGCAGCTTTGGTAAAGTATTAGGTTTAAGGTAGATAGAGTTTTTGTAGTCTTCAAGTTCCTTGCTTAATTTTGCTTCACTCTTTTTAGTAAATTTTTCAATTTTTATATGTACACTTTCTATAACCTTGTGAGTAGCATTATTAAAATACTTATATTCTTTTATCTTGTTAGAGTACCCTAGGAATTTTCCTTCATTGCTTTTTACATCAATCTTTCCTTCCTTGTCTCTTTCAAAATAAAAATTTTTCTTCCAAATACTTTTAAATAATAGACATTAGGTTTGTACCCATAGCATAATTCAAAAGGATATTATCTGTACCTTTCTTCAATTGAACTCAATTCAAGGAATGAATTATTGTGCTAATTTTTTCTTTCTAGTATTTAGATGCAACATTTTTCCCTTTCATTAGTATTCTTGCAGAATCCATGATCAATCTATTCCTTATTTCTATTATGCCATTATGTTGAGGTGTACTAGGTGTAGATACCTATCTTTTGATTACTCTTTCATTAAAAAATTCATTGGAGATGAATTCTCCTCTGTCTAACCTTAGACATTTTAAATTATTTCCTATTTATTTTTCAACTCTAGCTAGATACCACTTGAACTTTTGAAGAGCTTGATATTTATCTTTCAAGAACATTATCATCGTCATCCTTGAATAATCATCAACAAAAAATGAAATATTTGACTCCTCTATAGCTTTCTATACCTATTGGTCCACAAATATCTATATGAACTAGTTCCAGAACTTCTTCAGTGTTGTAATTCTTACTTTTGAAGATACTTTTACCAATCTTTCCAGCCTAACATTTGTTGAAATTCTTTAGAATAACTGGGTTGGGGGGTGGGGGGGTGAGTTGAATCAGTTATCCAAGGTCTAGATGTTCAAATAAAACATTTTCATCATGCATGCATCCATTATATCATACAATCACTTAAACTTGTAGGTTATTATCAAATCAACTTTGTACAAATATAAGCATGAATATTTGATACAATGATTTGATGTGGAAACCCAATTTGGAAAAAACCACCAATAATATGCTACTCATTCTCACTCTTCTAAAGTGATGTCCTATAAAAGGCCGACCCTATTAAAGGTTACAATGCACACTTTTAAATGTGACTTGATTAAAGGATTTCAATCACTGTATTAGGAGTGAACCTTGTTAGAGGACTTCAGATCATTCACTTGGAATGTCACTTGGTTAAAGGATTTACAAATGAGTGTTAGGTCAACCTTAATACAAAGGATTTACCCTACACTGGTATAATGATTAGAAAGTAATAGTAAGTTTGATCTAATAATAACTTACAATACATTTTCATATTACATATCTTTGTTTCATTCCTCCATCCTGCTTGGCTTTCACACACTTCAACTCTGACAACTTTTTCACCTGCCAAGCATTTATACCCTTAAGCCTTCTTGTTTTTCTTGCCAATGCAAACACTTCTCTTATGTTACTCAATGAAGCAATAGCCTAGACTCTTTTCAAATACCTCATATTTCTCTTAACAACCATCAAATGGTTATCAGTAGGATTAACAGAGAATCTTGCAACTATCCCAATAGATAATGCACTATTAGGTGTGTTGTGTACTACATATTGTAATTTTCCAATCATAGACCTATATAATGTTTGATTCACCTCTACTAAATTATCATTTTTTTACAATTTATGGCATGTCACCATAGGTGTGCTTACTGACTTGGAATCTTCCAATCCAAACAATTTTAGTATCTCCTTTACATACTTTGACTTAGTGATGTATATACATAAGAAATTATTTCTTCATTTTATTTACAAAAGATTTACATAAACTCTCTTGACCTCCAAATATGATATTGTTAATAAAAAGTTTAGATAGTAAAATACCTTCCTTTCTGTATCTTCAAGTACAAATTGTTGATATCATTAGTCCTCTCAAATCCAATATTCATAAGATTATTATGAAGCCTTTCATACCATGCTCTTGGTGATTTCTTCAAACCATATAAAGCTTTTTGTAGTCTACATACCATGTTTTTGTTGTTAGCATTAATAAATCCTTCTAGCTATTCTATATAAACTTCTTCCTCTAATATACCATTAAAAAATGTAGACTTAACATCCATTTGATGATCTTTGAAGCCTTGGTATGTAGAGTTCTTTCTCCTTCGAATCTTGCAACAGAATTGAATGTTTCTCCATAGTCTATGACTTATTCTTGTGCATATACTTTGAAAAATAATCTTGCCTTATTTCTTATGACTTCACCATTTTCATCTAACATATTTTCGTATACCCACTTGGTGCCAATCACATTTTTATCTTCGAGTCTAGGAACAAGAGTCCATATCTTATTTTTCTCAATTTGTTCAATCTCTTCTTTCATGGCTTTACTCTAGTCCACATCTTTCACTATTTTAGGTTCTTGCATGCTAAGAAAATATGTATTATTTCTCAACTTGTTCCTTGTCATTGGCCTAGCATCTTTATCACTAATGATCTAAGTAGTAGGGTGATGTCTCTTGACATACTTAGACAATTTTGGTTCTTCTCTATTTTCCTCATTTGGTCTCCCAACATTTGAATCCCTATAAACATCTATGTTAGTTAGCTCAACATCTCTTTCATGTACACTAATCTCAAAATTAGAATGTACCTCAACTTCATTCTGTAACTCAGCACTTGAATGAATCTTCATTCCTAAATGCAATTTGACATTCATAGTATGTGACTCAAAAGTCACTAAAACTTGATGTTGGTTTGCTACTTGATTTAAAACGTCTTCAGCAACAGGCATACCTTCATAAAAGTGTAGAAATGATTTGTATCCTTCATAGGTTCAATGTCATGTACTTCTATATATTTATCAAATTTCACATTGGCACTTTTCACAACTTTGTTAGTGTTAGTATTTAAACACTTGTAAGCTTTATTTCTTGTGGAATAGCCAAGGAATATACCTTCTTTAGTTTTTGCATTTAATTTACCATTTCTAAAATCTTTGAGAACATAATAATTTCTTCCAAATACCTAAAAATATTTTACATTGGGTGAGTATCCATACCATAGCTCAAAAGTTCCTCAATGAGTACCTTTCTTGAATTGTACATGGTTCAAAGTATAGAAATCTGTACTTACAACTTCTCTCTTGTATTTCAAAGCAACATTTTTCTCCATCATGAGTGTCCTAGCACAATCCATTATACATTTATTCCTTCTTTCAATAATTCCATTTTATAGAGGGGTCCTAGGAGCAGGTGTTTGTCTTTTGATTCCTTTGTCATTGCAAAAATCCCCAAACTCATTTGATGTAAATTCTCCTCCTCTATAAGATCTCAAAAATTTCATACTTTTACCTATTTCCTTCTCGAATCTTGGTACGTACAACTTAAACATTTGGAAAGCATCAAATTTTTGTTTCAGAAACACAACTATCACCATTCTAGAATAATCATCAATGAATAGCATAATGTACTATCTCCTTTGTAGCTTTACACATCACTTGGTCCACACAAGTTAGTATGAACATTTTCTATTATTCCTTCAGAAGTAAGAATCTTACTCTTAAAACATCACTTTGTCATGTTGCCTAATTTACATTGTTTTCAAATTCTATAGTCAAGTTTCTTCAACTTAAGAAAACCTCTAAGTCTTCTCATGTTACTAATACTAACCAAGTTATCAAAATTACTATGACATAACCTCTTGCACTATAGCAACACATTATCAAATTCTACAATTAAACAAGTGGCATCCTCTACATCAAGGTAGAATATATTACCTCCAGTTTGATCACCTTTTCCAATTAGTCTTCCATCAGTATCATATATCTTAGCAATCTTGTTCTCAAAATTAGCCTAACCACCTAAATTATTTAGTTGTTACACACTCAAAAAATTATAGCTAAGTCATTCCACATAATAAAAATTGTCACATAAAATACTTTTTGTGAATTGGATAAAGCCATTTCCTCTTATTAAACATGGTTCATCATTACCAAACCTTACACTATTTCCATCATAATAATTTAAGGTAGTGAACTTACTTTTATCTCCATTCATATGATATCACCACCCACTATCAATGATCCATCTATCATTCTTATTCACATAAGATGCTAGTGTAGTTTCTTCATCCTCATCATATTCATCCTTTATTGCAACATACACCACTTCATCATCATGATCATCAGATCCATCTTTTGTTTCCTCTTCAATAATGTAGCAAGAATTTTTTGCCTTTGTCTTTGTAATCTTTGTTGTCTTCATCTCTTTTAGTTTTGTACTTGTCTCCACCTCTGTAATTTTTCTTCTCTAGACATCTAGCAACAACACAACCAACCTCAATGGTATTGAAACACAAGGCAAGTAATTTACCTTTGAACTTGTCTTTACCTCTGTGAAATCTCCTTGCTAGTAGTTCTTCAAGTTGTTCTACATCTTCCTCATCCATATCACTATCACAGGAAACATATTTTACCTCTGTCTTCTTCTTTACATTAGGTTCCTCCAATGATAGCTTGGATTTGAAAGTAGATTCAACATTGTTACATTTGAAATTATCAAAATTAGATAGCTCAAAAGTAGTGAGCCTACCTACTAGACCTTCATGATTCAAATTAGGACATGGTACACATCTTAGTTCTTGTATTGCAGAAACTCAAATAGCATAAATGGGTAGTAGTGTTCCCAAAAAAATTCTTAGTATAGTCTCATCATCTATTTTACCATTAGCTCCTCTTATTAAATTAACATTATCTTTTATCCTAGAGCAATATTGAGTAATATTCTCACCTTCTTGCATTCTCATATCATCAAACTTACCTCTAAGACTCTCTGATTTGGATCTTAGAATAGTTGTATCTCCTCCATAGATATTGTGAAGAGAATTTCACATTTTCTTTACACTATTATAACCCTTGATATCATCAAAGTCGACGTAACTTAGAGTAGAAACAATCTCTAGCATTTCCTGGTTGTGTTCTTTCTTCTTTTTCAAATCTTCAACAATTAGGGCTCCAACAAGATCAACATGCTATGTGGTGATGGTAGATTGTGTGCTGATATCAAGGACCACCTAAGTATAGCTTCATCAAATTTTTCCATCCAGGAAAGTTATCTCTATTAAGCTTGGGTACCTCTCTTTTTGACATCTTGATCTTTTTGCTTCTAGTACCTTCAAACTAGTCCTCTTAAGAAGATGGCTCTGATACCAATTGTTGGAATTATTTAGAACAAATGAGAGGAGGGATGCATCAGTTATCCAAGGTCTAGATGTAAAAATAAAATTTTTCACAACTTAGTGAACCCATATCCATAAAATATTTTCAAGATGCATGCATCCATTAGATCATACAATGATGTAAACTTGTAGGTTACTATCAAATCAACTTTGTAGAAATGTAATCATGAAACATAATAGATTCAATAACATATTTGACACAATGATTTATCATGGAAACCTAATTTGGAAAAAACTACTAGTACCATGCTACTGATTATCACTCTTCCAAAGTGATGCCTTGTCAAAATCCAACCTTGTTAAAGGTTATAATGCACACTATTAAATGTGACAACCTATTCACCCTTCAAGAATCCATACCCTTAAGCCTTCCTACTTTGCTTTCCAATGTAGACTCTTCTCTTAGCTCACTAAATAAAGCAATACCCTAGACTCCTTGTCATCCTTACGTTCTCACACATGAAAACCTTTTCTTCTTACCAACCATGTCTATAAATAGAAAATTAAGATCTTTTTCTATTCATACTCCATATTTCATTTTAGGGTTAAGTTTGATTAGGTAGGATTTAATCAATCTAACCATCATTTATTTTATTACCTTGTATAATATTCTCCTTCAATCCTCTTTGAATTCATCTCAAAATGATTCATCTTGAATTTTGTGCCACCATCTCATCAAGCTTATCTTCCACATGGTTCACACAATCCAAAAAATCAAACTTGTCAACTCAGATTTATCAAATTCATGATATTTCTCATAATGCTAACACTTGTCATTAAGTTGCTTCTAATGCTCAGTAGATACTACCTTTCTTGGAATATACTATCAAAATGCTTTGCAAGAACTAAAGTTTTCTAGCACTTGACATCAACAAAACTTTACTTGGCTTACACTATATCACTCGGCTTGCACTAAAATTGACTTTTCTTGGCTCTAATATTTGTTTTTCTTGGCTTACGCTAAATTTTCTTGGTACATACTATGAAGATTGATAAGCTTGGTACACATACTTTGTTTAACTTGTTCTTCTAAACTTAATTAGTGTATCCATCCTTTGAAACCTTAAATAGATTATCAATCCACTATAATATTGTTGTCTTAACTAATCCTTGTAGTCCTTTTCCATATAATAACTCAACATTTCCTCTAGGTGTTATTGTTATCTCATTTGATCGAATCATCTTCATTAATCAAATAAATAATAGTACTCAAATCATATAAGAAATTGTCTTACCAACAAGTAGCAAGTTTGACATTAGTGACAAAAAAAGATTGAAACATATATTCATACTTGTGTCAATTTGCTTTCAATAACATTATTTGTATATGACCATTTTAGGTTTCTTCAAATTTGGAATACTTCTAGCTCTTTATTCTTACTTATAGTAACTAGATTATCAAAGTTTACATAACACATCCTATTATGCCATAGCCAACTTTCTTTTACTTGTTCCAAAAAGCATGAACTTTTAGTAAGATCTAGATAGAATAGATTAAGTTTTATCTAGTTGCCAAACCCACGCTAAAAAATTTGTGGTCAAATTATGATGACAATTATCAATGGTGATATAATTTGTGGTCATTTTCATGTTTTCTTTTTGCAGTTGTCCCCAACACCTTGACAATACTGACATTGGCATCATAATTGTAAAGATATTGTGAGTTTTAAAAAAAATAAACATAAATCATTCCCCATTTGTTTTGATTTTGGAGAGCTACATATGAAAGAGGGTGGCAAGCTCCAAATGAGGGTGGAGAACTATGAAAATTGTCATTCCCTTGTCATTGGTGCATTTCATTGTTGTGGTCTATGCATTCTGTTGGCATACCCTTGCTCTACAATTTGGTTGTCATGCCCTTGTGATCAGTACAAGGTTTTTTTTTAGTTATTCTCAATAGGAAAGTCTCATGGTTGAGTGGGAGTGATGGCAAGTGAGGGTAAGCTGAGGGTTGACAAGTTTAATGGGTAGAACTTTCAGTTATAGAAGATGAAAATGGAAGACTATCTTCATTAGAATGATTTATGGAAGTCTCTTGAAGGAAAATCTAAGAATTAGAGATCTATGAAAAATGACGATTGAGATCTTTTAGACAAAAAGGCACTTGGAAGCATTCTATTATGCCTAGAACCATCGGTGGCATTTAATATTACAAAAGAAAAGATGATAGAAGAGTTGATGAAAACCCTAGTAAAACAATATGAAAAGCTCTCTACTTCAAACAAATTTTTTCTCATGAAGTGTTTATTTAATATGAAAAAAACAAACTTGGATATGTTGTAGATTATTAAAATGAGTTTAATGTTGTTACTAGTTAGTTACCTTCTATGGGTATTAATTTTGATGAATAAATCAGAGCTCTCTTGATTTTGTGTTCTTTTCCTTGAAATTTGGGATGGCTTGGCAATGGCTATGAGTAATTCCATTTTTGGATCTAATACTCTAAAATATGATGATGTAATTGGTGTTATTTTGAGCGAGGGAACTCATAGGAAAACCTTAGGTGGATCTACATCTATAAGTGCTTTGAATGCACAAAGTCAAGGAAAAATGAATAAGAGAGAAAGTAATTCTAGAAATCATGGGAAATCAAGATAAAAATTGAAGAGGAAGAGATCTCGATCAATAGGACTGAATGAGTACTAGTCCTATGGTAAAATAGGACATAAGAAGAAAGATTATTGGACTTGAAATAAAAATGAAGGAGAAAAGTAAGATGGAGACAAGAAGTAAAATGTGGTAATTAAAAAATCTAAAGAAGGTAATTTGTTTCCTTCTTTAGAAAGTGTTCATAATTCATGGGTTTTAGATTTTGGTGCTTCATTTCATGCTACACCTCATAAATGCTATTTCGTTGATTATGTCCAAGGGGATTTTGGAATTTTTTTATGTTGTATACAATTAGTTAATTATGTGTTGTCTTTGATGTTACACAAATGTCATAATCATTATCAGTCAGAATATGTTGAGCTCACTCGAGTAGTGAAGACAATTCTTAGTGTCTACGAAGCATTCTTATGGTTTAGAAGGTAGTGTCTATTGAGTTCACTCAGGCGTCAAAGGAAAAGTTGCAGAAAGCTAGTGTTAGCTTAGCTCACTCAATTGCTAAATGACTTTTGTAAGTTTATGGTGTTAAATAATCTTCTATTGGTTAATAAAAGAAATTGTTTCAGAGTTAGTTTCTACGGAGCAGTATCAATTAACCAAATTCTATTATTCTTTTGTATTGATTTCAATTGTTCTATCTATTGACTACAACCAACTAATATGATGAATATTGATTATTATAAATTTTATTTGAGACAACCTAACAAAGTGAAAGGTATAAGGTCAAGTTGTGATTTCAAAGTGTGGAAGCAAGTGTGCAAGTGTGAGTGCAAGAGAATCTGTGAATTATGGTGATGTGATTAAAGATCTATTGGAAAGTTGAAGAAGCAAATTTTAATCATAATAAAAATATCCTTGTGGTGCAATAAATCATAATATCATGATGATTGATATTACATTTTCTCTCAATTATGTTGAATTTGATGAGGTAAAAGATTGCAAAGTTTTTTTTACAATGTTGAACAAACTAAAAGATATCTATGGAGGGGATGAAAATGTGAGAAGAGCCAAAGCAAAAAGCCTTATAGGAAAATTTAATCAAATGATAATGAGAGAATATGAAAACATTAAAAAATATGTGGAAAGAATCAAGGCTAGTGTTAGTGCAATCAAAGCATCTAGAGGAGACATCAAGGAGGAAACTATTGTAGGTAAAGTTCTCATAACTCTTCTTCCTATTTATGCAATTAAAGTATCTTCTATTCAAGAAATGAGATGTGATCCAACTAATAAGATAGGGTTGGATATTTTGGTTGGAATAATTACAACTTTTGAGTTCGGCAATTATGATAACTATGTTCCTACTTTAAAGAATATTGAATCTATAGTTAAAGTTAAACTCTCACTCATAGAAAATGGTAAAAAATCAAAATCCAATCAATTATGAAGTGAAGAAGATGGATCATTAGAAGAAAGCTCAGATAGCGATCTTGAAGTTGTTGAAGCCTTGCTTGCAAGGAAGTATTCCAAAGGAAGAGGGAAGTACAAAGGTAAAGTTCACTATCCAAACAAGGAAATGAAGGATGAAAAGAAAAGAAACAAGTATAAAGGCAATAAGGACTCCAAGAACTACAAGAACTTCAAGGAAAAAGGTAAGAAATCTTGTTTCATAGCTAAAGATTATGATAATAGTGAAGATGAAATGGTTTATATTGCTATGAAAGATGAATCTAATGATGAAGGAGATAAGATGGCACTTATCTTTCATGTTAGAAAAATTGATATACAAATTATTGACAATGGTAGCTCATATCATATGATTGATGATAAAACAAAAATTGAGCATATGAAATATTATGATGGAGGTAGTGTAAGATTTGGAAACAATCAACCTTGTAATATAAAAGGAAAAGGGTGTGTGTTGTTAACTAAACAACTTGTGTGTGATAATGCTTATTGGCTTGAAGGACTAAATCATAATCTACTAAGTGTGGCATAGTTGAATAACATTGGATTCAACGTAGAATGCATGAATGGATAGGAAAAATTGCTGGATGTGAAAGGAAATTTGGTTTGTTCTGGCAAACAAACAAAAGGTAGTCAATTTTATCTTGATCTCGGTGATTTCTCAAGTTTTATTTCTCAAGTAGAAGAAAGCAAGTTATGGTACAAAACACTATGTCATGTAAACTTTGGTAATATGGTTAAGATAAGCAAAGATAAAAGGGTAAGATGTATTTCTAGTTTGAAGAAGCCTGACATGGGTCTATGCAAGAATTGCCAAATTGGTAAGATGGGAAAGATAAGCTTCAAGAGCAAAGACTATTAGTTAGAAGAAGTCTTGGAAATTGTTCATATAGACTTATGTGGACCTATTCGAATAGAGAGGTATAGTGGAGAAAATGTTTTCATTCTCTTTGTTGATGACTACTCTAGGGTGATGACAGTAATGTAACTAAAAGAAAAACTAGAAGCTTTTCAAAAATTCAAGTGGTATCTAGTAAGAGTAGAAAAAGAAACTGGAAAGAACTTGAAATGCCTAAGATTAGACAGAGGTGGCGAATACATTTCCCATGAATTCAATATTTTTTCATTGAAAGAGGAATCAAAAGACAAGTATCTACTCCTTGTACACCATAGCAAAATAGTATAACAGAAAGAAGAAATAGATCTATCATGGATTGTGCAAGAACCTTGATGATTGAAAAGAATGTTGCTCTCAAATACTAGAAGGAAGCCATCAACACTATAGTTCATACCTTGAATAGAGTTTAGTAAAAGAAAGATTCAAACAAGAAACCTTATCAACTATGGTATAGCTACAAACCTAATGTAAGTTACTTGAAGGAATCTAGAAGAGGAAAATTTGATGTAAAAGGTGATGAAGGCTTATTTCTAGGATATTAATACAAAAGAAAAGCATACAAATGCTTGAATTTATCTACTCACACAATAATAGAAAGTGCACATGTTAAAATTGATGAACATGTAGACAAGAGTGAAGAAGAAAGCACCAAAGAACCTAAAGACTACAAAAGATTCATTTACTATGAACCAGATGCCCTTCCTAATATATCTAAAAGAAAAGATGAGCTTCAACCCCTGAGTACCCAAAAAATCCAATAGCTACTGAGTTGCAGATGATGCAACCCGAGTTGCAAGGACCTAAGTCACAAACATAGGCTACCAAGCTGGTTCAAACTAAGCCTAATGGACTTGAGACATAGATAGAAGGATCCATGCTTGAAACTAAAATTCAAGAAGAATATGATGGAACTCATTCAAAGAACAAGGATCCTATATTAGTAAGATATGCTAGAAGACATCATTCACCAAATCATATCATTAGAGATAAATCAGATGGAACAATGACAAGAAGAAAATTAAAAGGTACATGTCTACTTGTTGAATTTGAACATAGAAGTGTTAAAAATGCTCTAAAAAATAAAAGTTGGATTGAAGTAATCAATGAAGAGGTAGAAAAAATAGAGAAGAACAAAACTTTGAATCTTGTTCCTAGACACAAGCATAAAAATGTAATTGGTACAAAATGGGTATTTTGAAATAAGTTGAATGAATATGGAAAGGTATCAAGAAACAAACCAAGATAGGTATGCAAAGGTTACTCTGAAGAAGGTATTGACTATGGTAAAACTTTTACTCCTATAGCAATACTTGGAGGTGTTAGAACTTTACTAGCATATGCAAGAGATCAAGGATTTAAGGTATATCAAATGAATGTAAAATCTACTTTCTTGAATAGAATCCTTCATGAGGAAGTTTACATTGAACAACCATAATGTTTCTTAGATCCTAGAAAAGAACACATGGTTAGCAAACTACACAAAGCTTTATATGGTCTCAAGTAAGCTCCCAGAGCTTGGTATGAAAGATTCCATAATTACTTGGCACAGATTGGTTTTCAAAGGACTAATGATAATAGTAGTCTTAATATCTATGTTTGGTGATATAAAATTCTTTGTTGGATTACAAATTTAATAGAAAAAGTATGGTATCTTCATCACTCAATCTAAGTATATCAAGGAGATCTTAAAGAAATTTTTAATGGAAGATTTAAGACTAGTTGGAAAACCTATGTCTACTAGACATAAGATTTCCTGTCATGCCCAAAATATAAGGGGCAAAAATGCACACATTTTATTTTTCTAAGACTATGATTCAATAAGATAATGCAGTCGACAGGGTTTAAGATATAGATAGACAAAGGTACTAAGAAACTATATGCAAGGTCACCATAGATGAGTAATAGGTTTACGACTCAATTTGATCATTTTGCAAAAGTGATTATTTGAGTGAACTAATGGTCTCTACGTAAATCCATTAATCAAATTAGATGACTAATCTATTTAACTAAAGTCATAATTCATCAATTTTTTTTAATGATACAATTTAATTACGAGAAAAAAAAATACTACCAACCCTAAAGATGATCAAATTGACTAGTCGCTCCTATTGTTTGCTAACTTAAACATCATTACAACTTTAGTCATTTACCTTAGGCTTAATGTCATTAATTAGCTTCTTTCAACTTCATTCTATTCTATGTTTTAAAATTTCAATCCAAAAGCTAAACTACTCTTAAACTTTTCTCTAACGTACTTATAACAGTCTATTTAATTAATTTAATGATCACTATTAAAGTTGATGACTATAACAAATTCAATGAACCTATATTTTAATCTAAGCTTTATTTGAATTATTGTAGCTTTAAGTCCACATTAAAATCAATCTATAAAGATCATAATAGAATAAAACTAATTAATGAAACATTAAAATTGTTTTAAATTACACTATTCAATTTCGTGCAAAATCTTTTTAAATAGAAACTAATTTAATATTCTAACATCTAATCACTACCTAATAATCAAAGCTAATCCTAATTTAAATTAGACATACATCTAAAACTAACTAAACATAGATATTAATTAGAACAAACCTTGACTAAATTAAATACTACTAAAATAAATTAACTTAAATTTAAATTCTAAGCTAACATAATTTAGTACTAAACTAAAGATATTACAAGTAAATTTAATCCAATTAAATTAATACTAATCTAACTAAACTTCAAATTAAAACAACATAAACTAACTTAATAATAAATTAACTAAACAACAAACTAAACTACAATTAATAAATTTAACCTTCTTGCTTCCCCTTCATGACATGATCTGTCATAAATATAATGTGTGCATTTTGGTGGCAGTTGGGTGGGATGTCACGCCGAGCCAAGAGGTGGGGTGAAATAAAATGATGAGACAATGGGGTAAGAAGATTTAGTGGGTGAGACTAAGACTTAACTAGAACAAAATAACTAGAACAAAATAACTAAAACAAATACTAACTACCTAAATATACTAACCTAACATGATAATCCACTATCTAACACTAATATAGTAACTATATAATAAAACATCCTAACATACTAACTAATCCCCAGCACCCCCTCACCTAGGCTATGTGGTCGATCCCAAATGGATGGACCATCCCTTGCGCACTGACCAAATTTTGCATTGTGTAGGCTTTGGTCCCCTCTTCATCCCTATCATGTGTCCTTCAATCATGGAGGTAAGCACATGCATGGGGATATGGAAGAAACATTTGGGAGGGGTTATTTTTGTAAGAGGAAACCTTCTTGCTTCCCCTTCATGACATGATCTGTCATAAATATAATGTGTGCATTTTGGTGGCAGTTGGGTGGGATGTCATGCCGAGCCAAGAGGTGGGGTGAAATAAAATGATGAGACAATGGGGTAAGAAGATTTAGTGGGTGAGACTAAGACTTAGCTTGATTTAAAAATTAAAATGAAGATAAAGTCCTATGCTAGCACCATGCCTTTTAGTTTCTAGGTAATTAATGCAAAAGTAATGTTGTTGAGGAATGTCAACGAAATGTTCCCTTTAATATTATAATTTCAAATGCATTCAGCTCATATTAATTTTAAAGCTTTAATATTAATTTTAGTTGCAGTCTATAAGAATAATATAGAGAATATTCTCTATGACCTTGGGGAAGATTAAAATGTTCTCCATACATTTTTCAGAGGGGGTTTTTAGACCTGGAGATGCACATTTTAAATTGAAAGCCAATTTTGACTAAGTGTTGGCATAATTTTCCTTGCTATATATTAATCTTTATCTAAGAGTGCATTCTAGTGTAATGACAATATAGATTGCCATTAACAGCATTCTAATACAAGGAAGTGCATAATGTTGTACCTTCTTTTGTCTTTCATCCTATAATTCATGTTCTAACAATCATCATAGAAATGTGTATGTTCCATTTATCTAGGATTCAAGTGATGTATAACTTTTAGTCAAATTTGATTGTGTCAATGATGAAACTTAACAATGACAGAATGATAACTTGGATCACAATGTAGGATTTCTAATTCATCTAAATACTTAAACCATGTAATTGGAACTTCAACATATCTAATTGCATTTCATTAACATAATTGGAAACTTGAAAGTTTATAATTCAATGACATTATCTATCAATCTATTTCTCACAACATATGCAAAATTTGAAATCACATGAAAACAACACAAGGAAGATTTCATAATCTCTTTTCTTTTCTCTATTATTTATCCTGGTTCAAGGCTCCATCAAGAAAGAACCAGTAAGAAAACCTGATGTCTTTGCCAATACATCAAAATTCAATTAGCATTTACATAATATTACAATTCAATGAATTTTTTTCAAGGCTTTTACAAGAGATTTTTTTTTCAAATGTCTTCAATGCATCAAGGAAATAACGGAAGTGACAAGAACCAACATGGACGTAAATGACACAATGACATGAGCAATTCAAGCATGCATTCCCAACCTAGTTTGCACAATATGTCCAACAATGAACCAATATAGGGGAAAGGTGGATTTTCTCAATAGGAGAAGTCAATCACCATACCATCACATAGCCCTTTCGAGGCTAAAACTTCAAGAACTTCCATTCTTTTACAAGGCCCATTTGAGGCTATTTCCAAAAAAAATTTCATTCCTTTTTATATTCAAGAATTCTCAATAAGCACAAGGTATGGGATGACAAGTAGGGGCCAATACACCCTACCCTTTTTCCCTCCTCTCAACATGAGAGGAGACTCTACACTATTGAGGTCCAACTAAGGCCCTTTCCCCAAACATGGCCACTTCTTCCCTACCCAAGGGTGAGTGTTAACAAAAACCATCCCCATGAAAACCTCTCAAAAACAAAAAACACCAAGCAAGCATATGAATAACATCAAAGGAAAACAACATAAGATCCCCCCGAATTCAACCCCCAACACACAAGGAAGAAATACAAGACTACACAATGGCTTAAGCATGTTTCAAGAAAGATTCAAACATGAACACACATAAGGAACTATTTCAAGGAGTGAAGAACTCCTACCTTCATAAAAGAGTTATGACAATGGTGGTTTGAGAAGAGCTTCCCTTTCTTCCTTGAATCTTCAAACTTCCTCCAAAACTAGAGGATTGGGTGACAAAAACCAAAACTACTCCCAAAATGCCTCTAAGTATGATCCTTAACTCAACTAGAGTTCTAGTAAACTCAAAATGGAGTTTTCGGTCACCACCTCAAGTAAAGAGACAACCCATTTTCGCAATCAACCTAAAATAGGGTTTTTGAGTGACACTAAAAGTCAACCAAGAAGGCTAATGGGTTGGAAAGTACTCCCCACCCATACCCTTACCCATAGGGTACTTAAATTTAATGATTTTAAGCCTCTAAAGACTTATTAGGAACAATTAAGAGCTAGGAGAATAGTAAGACCAAATTACAACCTTTAAAGAATTACAATACAAAGATAGCATAAAATTAACAAGTGATTTAGCTCTACCTTTCCATTGACTTTTCTTAGCTAATTTTCCTACACACTCATTTCATACATTAGTAGATCCAGAAACCACATGCATAATGTAAATTACCTATCAGAGGAATCATATAAATTAAAGCATCCATTTTCTAATAATCAATTATTTATCTAATTCTACTCATATTTTTGGCCATTAGACTTGCATAATCAAAGTGTTAGTTTCTGCATACATTTACTCCATCATTATACATGTTTAAAATGCATTAAATGATGAAATCAAATAACTAAGGTAAAGCATCACACAACATAAAATAGCATAATAATGTTCAGTGCATCAAATAATGTTCTAACATATCGAGTCATGAGTATAAAAATAATAATGTATCGTCGATGCTAGGATGGGTCGGGATGAGGTCTCACATCCTCCTCCACTAGGCATGAACTTCCTCCTAGAGTTCATAAAAAAGATAAGGGTATTGTGATCACATATGTGCTGCATCCTCCCATGAAGCCGTAACCTCATCATAGCAATCCCACTAGACTCTAACCTGGTCTAGCTCTCGACCTTGAAGTGCTAGGGTCCATCGGGCAATAATATGGATAGGGTCTAGTGCTAACTGGCCATCCAACTCCACCTGCAAAGCATCGCAATCTATAATATGAGACTCATCATAAATGTATCCATTAAGTACTGAAATGTGAAACACATCGTGGATGCGTGAGAGGCTAGGTGGCAGGGCTAAATAGTAGGCAACTGGTCCTATCCTCTCTAGGATCTTGAATGGTCCAACAAATTGGGGTGCCAACTTAGAGCCCTTTTTGAATCAAATCAGACTCTTATGTGGTTACACCCTCAAGAAAACTCTATCACCAACCTGATACTCTCAATCTATCCTCTTTGCATCAGCATACTTCTTCTGTCGATCATGTGCCTCTCTCAGGTGCTATCTAATCAGAGTCACTCGATGCGCCATCTCCTTAACCAACTGAGGGCCAATAGAAACTTGATCCTTGATCCTATCCCAATTTGATGGCATCCTGCAAGGTCTTCCATATAAGGCCTCATAAGGAGACATACCTATGGAGGAATGGTGCCCGTTGTTATAGGCAAACTTGACAAGATGTAGGTATTCCTCCCACTTGACCTGATGGTCCATCATGTACATATGCAACATGTCCTCCAACACCTGATTCACTTGCTTGGTCTACCCATTAGTCTAAGGATTGTATGTTGTACTGAAATTGAGCCTAGTGCCCAATGCTACTTGCAACTCTCTCCAAAAGGATGAAGTGAACAAGGAGTCCCTATCAGAGATGATCTTATAAGGGACGCCATGAAGTCTGACAATATCTCTTAGAAACACCTAAGCTATGTTTCATGCTGTGTATGTAGCATGCATGGGAGAGAAGTGGGAAACCTTGGTCAACATGTTAAATATCACTAAAATGGCATCATGGTGATGAAAAAACAAGGGGAGACCAACAATGAAGTCCATAGATATAACATCCCACTTCCACTCTAAAATCTCATGAGGCTAAAGGAGCCCACTAGGATAAAAATGCTCTGCCTTGACCCTCTGACACTCAAGGCATCTCACAACTATGTTAGCAATCTACACTCTCATGATTACCAATGATATATCTACCTCAAATCTTCATGTAACTTCTTAACACAGAGGTGCGCCGCATAGGGTTCTTGGTGAGCCTTAAGTATAATGAGCTCTTGCAAACCCTCACTGGAAGGCACATACATACGCCCTCTATTACGCAAGAGTCCATCAAACTCCAAAGAATACTCTAAATACTTCCCCTCTAAGGGTCTCTAAGAACACACCACCTGACTAACCTCTCTATAAAGCTTATCCGCTGGCAAGTGTTGAAGAATCCTCTCCCTCAAATCAATACAAGTAGTCATAGATGATAACTCATGGCACCTTCTACTTAAGGAATCTGCCACTACATTCTCCTTCCCCTTGATCTAATGAACATCAAAATCGTACTCACAAAGGAACTCCATCCACCTTCTCTGCCTAGCATTAAGGTTTGACTGCATGAATATGTACTACAAGCTCTGGTGGTCAGAATGAAGCTCAAATCTATAACCTAGTAGAAAGTGTCAACACCTCAATAAGGCATGAACCACTATTGCAAGCTCTAGGTCATGAGTATGGCAGTTGAGTTCATGAGTCTTCAAATTCCTACACTCAAAGGAAATACGTCGGCCATCCTACATAAGAACTACCCCTATACCATCCAAAGATGCATCAGTGCACACCACAAAGTTTGCAGATGGATCTAGTACTATAAGAATCAGTGCACTCTTGAGGGCCTTCTTGAGCTTTTGAAAAGATCTATCGCACTTCTCTATCCACTCATACTTCTTTCCCTTCCTTTGAAGAGATGTGATGGGGTGTTCCAATCTAGAGAATCCTGGATTGAAGCATTGATAATAACCTGCTAGTCCCATAAAGCTCCTCACCTCAGTGACACTGGTAGTTGCTGGCCAATCCATGATGACCCTAATCTTCAATGGATCTACTGAGACACCATCGCCTGATATGACATGACCTAAATAATCTATCTTAGGTCTAAAGAATTCACACTTTGACAAGCCACCAAACAACTGGTTCTCCCTCAACTTCTGCAATACCTATCTCAAGTGTTCTTTGTGCTCCTCATCATGAGAATATATCAAGATGTCATCCAAGAAAATGACAGAAAACTTATCCAAAAAGGTACGAATTACTTGATTCATGAGGCTCATGAATATAGCTGGAACATTCATGAGGCCAAGTGGTACCATGCTGAACTCGTAGTGACCATACCTAGTACAAAAAGTAGTCTTGGGGATGTCACTATCAACAATCCTCAACTAATGATAACCTGACTTGAGATCAATCTTTGAAAATACTCGAGCACCCTGCAATTTTTCAAAGAGGTCATCAATCTTAGGAAGAGGGTATCAATTTTTGATGGTTACTTTGTTCAATTATCGATAATCAATACACAGCCTAAGTGATCCATCCTTCTTCTTTACAAAGATCACTAGTGTGCCCCAAGGTGACACACTAGGTTGAATATGCCCCTTCTCTAAGAGTTCCTACAACTGAATCTTAAGTTCACTAAGCTCATGAGTAGTCATCCTATATGGTGCTCTCGACACTGGCTCTGCTCCTAGCACAAGATCAATATGAAAATACACTACTCTAGGTGGAGGCCTACCAGGGAGTTCTTAAGGAAAAACATCTGCAAACTCCTGCAATATAGGAAAATCATCAAGGGATGGCTCCCCCTCTAAATCTTCCTCCCTCTCACTGATGGTGATAGTGAACAACTAACATCCCTTTTGCATGCACCATCTAAGCTGCATAGTGAAAATCATACGAAGGGATATGGGTCTCTTAACCCCAAGGATTTCTCTAGAGATACCATCATCATCCACATATTCTACATTCTTCTATCAATAATCCATCTTGGTGTTGTGGGCATAAAGCCAATCGATGCCAAGAAGAACATCATAATAACCTAGAGGGGTAATGCATAGATCAGACATCATGGATAGGTCTCCAATCTAAATCAGGCAACTATGCACCATGGAACTAATTGATACTCTAGCTCCTAAGGCTAGCTCTACCTCCTAACTGACATCCTGACTAACTGCCACTAGGCCACAATGCTCCACAAAAAAAGGAGATATAAATGAATCAGTAGCTCCAAAATCAAATCAAATAATAACCATGCTACTTTGTATACTACCTATAGCCTCAATAATTGTAGCCTAATGTTCAGCCTGGTAGTTATCAATTGATGCAAAAACTCTATGGGACCTGCCTACGTTGCCAACTGTCAGCTCTGAAAATGCCCCTCTCTGACCACTAGAGGACTATCCTTGAGGACACTCTCTAGCAATATACCCCATACCACCACAAGTGTAACATGGTCCTCATGACTGGGCACCCTATGGTCCAGACTGTTGTGGGCCTCCTGACTTGCTAGATCCACTGAATCCACCGCTAGAAGACTGCTGAGTCTTTGTTGTCTATGGCTGTGGGGCCTGCACTTTTTGATCCTACCTTGGACCCTATGAATGCCACTACTTGGGCTTAAAGCTCCGATAACCCTATGAGGGTTTTTGTTGCTGAGACTGTTGGCCCTTAGATGACCCTATTGTATAGTTTTGATTCCCTTTCCAAGGAGATTTCTATTGGGTAGAGTTTCAGTTCTGAGACCGATCCTATGACTCCTATCTACCCTAAGTATCCTCTACAACTAGTGCAACCTCAACAACCTATCTAAAGGTAGTAGGAAAGGCCATACGAAATGGACCCTAAAGTGAGAAATTTAGGCCCATGATAAATTGATGCACTCGCAATTTCTCATCCTTTATGTACTCAACATAAGGAAGGAGCTCGAGAAACCTGCTCTCATATTGAGCTACGATGAGACCCCTTTGATGTAGTGAATGAAACTCCTCTATCTGCTTCTACTTGAAGTGTTCAGAAAAGTACCTCTCTCTGAACCTCTCTAGGAATGACTCCCATGTGAGGGTATCCATGCTCACTCCTCCAATGGTCTCCTCTTGATGCCACCAATTGGAGGCATCTCCTTTCAACCGATGAACTGTTAGTTGTGCCTTTAGATTACTCCCATATGGACATAATCCAATGCACCACTGTAGGCTCTGTAACCATGCCTCTACTACTGGGCCCTTAGTGGAACCAATAAATAATGGTGGCTTGAGTCAAATCAATTCTCTGATATCATCTCTTATATGTCTAGGAGGTCTTTCAAGTGGGGGTCCTCTCTGGTGTATTGACTCTTCCTCATGCTCACCCTATCCCTCTATCTATCTTGACAGGGGACTCCTAGTCCTCTCTCTGACTTTGGGTCTACCTCCTCCAGGTCCCTCTTCTTCCACTACTCGAATCTGCTTACCTAGCTAAACTACAGGTACTACTCTCTATTGAACTACATCGATCAAAGTTTGAAGTGCATCTATAATATCTTGGTTCACGTTTGGTGGTGGTGGAGGTGGTGATCCATCCTCATGTCCTGCTCTACCATCTCTCACTCTACAACCTCTACCTCATTAGTTGCTCCATGTAATAGGAGGCATCCTACACAATTAAAGCTTTAGTTAAGTTTTTGAAGCGTAGTGGTTTTAGGTTCATAGTGTTGAAGCACGAGCTTTGATACCAAAATGTCATGCCAAAAATATAAGGGGCAAAAATGCACACAATTTTTTTTTTCTAAGACTATGATTCAATAAGATAATGCAGTTGACAGGGTTTAAGATACAGATAGACAAAGGTACTGAGAAGCTATATGCAAGGTCGCCATAGATGAGTAATAGGTTTACGACTAAGTTTGATAATTTCACAAAAGTGATTATTTAGGTGAAGTGATGGTCTCTAAGTAAATCAAATTAGATGACTAATCTATTTAACTAAAGTCATAATTCATCAATTTGTTTTAATGATACAATTTAATTACGAGAAACAAAAAATACTACTAACCCTAAAGATGATCAAATTGACTAGTCCCTCCTATTGCTTGATAACTTAAACGTCATTACAACTTTAGTCATTTACCTTGGGCTTAGTGTCGTTGATTATCTTCTTTCAACTTCATTCTATTCTACATTTTAAAATTTCAATCCAAAATCGAAATGACTCTTAAACTTTTCTCTAACGTACTTATAACAGTCTATTTAATTAATTTAATGATCAGTATTAAAGTTGATGACTATAACAAATTCAATGAACCTATATTTTAATCTAAGCTTTATTTGAATTATCATAGCTTTAAGTCCACATTAAAATCAATCTATAAAGCTCATAGTAGAATAAAACTAATTAATGAAACATTAAAATTGTTTTAAATTACAATATTCAATTTCATGCAAAATCTTTTTAAATAGAAACTAATTTAATATTCTAACATCTAATCACTACCTAATAATAAAAGCTAATCCTAATTTAAATTAGACATACATCTAAAAATAACTAAACCTAGATATTAATTAGAACGAACTTTGACTAAATTAAATAGTACTAAAATAAATTAACTTAAATTTAAATTTTAAGCTAACATAATTTAGTACTAAGCTAGAGATATTACAACTAAATTTAATCCAATTAAATTAATACTAATATAACTAAAATTCAAATTAAAACAACTTAAACTAACCTAATAATAAATGAACTAAACAACAAACTAAACTACAATTAATAAATTTAACTAGAACAAAATAACTAAAACAAATACTAACTACCCATATACTAACCTAAAATCTATCACTAACTAATTTAACTTAAACACAACTACCTAAATATACTAACCTAACATGATAATCCACTATCTAACACTAGCATACTAAGTATATACTAAAACATCCTAACATACTAACTAATCCCCAACACCCCCTCACCTAGTTTAAGTGGCCGATCCCCAATGCGTGGACCATTCCCTAGACACTGACCAAAGTCTTCACTGTGTAGGCTTTGATCCCTTCTTCATCCCTGTCACATGTCCTTCCATCATGGAGGTAAGCGCATGCATCGGGATATGGAAGAAACATCTGGGAGGGGTTATTTTTGTAAGAGGAAACCTTCTTGCTCCCCTTTTATGACATGATGTGTGCATTTTTCTGGCGGTTGGGTGGGATGTCACACCTAGCCAAGACCTGGGGTGAGATAAATTGATGAGACAATGGGGTAAGGAGATTTAGTGGGTGAGGCTAAGATTTAGCTTGAGTTAAAAATTAAAATGGACATAAAGTCCTATGCTAGCACCATGCCTTTTAATTTCCAGGTAATTAATGTAAAATTAATGTTGTTGAGGAATGTCAACAAAATGTTCCCTTTAATATTATAATTTAAAATGCATTCAACTCATATTCATTTTAAAGATTTAATATTAATTTTAGTTGCAATCTATAAGAATAATATAGAGAATATTCTCTGTGACCTTGGGGAAGATTAAAATGTTCTCCATACATTTTCCAAAGGGGGTTTTTAGACTTGGAGATGCACATTTTTAATTGAAAGCCAATTTTGACTAATTGTTGGCATAATTTGCGTTACTATATATTAATCTTTATCTAAGAGTACATTCTAGTGTAATGACAATATAGATTTCCATTAACAGCATTCTAATACAAGGAAGTGCTTAATGTTTTACCTTCTTTTGTCTTTCATCCTATAGTTCATGTTCTAACAATCATCACGGCAACGTGTATGTTCCATTTATCTAAGATTCAAGTGATGCATAACTTTTTGTCAAAATTGATTGTGTCATTGATGAAACTTAACAATGACAGAATGATAAGTTGGATCACAATGTAGGATTTCTAATTCATCTAAATAATTAAACCATATAATTGGAACTTCAACATATCTAATTGCATTTCATTAAGATAATTGGAAAATTGAAAGTTTATAATTCAATGACATATTCTATCAATCTATTTCTCACAACATATGCAATATTTGAAATCACATGAGAGCGACATAAGGAAGATTTCATAATCTCTTTTCTTTTCTCTATTATTCATCCTGGTTCAAGGCTCCATCAGTAAAGAGCCAGTAAGAAAACCCAATGTCTTTGCCAATACATCAAAATTCAATTACCATTTACATAATATTACAATTCAATTAATTTTCTTCAAGTCATTCACAAGAGAATTTTTTTTCAAATGTCTTCAATGCATTAAGGAAACCATGGAAGTGACAAGAACCAACATGGAGGTAAATGACACAATGAGATGAGCAATTCAAGCATGCATTTCCAACCCGGTTTGCACAATAGTTCCAACAATGAACCAATATAGGGGAAAGGTGGATTTTCTCAATAGGAGAAGTCAATCACCATACCATCACATAGCCCTTTCGGCACTAAAACTTCAAAAACTTCTATTCTTTTACCAGGCCCTTTCGAGGCTATTTCCACAAGGATTTTCAATCCTTTCCATATTCAAGAATTCTCAATAACCAAAAGGTATGGGATGACAAGTAGGGGCCCATACACCCTACCCTTTTTCCCTCCTCTCACCATGAGAGGTGAATCTACACTATTGATGTCCAACTAAGGCCCTTTCCCCAAACATGGCCACTTCTTTCCTACCCAAGGGTGAGTGTTACCAAAAACCATCCCCATGAAAATCTCTCAAAAACACAAAACACCAAGGAAGCATATGAATAACATCAAAGGAAAACAACATAAAATCCCCCCCAATTCAACCCCCAACACACAAGCAAGAAATAAAAGACTACACAATGCCTTAAGTATGTTTCAAGGAAGATTCAAACATGAACACACATAAAGAACAATTTCGAGGAGTGAAGAACTCGTACATTCATAAAAGAGTTATGGTAATGGTGGTTTGAGATGAGCTTCCCTTTCTTCCTTCAATCTTCAAACTTCCTCCAAAACTAGAGGATTGGGTGGAATAAACCAAAACTACTTCCAAAATGCCTCTAAGTATGATCCTTAACTCAACTAGACTTTTAGTAAACTCAAGATGGAGTTTTGGGTCACCAACTCAAGTAAAGAGACAACCCATTTTCGCAATCAACCTAAAATAGGGTTTTTGAGTGACCATAAAAGTCAACCAAGAAGGCTAATGGGTTGGAAAGTACTCCCCACCCATACCCTTACCCATAGGGTACTTAAATTTAATATTGTTAAGCCTTTAAAGACTTATTAGGAACAATTAAGAGCTAGGAGAATAGTAAGACCAAATTACAACCTTTAAAGAATTACAATACAAAGATAAAACAAAATTAACAAGTGATTTAGCTCCGCCTTTCCATTGAGTTTTCTCAGCTAATTTTCCTGCACACTCATTGCACACATCAGTAGATCCAAAAACTAAATTCATAATGTAAATTATGTATCAGAGGAATCATATAAATTAAAACATCCATTTTCTAATAATCAATTATTTATCTAATTCTACTCATATTTCTAGTCATTAGACTTGCATAATCAAAGTGTTAGTTTTTGCATACATTTACTCCATCATTATACATGTTTATAATGCATTAAATGAAAAAATCAAATAACTAAGGTAAAGTATCACACAACATAAAATAGCATAATAATATTCAGTGCATCAAATAATGTTCTGACATATCGAGTCATAAGTATCAAAATAATAATGTATCATCGATGCTAGGATGGGTCGGGACAAGGTCTCACATTTCCAAAAATGATGATTCAAAATAAGTAGATAAGCCTACTTATAGATCAATGATTTGAAAATTGTAGTATATTGTTCACACAAGGCCTAATATTGCTCTAGCAGTTGGAATAGTGGCAAGATTTTCAAAAAATCTAAAAGAAAATCACATGATAGAAATCAAGAGAATCATGAGGTATCTGAAAGGTACTAAAGACAATGGTTTATGGTACAATCTTAGAGGCAATTTGGACTTAAAATCTAGTGGTGGAGCATTCTTTCATGGTAAAAAACTAGTATCTTGGACAAGTAAGAAGAAAAATTGTACTTTTCAATCCATAGTAGAGGCAAAACATGTAGCAGTAGCAGTAAATTTTTTTGACATTGTTTGTTTCAAACAACTATTGGAAGGAATGATGGTAGAAATCAAAGATCCAGTTGTTATATATTGTGATAACACCAATGCAATCAATATATCAAAGAATCTAGTAATGTATTCCAAAAAAAAAAGCATATTGATATAAAATATCACTTCTTAGGAGAATTGATGCAAGATAAAGAAATCAAATTGTAATACATGAATACAAAGGCACAGATTGTAGACATATTCACCAAGCATAGCCTGAGAGCTACTACAATTGGTTGCACCACTATGGCATCACCATGGCCTAGCCACCGCTAGTGGGCCACCCATCCACTACTTCTTCCTTATCACTTCCACCTATTTCCACCACTTCTACCAATCCTCTGCTTTGTCTTGTGGCCTTGCCGCTACCTGCATTGGGTTCCACAACCCTACAACCACCTTTGTACATCTGCCGACATGGTGATAGTTGGATTAACCTATGAGCAACACGTGGACTATTGTGGCATAGTCAACACTAGTCGGTGGGTGACATGTGGCCTAAGTACCATATTGGCACTCGCGACGTGGCCCCTGCCATGTTAGGCTATTGCCACATGGCTGACACATGGCACTACCACATGGCACACCATGTGGGTCTTTTTTTTTGTGATAGCCCCTAGGCCATAAAATTTAACCTAGGAGTTTGCTAACATTAGCATGACATCATCCTACATCAGCACTTTCTAGCACCTTTCTAGGGTCTATTTTTACCTACTCATAGTTTTTTGGCCATAACTTGAGCATATTGATGTATTTATCCAATCTAAAAGAAGTGTCAAAAAGCCAGTTCTAAGATAGAGACATTGGTGTAGGTAATTTTAGGTTTTGATGCATTTTTTTGCTTATTTTTGAAGTTGAAGTCTAAAGTTCTATTTTTGACTCTGACAAGCATATATTTTGTGCCCCATCTCTATTTTTTGAAAATGTTATATATTTGGAAAGCTGATTTTGTCTACTTTTCAAAATGCTATCATTTCTTTTAGTTTCTATCCCATGCTCTTTCTATCCTATTTTTGGTCCTTTTTCTCTATGGTGGATATTTTGTGTGTTCTAGGTCTGAGGATCATTTTCAAGACATGGGATCTTTTGTTTTGGGCTATACTATCTTTTGTAACAACTTTGTTTTCTTTTCTAGTCATTGTAGCTATCATTTGTAAGCATCTTTATGTAAATACACTGAGATAAAGTTCCACTCTTGCATTTTAGGTTTAGGAATGTTGTTTTGAGATAGTTGTACTTATACTATTTTTAGAAAGAACCATGGAGGGATAGTTGTTTTCCATTTTTGTGCTGTCTTCTTGTTTTTCCCCGTGTAGAGTTGGTATGACTGTGTCTTTATAGGTGTTTGTACATCTTCAACTTTCTTGTCATTCTTGGTTCTGTCTATAGAGGATTTTGGCCCATCTTTTCAATTGCCTGTCATCTCATCTTATCTGCATTAAGGGGGGTTATTTTATTGTTCTAATGCTTCCTTTGTTCAATGGTTTGACACTATGAGCTATGTATTCAGTGGTTGATCCTATGTACTAGGTGATTGTAGTGGCTGACTACCTATGCATGTTGGTGAGATGGAGCAACTACCATATAGAAATGCTCAATTCATTCCTTCTTCTTCCATAGAGGTTCTTTAGATCAATAGTTTCTTTTTAATGATAGAATTTGTAGTTTCTTCATGCTTCAGTGATGCTCTTCATGATTTTTTTTATTCCTATTCTTTGGGACATTCCACTAGTTAGAGGCTTCTTTAGTCCTTCACTAGGTTCTTACCACTTTTTGGGAGAGGGTTTTTCCCATGAGGTTTTCCCTCTTTCTCTATTTTTAGAGGTTGCATTTCTTTATATTTTACATGGGTACCTAACTTGGCCTTGTTGCCGGTACCCATTCTACATTTTCTATTAGTTTTTGTGAGCTTAAGGCATTCCCCTAAGTTGCACTTAAGGGGGGGGGGGGGTGTTAGAGTAAATAATTAATTATTTATTAATTAATTGTTCTATTTAAATAAGCTTACTTAGATTAATGCATGTAGTTAATAGTTGTAGTGATGAGTTGTTGACAACACGTGAGTTTTGTTCCCTTTTAGAATGTTCCACCTTTTTGTGAAAGTGTGCTTAGTTGTGAACATTATCTTCTACCACCTTCCAGCTTGTTCTAAAAGCTTCCATGAGGCCTTTATATTTGGGCTCTCCTATTGTATTTCACAATACAACTCATTGTAAATACATTTTTCTTGTTTCGCAATATCTTCTCTCTCAAGTTTGTTTAGTGTTTTTCCAAGGTCCACCTCTTCCTTCTTTTGTTTCCCTTCAACAGGTTTCACTTCTTGGAGCTCCTCTCACCAATTTTGACAAATTTTATATGGATATTGACTGTAACATGCCTTCTAAACTCAATGGAAGTGTCTATTTAGGCCCAAAGTGCTCTAAAAATTTTTTCTACCCATAGATTGAAGAAAAATACACAAATAAACTAGGGTTTGTGTCTCTGAATCACAAATTCAAAAATTCTTTGAACAAGAAGTAGCAGGGAGGCTCTAATATCATGTAGGAGTTGATAAAATCCAACTCCATAGTTCACCAAGATCATCTGCATGCAAATAACTTGTCCAAGGGAAACCAAAGAAGGAAGAGGTGGTGCTTGGAAAAATGTTAAATGCACTTGAGAGAGAAGATATTGCAAAACAAGAAAAAATTATTTACAATGAGTTGTGTTGTGACATACAATAGGAGAGCCTAAATATACAGGCCTCATGGAAGCTTGTAGAACAAGCTGGAAGGTGGTAGAAGATAAGGTTGACAACTAAGAAGACTTCCACAAAAAGGTGTAACATGCTAGAAGGGAACAAACTCTCATGTTGTCAACAACTCATCACTACAACTATTAACTATATGCATTAACCTAATTAAGCTTAAGTAAATAGAATAAATAATTAATAATTAATTAATTATTTATTTACTCTAGTAGTAACTAGTTGCTATTGGTGTTTTTTCCCAAATTGGGTTTCCACATTAAATCTTGGTGTCAAATGTGTTCATGCTATTTTCTTTATGTGTTCACAACTAAGTTAAAGTAATGGTAATCACGTATAATATCTAATGGTTAATAAGTTAATCTTTTACCAAGCTAATCCAGTTACTACTAAGTTACAACACTGTGTGTTTACTGCACTTCAACAATATTTAGTTATTTATTTGCATTTTGTACTGACATCAAAAGGGATTTGGGATTTATTTTTGTAATAACTTATTCACCCCTCCACTATTAGTTACTTCTTTTATATTTCCAATAGTTTATTTGGGTGATAATGAACCCTATTAGATTTTTGGACAGGGAAAAAAGTTAAGATCAAGTTGTAGAATGGGAATTAGTGGCTAGTACGTGAGGTAAAACATGTTCAAAAGCTGAGTAGGAATTTGATTTTAGCATGTTAACTTGATGATGAGGGTTGTGTAGTTACTTTTATTGATAATAATTTGAAGGTTTCAAAAGGTTCCCTTGTAGTAGAAAAAGGTTTGAAAGTAGGCACCTTATATCTTTGTACGTGTCATCTTGTTCCTTCTACTTTGATTGTTTCAGATAAAAATGATTGTTTAGGAATAGTTGTTGCTATTGAGTAGGGAGAAGAAATAGCTACTATAGATTCTGATACAATATTATGACACAACAGGCTTGGGAACATGAGTGAGAATGGTATGAAATTACTTCATTCAAAACAAGTTTTACTAGGTCTAAAATTTATTTATATGGAGTTTTATGAAAGTTGTGTGTATGGAAGCAAAAAAAAAGAGTGAGTTTTGCGAAGATTGGGAAGGAAAATAAAAGGGAGAAATGTGAGCTTGTGCATATAGATGTATGGGGATCAGCTTAGGTATCTTCCCTCGGTGGCTCTCATTATGATGTTAGATTTATTGTTTGTGCACCTAGAAAAGTATGGGTTTATTTCCTTAGACAGAAAGCTGATGTATTTCAAAATTTTAAGAAATGCAAATTCTTGGTTGAAAATGAGATTGGTAAGAAATTAAAATGTTTTAGATTTGATAATGGTGGTGATTATTGCAGTCATGAATTTGAAGATTACTGCTCCACTAATGGTATTCGTAGATAGAAAACTATTCTAAGGACTCCATAGGAAAATGTAGTGGATAAATGCATGAAGATGACTATAATGGAGTGTGCAAGGAGCATGAGGTTGCATGTTGGGTTGCCCTTAAACATGTGGGAATAGACTATTAATAGTATTGTATTTTTTATTAATAGAGGTCCCTCTACTCCTTTGGGTTGTGGTATTCCAGAGGAAGCATGCACTGGTAAGAAGGTGAGTTATTCTCTTCTCAAGACCTTTAGTTGTGAAACATTTGCTCATATAGTTTATGAAAATAGAACCAAGTTGGAAGCTAAATCAAAGAAATATGTATTTGTTAGATATGGCATTGATGAATTTGGTTATCGGGTTTTGGATTTTGAGAATCATAAAATTTTAATTAGGGATGTCATATTCAATGAAAAATTATAGTACAAATATATGTTGTAGTAACATGAGAAGAAAGGAGATGATTATGTAGTGTTGGATGATACTTCAAAAGATGATGTTCTAGCAATTCCTCATGATGTGCAACAACAAAAATAAAAAATACCACACACACTAGTGAATGTTAGATGGCTAACATAGCTAAATAGACCTCTAGAAAAAATTTCTCCTTGAATTCTATTTACTTACTGATGCTAGTGAACTTGAATGTTATGATGAAGTTGTGCAAGTGGATACTAAGATTTAGTGGGAGTCTACAATGAAAGATAAAATGGACTCTTTGCTTAAAAATAAGATATGGGATTTATGAAAGTTTCCTATAGGTAAAAAGGCTTTACATAATAAGTGGGTTTATAGGTTGAAAGAAGAAGATGGAGGTAAGAAAAGATTTAAAGCTAAGTTAATTGTAAAATGATTTAGACAAAAAAGGCATTGATTTTGATGCAATATTCTATACTATTGTTAAAATGACTTCTATCTATACTATTTTAGGTATTGTGGCTATTGAAGATTAGCATTTCGAGAAGCTTGATGTTAAAACAAGCTTCATGGTAATTTGGATGAAGAGATCTATATGGCATAACCACAATGGTTCGAGGTCAAAGATTAGGAGAACTTAGTGTGCAGATTTATGAAAAGTTTATATGACTTGAAGGAAGTATCTAAGCAATGGTATTTGAAATTTGATAGTTTTATGCATGAGCATGGATATAGTAGGTGTCATTTAGATTTTATTTTTTTTATGAGGTTGAATGATGACAACTACATTATTTTATGTTTATATGTTGATGATATGCTTGTAGCTAGCTCTAACATGGTTCATATTAAGCAGCTAAAATGCCAGTTAGAACATGTATTTCTTATGAAGGATCTAGCATAAGAAAAACAAATCCTTGGTATAAAAATTTGCAGAGATAAGAAGAAAAACAAATTGACTTTATGCCAAGTTGATTATATTGAGAAGGTGTTGGAATGTTTCTCTATGGAGAATGCTAAAGCTGTCAGCACACCTTTACATGGTCATTTGACGTTGACTAAGGAGATGTGTTAAAAAACATAAGAAGAGGAGGATAAGATGTCCAAGGTACCATATGCTTCAACTATAGGAAGCTTGACGTATGCTATGGTATGTACTAGGCCAAATATTGCATATGTAGTGAGAGTCATTAGCAAGTATATGAGTCATCTAAGAATTGAGCATTGGAATGCAGTCAAATGGATTCTTAGATATTTGAGAGGCACATCTATTAAGTGTTTACACTTTGGGGGCTCTACTACTAACCTACAGGGCTATGTTGACTCAGATTTGGAAATGGATATTAATACTAGGTAGAGTACTACAACTTATGTATTTATTATCGGTGGGGCAGTAGTTAGTTGGGTTTTTAGGTTATAGAAGGTTAATGCTTTATCCACTTTAGAGGTAGAGCATGTTGTTGCTATAGAGGTAGCCAAGGAGATGATATGGCTTTAGCTCATCCTTGAAGAATTGGCATACCCTCAGAGGGATAATTATTTGTTTATAGATAGTCAGAGTGCCATTAATCTTGCAAACAATTTAGCTCTACATTCAAACACAAAACACATTTACTTGTGGTACCATTTTATTTAGTCAGTTTTAGATAATGGAAAGTTAAAGTTGGAAAAGATACATACATATTGCAATCCAACATATATGTGTACAAAGGTAGTGACAAGGGAGAAGTTGAAGTCCTCTTCATCTTTGGTTGGTCCTCTAGAATAAAATAAAATAAAATAACAATAGAGTCCATGGTAGTTTGATTTAGTGGGAGCCCTGTGTGGTAGTAGTATTGGTACAGGATCAGTCTCCAAGTGGAAGATTGTTTTCTAAAGTGAAGTCTGATCAATCTTGAAGTGGGGGATTATTAGTTTGTAGTCACTGATTAGGGAAGTACTATACATACTTCATAATATTCACTAATTGGCTATTATTTATTTGCAAATTTATGGCCAACATGTTGTAACTAATTTTAACCCTAAAGTGACAAAAATACTTGTATAAAAGGGCTTAGGATTAGGGGTTGTTTCATAAGTTGTGATGAAAAAATTGCTTCTTGTGGTAGTATTGAGCTATAAGGGATTATAGATTGTAATCAAGTTGTAATTATTGGACCATGATAATATTGGACTTGTTGTTTGGTGGATGTAGCCTAGGGATTGGGTGAACCACATTAAATCTTGGTGTCTTGTGTTCTCTTCTATGTGATGTATTATTTTCTAATATTGTTTATATTTGCATGTAATTGTTATTTCTATCCATGGTATAATCCTAACAAAAGAGCTCATCAATAATGGTATCTAGGTGTTCTATCTGGATCACCTAAGGTTAAGCTTCATTCTAGAGATAACCCTAAATGGTTTATCAATTTTTCTCTGTATGATCAATTTTAGAACTAATCTCATTTCTTGATCTATGCTTCATACTTCTAATTTCTTTGAAACAAATGTGTTTCTCACACATTCATTGAAAGAGGGGAAAATGTAATACCCCAAAATTGGCACATTGCCATCTAAATCAATTTTGGTCTATTTAATCATTCTTAATGTCCTATTTTACTAAGCAATCCTAATTCTGATAATCGCTACTTGAGCTAGGTATCAAATGCATAAAATCCCTAATTTTTATTAATTATACACTTTATTTAATTCCTAAGTATTGTCTCAAGTTAGAAAAGGTAAACCTATTAATTAATTTACTTTAATTATGAGTCCTAGCACTTTAATTGAATTAAATATTACCCCTTTGGCTAAAATATAGATTAAGGAATCAAATGTTTTTGATTTAATTAAATATATACTCATATTAAATATTGAGTTTAATTATTCAATTAATTAAGATTATTCATTTTTTAGGTCATATTCAATTTTATTAAATCAAATATACTCTCCAAATACTCTCTTCAATTCAAGAATGGAAACTCTGAGCGAATTGGAATTGGAAATGGAATTAACTTACTTAACTCTTTCTCACACTCAGAGAAGAATTAATTAACTTCATTTGCACAAGGAAGTTTCCATTCTAACTTCTCATTTCCAATCTCAATTGTTCATCCAAATTGATCTTGACCATTTATCCAATCTTGGATTTTATTTACGAGACCCTCAATTTCTCATTTTAGAGCTTTAAAATGAATTTTATCAAATTTATGCTAAATTATTTACCCACATATTTACATTCATATCTTTAATTAATCTTGCATATTAATCTCATCTAGCTTAAATATACACTCATTTAGATTAAATTTTCTTTCCTTTTCTTAGATTAAATTTTCATATCATATAGATTAATCTTGCACATCATTTAGCTTTAAAAATTCCTTCATTCTAGATGTCTGGTTGCTAGCTTCAAAGTCTAAGAGAAATTAGCAAAATCATTCAAGTTAGGAGGCAAAAGATCGACCTATTGGATATTTCAAATGAACAATCCCATTTTCATTTTGGGATGATTCTTCAAAAAATGATCATGTTGAAGTGTGTGTAAATTTTTCAAAGGCCCACATTTTGCACTCACATCAATAATCCATGTACCATTCTTGTTAATATGAGAGACCAACTCTATTTTATCTCCTTCACCATTAGATTCATCTTTTATAGAAATATATACCATTTCAACATCTTCAATACTATCTGATTCTTTAGCTATAAAACAAGATTTCTTACAATTGTCCTTATAGTCCTTGAAATTCTTGAAATCCTTCTTGCCTTTGTATTTATTGCACTTCTTTTCATCTTTTTTTTCTTTGTTTAAGCAGCTTGCAGTAATGTGTCCAAATTTTTGATAGGAGAAATAAATTAGAGGAATCTTTCCTTTATATTTTCCTTTAACATTGGGATACCTTCTTGTAGCCAATGCTTCAATGGCTTCATGATCATTGTCAAAATTGTCTTCCTCTTCACTTTCAAATTATTTTCTTTTAGAAATTTTAGCCTTCCTTTTGAGTGATACGTTAGCTTCAAATGCATGCTCGAGATTGTTAGAACTAGGAATATAATTATCATAGTTATCTAGTTAAAATATAGTTAAACTTCCAACTTAGGCATCCGAGTTTATCTTGTTATTTGGATCACATCTCATTTCCTTAATAGAAGATACTCTAATTGCATAGATAGGAAGAAGGGTTCTAAGTACCTTCCTTACTACTGATACTAACTTTGATTCTTTTAGTGTATTCTACAATATTTTCATCCTCTCTCATTTTTATCTAATCAAATTGTCGTCTAAGACATTCAACTTTAGCTCTCCTTACATTGTCATCTCCTCAATAGATGGCTTTTAGCTTAATCCACATTTCATAAGTAGTTCCACAATCTATGACCTCATTAAATTTAGAATAGTTGAGAGATGAAGCAATATCAATCATCATGATATTATGACTCTTTTTCTCTACAATTTCTTCAACACTAATAATTCTAGTAGGATCCTTGTATTTGGAGTTTAGATACTTTAGCCCTATATCTCTAGTGGTTTCTAAGTGTAGCCTCATGAGTTATTTCCATGCTTTGAAGTTATCTTTGTTTAGCTTTGGGATCTCCCTTTTTTCATGCATCCTAATCTTATCTCAAGTCCTCAAAACCTTTTTTGCAAGAACCAAATCTTTGATACCAATTGTTGGAAATATAAGAGGAGTAACTAGGAGGGAGGGGGCGAATCAGTTGCTACAAAAATAAATCCTAGATCCCTTAGATGTCACCACAAATCCAACTATGATTAAACTACATTTTGTTGTAACTTGACAAACACACATACACTCAGTTAACACTAGAAAATGTTGTACCCCGATAGATAATGAGAAAACTTGGTGAATTATTATCATGAAAATCTTACTTGATATTATCTATGATAAATATTACTTTAACTTAGTTGCAAACACATAAAGGAAATAGCTTGAACTATAATGCCCTACTAGGTGACCCAAAAGAAATTAAGATAAAGTTTCACTAAGTTTGTCAAACAATTTTATTTTTCTCAAAGATAATAACTTAACAATAATAGATATAATATAGTGGAAGCATTAACATACACATAAAAACATACCATAGAATAGATCACAATTCTTAAGGTTCCCATGATGTTGAATCATATTAAAGTTCTAATTAATACTAACTCCAATATCTATAACACATCCACATTAAAGAAAACATACAAGTTCAAATCCATTTAAATAAATATACCATTATCCTATATGACACTTGGTAATAATTGGAATGCACAATCATTTGTTGTATAGGTTATAGGGTATGAAAGGCTAAAAGAATATACATCATGAAAATATTAAATCATCTCTTAAAGATCCATGAAATAAAATACAATACAATAGGTATAACCATTCATCATAATACACAAGAATAGGATGAAAGGAAATGCAAAATAGGGAACTTTGACCACAACATTGAACTAATTGATCTCAATGGTAAAAATAAAAGGCACTACCACCCAACCTCATGGTAACCCAAAAAGGGTCCACTCACACCACGCTAAGGAGATAGTATCAAGTCCCAAATAGGATAACAAACTCGAAAGTCAAAACCACCATCTAGGTTTAAGGAATCACTAAAAAAAACTATCTTGAAGGGTACAAAAATACAAGTATCAACTAAACCCAGAGGAAAAATAGACACATAGGAAATATACTTTGGAAGTGAGAAAGTGTCATTGCATGTGCCAACCTTAAGGTTACCTTGATAGCCACTATAGACTCTAGACCCCCTAGCATCTCTTTGCAGCATCAATATCCTTTTGTACAAACAAGGCATACTAACAAGTCAACTCTAAGGTTACCTTGGTAGTCTTTTAATACTATAGAGCCCCTAGTTACTTTCTATGGTACCAATATCTTATTAATTCATTTTAACTCATTTAATGAAACATTATTAGTTATTGAAATAACCTATAGTGTGTTACTCGCCAGCCTCTTGAGGGCCCCTACCTCCATTTCAAGCCACTTCCCAACATGACATATAGATAACATACCCTAAGCTTAGAAAAAGAAAAAGGTCTCAAATGACTATAGACCATACATCGATTCTTAAACATGCAACTAGAAATATATGCAGAACATTACTGATCCAAATAAAAAATAACTTTGATACAAAAATAAATTAAGATGCACTCTGGTTTTGTTAATGATATCAAACAAATCTACAAATATTTGAGAATGGATCTACCAGACATGAAAAAAATAGAAGATTGGAAGATGGAAATATTATTGTGTAAATTAATCATGAGATTTTACTTGAATCTAATGCTAACATGCAAACATGCAATCACATGAAGAACACAAGAAAACCCCTTCTAAAAACTTCCTTTTTTGAAAATCCCTTCTCCAAATCCCAGTCCTTGGAAAATGAGCTCTGTATCTTTGATAAAGAGTTCTCCCCTAATTTGGGGCTCTAATTGTGCATTCATGCAAGGGAACTTGTTGATCAATTACTTTTAATATTTTATTATCTTTTACATATTCATGAACACTTTTTGCAATTTGAAATATCTTTTTTATTCAATTTCTTTTCTTTATTTAATTAATTTATTATATTTTAATTTCATTAAAATAAACTTTCTTAAATTAATGCTTACTCTCTCTTATTAATCTACAAGACATTTTTGATAAAATATTTATTAATTTACTAATAATGTTATTGAGAGCTTATTATTAAAATAAAACTCCTAAACAAATTATTATTAAATTAAATAAATATAAAATGTTAAAAATTAGAACTTTAATAAAAAAATTTAAATTTAATTATTTTATTTAATCACTTATTTAATTAATTAAATATTGAATTTTCTTTATAAGATTCCCATTAAATTAAATCAATAAATCATCTTTTAATTTGATTTAATTATAACAACAAATCATCAGAGATCCAAAAAACCAAATACGACAACTTAACTAAAGACAAGGAATAAAATCAAACTCCAGGGTCAAAGTCACAAATTCATGTCACTTGAAAAATTCAAAAAGGTGAAACTAACTCAAATACTTGTCTTCTTTTCTAGGACAATTAGCTTAGGTTAGGATATGGACTCAAGAATTATCTCCCCACTTAAACCATTGAGATTTCATGATAGGGTACACTCATCCTAGCAACTTAGGGAAGTGGGATACCTAGTATGTACAATCTACATAAAATCCATGCATGGACAAACATATATATTTCAAATTGAATAGGCAATGATAGGAAGTGGTACATCATGTAGATCTTGAATAGTATGGTGACTACAAATCTATCCCTCAATCATAAACAAAACATACACATACACCATATACATGCATGTATGGGGTAAGCAACCATAGAACACATATATTTCATTTAACTAACTAATCATCATGAGATAACTGAAATCACTAAATGAGCATACACATATCATTATCAAAAGGAAAAAACATAAACACATGAAGTAACTAAGTAACTCATCACATAAATCAAAGAATAACATCTAATCCAATTTGGTAACCAAGTATTGCTAATCATAAAATATAAACATAAAGTAGACCTAAAAGAATCTGACAATACAAGATCAAAAAGGTTGACTAGGGGTAGGCATTACCTGAACACAATTCACACCAAAATTTTAATGTGGAAACTCAAGTTGGAAAAAAGAACCAATTGTAACTAGTTACTGAGTTTTAGTATTCTAAAGTGAGCCCTATTAGGAACCAACTATTTTAATGGTTACAAAACACACTGTTAGGTGTGACAATGTTAAAGGATTTGTTCACCCTATTGAGAGTGGCCTTGTTAGAGCTCTTTAGATAACTCAATCTTGAAATGTCACCTTGTTAGAGGATTTAAAAATAGCTATCAAGCTAACTCAGTTAAGCAATTTTAGATCACTACTACAATGGTTAGAGAGTAATAATGAGATGACCTAATTTATGATGCAACTAAATTGTTGATTATAGATCTCAATTTTGGCTTGTATACTTGATCTTTCCTAATCAAATATATCTTTTTAGCTCAACAAGGATATTCTTCTTATCCTTCTAATTCACTTCCTCTAAGCATCTTCAAATCTTCTATTATGTTCCACCTCATTCAATCCTCAACTTGACCTTATATTTATATCTTTACACAATGTCAAGTCAGCTTGAATAGAACTTAGAATAATTAATATTTATTTCTTCAGCCAATGAGAACCAACAAACAAATTAATTGAACTCAATATACCAAAACAAAAAAATCCTTTGTTAACCGACCCTACTTGGTAGACACTAACTTAGTAATAATTTTCTTGTGTTAACCATGTAAATTCGGTTAACACTACATATTCACAAAGTTCCTTTGGTAATTGAGTGAGCTTAGTTAAAACTGGTTCAATCCAACATTTCTTTCATTAACCAAGTGAGCGTGGTTAACACTCAACTTCTACAAACTTCTCTTTGTTGCCTGAGTGAACTCGGTAGACACTATCTTCTGAAATCAAAAAACTTTAGAATGCTCAATAGACATAGGAAATTATCTCCAATTCCCAAGTGAGCTTACTATACATTGACTAAAAATGATATGGCATTTTATGTAACATCAAAGATAATACACAATTAATCAATATTTATATGTCAATATAATACCACTAAAACAATTTCAAATCCCTTATATGTCAATACAAACTTCTTATTAATTTAGATCTTTGTACCACTTGGTTAGAACTAAATATTCACTGTAACTTTGTTAACAAAGAAATCTTGAGATATTAATGTATATTAACCTTTAGTAACTTAGTTGTAGAATGATAAAGTAGTAAGAAAATAACATGAACACAAGAGACACCAATGTTTAATATGGAAACTTGATTTGGAAAAACCACAAATGCAACTAGTGATAACTTTTTACTCTTATGATGCAAGCCATGTTAGTAGCCAACCCTATGAAAGGTTACCAAACACACTATTAGGTGTGACCTTGTTAAAGGATTTCAATCGACATGTTAGGAGTGGGTGTTTTAGAGGTCTAGAGACACTTCAATCTAGAAATGACATCTTGTTAGAGGATTTGCAAACTGTCTATTAAGTCAACTCTATTAAGATATTTCTTCACTGCTACAATCATTAGAGACTAACAATGATTAACTTGATTAATGAAGCAACTGATTTAAAAATTTAGATCATTGTTCTAGTTTATCAATTAGATCCTTCCTTATTAGAATATTCGTTGCAGCTCCCTAGATGTTCCAACCTTATCCAAATATCCTTCTTTATTTGCATTATATCTTCTTCTACAACTTGCATATTTCAATTTGCAACTTGATGTTTCTTACATATGAAACCCAATGTCAATTTATCTTGAATACCCTTGCAAATAAATAATTAGCATCCACCAAGTCAACTTATATAAACCAAATGATAAAAAAAATAATTTTGGTGTAGGTTGGCTCATACTGAAACTAGGTCACTTGGTTACCACTGAATTCCTTGGTAACTGACCTAACTCAGTTTACACTAAAACCATTTGGTAACTGACTTGACTTGGTTTACAAAAGAATCCTTCAATCACTGACCTAGTTTATTTTATACTTGATCATTGACCTTGGCTTATTTTGAACTCATGCTTGGCTAATACTAAAGTCCTCTAAGCTTATTTACTACTGGCAGTGCTTGGTTAGAGTGTAGAATTTTTGTAACATCAATGGCAATATACAATTGAATAATCGTTATCAACAATCTCTCTCTTTGGGATTGATGGAAACATAACATGTCATTATGCAAAGAAATCTTAGAGAAAAAATAATGATTTATAAATTTTTATAATATCCTTAGTTTGATTTTGATTCTTTATCCATGAGAACTCCCCTTGAGATTCTTCCTCTGACATCTTATCTTTAGACTACATTTGATCAAGTAATCCCTCTTGTTGTTATACAAATTATCCCTCATTGAATATGATATTCGACATGAACATCAATCTCTCCCTTAATGAATATGACATGTTCCAAACTCTCTCTCTTTGACATTACATGAAAAAGACATTTTAAAATGAATTTAAAATGTACCTAATGTACTGATTCATATGCAATGAGCTTTGAAATCTTTTCATCAACTTGACAGATCTTCAATGTGGTTTGGTTGATGCATCATTAATATATCCTCTAGTGAGCATTAGATATGGGAATGACCCCTAACTTACCTCTTAGATATAGTACTACATCTTTAGTTAATGGCTTGGTAAATATTGTTGACATTTTAGTGAATTTTATTTATTAGTGACATAGAAACACTTAATCAAACAACTAAAAACTACCAAGCTTATTGTCTATTTAATAGTGTTAACCAAGTAATTTAGGCTCTATAGAGTTCTGTAGTTGTTACCAAGTACCAAGGACATCATTCAATTTGCACTAACAAGTTTCTACCAAGTTGGTGATTATTAGTGTAAACTGAGCTTCATAATGGTTACTGAGTTTCTCAGTACAAATTGAGTTCTATAATGGTTACCAAGTTTGCAGTTTTAGTAATGTGAATCTAGTGTTAAATGAGATATGCAATGTCAACTAAGTGATTCAATTTATAATGAGCTTGTAGTGATAGTGTTGATCAGGCTACATAGTGTGAATTCAAGTGATTTAGTTTATATATAAAGTTTAATAGTATTCACCTAGTCACCAATGTAGACCAAGTTATGACTGCTTGAAATTGATTGGAATGAGCCAATCTTCTACATCTACCGAGTGCATGACAATGTTGAGTGTTGACAATAGTTTTCAACCATTAGAACCTCCCTAAGTGTGTCTTTAGAACCTGAGTACCTATAGTTGGGCTGACTTCAAGTGTAATTTGGTGAAACTTGTATTATAGCCAACTTTGTTGATTTGTAAATTGGATTGTTATATATGTAACGTATTTATTCACATCAAAAATAGCTACCATCAATGTATAAGAGTGTAGAAGTTCAAAGTAAATGGATACAATAGTATAAGGAGTAGTAAAGATTTATCTATCACAGCAAGTTAATCATTATAATCAAAAGAATCTCATTTAGCACATTGGCGCTCAAAATTGTAGCCTGAATTTTGAGCACCATTGAGAAAATTTGAGCACTATAAACACTTTTAAGTGCACATGTACTTGGCTGTATCTTTGAGCCCCAAGAGGTGTTTAATTCTTATAGAACCTTCCTTTTAGTGTGTCCACTTGTTCCATGAAGTTAAATTGAGATTTTGAGCCATCTAGTGAAGTCTTGTTGTAAGCAATTGTTAAATCTGTGTTTTTTCCCAAGTGTCAAATAGCGACAGGAGGCCATGTTTGTGATTGAATATCTCGTACCCAGAAATGTTTTGTAATTTTTTTCTTTGGGAGTACCTAATATTCATATCTAAGAACCTATGTTTTAGATTTTGAGTCATTTTGAGTCCATTTGAATAGGTTTTGAATCCCTCAAAGTTGGTCAGTTACTGTTTTCATGCTTTTGCAATTAATTCATAATTCTGGGAAGCCATATTTGATGAGTTATAACTTTTGACCAGTTGATCGAAATGAAAAAATTCCTTTTGTGTTACATTTTAGATGTTAGAGACTTGTTATGTTTCAAGTTTCAGCTTATGAAAAATTCATTTGATCAGTTTTCAAATGCGATTCCAAACACAATTTTTATCTTTTTACTAGTGTCAGCATTTGCAGATTTGTCAGGACCCCTATTCAACATGTTATAGCTTGAGATCCATGATAGGTGACATCAAATGGATTGTACCTCTTTTTTGTCCTCTAAAAATACTCCAAGTGTGTTAGTTTGCAAGTCATGACAAATCCATGTGCACACTTTTCCAGGTTCATTCCATTTGCAAAAATCGCTTTATGTCATTATTCCCAGTTTGCAAAATCTAAGTAGCTCACTTTGACTGATTGTCTTTTGCGTTCAGTTATTCATCATGAGCCCAAATCAAATATTTATACTCTCCTTATGAAAATAAACCAACGCCCTAGTTTTTGTTCTCACAAATATCAATTTACCTAGTTTTCAAAGCCAAATCCAAACCCAGTTTGTTGTTTTCTGACATGTTTTCTTGCAAGATGTTTTGAAAGGTCAACTTTGATAGTGAATATATTTTGACCTTGAATTCATGATGAGACAAGATTCAAAAAGATGTAAGAATGCAAAACAGAGAGTCAGTGTGTCAGTTTTCAGATCTGAATTATCTATTTAGGTCAGTTTTTAAGGCCAGCCAAAGGACCTCCTGGCACAAAATTGACAAGTTGCAAAAAAGGATAAAAAAAAAGTTTTAAGAGTTGTTTCAATAATAGATTTTGTTTACAATTAGTTTGAGATGATTGGTAGATCAGCCTGAGATGTTCAGTTGTTTAGAAACAAAAATCTTTTTAGCCAGACCTACTTGGGGTTTGACTTATCTACATCAGATTGACAAAGATTGTGTGAACATTGAAGTCTTTGAAAGGGAAGTTGTAAAAACTCTTTTAAATTAGGCTAAAATAGAACCAGGCTTCACTGGACTTATGTGGTAAAAGTTGGAAGAGTAAAATCCTAATTTTTTCAAAGCATACTATACAAGATTACTTGTGAAGTAGCAAATCACAAAGTTCAATGAGCTATTACAACAACAGGTTGAACTTATGTAGAAGATGAAGGAAAAAAATGGACCTCCTATTTCAAATGGATTACATTCATCACCAATGAAACATACACCCATTTCCAATGAGGTACAATAACTAGCAGTACCAATGCAAAGGATTCACAATATGGGATGTAATTTAGTGCCATCAAATCCATCCTTGGTTAATGGTGGAGCTTGTCTACCTAATACTATACAATCTTCTAATGACAACTCACTTTCAAGTAGTGGAAGGATGGAAATTTCATCAAGTGTACCAGTAGTGTTGCATGGCCATTCAGGCATTTCACCGGGAAATGAATTAGCAATCCAATCAGGTCCATGGTTCTCAAACAATGCAAGATTTTCTGATAGTGATGTTGGCAATTCTACAAATACACATGTTTCAGCCATGGACGTTTCTGTCTCTGATTTTAAATCTAACGAGATAGATCAAAAATGTTGAGTGGGTTTTCCTCAAAGACACAAATACAACTAAGCAAGGCAAGGTACCCACACAACATGTTTTGATCAAAAAGAAGGAATTCATGCAATCACAAGCCGAAGTAAAGCCATACAGAGCTATAGAAGGGGCAGTCGGTATTAAAAAATAAGAAGATCCCCATACAACATTAAAGAAGACATCCAAAGAAGTTGTCTCACGCCAAAATGCTAGTAACCCACATGAGGAAAAGAAGATATGTTTGAACAGCAAGAAAAAGACCACAAAGAGGTTGTAGCTAAGAAGAATACACCCATCGCCAAACAGAAGAAGATGCAGAGAGGAAATTAACTACAAGAAACACAAAAGAAGCTCATGAAATTGAAAAAGCAGACAGAAAGCCATTGTTGGAACACCATCAAATGCTGATAGGAACATCAGAGGCTCCATGTTTTCAAAGGGGAGTTCCATGGCATTAGAAAAAAATGCAGTAAAGGAAAGAAAAGCTATCCATTTAAAAAGAAAATGTAGTCAAAGCTTCCACATTTGATAAAGAAAGGAAGAACGCATGCACTAAAAGACAAGATATCATGCGCATAGAGAGCCAACGCAGTGAAGAGGCCACTATCCATGCATGATAAAAGGCAAAACCTACAAGAAGTAATATGCAGATTAAAGCGGAGCAACCTGGCCATTCTTCAATGCATTGAGGAGAAAAAAAAAGAACAAATCCATAGAAAAATAAAAGAACCCACGCCTGGAGATAAAATTGAGCTCCTCATAGAGCTTTTTATCCCACATTGGTGGGGTGACATTTTTAAAACTCTTTAAATACAAAAGCAACCATATTAGAAGTGTCCAAAAGAAAAGAGCCTTTTGGGAAGGCTATGGTTGTGGAGGGCCCCATGGATGACGTGAGTTGGATGAAGAAGCATAAATTTTGAAGGAGCGCACAAATAAAGAATTGATGACATCAGCTATAGATGATTGGAAAGGGTTGAAGAATTTGGCTAGTCACTACCTCTCTAGCCAGAAGATCCAAGGAAATCTGGCTAGCAAGGTAGCAAGTTTCCAAAAAAACCTTCAAAATTTGGCGAGATTCAAAATGCTACATGGGTTCCACCTGTAGTGCGAGCAATGAATCAGATCATTCCAAGTGGTAGCAAATAGGAGGTGGTGTGGCAAGTTCAAATAGTTGAATGAGATCATGCCACATGGCACATCCAGTGGTCCTAGCTATCTTGCCAAGGAGAAGTTGTTCACGCGATAACATGGTGACCAGGCGAGGGTCGATGAGGTGATGACACGTGGTAGTGGGTCCCATGTTCAATAACATGGCAAATGCAATGAGCAGGAAAACCAAGAGATGACATGTGGCATTCATATTAGGTGTCCAATCAGGAAGCACCATGTGGCACTGGTCAAACCTAGTTTGACCTCAAATTTAGAGAGGTGAAGAGAAAATTAGTAAATAATAAAAATATTTTTTTTATTTTTTCTTTCCAAACTACAGTGTGAATGAATTTTTTAATCAAAAGGCGCTTTAATATGAAGTTTTAACCTTAGAGCATTTTTAAAATTTTCAAAATTTAAAATTAAAGAAGTTGCAGAGCTGAGTGTTCTATTAGGGGAGCATTTTCCAAATTGAGATTCTGGGCATTTTTAGAAGGCAAAATATGCAATATTTTATATCGTCGGAATCGTGAGAATCTGAATTTTTTTGATTCTATGGTTAGTTTTTGCACATGTAGCAATATATTTTAGCTATGTGAGGTATTCTCTTAGGTTTCCTTTTTGTAACTGCATTTAGGTATCAAAGTTCAAAACTGATTTCTAATGAGGTGATGACCTGAGTATGGTTAAAGGCTAGTAAAGACTCAGTTTGGGTCAATTTTTGATCACATTCACTCAGTAAAAATCAAATTTTACCAAGCATTTCAATGAAGTTTTCAGATATTTTGAATGACTCAACAAGTTGTCATCATTGAACAAGGATATTTGCAAATCAGTAACAAGTAATGATGAAAACAAAATCTGATCAATGTGTGGAAAGAGGAGAGAGGTTTTTTAGTTGCAAGAGATTGAATTTCAAGTGGATAGGTGGCAATTGCATAATAGATCTAGGAATTCTTTCTTGTCTATATGTTTCTATCTTTCATTCATTGTAAGGGTTCTAGTTTAATCACTGAGAAACCAATTGGTTCCAGTCTTGGGAGAAAGACTAGTCATTACTGAGATACCAAGTTTTGGATCCAATTTTGATGTGTTCCCATACTGTGATACCACATACTTTTTTAGCAATTTTTTCTTGTGTGAAGAGTAGTAGGAAAGATAATACAACAAGTTCTGATGTGTTACATGTTTTTCATGTTTTGATTTCATGCATATGAATGTATTGTTTCTAGGAAATTAATACAAAGAACAACAGATTGATTGAGTTTCAGTTGAATCTTGTCTCCATTCTCAGTGAGTTGTAATGTTTTATGACCTTTGAACAAAGAGCCTAGTTCATAGTTGTAGTCCTTTAAGGTTGTACGTTGTTTCATTTTTGCTAATAATTCAAGGGTTGCAGGTTTGTTGAGAAGGATATCATGTAAGAATGAGGTTTGGATTGAGCATCGATGTTTATTTACAAGGTAAATAGATAGATCATTTATCTAAATATATACATAAGTATTAGATATCCATGTGTATGCATTTGATTTATATATTTGCCTAATGGATTAGGCACTAGTCAGCTATAGGATCATTAAAGTCTTACTGTTACATATCTGAGAGTTTGTTGAATTCAACATTATTAATCAAACGATCTTTACATTTTATGTTGAAGAGCTATAATAGAATGCCCTCACATAGCTCCTGAGATTCATAGATCTACATTTAGCTACTGTAGATTAACTTTATTTCATGAGTTATTAGGAGAAATAAGGGTAAAATTTTCTTAATAGATTCAGGGATATGCTTTTGCACTGGTACGATATCAATTGAATCTGAGGTCCACCCGCCTAGGTTTAGCAGAGCTTGAAGTAGAAGAAGGGTTATGCCTTATAGTTGGCCCTATTTCTGAAATGATATGTTGAGAATGGGAATTAGCTGCCCCTAGATATGTCATATTCTCATGGGGATAATTGAAAACCTTCCAGTGTTTTCAAACACCAACACAACAAATCAAGTTGTAGATCAAAGATTATCTGCTGGTTCATCTTGACAAGTGGAATAGTTAAATCCTTTCACATGGTAGACTTAATAGTATTTTGTAAATCTCTTTATCCAGTGCATACTTCATTTTATGTTTGTAAATCCTTTTGCAAGGTAGACCTAGCAGTCCTTATTGCTCCTAATAGGGTAGATCATCAAAAGTGATCATTGTAAGCCTTAACATGTTGCTTTATACTATAGTACTAAAGCTTTTGGGTATCATCCCCACCCTAATTTTACTTTCTATTTAGAAGGTTTCTAGGTCACCATATTGTTAATCAAACTATTATGAATGTTTTAATGCTTTCACTTTTTTGTGCATCCAGTTAGATCAGAATATTCATGAAGGATTAACTAGTAAATAAAGGTTAGATTTTAATAATTATAGATTCACCCTGCTCTCTCAGTAACTTAACCTATCATATATTTCCAACAATTGGTATTAGATCTTTGTGGTTCTTAGAGAATAATTTTAATAGCTTGACCAAAGATCAAAGGCTATGGAGGTATTCATACTTGATAAGGCTATTGACAATGAAAAGCTAATTTGGAATGTGCTATTGGGAAACTCAAGAAAGAAATGGACCAACTCTCTTAGTCCTTGAAAAGAAGAAAAAGATCTTGCAATGCAAATAATAAAAAACTCTATATTAAAGAAATAATTAAAGACATTCATTCAAAAAGTAATTCAGATGAAGCTAATAAGACAATTAGAGGACTATTAGAAAATAATGACACACTTCAAGAAGAAGTAAGAAAGCTAAAAAGAGAGAAATAAATTTGGTTAATAAGACTATATGAATTCATGGAATAGAAAAATAAGATGAAAGAAGAGTTAGAAGAAAAAATAATGAAATTCAACACCTATAACTTCAATAGGTAGACCTCATTAATCAGCTTACTAATGAAAACGAAGCAATCATGAATTTAAGATCAAAGAATAAAAGATTGCGTAATGATCTAAACATGAAAGGAAAAACCAATGAGAGAATGATGAAATATCAAGTAGACATGGTTCAACTAAATGAGAAAATCCAATACAGAGAAAACAACAAAGTAAGACCTAGATATATAGAAGAAGGTGAATCATCTAAGCAAGGAGCTAAAAGAATCAAAGTCCTACTTGTGGCCACTCTCGAAAGTTAGGTCATACATCAAACAAATTTTTGAGTAATGACAGAGCTAAATTCAATGTAAAATGCCACAATTGCAATAAACATGGTCATCAAGATAATGAATGCAAAGAGAAACTTGAACTTGAGGGAAAATTTCACAAATGCAAGAAGCATGGGCACAAATCTTCTAAATGCAAAACTAAGATATTCAATCTAGTAGATAGATTGTAAAATCTATATTTGGTTGGGACTACATCACTTGTTGTAGATGTCATTACTATGGAAAATTTGGACACATTAGAATAAACTATGTAAAACATCACATGAGGACAAGAGATAGCACTAAAAGATGTTTCATTTATATAGAACTGGTCATCTTGCCAAGAATTGTATTAACACTAGAAGAATTGGAGACGAAAAGAAAGCCACATTAGAAAGCAAATGAGAAAGTAGCGGATTCCTAAATCTTCTAAGAATGCAAGTCCCAACAATGAAGCACATGTCACTCAAGAATTTCTACTTGATATCCCACTAAGATAATTAGAACTAAGATTCTAAAGTAGACATCTTACATTAGCTCTAGTCATCTAGAAAAAAAATCCATATCAACATTCAAGATGTAAAGTGATCACCAAGTGTTTGAAGGAATTTTCAATATTACCAAAGGAGGTTAGGTTGCAAGACCCTACTGAGCAAGGTTGAGAGTAACTAAGTTGTGATGTGGACACCAAGTCATGAATGATCCTACCAAGAAAATTCATGCACGCGAACTGGAAGATAGTCTATCATCAACCAAGAGAACATACCAAGCACTTATAGCAATTGAAAGATGAAATTTGCTAAAAAGTGGAAAATCAAATTCCTTTTTTATTGTGAATTTTCAAAATCTATTTGCATAGAAAAATTTCTATGCATCAAAGTAATCTATGTGAGTCATTGTTGAAATTTTCTACATTTTTTAGAACCTTACCAAGTGATGGCATCCTCCAAAAGCAAGACAAAGAAGGGGTCTGAGATGCTAGTCCAAGGGGTCAAATGGAAAGCACTACATTTCAAGCTTAGTCTATTTGTTGGGGAAACCCTTGATCCCACCAAAGTTCAATCTTAAATTCCATCAAAGGTACTATTGATAAATGATATCTACTTACATTTTTGATGTTTTATCCAAGACATAGGAACCCTAGAAATGGATGAAACTTTGGAGAAGTTGTGTGTGAATGGTGTGTTAATACCAGAGCATCAACACCTGGAAGAAAAGGGTTTGACCAACATTCCACACATGCCCTAAGATTTTTAGATAAAATGGAACAACCTATGGGTAGTTATGGTTCAAACAACCTATTTTTATAACAATGAAAATGATTCATTGGATCATAAGACTTCTAATGTTAATGAAGGAAAAAACTACCAAAACCCTAAGTCGGGTGGGATTGGAGAAGAAAACCCTTACCAAATGGGATGCAAGGGGTATGAATATCAATTGTGTTACTGATATGGAGCTGAAATTTGGAATTCATATAATTTCACACAAGATATAAAACTCCAATCAACTCAGTCGTGTATCATGTGAAGCTGTGTAGCTCACTTTAAGAGTGGTCAAGAACAATATGTCCTTTGATCTTGCCAAGTTGAGGTTGAAGTAATTAAAAAAAAAGTATGTAAAACATAAGGAGATCAAAGAATAACCCTTGTAAGATTAGTTCACTTTTAACCTATTTATTTTTCTTTGTGCAAAGTTTTTTTCCCATCCAAACATAAAGTTGTATGGAGAAAAAATGTACCTATTCTTTATCAAATCAATGAGTATATAACATAAATGGGAGAAAATTATTTTAGTATCATAGACAACTAATTTTATGCATTCAAGGATAACATGAATAATAGATTCAAGATACCAAAAAAACTTGTAAAATACTACAAGGATGATATTTGTTTTATGGTATATTGAGACAATATGTATACACAAGTAGGCAAATAAAAAATTGTATGGGTCAAGCCCCTAGGTTATGAGGTTAATATAGATGGCACTAGGGATATTATTGAGACATTGTTAAATGAACCTATTGATCCAAAGGCTAAATCAAGAATTTAATTATAGATAAAACTCCCTTAGGCTATCAAAAAAAGTAAGAAAAGGATAGCAAAATTGAAATAGACCAATTCCACTCTCTTGTTGATAGAAGGTAAGGGAGATGACATAGAAGAAGATGATGTAGAAGATGAAGAAAAATAAGAAGAAGAAGAAGAGGGACTCAAAAAGAAAGGTAAGGTTATTATAACCAAACCTTCCAAGACATTCACTATAGTATTTACAAGAAGATAATCTAGGAAGAAAGTAAAATTGGGTGAAGAAGCAAAAGATGTGATTTTAAAATGGCCTACAACCATATTTTAAGAGAAAATAAAAGAAATTGATTATAGAGCTAGCATGGAAAACATTAAAACATTGAGGTATGAAACTATAACTATATAAGAGAAAAAGAAAGTTGAAGACATGGTTATGTATAAAATAAGTAAATGGAAATATTCTCTAGACCAACTTGCATAATAGATTCCCAATGAATTAGTGAAGAAAATTAAGCCAAGATGGGAACATGCCAAGAAAACTGCAAAAGATATATATGAGAAGACCCTAAGGCAACTCATGTCAAGCTTAAGGGATAAGGAAGTAAAAGAATCCATCAAGAAGGATGAAGAAAAACTTACAATGAAATTCAACACTTGTTTGATATTCATCAATGACATTGAACATGTGGTAAGGAATGCCACTAGCACATGGAAGAATATTTACAATCTTCATAAGTAGAGTGATTTCATGGTTCATGTCAATGATAAGGATGATGATGAAGATGACAAGGAAGATGAACAAGATGATGAAGAAGAAACCAATGATGAGAATAAAGATGATTTGGAACAAGAAAATGAAGCTAGTGAGGAGAATCTCCCTATGATTTAGAGTATTGAAGAGACTGACACTAGGAAAATTATAGTGGCAATTATTGCCTCACTTCCTCACTCTCTGAGAAAAGCTTAAAAGACATCTAGCTTAGAGAAAGCTATTGTCAAGTTGGTTGTCTCAAACACTACAAATCTAAGCACTCAACTAATATGTGCACCTATTCAGCTTAATACTTCATTGAATTAAGTGACCATCACTTCATCTATTGAGCAGTCAGTACTTCCTCCTCCATTAATTTTGGTCACTCAACATCAAGGTATTTCTTCAATTAGTACAACATATACTTTTATTGAGAGTCCTTCTATTTCTACCATTGTTACTATCCCAGGCATGCAAATAATAAGTATTAAGATAGTTGAGAGAAAGCCTCAATTGAGTACAAAAGTTTCTAGCAAAGGCAAAGAAAAGGAAGAAGATGTTAATCTTGATGAGGATATAGTTATCCCAAATTGGGGTATCCTTAATCTAAATTCTAATTAGATGGATATAGTAGGAGAACTTCTAAAAAAGAAAGCTAAGCATCAAAGGATTAGAGAAGAAAGGAATAGAGAGCAACAAGTTCTTGAAGATGCAAAGAACAATCATACATCTAAGAACTCAACATTGAGGTTGACACTTCTTAACCTATTTTGGCTTAGATAGAAAAAGTGGTCTAGAAATTTAGTGAAGATTTGAATGGACAAGAAAAATTATTGTAGAGAGTAGAGAAGAAATTTGAAATTAAAGTATTGGAGCTAATTGCACAAAAGATTGCTATATACCAAGTAGTCTTATCTACTATTTTTAGCTCATTGTAAACCTCTACCAAAAATGTCACTTCTCTATTTGGTAAACTCTATGATACATCTATTTTCACACAAGAAATCAAAGAAAAACTCTCCAAGATTGATGAAGATTTGAAGACAAGTGCACATTATTTGTTACTTGATCCAAGCTACAGCTCTTCTCACAACACAAAGATCAGATTTCTAACTAATATGCAAGTATAATTTCTAAGGGAAGAAGTCGAGATAAGATGTACACTTGTAGATATACAAGGCATGATTCTTCCTTATATGGATGCACTTCAAAAACATATTGCACATGCTAAAACTCTCAACCATGATAACAAATCCTCCATTGTTGATCACAAGAAAAGTGTTGCAAGAAAACTGGGACAAGACAATGTTACTAATTCTAAAGGTACATTCTAATTTCTTGTCACATTTTGGCATAACTATATAAAATACACCTTTGACATTTATGTCAAAAAGGGGAGAAGATGTGTATAACATGTACATCATATTGTAAAAGAGAGAGAAGATGAGAAGATGTATATAATGTAAAGTATATTGAATATATATGTATGGGGGAGAACAATCATATTATATACATGTACAGATATTAATACATACATATCTTATAAAAGCAATTTTTAAAAAAAATCTCAAAAATAGAGTATGGCACCAAGTTAAAGACACAAGATGAAGACTTAAGATCATTTGAAACTTTCTAATAATTTAATTTTGATTGATAAGTGTTTTTATCACTAATGCCAAAGGGGGAGAATGTTGACATTTCAGTCAAGTTTATTTATTAGTGACACACACATTTAATCAAACAACTAACAACTACTAAGCTTATTGTACAATTAATAGTTTTAACCAAATAATTTAGGCTCTACTGAGTTCTACAGTTACTACTGCATACTAGGGACATCATTCAGTTTGCACTAAGTAGTTTCTACCAAGTTGGTGATTACCATGGTAAATCAAACTTCATAGTGCTTATGAAGTTTCTCAGTGCAAATAAAGTTCTAGAGTGGCCACTGAGATCACATTTTTAGTGATTTTAATCTAGTTTTGATAGAGCTATATAATTTGATGCAGGAGCATCCAGAGGTATAAGGGCAATCTTGTGTCACCACAAAAAATGTACTTAGACTTAGTTTCTATTCCATGTGTTTTCATTTCTGGATACCCATTTGGGTCAAATAAAGGTTCCAACTCTCACAATTCCACTATTAGAATTTTGGGTTAGAGTCTTTAACCACCTTGGGATATGTGTAAATGCCAAAAAAATAGGAGTATGTAATTGAGCCATCATTTTAGTGAACTAGAAGGTGTAAATTGGTTGGATGAATTTAATTGTAATTTAGAGCATTCTAGAAAAACAATCAGGTCAAAGGGCCCCACGGTTTGAATGTTATCATAGTTTTTTGATTTTTGGAGACCTCTTAAGAATGCTTCAAAGTTAGGTTAGGAGCATTAAATGACCTTGAATAGGGCCAAAAAATGAAGGATGAGTGAAACTCCTCCATAGGGCTGTAGAGCACTTTGAGAGCTTTTTGAAAATGTAAACAATTTGTCAATCATAACTACAGTTCAAAAGTTATGCCTCCCAAAAGTTTGGTTATCGTTTTTGGATTCTTCTAATTTTGTTTCAACTTCTAATGCAACTTTTGGAGCCTTCTATTTGGTTGGTGGATTCCAGCTAGCACTTTCTAGAATGTATTCCTAATCCTTAACCCTTTAGGGTCTATTTAAGAACATTTCTAGCATTGTAAAAGGCAGTTCGGAGTGGAGTTTGCGAGAAGGTACCAGGAGAAGAATTTATCTCCAAATTTATGCTATTGTAAGCCCATAGGGCATGTTTTGGAGTCTATTTCTCTACACTAAGTGTACTAGCATACTTTCATAGTTAATAAAATTTTACCTTTCCTATTGTGTCCATTCTGTGCTTGGGTTGTGTCCCCATCATAATTTCAACCAAGTGATTTAGTTTATAATGAGCTCATAGTGATATTGTTGATTGAGCTATGAAGTGTGAATCAAGTGATTCAATTTATATGCCAAGTTTCATAGTATTCACTAAGTCACTAGTGTTTATCAAGTTTTGAAAACTTGAAAGTGATTAATATGAGCCAAGTTTCTATGTCTACCAAGTGCATGATGATACCGAGGGTTAACAATGGTTGTCGAGCATTAGAATGTCACCAATTTTATTTTTAGAACTAGAGTACCTGCAGGTTGTCTGACTTTGTGTATTTTGGTGAAACTTGTATTGTAGCTTACTTTATTGATTTGCAAATTGAATTAGTATATATGTAATGTATTGATTCACATCCAAAAGTGGTACCATCAAAGTATAAAAGTGAAAAAGTGAAAAGTAAAAGGCTATAGTAGTATAAGGAGTAGAAAATATTTAATTATCAAAGCAAGGTGGTCATTACACTTAAAGGAATCTCATCCAACAAATCAAGTTGCAAATCAGAGATCATCCACTAGTTTATCCTAGTAGGTGGAACACTTAAATCCTTTCATAAGGTAGACTTAATAGTCTTTCATAAATCTTTGTACCAAGTGAATATTTCATTGGTTATTTGTAAGTCCTTTTGGAAGGTGGACCTGGTAGTCTTTATTGCTCCTAACCAGGTAGATCATCAAAAGTGATCATTTTAAGCTTTAATAGACCAACTTTTTAATACAGTACTAAAGATTGTAGATATTATCCCCATCCCAATTTTACTTTCTATTTGGAAGGCTTTTGGGTCAGCATATTGTGAGTCAAAGTGTTATGAATGTTGACATTATAGTCAAGTTTGTTATTAGTGACACATACTTATTCAAATAGATAATATCTATTGAGCTTATTGTATAGTTAACAATATTAACCAAGTATTTCAGACTCTACTAAGTTCTATAGTTGCTACTGAGTTCAAGGAATAGTATTCAATTTACTCTGAGTAGTTTCTAGCAAGATGGTGATCATCAATGTAAATTGAGCTTCTTAGTGTTTATCGAGTGTCTTAAGGCAAACTGAGTTGTGTAGTACTTACTAAGTTCATAGATACAATGATGTGAATCTGGTGTTGACCAAGCCACTCAATGTTAACCAAGTGATTTAGTTTATACCAATCTTGTACTAATAAAATTTACCAAGCCACTCAATGTTAACCAAGTGATTTAGTTTACTTTGAGCTTGTAGTGATAGCATTGACTAAGCTATGCAGTGTGAATCAAGTGATTTAGTTTATATACCAAGTTTTATAGTATTCACTGAGTCACCATTATAGACTAACTTTAGACTACTTGGAATTGATTAGTATGGACCAAGGTTCTACATCTACTAAAGGCATGATGATGTTGAACATTGATAGTGGATACTAAGTATCAAAATCTCACTGAGTTAGTCTTTAGAACCCAAGTTTGTGTATTTTGTGTAAACTTGTATTGTAGCCAACTTTGTTAATTTGAAAATTGTATTGGTATATATATAATGTATTGTATCACATCTAAAGAGATAAAAATATATGATACATAATAAGTAGAGAAGAGCAGAAGTGTGAAATACAAAGGCTATAATAGTATAAGGAGTAGTAGAGATTTATCTATCATAGCAAGGTGATCATTATACTCAAAGGAATCTCATTTAGCAAACCAAGTTGTAGATAGGAGATCCACCACTATTTCATCATAACATGTGGATTAGTTAAATCTTTTCACAAGGTAGACTTAACAGTCTTTTATAAATCTCTTTACCAATTGCATACTTTATTGTATGTTTGCAAATCCTTTTGCAAGGTAAACCTAGTAGTTCTTATTGCTTGTAGTAGGGAAGATTGTCACAAGTTATCATTATAAGTCTTAATAGGCCAAATTTATATTGTAGTACTAAATCTTGTGGGTATCATCTACACCCCATTTTTACTTTCTATTTGGAGGGTTTCTAGGTCACTATATTGTTGTTAGAAATAATAAAGACTAGCTAGGTTATTGAGAGGGGAGGGGTGAATTAGTAACCTCAAAATTTTTAACAAATTCAACACTTAACAACATAATCAATTCACCATTAATTGATCTAATCTACTACATGCATGAGAAAATGAAAGATAAACATTCATGACACATGAACACAATATTTGGTGACCCAGAAACCTTCCAAATAGAAAGTAAAACTAGGGTGGGGATGATACCCACAAAACTTCAATACTACAATATAAAGTTGACCTGTTAAGTCTTAAAATGATCACTTCTGATGATCTTCCCTAATAGGAGCAATTACGACTACTAGGTCCACCTTCTTAGAGGTTTTACAAACATACAATGAAGTATGCACTCTGCTAGGAGATTTAGAGAAAAGAGTGTTAAGTCTACCTTGTTAAAAGATTTAACTATGATTCACCTGTTAGGATGAAATAATAGATCTAACTTACAACATAATTGTTTATTAGATACTTGAAATACTAATCACCTCTTTTTGATAGATGTAACTTGACTACTCCTTATTTGACCTTGCTAAATACTCTACTCTGCCACTGATTCACATTCACTCTTCACAAAACATTATCATATCATCATGCTTGGGTATGATACAATACATTACATATATACCATCCTAATTCTAATAATTACAGCATCAACCAATACACAAGTTAAAACCAATATTACTGAGTTGGCCTAAATGTACAAACTTGGGTTTTGAATAGCTGACTTGGTGACCTTCTAATACTCATCATCCATTGCATTACTTGGCATCATCATGCATTTGGTAGAAGTAGAGGCACAGTCCATACTAATAACTCAACATAGCTTCAAACTCGGTGAACATTGGAGACTCAGTGGATATAGTGTAACTCAGTAGAAACTGAATACCATGTTTACCTTTCTTGCACTTGGTAAAAACTGCTGATCTCATTACTTGGTTGATACTAACTTCCCATCACAGGAACTGATGGCTCACTAAATACTACAAAACTTGATAAAAACTAAACTACTTGGTATCATATAGGAATTTGACCTTTATGTGATGTGCAGAGATTGAACTAGGGTCAAGCTACAACTTTTGGGCACTAGCCTTTAGGTCCTCATCAATTTTATTCAATTTTCCTTTGATTTCCTTAGTATACTCAGTAAAATCACATAGCTTGGAAAAAAGAGATGTTAAATTTGTAAAAGAATTTTTAAGATTGGCCAAAATTGAGGAAAGCTCCACCTGATGAATAGGAATGTGTTGAGCAATGTGCTCAAGCACTTTATTGTCAAACTTTTTCTCAACTTTTTCTATCAACTTTTCTTGACTAGTAGAGTCCTCATTGAATTTATTCACTACTTCCTCTAACTATAAAAAAATGTGTTGAGATGAATCAACATCTATGCCTATAGCCTCTATCAAAATATTCTTTTCACTTTCTATGATGTTGAATTCTCTGGCCCTTTCCTCTCTTAACTACTTCTGTCTGGCTTTCTGTTCCAAAAGTTGGCTAACAAATCTCATTTGTTCCACAGTAGTATTATCAAAATACAACTTAGAAATTTCAATTTCCTTGTTCAAGTCAATATTTTCATCAATTTCTTTTCCAATAATCAAAATTTTAAGTGATGTCCTTGGTTCTACTTCTGATATTACTGCTTTGGACTTAGAAATAGAAATAATGGTAGAAATAGTAGGGCTTTCTATGAAAACTTGTACAGGGCCTACTGAAGGAATACTAACTAGAGTTCTAAGAGAATACAAAATTGATGTGCTACCCAAAATTGAAGTAAATATAGGAGTACATATAATAGGAGCATTGATAGAAGTATTTATAATAGCATGCAAAATTGAAGTTGACAAATTGTAGAACTTGATGTTATACTCAATGCTAATCTCAAACTTTTGAGCTGAAGAAGAGAAGGGTTGTAGGTCAGAAGATGAAGTGGTACACACTTCCATTAGTGATACCTGAAGCTGAGAGGGAGCAAAGAGTGATTGAGAAAATGATGTATCTATTGTGGTTGCAATCACACTTGTTGAAGTTGTCTCCATTCTAGATGAGGAAGGGAGGCTATAACTTCTACAACTATCCTAACTACATCATTTTCTTCTTTTCCTTCCTTATCTTCCTCTTTGGCTTCTTACTCTTTCTCTTCTTCACCATCCTTCATCAATTCTTGATAATTGTTAGCATCAATAGTGACACAAGGTGTATTATCTTCTTCATTGTCTTCATCCTTGTCACTATCATCATCATTTATTTCCATTGGATCCTCACTAGATTTGTGCAAATGATAAACATTTTTCTAGATAGCTATAGCATCTTTAACTACATAACCAATATCTTTGACCAAAATCAAACAACTATGAAATCTAATCATCATTTTACCTTCATTTACCTTCATTTCTTCCTTAACCTCAACATTGGTAAAATTCAGTAGCAATTGTCTCAAAGATTTCTCATATATATCCATATATATCCTTTGCTATTTGCACAACTAATTTCCATCTATGTTTCAACCTTGCATATATATCATTTTCTCATACTTGCATATGATACAATAAATTAAATATATACCATCCCAATCCTCATAATTATAAGGTCAGCCAATACACAAGTTAACACCAATATTACTGAGTTAGCCCAAATGTACAAAATCAGGTTTTAAATAGCTAATTTGGTGACCTTTTGATACTCAGTGTCTAGTGCATTACTCAACATCATGATGCATTTGGTAGAAATAGAGGCACGGTCCATACTAATCATTCAACATAGCTTTAAACTCGGTGAACATTAGAGACTCAGTGGATATAGTGTAACTCAGTGGAAACTAAATACCATGTTTACCTTTCTTGCACTTAGTAAACACTACTCATTCCATTACTCTGTTGACACTAGCTTCACATCATAGGAACTAATGACTTAGTAAATACTATGAAGCTCAGTAACAATTGAACTACTAGGTGATAACTACTAGACTTCACACTACCTATTTTCACTTGGTAACTTTTGGAATGCTTGGTGTGAACTATGAAACCTAGTAACCACTGAATTGCTTGACAAACATTAGAGACTGTAAAATGAACTCAGTAACCGTATAGAATTATGAATAAGTGTTGTCGCTAGTGAAAAACATAACTTAATGCAAAAAATTGTGTGTCAAAGTGTTTTAATGCTTTCAATTTTTCATGTACGCAATTTGATCATAATTCACATGAAGAATTAATTGGTGAAATAAAGGATTAAATTTTATTAGTTGTTGATTCACCCCTCCCCTTTTAGTAACTTAGCCTATCATATGTTTCCAATAATTGGTATCAGAGCTTCATGGTTCTTAGGAAATTAGTTTAACAAATTGAGCAAAAGATTAGAGGCTATGGAGTTATTTAGACTTGAGAAAGATATTGATAATGAAAAGCTAGATTTGGAATTGGCTTTTGCCCAACTCAAGAAAGCAAAGAAGTAACTCTCTCAATCCTTGAAAAGAAGAAAAGAACTTGTAGTATAGATGAATGAACAACTCTACATTGTAGAAAGAATTGAAGACATCCACTTAGAAAGAAATTTAGATGAAGTAAATGAGGCAATCAAATAAATATTAGAAAATAATGGTACACTTCAAGGAGAAGTAAGAAAGCTAAGAATACAACAAGAAATTTAGTCAGTAAGATTGTGTGAAGTCATCAAAGAGAAAAATAAGATAAAAGAAGATATAGAAGGAAAGAACAATGAAAGTCAACACCTATCCCTTCAGTATGTAGTCTAGAAGGAAAGAACAATGAAATTCAACACCTATCCCTTTAGTATGCAGTCTTCATTAATCATCTCACCAATGTAAATGAAGAAATCATAAATCTAAGATTAGAGAATGAAAGATTGTACAATGATCTTAAAATTGAAAGGCAAACCAATGAAATGATGGTGAAATCTCAAGTAGAGATAGATCAACCAAATGAGAAAATCTAATACAAATAGAAAGGAAAAGCAAGAATTGGATATACAAGAGAAGGTGAATAATGCAAGCAAGGAGCTCAAAAGAATCATAAACCTACTTGTAGTCACTATGGTAAGATAGCTCATATATCAAACAAATGTTGGAGTAATTGGAAAGCTAAATTCAATGGAAAATGCTATAATTACAATCAGCATAGTCATAGAGCTAATGAATGCAAAGAGAAACTTAAGTTTGAAGGTAAATGTCACAAATGCAAGAAGCATGGGCACAAATCCTTAGAATACAAAACTAAGATATTGAACCTAGTAGAATGGAGAAGTTTTTGGTTGGGACTATAACACTTGGTGTAAATGTCATTACTATGGAAAATTTGGACACATTGGAATGAATTGTGTAAAGCATCACATGAAGACAAGAGACACTACCAGAAGATGTTTCATTTGTACTAGAATAATTGAAGATGAAAGCAAAGTGGAAGATAGTCTATCATTTGAGTAAGAAATCACACCAGGAATTTATGAAAATTGAAAGGAAAAATTTGATATAAATGCAAAACTGGATTCATTTATCACCAAAATTTTTTAAGAGCTATTTGTGCAGAGCAATTTTAGTGCATTTGAGTGATCTATGTGAAATACTGTTGAAATTTTTTGTGTCTTTACAAACCCTACTAACAAAATGGCATCTTCTAGAAGCAAGACTAAGAAAGGGTCAAAAATGTTGGTTCAAGGCATGGAATGGAAAGCACCAAATTTTAAGCTTAGTCTAGCAGTTATAGAAACCCTAAATCCAACTAGAGCACAATCACAGATTCCATCCAAGGTACTATTGATTAATGATATTTGTTTTATTTTTTGATGTGCTATTTAAGATATTGGAACTATGAAAATGGATGAAACCTTGCAAAAGCTATGTGTGAATGGCGTGTTAAAAGTAGAGCATGAACACCTTGAAGGTAATGGTTTGATTCACATTCGTCACATGCCATGAGACTTTAAAATTAAATGGATAAGGTTTATCCTCATCTGTGTGCATAATGGATAGTTTTATTGGAGTAACCTATTTTGATAATGAAGAAAATGATTCATAGGATCATAGGTCTTTCGATGCTAACCAAGGAAAAAATGAAAGAAACCCTAAGTCAAGTTGAGCTCGAAAAGAAAACCCTTGCTGAGTGGGATGGAAGGGGAATGAAGATCAATTGTATCAAAAATATGGAATTTATTTTTAGGGCACATATCATTGCACATAAGATATACAGCTTGAGTAGACTCAATAGTATATCACGTGAAGCAATGAATCTTGTGTGCAAAGTGGTCAAGAATAATATGTCATTTGACCTTGCCAAGTTGAGGTTGAATCAGCTCAACAAAAACATGGAGAGCATCAAAACTTCAAAGAAAAATCCTTGTAAGTTTGGTTTACTCTTAACTTGTTTATTTTTCTTTGTGCAAAATTTCTTCCCATCAAAATGTATAGTTGTATGGAGGAAAGATGTACATGTTCTCTACCAAATCAATGAATATATAGTAGAAATGGGAGAAAACTATGTCAGTATAATGGATAACTATTTTGATGCATTTAAGGACAAGATGAATAAAAAATTTAGAATTCCTAAGAAACTTTTTGAAGATTACAAAGATGATATTTGTTTCATGGTTGATTGTGATAAAGTGTATATACAAGTAGCAAGACCAATAATTGTATGAGTCAAGCCTCTAGGTTATGAGGTTAATATTAATGAAACTAAAGATATCATTAAAGTTCTATTAAATGAAAATTTTCACCCAAAGGTTGTATATTTTTTCACATATGATGATGAAAAAGAAATAATAAAATTGGAGATAAAACTCCCTTAGGTGGTCAACAAAGGGAAGAAGAGGATAGAAAAATTGAAACAATCTAGCACCATTCTCCTATTAACAGAAGGTAAAGGAGATGTCATTGAAGATGATGATGTAGAAGATGAAGAAAAGTAAAAAGAAGGTGAACGTACAAATAAGAAGGGTAAGGTTATTATAACCAAACCTACCAAATCATCTACTGTAGTGTTCACAAGGAGGACATCTAGGAAGAAACTAAAGATGGTTGAAGAAGTAGAGGATATAATTTTCAAGAAGTCACCACCTATCTTTTAAGAAAGGTTAAAATAAATAAATTCGAGAGCCAAAATAAAAAACTTTAGATCATTGAAGTATGGAATCAAACCTATAGAAAAGAAGCAACAAGTTGAAGACATGATAATGTCTAAGATGGGCAAATGAAAATATTCTCTAACCTAGCTTGCTTAGTAGATTCCAAGTGATTTGATGGAAAAAATCAAGCTACGATGGGAGCATGCTATGAAAAATGATAAAGACATATATGAGCATACACTAAGGAAACTCATGTCAAGCCTGAATGACAACGAGGTGAAAGATGCCATCAAGAAGTATGAAGAAAAAATTACCTTGAGATTCAAAACTTGTCTAATATTGATAAATGGCATTGAACATGTGGTAAGGAATGAAAGCAACACATGGAGAAACATTTATAATCTTCACAAAAAAAGTGATTTTTCTGTTAATGTCAATGAAAAGGATGTAGATGATGGTGAACATGACAAGGAAGATGAAACTAATGATGAAGAGGTAACACATTATGACAATATTGATGATGAGGAACAACAACAGGAAGCTAATGATGAAAATCTACCAAGGATTTAGAACATTGAGGAGACTCACCCCAAGAAGATTTTAGCAAAGGTCATAGCCTCACTTTCTCATTCTCTTAGTGAAGCATTGAAAACATCAAGCTCAAAGAAAGCTACTGCAAAATTAATTGTGTCAAACATTAGAAGTACAAGAACTCAATCAATATTTGCACCTCTTTAGCTCATAACTTCATTTATAGAAGTGACAAGAACTTCATCTACTAAGAAATCAACACTTCATCCTCCATTAGTCTTGGTCACACGAGGTATTTCTTCCATAAGTGCGGTATCTACTTTTTATGCCATTCCTACTATTTCTAACATTTTTTATATTCTAAGCATGCAAATATTAACTACAAGGATAGTTGAGACCAAGCCTTAACCAAGTTCAAAATTTTTGAGTAAAGGAAAACATAAAGAAGAAATAATTGATCTTGATGGGCAAATAGTCATCCTGAATTAGGATATCTCCAATCTTAATCCTGATCAAATGCACATAATAAGAGAACTTCTTTAGAAGAAAGCTAAGTAGTAGAGGCTTAGAGAAGAAAAGAATGAAGAATTTCAAGTGCTTGAAGTTGCTTAGAATATTCTTGTAGAGGCACTCAACACATGGGTTGACACTTCACAACTAATTTTGGTTCAGTTAGTAGAGGTAGTCTAGGACTTCAATGAAGATTTGAATAGATAGGAGAAATTATTGCAAAGAGTAGAGAAGAAGTTTGAGAATAAGTTATTGGAGCTAATTTCACAAAAGATTGCAATCCATCAAGTAGATTTGTCTACTATTCTAGGCTCATTGGAGACCTCTTGCAACATTGTGACTTCTTTATTTGGTAAACTCTATGAAACTTCCAATTTCACTAAGGAAATTAAGAATAAACTTTAAAGGATTGAAGAAGATCAAAAGGAAAGTGCACAATAGTTGCAACTTGACCTAAGTTACATCTCTACCTACTATATAAAAATTAGATTCTTAATTGATATGTATGCATAATTACTAAGAGAAGAAGCTAGGATAAGAGCTACACTAGTAGACATGTAGGGCATGATTCTCCCAAACATGGATGCATTACAAAAATTTATTGCACATGCTAAAACTCTCATCCATGACACCAAATTCTCCTTTGCTGACCACATGATATAACTTTCAGCAAAAGTTCAGGTTGCATTGATTCCAAAGGTACATTCTAATTTCTTGTAAAATTTTGGCATTACTATATAGTATATAAAATTATCCTTTAGCATTTATGTCAAAAAGGGGGAGACAATGTATAGTGCATATTATAAAAGTGGAGAAGATGTAAAAGCATATAACATGTAAAGCATACTATACAAAGGAAGATATGAGAAGATGTATAGTATATTGAATATATATGTATGGGGAAGCAACATCATATTATACACATGTATAGATACTTAGAGAAATGAATCTTACAAAATCAATTTTGAAAAATCTCAAAAATAGAGTACTCTACCAAGTTGAAGACATAATATGAAGAATAGAATGTGTTTTTGAACATTTTGAGAATTTAGTTCTGATCAATAAGTTTTTTTTCACTAATTCCAAAGGGGGATATTGTTGAAATTGTATTCAATTTTTTCGTTAGTGACACACACTTATTCAGACAGATAGTATCTACCAAGCTTATTGTACACTTAATAGTATTAACAAAGTATTTTACACTCTACTAAGTTCTATAGTTTCTAGTTTTGACCGAGCCACTCAGTGTTAACCAAGTGATTTAGTATATACTGAGCTCATAGTAATAACATGGACCAAGAAACTTAGTGTTAACCAAGTGATTTATTTTATACTGAGCTTGTAGTGATAGCATTGACCAACCTATGCAATGTGAATCAAGTAATTTGGTTTATATGTTGAGTTTCATAGTATTATTCAAGTCACAAGTGTAGACTAAGTTCAAACTACATAGAAGTGATCAGTATGGACCAAGCTTCTATGTGTACCAAATGCATGATGATGTCAAGGATAGATAGTGGATGTCGAGTATCAAAACCTCACCAATTTAGTCATCATAACCTAAGTTCCTATAGTTGATCTAACTTTGTGTATTTTTTGTAAACTTGTATTATAGCCAACTTTGTTGATTTGTAAATTGATTGGTATATATGTAATGTACTACATCACAACCAAGGATATAAAAGCATGTCATATGTAACAAAAGGAGAACAAAAGTGTGAAATACAAAGGCTACAATAGTATAAGGAGTAGAAAAGATTTATCTATCATATCAAGATGATCATTATACTCAAAGGAATCTCATTCAACAAACCAAGTTGTAGATCAAAGATCATCCATTATTTCATCCTAATAGGTGGATCAATTAAATCCTTTCACAAGGTAGACTTAATAACCTTTTGTAAGTCTCTTTATTGAGTGCATGTTTCATTGTATGTTTGTAAATCCTCTTGCAAGGTGGACCTACCAGTCCTTATCGTTCCTAATGGAGTAGATAATTAGAAGTGATCATTGTAAGCCTTAAGAGGCCAACTTTTAATATGGTACTAAACCTTATGGCTATTATCCCCACCCCAGTTTTACTTTCTATTGGGAAGGTTTCTCGGTCACCATATTGTGTGTCAATGTGTTTTATTGCTTTCAATTTTTCATTCATGTAATTAGATCAGAATATTTATGTAGGGTTAATTGGTAAATAAAGATTAAAATTTAATAGTTACTAATTCACCCATCCCCTATCATTAACTTAACCTATCATATATTTCCAAGATACATGTCACCAACTTGCTCCTTTGTGCAAACATATTCCAATATTACCTCTTTATCTTAAACTAATTTTCTTAGAAAATGATACTTGATTTCAATGTATTTTTTCTTTGTGTGCATCAAGGAATTCTTGGATATATTGATTGTACTAGTATAATCATAGTAAATGACCATTGGATCCTTGATTTCTTCCTTCATTCCTGATAATAGTTTCTTGAACCAAACTATGTTGTAACAATTAACTATTGTACCAATATATTCTACATCTATTGTAGATTGAGCAATGTAATTCTTCTTTTTCCTTATTCAAGACACTAACCTCTTTCCAAAAAAGAATGCTCCTCAAATGGTTTTCTTTCTTTCATCAATGGTTCTAGCCCAATTTGTATTAGAAATGGATTTCAACTAAAAGTTTCCTACCTTCTTGTACCATAAACCATAGTCTTGAGTCACTTTTAGATATTTCATAATTTTCTTGACTATCACCATATAATTTTCTTTGGGATTTGCAAAAATTCTTGCAACTATACCAACTACTAATGTTATATTAGGTCAAGTGTGAACAACATACTAAAGTTTCCCAATCATTGATCTATAGGTAGTTTGATTTACATATTTTGTATCATTATTCTTGCATAACTTATGTCTAGTAGACATAGGTGTACAAATTGGTTTAGAATCTTCCATTCCAAAATTCTTCAATGTCTCCTTGATATATTTTAACTAAGGTTGATGCCATCCTTCATTTTGATGAACTTGTAGAACAATAAATAAATTTATCTCTTCAAAAATTGACATTTCAAATTCTTTCCTCATTTCTTCAATGAATAATTTTCATAATTCATCATGTCCTATGATAATATATCATCCACAAATATTTTTACCAACAATATCTTGTTGTCGGGTTCTTCTTTAATATACAAACTATTGTTATCATTGGTTCTCTAAAAATGAATCTTTATCAAATCATATCTCTTTTGTTTGGATCAATGAAACATTTAGGTTTTTTAATTTAACCTTATTTCTCTAAAATTCCATTCAAGAGAGCTTTTTTAACATCCATTTGATACATTTTGAATCCTTTAAATGCAATAGATTCAAGTAGTGTTCTTAGTCCTTTGAGTTTAGCAGTAGGAGCAAATGTTTCTCCATAGTCTATTCCTTCTTTTTATCATATCCTTTACACACTAGACTTGCCTTATCCCTCAAGAATTCACCATTTTCATTCAATTTCTTTCTAAATTCCCACTTTGTACCAATTACATTTTTGTCATTAGGTCTAGGAACAAGAGAACAAGCATTATTCATTTCAATTTGTTTAATCTCTTCATTCATCACCTCTATCCAACTTTAGTTATTCAATGCATCTTTAACACTTCTAGGTTCAAATCCAATAAGACAATTTGTACCTTTTAGTTTATTCCTTGTCATTATGCCTCTTGTCTAATCTCCAATCATTTTGTCTAGAGCATGATACATTCTAACAAATTTAGAAAGTACAGGTGCCTTCCTTGTAGACTATGGCCTTGTTTTACTTGGTTCAACATGCTCAAAGGTTCTATGAATTTTGGAACTTTGCTTTGTTTCTCCTACCCAATACTCAGCTCCAATTTGGTTCCCATGGTTTGTGACTTGGGTTCCTTTTTTTGAGACTTGGTTATAACTATTTCTAACTCAAGTTGCATTAGCTATAACTTAGGTTACATTGGCTACAACTCAATTTGTTCAATAGGTTTAGGTTACTCAGGTGGTGTTATCTTCTTTCTCCCAAACACATTTTCTTGCAGCTTTGGTAAAGTATTAGGTTTAAGGTAGATAGAGTTTTTGTAGTCTTCAAGTTCCTTGCTTAATTTTGCTTCACTCTTTTTAGTAAATTTTTCAATTTTTATATGTACACTTTCTATAACCTTGTGAGTAGCATTATTAAAACACTTATATTCTTTTATCTTGTTAGAGTACCCTAGGAATTTTCCTTCATTGCTTTTTACATCAATCTTTCCTTCCTTGTCTCTTTCAAAATAAAAAATTTTCTTCCAAATACTTTTAAATAATAGACATTAGGTTTGTACCCATAGCATAATTCAAAAGGATATTATCTGTACCTTTCTTCAATTGAACTCAGTTCAAGGAATGAATTATTGTGCTAATTTTTTCTTTCTAGTATTTAGATGCAACATTTTTCCCTTTCATTAGTATTCTTGCAGAATCCATGATCAATCTATTCCTTATTTCTATTATGCCATTATGTTGAGGTGTACTAGGTGTAGATACCTATCTTTTGATTACTCTTTCATTAAAAAATTCATTGGAGATGAATTCTCCTCTGTCTAACCTTAGACATTTTAAATTATTTCCTATTTATTTTTCAACTCTAGCTAGATACCACTTGAACTTTTGAAGAGCTTGATATTTATCTTTCAAGAACATTATCATCGTCATCCTTGAATAATCATCAACAAAAAATGAAATATTTGACTCCTCTATAGCTCTCTATACCTATTGGTCCACAAATATCTATATGAACTAGTTCCAGAACTTCTTCAGTGTTGTAATTCTTACTTTTGAAGATACTTTTACCAATCTTTCCAGCCTAACATTTGTTGAAATTCTTTAGAATGATTGGGTTGGGGGGTGGCGGGGTGAGTTGAATCAGTTATCCAAGGTCTAGATGTTCAAATAAAACATTTTCATCATGCATGCATCCATTATATCATACAATCACTTAAACTTGTAGGTTATTATCAAATCAACTTTGTACAAATATAAGCATGAATATTTGATACAATGATTTGATGTGGAAACCCAATTTGGAAAAAACCACCAATAATATGCTACTCATTCTCACTCTTCTAAAGTGATGTCCTATAAAAGGCCAACTCTATTAAAGGTTACAATGCACACTTTTAAATGTGACTTGATTAAAGGATTTCAATCACCGTATTAGGAGTGAACCTTGTTAGAGGACTTTAGATCATTCACTTGGAATGTCACTTGGTTAAAGGATATACAAATGAGTGTTAGGTCAACCTTAATACAAAGGATTTACCCTACACTGGTATAATGATTAGAAAGTAATAGTAAGTTTGATCTAATAATAACTTACAATACATTTTCATATTACATATCTTTGTTTCATTCCTCCATCCTGCTTGGCTTTCACACACTTCAACTCTGACAACTTTTTCACCTGCCAAGCATTTATACCCTTAAGCCTTCTTGTTTTTCTTGCCAATGCAAACACTTCTCTTATGTTACTCAATGAAGCAATAGCCTAGACTCTTTTCAAATACCTCATATTTCTCTTAACAACCATCAAATGGTTATCAATAGGATTAACAGAGAATCTTGCAACTATCCCAATAGATAATGCACTATTAGGTGTGTTGTGTACTACATATTGTAATTTTCCAATCATAGACCTATATAATGTTTGATTCACCTCTACTAAATTATCATTTTTTTACAATTTATGGCATGTCACCATAGGTGTGCTTACTGACTGGGAATCTTCCAATCCAAACAATTTTAGTATCTCCTTTACATACTTTGACTTAGTGATGTATATACATAAGAAATTATTTCTTCATTTTATTTACAAAAGATTTACATAAACTCTCTTGACCTCCAAATATGATATTGTTAATAAAAGTTTAGATAGTAAAATACCTTCCTTTCTGTATCTTCAAGTACAAATTGTTGATATCATTAGTCCTCTCAAATCCAATATTCATAAGATTATTATGAAGCCTTTCATACCATGCTCTTGGTGATTTCTTCAAACCATATAAAGCTTTTTGTAGTCTACATACCATGTTTTTGTTGTTAGCATTAATAAATCCTTCTAGCTATTCTATATAAACTTCTTCCTCTAATATACCATTAAAAAATGTAGACTTAACATCCATTTGATGATCTTTGAAGCCTTGGTATGTAGAGTTCTTTCTCCTTCGAATCTTGCAACAGAATTGAATGTTTCTCCATAGTCTATGACTTATTCTTGTGCATATACTTTGAAAAATAATCTTTCCTTATTTCTTATGACTTCACCATTTTCATCTAACATATTTTCGTATACCCACTTGGTGCCAATCACATTTTTATCTTCGAGTCTAGGAACAAGAGTCCATATCTTATTTTTCTCAATTTGTTCAATCTCTTCTTTCATGGCTTTACTCTAGTCCACATCTTTCACTATTTTAGGTTCTTGCATGCTAAGAAAATATGTATTATTTCTCAACTTGTTCCTTGTCATTGGCCTAGCATCTTTATCACTAATGATCTAAGTAGTAGGGTGATGTCTCTTGACATACTTAGACAATTTTGGTTCTTCTCTATTTTCCTCATTTGGTCTCCCAACATTTGAATCCCTATAAACATCTATGTTAGTTAGCTCAACATCTCTTTCATGTACACTAATCTCAAAATTAGAATTTACCTCAACTTCATTCTGTAACTCGGCACTTGAATGAATCTTCATTCCTAAATGCAATTTGACATTCATAGTATGTGACTCAAAAGTCACTAAAACTTGATGTTGGTTTGCTACTTGATTTAAAACGTCTTCAGCAACAGGCATACCTTCATAAAAGGGTAGAAATGATTTGTATCCTTCACAGGTTCAATGTCATGTACTTCTATATATTTATCAAATTTCACATTGGCACTTTTCACAACTTTTTTAGTGTTAGTATTTAAACACTTGTAAGCTTTATTTCTTGTGGAATAGCCAAGGAATATACCTTCTTTAGTTTTTGCATTTAATTTACCATTTCTAAAATCTTTGAGAACATAATAATTTCTTCCAAATACCTAAAAATATTTTACATTGGGTGAGTATCCATACCATAGTTCAAAAGTTCCTCAATGAGTACCTTTCTTGAATTGTACATGGTTCAAAGTATAGAAATCTCTACTTACAACTTCTCTCTTGTATTTCAAAGCAAAATTTTTCTCCATCATGAGTGTCCTAGTGCAATCCATTATACATTTATTCCTTCTTTCAATAATTCCATTTTATAGAGGGGTCCTAGGAGCAGGTGTTTGTCTTTTGATTCCTTTTTCATTGCAAAAATCCCCAAACTCATTTGATGTAAATTCTCCTCCTCTATAAGATCTCAAAAATTTCATACTTTTACCTATTTCCTTCTCGAATCTTGGTACGTACAACTTAAACATTTGGAAAGCATCAAATTTTTGTTTCATAAACACAACTATCACCATTCTAGAATAATCATCAATGAATAGCATAATGTACTATCTCCTTTGTAGCTTTACACATCACTTGGTCCACACAAGTTAGTATGAACATTTTCTATTATTCCTTCAGAAGTAAGAATCTTACTCTTAAAACTTCACTTTGTCATGTTGCCTAATTTACATTGTTTTCAAATTCTATAGTCAAGTTTCTTCAACTTAAGAAAACCTCTAAGTCTTCTCATGTTACTAATACTAACCAAGTTATCAAAATTACTATGACATAACCTCTTGCACTATAGCAACACATTATCAAATTCTACAATTAAACAAGTGGCATCCTCTACATCAAGGTAGAATATATTACCTCCAGTTTGATCACCTTTTCCAATTAGTCTTCCATCAGTATCATATATCTTAGCAATCTTGTTCTCAAAATTAGCCTAACCACCTAAATTATTTAGTTGTTACACACTCAAAAAATTATAGCTAAGTCATTCCACATAATAAAAATTGTCACATAAAATACTTTTTGTGAATTGGATAAAGCCATTTCCTCTTATTAAACATGGTTCATCATTACCAAACCTTACACTATTTCCATCATAATAATTTAAGGTAGTGAACTTACTTTTATCTCCATTCATATGATATCACCACCCACTATCAATGATCCATCTATCATTCTTATTCACATAAGATGCTAGTGTAGTTTCTTCATCCTCATCATATTCATCCTTTATTGCAACATACACCACTTCATCATCATGATCATCAGATCCATCTTTTGTTTCCTCTTCAATAATGTAGCAAGAATTTTTAGCCTTTGTCTTTGTAATCTTTGTTGTCTTCATCTCTTTTAGTTTTGTACTTGTCTCCACCTCTGTAATTTTTCTTCTCTAGACATCTAGCAACAACACAACCAACCTCATTGGTATTGAAACACAAGGCAAGTAATTTACCTTTGAACTTGTCTTTACCTCTGTGAAATCTCCTTGCTAGTAGTTCTTCAAGTTGTTCTACATCTTCCTCATCCATATCACTATCACAGGAAACATATTTTACCTCTGTCTTCTTCTTTACATTAGGTTCCTCCAATGATAGCTTGGATTTGAAAGTAGATTCAACATTGTTACATTTGAAATTATCAAAATTATATAGCTCAAAAGTAGTGAACCTACCTACTAGACCTTCATGATTCAAATTAGGACATGGTACACATCTTAGTTCTTGTATTGCAGAAACTCAAATAGCATAAATGGGTAGTAGTGTTCCCAAAAAAATTCTTAGTATAGTCTCATCATCTATTTTACCATTAGCTCCTCTTATTAAATTAACATTATCTTTTATCCTAGAGCAATATTGAGTAATATTCTCACCTTCTTGCATTCTCATATCATCAAACTTACCTCTAAGACTCTCTGATTTGGATCTTAGAATAGTTGTATCTCCTCCATAGATATTGTGAAGAGCATTTCACATTTTCTTTACACTATTATAACCCTTGATATCATCAAAGTCGACGTAACTTAGAGTAGAAACAATCTCTAGCATTTCCTGGTTGTGTTCTTTCTTCTTTTTCAAATCTTCAACAATTAGGGCTCCAACAAGATCAACATGCTATGTGGTGATGGTAGATTGTGTGCTGATATCAAGGACCACCTAAGTATAGCTTCATCAAATTTTTCCATCCAGGAAAGTTATCTCTATTAAGCTTGGGTACCTCTCTTTTTGACATCTTGATCTTTTTGCTTCTAGTACCTTCAAACTAGTCCTCTTAAGAAGATGGCTCTGATACCAATTGTTGGAACTATTTAGAACAAATGAGAGGAGGGATGCATCAGTTATCCAAGGTCTAGATGTAAAAATAAAAATTTTCACAACTTAGTGAGCCCATATCCATAAAATATTTTCAAGATGCATGCATCCATTAGATCATACAATGATGTAAACCTGTAGGTTACTATCAAATCAACTTTGTAGAAATGTAATCATGAAACATAATAGATTCAATAACATATTTGACACAATGATTTATCATGGAAACCTAATTTAGAAAAAAATACTAGTACCATGCTACTGATTATCACTCTTCCAAAGTGATGCCTTGTCAAAATCCAACCTTGTTAAAGGTTATAATGCACACTATTAAATGTGACAACCTATTCACCCTTCAAGAATCCATACCCTTAAGCCTTCCTACTTTGCTTTCCAATGTAGACTCTTCTCTTAGCTCACTAAATAAAGCAATACCCTAGACTCCTTGTCATCCTTACGTTCTCACACATGAAAACCTTTTCTTCTTACCAACCATGTCTATAAATAGAAAATGAAGATCTTTTTCTATTCATACTCCATATTTCATTTTAGGGTTAGGTTTGATTAGGTAGGATTTAATCAATCTAACCATCATTTCATTTTATTACCTTGTATAATATTCTCCTTCAATCCTCTTTGAATTCATCTCAAAATGATTCATCTTGAATTTTGTGCCACCATCTCATCAAGCTTATCTTCCACATGGTTCACACAATCCAAAAAATCAAACTTGTCAACTCAGATTTATCAAATTCATGATATTTCTCATAATGCTAACACTTGTCATTAAGTTTCTTCTAATGCTCAGTAGATACTACCTTGCTTGGAATATACTATCAAAATGCTTTGCAAGAACTAAAGTTTTCTAGCACTCGACATCAACAAAACTTTACTTGGCTTACACTATATCACTCGGCTTGCACTAAAATTGACTTTTCTTGGCTCTAATATTTGTTTTTCTTGGCTTACGCTAAATTTTCTTGGTACATACTATGAAGATTGATAAGCTTGGTACACATACTTTGTTTAACTTGTTCTTCTAAACTTAATTAGTGTATCCATCCTTTGAAACCTTAAATAGATTATCAATCCACTATAATATTGTTGTCTTAACTAATCCTTGTAGTCCTTTTCCATATAATAACTCAACATTTCCTCTAGGTGTTATTGTTATCTCATTTGATCGAATCATCTTCATTAATCAAATAAATAATAGTACTCAAATCATATAAGAAATTGTCTTACCAACAAGTAGCAAGTTTGACATTAGTGACAAAAAAATGATTGAAACATATATTCATACTTGTGTCAATTTGCTTTCAATAACATTATTTGTATATGACCATTTTAGGTTTCTTCAAATTTGGAATACTTCTAACTCTTTATTCTTACTTATAGTAACTAGATTATCAAAGTTTACATAACACATCCTGTTATGCCATAGCCAACTTTCTTTTACTTGTTCCAAAAAGCATGAACTTTTAGTAAGATCTAGATAGAATAGATTAAGTTTTATCTAGTTGCCAAACCCACGCTAAAAAATTTGTGGTCAAATTATGATGACAATTATCAATGGTGATATAATTTTTGGTCATTTTCATGTTTTCTTTTTGCAGTTGTCCCCAACACCTTGACAATACTGACATTGGCATCATAATTGTAAAGATATTGTGAGTTTTAAAAAAAAAAAACATAAATCATTCCCCATTTGTTTTGATTGTGGAGAGCTACATATGAAAGAGGGTGGCGAGCTCCAAATGAGGGTGGAGAGCTATGAAAATTGTCATTCCCTTGTCATTGGTGCATTTCATTGTTGTGGTCTATGCATTCTGTTGGCATACCCTTGCTCTACAATTTGGTTGTCATGCCCTTGTGATCTTTGTATTTTGTTGTCATTCACTTTCTCTATGATTTCATTATTGTACCTTTGCTCTATAATTTTATTGCCATATCATACCCTTGTGATGCAATTTCATCTTTGTATCGTGCCCTTTCATTTCAATTCTATTGTCATGCCCTAGCTTTGTGATTTTCTTGAAGGGAGATATGTAAATGTTCATTTATTTTCCTTCTAAACATGCATATTTAGAGATCTTTTAAAAGGAGCTTATTATATCTTAGGACAATAGAAAAACTGATTCAACTTGATACATATTCACAAATCCAAATAATAATAATAATAAATTCACTCGACCTATGCTAAGTGACTTTTCTCAAGATCCTCCACAAAAATAATTCAAACCATAGAAAATTGGAAGAGTTTGCAAGAAATTTTACAAAAACCATATCATAACAGATATTTTAGAAAGAAAATAGCCACAAAAAAGTCAAATGGATCTAGTTTCTAATTGGCTAGGTTGATTACAATTCATTTAGAACTATCATCAAATTAGGCGCAATAAAAATGAACAATCACTTATTCCAAGCTAGCAGGATCAAATACAATTTTCTAAGGTGATAACATTGCATATGCAAGGACTTGAAGAATAACTTCAATAGAAATTTGAGTATAAGGAGTTGAAGAAGAAAATTTTGCTTCTCTATAAATGGCATAATCATGAGGCTAATTTCCTTGTAGAAGCCTCTTCCACAATGACATTACCTCTAAACCATGCATAGGATGTTGAAGTGGTTCCCAACCTTGAAACACTCTTATAATTATTTGATACTTTGGATCATTGTATGGAGACTGTGACAATACTTGAAACATTTTTATAAGAATTTTATATTTGGACTGTAAATTCTCAAAGACACTTGCAAGTGATTCCAATGCCATAGTACCTATCACAACACTTTCCTAGATTCTATCTAGTGGCTCACATAATATCTTCTATGTTGTCTAGCTGTTGTGTCTGCCATGCAGTCTCATTTATGAGCTAACATTTCTTCAGGTGCATTTTCATGTAAAATATTAATTTTGTTGAACAATTGTAAACTCTTAGAAAGTGAATTGTTGTTTTCATGTATGTATGTATATATAATAATGAAAATTAATAATGTTTTGATGTATGTCAAAATAATAACTAACATTACCACTGGAGCATATAATATTGAAGTAATCAAGCCAACTAATCAACAAGTAGACCAATTTAATTCAATATCATAGTACCTATTGGAACACTTTCTAGATTCTATCTAGTGGCTCCTATAACATTCTCTATGTTTTCTAGTTGCTTCTACCATGCAATCTCTTTCAAAATTTGTTCCTTCTCCTTCACTCTCATGCCTTAAATTCTGATTATCAAACTTTGGAATATCTACCCCTACCTTATCTAAGATCAACTTTATATTGTGTTGTAACTCTAACATAGGTGTTTGATCATCTATAGCTTTCACTTCAATAGCATTCAAGTTTTCAAGATTGGTCAACAACCCTCACTTGTATATATATAAATGTGTGTGTGTGTGTGTGTGTGTGTGTGTGTGTGTGTGTGTGTGTAGAGAGATCTTGTGGACTGTGGATTATGAATTATAAAAAAAAAGTAAAAAAACACAACATTAATCATTCCCCATTTGTTTTGATTGATTGTGGAGATTTGTGTGTGAAAGAGTGTGGAGAGCTTTGAATGAGGGTGGAGAGCTCTAAACATTGGTGGAGAGTAGTGAAGATCTAGGATTTTGTTTTCATTCCCTTGTGATTGCAACATTTTATTGTTGTGATGTTCCCTTGTGATCTTCATGCCCTTGCTCTATGATTTTGTTCAAGGGTAGAGGAGGTACCTAGTTAAATGTTTTCTTTTTCTTTTTCTTTTTCATTCTGTACATGTATCTCTTGTTCATATAGAATAGCTTTGGTTAGATTCAAGGATTATAATGATTATATGCATATGTGCATGTATGTATGTTTATTAGTTCAATATGTGAACTTCTTTACATGCATACATACACACTTTCATAGTACTTGTGCTAAATTAAATTAATAATTTATGTCTTGAATTTGCACAAGCAATTATCCTTGCATTTAATCAAAATTATTCATTATAAGCTAAGTATGCAAAAATCTATACTTACAGATTATATTATCTCTTGGTGATTGAGTAAAGCTCTCATGCATAATATCATCCAAGTAATGATAAGATACATTCACATTAAGTCATAATAGGATTGAACAAATGATCCATTTATGTTACTTCATATATGTTTTATTGAACATTTTGTTTAACATATTTAGTAATACTAGAATTATAGAGCTACAACTAGTACTCTTATTTATTTTATTTTATCATATATACATTTAAGACTATTAATTTTCTTAAAACTAGACTATATATTTGTTATCGTTAAAACATAAATATAAATCTCTGATAGTTATCTTTTATAATTTCAAGATCTTCATATTTTTTATCACTGAAACACAAATATAGAAAATTTAGGTGTATTTTGGTTCATAATAATCCATGCACAACAAATCAAAATAAAAGTTCACATTTCAAAGGCCAAAGGTTTTGAATATGAATCTAGTGATTTAAAGCATTGGTTCATCAATCTAATTGTAAAGTTTAATGGTTCAAGTTTGATAGTTCTAAGTAGCAAATACCATTACAGAAGACCAAGTCTTGTGATTTGTATCTAGAAATTTGATGATATAGAAACTCAATATAGAGGAGGATTTATTGGCATCACAAATGAATCATCCCATATCCATAAACAATATCTAATCTTCTGTAAGTCTCCTCTAAATACCCAATACATGGAGCCATTATCCTCATGAGTAGAATCATTGTACTTAGACAAATTCAATCAAAACTATTCATACCTAACTAAGTATATAGAAATATATACTTATAGATTATATTATCTCTTGGTGATTAAGTAAAGATAAACACACACATGTGTGTCTATGTGTGTATGTATGCATATAAATAGAGACATTTCTATATATATACATAAATACATAGACCCACACATATGTGGGGAAATATAAATAGTTACATGTTTAGAAGAAAAAGAAAAGAACATTTACATAGGTACCTCTTGTCCCCTTAAAGAAAATTGCACAACACTACTTCATTTGGGACTGAATACACCACAAATTAAACCATTGTCACAAATTACCATTGCAATTTGACCCCAAATGTTGTAGTGCAAAGGGCACATAGATCATAAGGGCATGACATGACAACAAAATCACAAAGAAATAGATTAGAGATCACGAGGACATGACAATGAAATTCAGAGATAACATGTCATTTCCCCTTTTAAAATAATTAAAAATAATAATCTTTGCTAAGGCAGGCATGCCCAAAAAGGCGAAGTTTCAGCAAAAGGGGATAATCTTTGGAAGTGAATGGACTAATAAATAAAAATTATTATTAAAATATGTTTTATTAACCCCTCTTGGATGTGAGTTAGGGTTATGCCCTCTTTTAAGGGGTTTGGAGGCATTCTGGGCTCTTTCCAAAACTTGATTTTTGCTCATTTCTTTGTTATTCTTCAGAGGCTACCAAACCTGTGGAGAAGGAGACCCAAGAATGAGAGTTTGCAGGTTTCCAGGGAGACCCAAGAATGGGAGTTTGTAGGTTTCTAGGAAGGATAAGGATGGGATTTTGAAGCCATTCCATGTGCATGCTCATGCAGAGTTTGCCTTTGTGCTGAACAGTGCAGATTTGTGAGTTTTCGGGTGTATTTTTTGTAAGAGTTTGGTGTTTCCGGTTGAGTATTTCATATCAGTTTTGGTTGACACTGTATATCAGACTTTTAAATGTTAAAATAGATTTGAAAATATTTATTTTGATATGATTATACATATGTGATAGATTATTAAGTTTTTGTGGTGATTCCGAGCTATTTTGTGCTATTTTCGAGAGCCCGATGAGTATTGTTTTTGTCCTCCGTTTGGGAGCTATTGTGTGCATGTTATACAGATCTGGAAATGTAATTTTATAGGATGTTATTCTGCTCAAATTTCTTTAAAAATTTCCACTTTCAGATTTATTAATAATAGGTGAAGCTGTGAAGCTTTTGGCACTATTTTCGGCATACCCGATTTGGGGTTTCTTGAGAAATTTGGTGGATCTTTGTGGTATTAGTTGTTTGATTTTGGAAATTTGATTAGAGGTGTGAAATATCATATAATCATTAAAGGGAAATTTCAGTGGTATTAGAGCCATGATCTTGCCAGCCTAAGGGTTTGTAGGAGTTTGCATGTCAGTTTTGACAACTACCCAGATCTTGCATGTCAGTTTTGACAACTACCCAGATTTTGCATGTCATAATTTATGGTTGCATGTTGCTTCTAATCCGCTACATGTCAAAATTTATGGTTGAATTCTACTTCTAATCATTTTCATGTTAGTTCTTGGTGAATTTGGTGGTTGCATGTTGCTTCTAATTAGCTGCATGTCAAAATTTTAGGTTGCATGCAACTAAGTGAAAGAGAAAAGAAATATTTACAGCGAGAAAAGAATAAAGAAATTTTGATCAAACCTCCAATTAAAAGTAAAAGTATTAAATCCAAGGAAGGAAAAAGTATGGCTAATCTAGATGAGATGGCAAAGAAATTCTTCCAAGACATTCAAAATACTCAGAAGCAAATAGTGGATAGTTTGGCAGAAACTAGAGAGGCTTTGCGAATATTGACAGAAAAATTGCAAGGAGTTGCATCTATTAATGAGAAAGGGAGCACTTCAGAGGAGTCAAAAAATATGAAACTCACACCCTCTCAATCAACAAAAACTATTTTTTTGCATGCAGATGAGCCACCAGTGCCAAATCCAGCCCTTAATCCCATGGAAGAGGTTACAGGTAACTTGATTGCATTAAGAGCTACTTACAATGGTTTAGATGATGACTTTTGCAGTTTAGTTCCTTTTAGAGAATATGTGGATATGATGAACACTTTGATGCCCAAGAAAGAGTACAAAAGGGAGCATGACATAAGTGGAAGAGAGCTCAAAAATAAAATAAGCAAGTTTATATCACCTACTTTTGATGGAACAAATAAAATTTCAGCTAGAGCATGGCTACAAAAATTATAGACCTTCTTCACACTTAACCCCATGAAGGAGAGTGATGTTGTTCAAATTGCAAGTCTACACTTGGAAGATGCAGCCTATGATTGGTGGTATCATGGAATGACTACTCAAGGTCATGATCAGGTAACTACATTTGATGATTTTAGTCAAAGAGTGATAGATAGATTTCACATCAAGGATGATGATTATGAGGATGTTGTTGTGCATGATGGTGAGATACCTGGTAGAGATGAGCATACATTGAGCATTCATGACTTTTCTGAGAGAGAGTATCAGGCACAGTTAGATACTTCGACACATGAGGTTGAGATTGGTAGTACTTCACATGATTTGTCTAGCTAGCTAAAAGTGAACAAAGACAGTATTTTGACTTCATTATCTCATCATGACATGTATGTGGAGTTAGTTGGTATTGGTCATATTACTCAGGTGAGGAGTTTTCTTGAGTTACCAGCTGATTATAGTTTGCATATATGGACTCAAGATTGTTATATTGGCATTTGGGATTCAGTTGACTAAAAATATTTAACACTTTTTGGTAGCAGTGATTGTTCAGGTGCTATCATGGATTTGATTAGAAGATTGCATGGTGTTGTCTTTTCTTGTGCCAGGAGCTTATCTGATGTTGGTATTAGTTTTTATACATCGTTGTTGGGCTTTGTTCATATATCCAGTCAACCATACTTGCTGCAATGTGTTGATGATCTTTCATATTTGGCAGTGTGTACAGATGAGTCCTAGGATCATATTGGCATTGATGACATGTAGTGGGCAGTTGTGAAGACTTAGTTTCCTTGGGTACAGGGAGTTGGACAACAGTGCTACAGTTTTTGATACTCTGTATGTTGATATGAGCTTTAGAGTTGATTCACAGGACATGGATGGTAATACTCTAGAGACTAGTAACTTTGAGGATACTCCTTTAGATAGTGCATCAGAGGAGGTTTGTAGGAGACAGTCAAGCCAGTGCCATCATGTGTCTAATCAGTTGAGAGTTAGTGACCAAGACATTGCTATCACTTGCTAGCATTTCAATGCTGCTCATCAGTTGTTAGCAATTTATGGATGGGGTTCTCCTACTAGTGATGAGCAGGAAGGCAGTTATCTTTCCTTGACAGAGTTCCACTCTTTATGCGAGGCTATCCAAATTTTGAGATAGGGTTATATGTAGTAGGTAGCTGATAGAGATTATCTTATGGAGTGGGGCAGTACAACATACGATGCATTGTTGGCCAAGGAAGATGAGGTGAGTGAGCTTACTCAGCAACTTGAGGTGACTTCTGAGATTCTTGAGAGTACACAGTTGGCTTTCAAGGAGTCAGAGTTTCATTTGGCTAAGGTGACCATGGAGTTAGAGTGACTACAATCTTTACCTAATTCTATATAGTCACAAGCTATGATGTTTGGTGATCTGAGGATTTCCATGGCCGAGATTGTCAGAGATAGTGGAGATGGGGATGCATCCATCCTTGATACTAACATTGGCATATTAGGTTCATTCCCACTAGAGTCAGGTTTAATTGAGTTGGGTGTTGTAGCAGATTGTTGTATGCCTGACATGGTGGTGGCCTCTAGTACTGATGGCACAGAGACTAGAGATTTATCAAAGATCATGTGTGATGTTGGTGAGTCGGTAGTTGGCATGGTTCCTGCTAGTAATACTAGTCCATTGGTGATATCTTCGAAGGTAGTAGTCAGTTCCAACTTGGTTAATGATCGATTGCAGTTAGTTACATCTAGATTGTAGTCTAAGCCACTGACTAAGATTGGTGCATTCTATCGGCATTACACTATGAGGTATGCTCATCAATCTACCTTTGATGACCATGTTGATGAGATGATGATGCAGAGATGTACTTTGGTTCCTAGTGCTTATCATCAGTTATGGGACAGTTTGATGCCTTGAGATGAGAGTTGTGATGGGCATGACATGGTGATAGGTTTTTTAGTTGACAGCTTGATAATATGTGACTTAGAGCAGGAGTTTGGGAGTGATGCTTTAGTGGGTGTTGTTATTGATTCTACTCCTTTGGCTATGACATCTCCTGACTTAGCTAGTGATCAGTCATAGTGGGTTGTATCACTTGTTCATGGTGAGCTATTGATTGAGGTTGGTTTTTTTAATTAATATTATATTGCAGGGTATGTACATCAGTTAGCATTTGACCCTTGTGTTGAGGAGTTGATGGCAGAAAAATTTGGTTTGGGTTCCATTTCTTGCTATTTATCTTGTGATGGCTTTTCACCATCAAGGGTGCATGGGAGTTATGGTTATGAGACAGTCACCGATGATCTATAGAGTTGTGTTGACTGTAGGAGTTGTACAGTGTGTGGATTCTCCATACTTGGTATAGTTTCATTTGAGAGCATTCACCATTCTTGCAGAGTTGGATTGTACATTCGGTATAGGCTAGTGGGATGCGTTGATGCTATTTATTGTGTTGGCAGTTTGATTTGTCCACTTTACTTGGGTTTTGATGTTCTAAGATTTTGTGTCTCATGAGTTTTTGATTGTGGTAGTGGTGATTTTGGAGTTTGGTTGAGTTGTAATTGTCAATTTGATTATGGATTCCTCTTGGTCATATTGCAGAGGGTATTGTAGGAGCCTATGTTATTTGGCAGTAGTATAGTTCATGACTACATTTGGGATCCAGGTGGATTGATTGGTTTATTATTCAGCCATTTCTTGAGGACAAGCAATATTTGGGAGGGGAGGACTTGTCATGTCCCCTTTTCAAATAATTACAAATAATAATCTTTGCTAAGGCAGGCAGGTCCAAAAAGGTGAAGTTTCAGCAAAAGGGGATAATCTTTGGAAGTGAATGGACTAATAAATAAAAATTATTATTAAAATATGTTTTATTAACCCCTCTTGGACGTGAGTTAGGGTTATTCCCTCTTTTAAGGGGTTTGGAGGCATTTTGGGCTCATTCCAGAACTTGATTTTTGCTCATTTCTTTGTTATTCTTCAGAGGCTGCCAAACCTGTGGAGAAGGAGACCCAAGAACAGGAGTTTGTAGGTTTCTAGGGAGACCCAAGAATAGGAGTTTTCAGGTTTCCAAGAAGGCTAAGGATGGGATTTTGAAGCCATTCCATGTGCATGCTCATGCAGAGTTTGCCTTTGTGCTGAATAGTGCAGATTTGCGAGTTTTCGGGTGTATTTTTTGTAAGAGTTTGGTGTTTTCAGTTGAGTATTTTTAATATCATTTTGGGTTGCTGCTGTATATCAGACTTTTAAATGTTAAAATAAAGTTGAAAATATTTATTTACATATGATTATACTTCTGTGATAGATTATTAATTTTTTGTGGTGATTATGGGCTATTTTGTGCTATTTTCGGGAGCCCGATGAGTATTGTTTTTGTCCTCCGTTTGGGAGCTATAGTGTGCATGTTATACAGATATAGAAATGTCATTTTATAGACTGTTATGCTGCTCAAATTTCTGTAAAAATTTCCACTTTCAGATTTATTAATAATAGGTGAAGCTGTGAAGCTTTTGGCACTATTTTCGGCATACCCGATTTGAGGTTTCTTGAGAAATTTAGTGGATATTTGTGATATTAGTTGTTTGATTTTGGAAATCTGATTAGAGGTGTTAAATATCATATAAAATAATTAAAGGGACATTTCATAACAAGGGCACAACAATGAAATTGTACATCTCCATTGATCTACACCAAGGGAACAATGATGAAATGTAGAGATCATAAGGGCATGGAAATGAATGCAGCAATTAGAAAGGCACAACAAAAAAAAATCTACCAATTATTAGAGCTCTCCACCCTCATTTAGAGCTCTCCACCAACTATTCTATGCATCTCTCCATAATCAAAACAAATGGGGAATGATTTATGTGATATATATATATATATATATATATATATATATATATTCATTCAACTTCACAGTGTATTGTAACTCTAGAATAGTTGTTTTATCCTTGATATCTTTCATTTCAACATTTCAACATTTAATTTTTCAAGTTTCCTCTTCATTATATAGTCTTTTCCACTCTAAAAACTACTTTTTTCCTTCATTAAAATCAAGACTTGAACAAAGCCAATGATACAAAACCTAATGGTAGTTTGAAAAAAAGTTGCCTTGAATATTGCAATCATATGATAAATGGGAATAGCACATGCCTAAGCCATAACCCAATTAAATTGGTTAAATTTTTTACTAGCTAGGTTGATTACAAATTCCTATAGAACTATCATCATATGAGGTATGATAAAATGAACAATCAATTGTTCCTAGCTAGCAGGATCAAAAATAGTTTTCCAAGGTGATAAAATAGCATATGTCGATGCATCACTTGTGTGCTAAGCATGAAGTGAATTCCCCAATTTATAATGAATGGTTTCATATAAAGGCTCCATAAATTGGCCCAATAATGGAAGCCAAGGTTGTAACCATCCATATATTGAAGTTAATATTGGCATCACTATGTGATGCAGAATGTTATGAAGTGCTGAAACTGGTAGTAACTTATGTCATGTCTCTAGAAAATAAAGCATAGGTTTAGGGTCCCCTGGCTCCTAGGAATTTGTAACATATATTCAATGTAGTAACTCCTACACTAAACACTTCACTAAATTTATTCTCTCTGCCACAATGACATTACCTCTAAACCATGCAAGGGAATATTGAAGTGGTTCCCAACCTTGAAACACTCTTATAAGCAATGACAAAGCAAATGTAGATGCAATAGATGACAAATTACAAAACTTATAGTCTTTATATTAAAGCATGTAGCTTGGGACTAACACTAACTATGATCAAAAGATATATATATATATATATATATATATATATATATATATATATATATATATATATATATATATATATATATATATATATATATATATATATATATATATATATATATATATATATATATACATACACACACACACACACACACACACACACACACACACAAGCATATACATATACATCTATATGTGTGTGTGTGTGTGTGTGTGTGTGTGTGTGTACACATGTACATATGTATATATGTATATATATATATATATACATACATATATATACATATGTACATATGTATGTATATATACACATATGTACATACATACATACATACATACATACATACATATACATATACATACATACATATATATATATATATATATATATATATATATATATATATATATATATATATATATATATATATAGATAGATAGATAGATAGATAGATAGATAGATAGATAGATAGAGTCTAAAATCTCATTTAAGACATGATCAAAACTTATTATGATTCCTTTGATTTTGCATCACTATCAATCAATATTATATCAGGTTATAGTTCATAATAATCAACAATACATGTTTAAATCTATTCCCATCATGCAACTATGAATTAGTTCACCTTGGACATAGTTAGGTATTACTTAAATATTTTAAGACATTATATGTTAACTCACAAGGCTGATTCCCTTATAAAAGCCTCTCACCAAATAACCCAAAATGTCTAGAATCTCTAGCTAAACACCTCCTATATTGCTCAATTTCTTGAGTTCATATCTTACATAATTCTAATTATGTATAAGATTATTATATGTTACATAATTGTTTCTAATATCTATGTTCATTTTAAATATGTACTCTTGCTTGTTTTTAGCACATTCTTTGACAACAATTTATCTTTTGATTGTTGTTAAGTCCTAGGCTTCAAAATCAATGTAAGTTAATTTGCATGGTAGTAGAATTTATTGAATTTATCAATACAATATGAAGTGGAATCCAACAAAATGCATTTCAATTCTCCCTTGGGGACATAATCATATTTTATTCCTTCGTTTTTGATGTAGTAATGATGATTTTAGCCTAGGTCATGGGAGAGCATTTGAGTTGTGAACATAAAATTGGGAATAATTTATGTCATATTATTTTAATTTATTTTTAAATATCTAAAATCAACTTTATATTTTTTTGTAACTATGGCATAGGTGTTTGATCCTTGATAGCTTTCATTTCAGCATTTTGACATTCAGGTTTTCAAGTTTCCTCTTTGTTATATGTTAGGTTTATAAATGATTTCCTCCATTTTGATTACAGTACATCTCAACTAGCTACTCGATTGATGCAATCACCCATCTATATATCCAAATTATGCAAGAACTTGTTGATTTACATAATCTAGATAGATATAGGGAGTTTGAAAGCCTTAAATATGAAGACCATCATGTGTGCATCCCACTTTAGGGAAAAAAATGGATGTCATGTTCTTGTGCATATATTATAATCACTTCCTTCAAACTTGATTGAGGTGCACCCATGGAATTATTTAGGTGAATCCCACTACCCATGGAAGCTAAGGCTTTTGGTTGAGCATTTGTTGTTGTTTCTTGTTGCCATTGAAGTGCCTCAAATTAGTGCTTCTCCTTCACCCTAAGATAGATTGTATTCTCTCTAGCCCCAGGTTGTTCCACACTCATAACCTCTACAACTTGATTTATCATTTCAAGGAATACATTTAGTTGACTTCTTATCCTCTTATTAGCAAGAAGCCTAGGGAGAAATAGTCATTTATACCCTAAAAATCACATTTTTACTTTATTAAAATCAAGACTTGAACAAAGCCAAACTCACTACCACTTTCAAAAAAAAAAATCCTCCAACATTGTAACCATATGATAAATGGGAATAGCACATGCCTGAGCTATAACCTAGCTAAATTGATCTACTTGTTGATTAGCTGGGTATTGAAGTTAATTTGGGCATCACTATACAAATATTGTGGATTGTGATTTATGGATTACTTAAAAAAGAATAAATAAAAAATAAAAAATAAAAAACAAAACACTAATCAGTCCACATTTGTATGTATATAAACAAAGAGATCTTGGCACACCATAAAAAAATAAAACTCACTCAATAGGTAGCATGGCCATAGATATGATGGAAACACCTATGGGTAAAGTAGATTCATCTTTTTCTCTCATTTATCATGTGTTCATTTCACTTGAACTATTATTTCTTAGGGCAAATTTTATAATATTGGATATATTTTGTGTAGGACACAATGAGGATATTCTTGGATGTACCTAGTGTACCTAGATTTTGAGGACATTCTACTTTCATGCTAGGTATGAAGTGCATTCCCCAATTCATAATGAATGGTTGGACATAAGGGCTTCATATTCTAGCTTTATAGTGATAGCCAATGATGTAACCATGTATGTAGTGGCACACTCTCCTTACAAGGATCCCAAGTATCTACTACTATTGTTAATTTGGTCTAGTTGTAGTTTAGCTTGGTTGATTACAAATTCCTATAGAACTATTACCATATTAGGTACAATAAAATAAACAATCAATTGTTCCTAGCTAAGAGGATGAAATACAGTTTTCCAAGGTTATAAAATTGCATATGCAAATGTATGTATATATGTGTGTTTGTATATACATATATATGTATATATGCATACATACACACATATGTGTGTGTCTATGTATGTATGTATGTATGTATGTATGTATATACATATATATCTTGTGGATTGTGGATATCAATGTAGATTTATGATTTCATTATCATTCCCTTGTGATCTCTATGTCTGTATGTATTTATATACATATGTATCTATATGTATGTGTGTGTGTGTATGTATATAAATAAATAGATCTTGGCACAATTGAAAAGAAAAAAAACTCACTCAATAGGTAGCATATCCACAAATGCAATGGCAACACCTATTGGTAAGTAGATTCCTCTCTCTCTCTCTCTCTCTCTCTCTCTCTCTCTCTCTCTCTCTCTCTCTCTCTCTCTCTCTCTCTCTCATTTTTATGTTTTTATTTTACTTGAACTATTGTTTCTTAGGGGGCATTTTGTAATATTGGATTCATTTTATGTAGGAGGTGATGAGGAAATTCCTGAATGTACTGATGTAATGAATTTCTCATGAACAATAAAGATGGACTTCCATGAGAGTAGCAAGAGGCGATAAGGAAATTTTGGGTACTTTAAATATTGATTCTTTCTTAAATATTTTAGATGTTGGGGTAGGTTGAGGATGAGCTTCCACCTTAATTCATGTGGTTGGCCCTAATTGCTAGAGAATACTAAACTATTCTCAAAACCATGTAAAGCCCAATATTAACCTATCATTGTATGAAAACTAATTGTGTGAATCTCTTTGTTACAAGTAATGCAAAAGGATGACATAGTTTATTATACAATGTCAATTCATATGCATACAACATCAGGTAGAGCTTAGAAAAACCAAGTTTTCAATTTTGTTACAGGTCTTTAATTAGGTATTTTAAGATATAGACCATCAGGATCATTGTTCATGATGGTCTACAATCTTAAAAACTTAATAAACCTATTTAATAAATTTAATAATGTTGTGTTTTATTATCTTTGCCTATTTTTCATGTATTTGAATGGAACTGCATGTGCATTCTTGATTTAGAGTGGTAGAATCTTATTTTGGATGTGACGAAAAAATAACATGCAACAGAAGATGGGAAAACTATGTCACTTTTGCAGGTCTAGAACCTTTTGTGGTACTTTAAAGATTGATCCTTTCTTAAATATTATATATGTTAATGTGGAATTTACATGGTTGGCCCTGATTAATAGAAAATATTAAACTATTCTTGAAACCAACTAAAGATCAATATTAAACTATTACATTACAACTAACTGTGTAATCTGCTATGAGCTATGAGAGCATCATAGCTATTCAACATTTACCACCATTTAAAAAAAATAAATTAATATAGTATGTCATCACAATAGAGGCAACCACTTTTGATGGCTAGCCATCAATCGCACAAAATTCCTACCATATGTCTATCGCTATTGAGATAGATATTTCTAATAGCTTGTCATGGGATCCATAGCATTTATGTTGAAAACACATTGCAATTTTGATGTCGTCTTTGACATCTTTCAATTGCAATTGGGATGGTCAAAATGAACTCTTTGCTAGTGACTTGACCAATTTATGATAGTTATGTCTATCTCAATTTCAATAGTCACCCTCAGCACAAAAAATTGTGATAGAAAAATTCCAATGCTCATTTGATCAGAAAAAATCCCTCTTTCTATTGGTTGGGAAATGGGTGTCTGAAATAATTATGATGACCTACCATCACAATTTAGGCATAAATGTAGTAGTGCTAACTAGGTTTCCTTCACCATCTATTAGTCTGGCATTCCCATTCATGACTTCTACCTTGTATCCAATGTTGTTCAATTGTGCCACACTTATAATGTTGTATCTTAGTCCTTCAACCTAGTACATATTATCACATTTGAGTTTATTAGTCAATACAGTGGATCCTTTTCCCTTCACATAACATGTTTTATTATTTTCAAATATAACACTTCCACCATAATAGTGCTCCAAGTGTTCAAAATTTGTTTTATCACTAGTCATGTGATGAGAATAACTACTATCTATTATCCATGTGTAATTATTTCTAACATGAAAAATAAGTGTCATCTTTTAATTATCCTCACCATTTGATATATCTTGAATAGAAATATATACCATTTCATCTTCATCATCACTATCAGAATCTTTAGCAATATAACAAGATTTTTACCTTTGTCTTTGTAGTCTTTGTAGCTTTTGAAATATTTCTTTTCTTTGAACTTGTTGAATTTTATTTCATCTCTGTTTTCTTTATTTTGACACTGTGTTTCAATGTGACCAACTTCTTCACAAAAGAAATAAATCAATGGTATTTTCCCTTTATATTTACCTTTTCCTTTTGATATCCTTCTTGTAATTAGGGCTTCAATAGCTTCAATGTCATCATTTGTTTCTTCTTCTTCTTCACTATTAGAATGTTTTCCTTTTAAGGTTCCACTCCTTTTATCAAGATTTAGTTTTTCTTTGAAAGCTTACTCTATGTTGTGAGATCCAAGAGGATATTTATCAAATTTATCTAACTCAAAGCTATTAATCTTCCCACCAATGAATCCAAATTTATATAAGTGTTGGATCACAACTCATCTCTTGAATAGCTAAAACTCAAATTGCATAAATAGGAAGAAGAGTTCTTAAGACCTTGCTAACCACTATCACATCTTCTATTATTCCTCCTATAGCTCTAATTGCACTTGTGCTTTCTTTAATTCTTTCATTTTATTTTGCAATGGTTTCCTTTTCTCTCATTTTCATTTCATCAAACTAACCTCTTAGGATATCTACTTTAGCTCTTTTCAGATTATCATCTCCTTCATAGATCTTCTCCAATTTATTGCACATATTAAAGGTAGTAGGAAAATCTTTGACTTCATCAAATTCTAAGTAGTTAAGAGAGGTTTCAATATCAATCATCATTTTATTATGATACTTCATGTCCACCATCTCATCCACAGTTAAAGGATTTGGATGTGCTACATACCTATTCTCTAAGAAGTATAGTTTTATATCTCCAATGGTTCTCAAATGTAGTTTCATGAGTTCCTTCGATGCTTTAAAGTTATCTATGTTCAGCTTAGGAATCTCTCTTTTGTAAGATATATTGATATTTATCTTAGGTCCTTGAAACCTTCTCAACAACCATGAAGATCTATGATACCAATTGTTAAAATTATAAGAGGATTAACTAAGAGGGAAGGGGTGAAACAATTACCACTAAAAAATTTCAAATACCTTAGATTTCAATACAAAATTCTTATTAACTTAGATCTTTGCACAACTCAATTATAACTAAATATTTAGTGTAACTTGGTTAACAAATAAATCTTGAGACATTAATGTGCATTAATCTTTAGTAACTTAGTTGCAGAAAGATAGCAATGAGAAAATAATATGAACATAAAAGAAACCAAGATCTAATGTGGAAACCCAATTTGGGAAAACCACCAATGCAACTAGTTACAACTTTTCACCATTCTTAAGTGAGCCATGTCAAGAGCCAACCTTTTTAAAGTTTACAAAATACACTTTTAAGTGTGACACTATTAAAGGATTTAAATCACCTTATTAGGAGTGGCATTTTTAGAGGTACTATAACACTTCAATCTAGAAATGTCACCTTGTTAGAGGATATGAAAAATGATTGTTAAGTCGACTCTATTAATAGATCTATTCACCACTAAAATTGTTAGAGACTAACAATGATTTATCACATTGATGAAGCAACTAATTTGCAAATTAAGATCATTTTTCTATTTTATCCTCTAGATCCTTCTTGATTAGAATATTCTTTGTAGCTCCCTAGATGTTCTACCCTTAGTTATATATCCTTGATTATTTTCATCTTATTTTCTTTCGCAAGTTAACCTTTCATATATATGAAACCCAATATGAAGTTAGCTTGAAAAACCTTACAAATTAATAATTAACATCCACCGAGTCCTCTCACATAAACCAAACAATAAACAAAAAAAGTTTGTTGTAGCTTGGTTGATTAAAAATGGGTCACTTGATTACCACTAAGTTCCTTGGTAACCCACCTAACCAGGTTTACACTAAACTCGTTTTTTAATTGACTTGTCTTGGTTTACACAAGAATCCTTCAATGATAGACTTAGCTCAATTTACACTTTATCACTAAACTTGGCTTCTTCTGAACTTCTTCTTAGCTAATGCTGGAGTCTTTTGAGCTTGGTTACTATTGGTAGTACTGAATTAGAGATTGATGTTTGTGCAACATCAATGAAAATATACAACTGAATAATTGTTATTAATTGGTGCCATAGATGTAAATATGCATCAAAGAATAAATTGATAAATTCTTTGATGTAGATCTCCTTCCTTGATGGCCAATAATAAACTATATCATGAAGAGGAAATTCTCACAAAGTATCCTTTAATTTTGGGTAAAAATCTCATTTCTTAAATGCTTGAAAATTTTGAATACTTGAAGTCCTTGAATGCAAAAGGAAGAAATCTTGACTTGAGAGGAATAGATTAGCCTACTTGAATGTGTGATGTCAAAATGAAGCTTCCAAGTCTCCTTATATATGAGTTTTTGGGCAACACAACAATACAAGCTGACAAGAGAGAAAAATAAAAATGATTAAACCCATGAGTCCTTTTGGGCCCCAAAGCCCAAAATCATTGGGAACTAGGTCAACCTAAGTTGACCTAGTCTTAGAGATCAAGTCGAGAGTGCCATAGAAAGAAGAGACATATACTAAAAGAAATAGGGTAGAACAAGGAAGAAGGTAGGAGAAAAGAAAATTGAGTATGGGTACATATGTGGTCTAAAGAAGATAATATGGAGAGGGCACTAAAAGGACTTAAAAGGAATGTCTATCCATTTTAAAATAATAAAAAGCATAATTTATTTTTAAGTTTTTTCTTGGTGTGTGCATCATTTTTACTAAGGGTAAAAAAATGGATTTTTATGGGGCCCCAAAACCCATTAAAAATATACTTTGGTAGGATATAGAACCCAAACGGAATGACTTGTCAAAAATAGAGCACAAATAAACAAGAATTGCATTATTAATGAATAATCATTATGAGTGGCAAATGTGGGCCTCTGTAATTCACACACATGTCAACATGATCATTATCTAAAGAATCATCCAAGAATGAACATGTCATTGTTCATCCAAAATAATCAACATGTCAATATGTTGCCTCCTAACTAGAATGATTTTGTTAATTACCCTTGGACTAAGAAGCTAGCAAGTAGACATTTAGAATGAATGATTTTATAGCTAAATGAGATGCAAGATTAATTTATTTGAGATTTAATATTAATCTAGAAATAAAAAGAGCATTTTTGAGTGGGAAATGTAGGCCTCTATGATTGATGTACACTTCAACATGATCATTATCTAAAGAATCATCCCAAAATGAACATGGGATTGTTCATCCAAAATGACCAATATGTCAATCTATTTTCTTCTAACTAAAATAATTTTGCTAATTGCTCTCAGATCAAGAAGCTAGGAACTAGACATCTAGAATGAATTTTTTGTAAGCTATATGATGTGCAAGATTAACCTAGATGTATGAAAGTAAATCTAAGAACATAAAAAATAGATTAATCTAGATCAATGCATGATTAATTTTCCATGAGATTGCAAATATGAGAATCGTATGCTAAGAATGCAAGAATAATTGAGTCAACAATGCAATATAAGTTTGATACTATTCAATTGCCAACCTCTTAATAGAATCCAAGAATTTGATCAATGGTTTAGATCAAATTGAATCAACAATCGAGATCCAAAGAAGATTCAATCAGAATATAAAGTTTCCTTAAGAAAAGGAAGTTAACTGATTGCTTTTGAGTGGAATAAGGAGTTAACTGATTTAATTCCTTTTCTAATTTCAATCAATTCAAAATTTCCATTTCTAAATTGGGTATGTGCAGGATCATGGTGTGCCGAAAAGTGGCAATCTAAAAAATTTGTAATTCTAAAATATCTCAAACCATTTCAAAATCTATTCCAATTTTTTTTCCATCCACCTTGATACTACCTGAAAAAATTTAATATCTTTATAAGGTCTACTATATTTTTTGATACCAAACCTATATGGTCAACTTTAAAAACATCCTAAAAATGTAATTTTGGCCTATTTTTATGTGGTTTTTACTTCAAACATGTGGCTGCCAACTTTTTTTTTACCAAAATTTGATGAAATGAAAAAAGTTTCTTCAAAATTTTCTTATCTTTCCATAGATGTAAGGTTTGTCAAATTATGAGTTTAGTAAGTAATTATTACTTATTTTCTAATGGAGTTACATATAAAGTGCTAACTGACACACTACTTGAAAAATAACTATAACTTTCAAATGGTAAAACATTTTTTAAATTCAAAAGATGCATCACATTCAAGGTTTATTATACTATAAGGGAAATTTTTGAAAAATTAAATTTTGCAGAGTTTTGAATTAGTTAAGGTGGTCTGATACAAGAGTTTTTTTATTCCAAAAATACTAAAGCCAAAAATTAATTAATTATTATTTATTTCGAATAAAAATACCCAAAAATATGTGTCACATCCAGGCATGAGTTTACTACTTATATCTAGAATATTATTAAAAAAAATTATTGTTTGATTTTGATTAAGGTGGTCAGACATACATCTATTTCTTATTTTTGTTTTGAAATTTTTGTAATTTTGCATTAAAATTCAAACTTTTGACCAATCGGTTTTATTTTTTTTGAGATAAGTCCTAGTAGTTTAGAAACTAGATTCAATTTGCTAGAGATTCTTTTCTCTCAATTTTTTTATATAAAGTTAATAACAAGTAGAAAATTGCATGTCAAGTTGACATAACCTTGATTTTCTAATTTTTAATTGCCACTTAAGAGCATAGTTTGGTTGACGATGATCTTGCACATACCCAACTGAAGAGAGGATTCAGAGAATTTATTTAATTTAATAAAATACAATACGACCTCATAAATAGACATTCTTAATTAATTGAATAATTAAACCCAATAATTAAAATGAGGGTATATTTTACTAAACATTTAATTCCTTAATATGTATTTTAGTAAGAGGGATAAACTTAATTTAAATAAAGTGTTGGGATTCATAACTAAATTAAATTAATTAATAGGTTTACCTTTCCTAATTCAATTAGGCTTAGCAATTAAATAAATTATGTAATTAATGCAGATTAGCAATTTTCTACATTTGACACTTAGGTCAAGTAATGATTATCAAAATTCAAAACTGCCTAGTAAAATAGGTCTTTGAGATTAATTAAATCGACTAGACCTAGTTTAGCATGGCAATGTGCCAATTTTTAGTTATTACAATTTTAATCTAAATGAATGCATTTTTAAGATAAAATGAAATTAAAATACAATAAAATCAGAAATATGCATATAAGAAGTGAGTGATAATTTCAGCATAAGCTTGATATAATTCATGTGTATCCCCTGAAATGAGGAAGTGAGAGTCTCTTTAATAGAATTCCAGAAGTAATCAATAGTCAAGATCGATTTGGATGGACGATCAAGATTAGAAATGAGATTTAGATTGAATATAAATTTACTTGTGCAGATGAAGTTAACTAATCCACTTCTAAGTGTGAGAAAGAATTGACTGATTCTCTTCTGAGTGTGAGATAGAGTTAAGTAATTCAATTCCTTTTCCAATTCTAGTTCACTCAATGTTTCCATTTCTAAACTGAAGAAAAAATTTGGAGAGTATATTTAATTTAATAAAATTGAATATGACCTCATAAATGCGTAATCATAATTAATTTAATAATTAAATTAAATAATTAGAATGAGGATATGCTAATTAAATCAAATACATTTAATTCATTAATGCATATTAGCAAAAAAGGATGATTTTAATTTAATTAAAGTACTACAAATCATAGTAAATTAAATTAATTAATAGGTTTACCTTTGCTAATTTATTAGGCTTAGGAATTAAATAAGATATGTAATTAATGAAGATTAGGGACTTTCTGCATTTGACACTTAGGTCAAGTAAAGATTGTCAAAATCAAAATTGCCTAGTAGAATAAGACTTTGAGATTGATTAAATAGACCAGAATTGGTTTAGCATGGAAATGTGCCAAATTTGGGGTATTACATTTTCCTCTCTTTGAATAAATGTGTGAGGAACACGTTGATTCAAAGAAATCAAAAGTATGAAGCATAGATCAAGAAATGAGATTGGTTCTAAAATTGGTGATATAGAGACCAAGTGATGGGCTTTTTAAGGTTATCTTCATAATGAAACTTAACCTTAATAAATCCAAATAGAACTCCTAGATACTGATATGAAAGAAAAAATAATATCAAACTCCATACAATTGTTCCTAGAATGAGACTCAATTCTTAGGACTTGAGGTTAGACTATCTTGATCCTTGTATATTAGAAGCTAACAAGATTAATTGCAATTCATAGAATTATTCCTAGAATGAGGTTTAATCCTTAGTAATTAGGGTTACACCATCTTGATACCTATCCATTGAATTATCCCTAGAATGAGGTTTAATTCTTAGCAAGAATTAGGATTGTCTCCAAATCAAAGCTTAACACTCAGCAAGAATTTGAAATTATCTCCAAAACAGAGCTTAATACCTTAGAGTCTAGATAAAACACCTCAATATTGGTCCATAAAATATAACTAGACCTATCAAAAGTCATAAAATCATCCCCAGAATGATGCTTAATTCTTAGGAGTCAAGGTTAGACTATCGTGATACCTATCCATCAAACTCTAACAAGAATTGTTATAAGGTTCATCAATTGATCAAAAGATTAGATAAATGACATATGATTCTAGATAGAGGGTAACAAGATGCCATAAGTGATGAGATTTAGATTGAGTTGAAGCTAGTTTTGAAAGATTCAATGATGCAATCATCTTGCCCCCTTCAGGAGCAAAATCAAAAGATGACACATTAGAATAGTGATGCAAAAAGGTAGATTTGAAGATAAAGGTGTGATCAAAGATTCAAAAGAATGTAGATTGGATTTGAAGAGCATGAAGAAAATTTGAAGTTGATTTAGAGTGATTTTGTGGTCCAAAAGACCAAGTTTTACCAAATTTGACCAAATTTGATGAGAGTTGACTTTTTCTAGAAAATTTAGAAAATTTGAAGAAAATATGATGTGAAAATATTCCAATATTTAGAAGGCATAAAAAAAAATGGACTACACAAGCATTTAATTGTGTTAGTCCCAAAATTTTAAAATGTGATGTTAAGCTATTTAAGTGCATTAGATTTCAAAATTGGTCCTAAAAATGAGTTTAGAGGAGAAAAACTAACTAGGGGGTAATGTTCATGCCAATCAGAGCATTTTGATAAATTAGGTCAAAACCTATATAAGGGTCGAAAGGGTCATTTTAAATTCATTTGTACATTTTATCTTTTGTTAAGAAGATAGCTCTAAGGAGAAAGATGGTGCTCTCTATGCATTTGTATCCATTCGAGTGTTCTAGGTGACATAGTTCACCAATGGAATATGAAACTCTGCTAAGTCATTAATTACCTACTTTGAATTTTAAATTTTTACAAATTTTGATCCTTTTATTTGCATGATTTTAAGCATTTTTAGAATTTTCAATGTCAGATTTCACATAAGAATGTCATTCTTCATGCAATCTTGAATAGCATTTCGTGCAAGGAAGTACCATACTAGTACTTCTTCACCAAGTGTTCTAGGTTTCCTTGTGCAGGGGATACCCATCTCTCACATGAGAGACCCCAAATTTGTTTTTTTTTTACTCACTATAGTAACTAATCTTACATGAGGATTTGATTCCTCACATCAAAAAGTGTAATCTCGCACAAGAAAGTGAAATCTCAAGTGAAAAACTAATGTAGTTTCCAAATTTTTTGTACTTGAAATTTGATTTTTCATTGTAGTTTCATGCTTTCATTTGTCATTATTGCATGTTTGGTACTAATTACATTCATGTTGTTTTCATGTTTGTAGGTTGCATTTCTTGATGTCACATTTAGATCACATTATCCTCCCTATGGAGTATTGATTAGATAGTTAGATGTTGTAGAGCTTGCTCATATTGACTCTCTGAACCTATCACATCTTTGTCAAATTCCTACCTTATTGGTGAATCATAGTTTATTGATAGCACTAGTAGAGTGTTTCCACTAAAAGATGAATGCATTTCACTTTCCTTAGAGAGAGATGACCATCACACCAAAGGAAATCTACAAGATTCTTGGAATCCCATTCCATAGCCCTTGAGTGGTGTATTACCCACATCCACTAACATGTATAGTAGCACTGAGGACCATTTTAAAGGAGGATCTCATCATGGGAATTACATGGGATGAGCTAGTGCACACATATGGTCCTACCCACAAATTGGTATTGATGCTTAGAGTGTTCATTAGTTGCTTTCTAGTGCCTAACAGAGGCCAAAAGGGACTCGACAATAGCTGGGATCAAATTTTGTAGTAGATGCTAGATGAGCCAATATGTTATGGATGGGGCTAGTGCATGTTGGAACATATGTTCCATGAGATTCATGAGATCATCTATTACAAGAGGAAGAGCATGGCCACTAGGGTCTATGTTGTTTAGGTATGGACATGGGAGCATTTTCCCATCATAAAATTGATATTTTAGGATCTAAGGAAGGAATGTAATCCTTATATATGAAAATATTAGGGATATATGACCTAGAAAATTTTGGGTAAGGTTGAGCACTAGAGAGGTTAGTTAGATGACCTGGTAGTGAGAGTATGGTGACCGTAGAGAAAGACTAAAGTGTGGGATGAAACCCAAGTGGAGCTTAGGCAAATGTTTACTTCCTGGCCACTAATCAGTCATTCAATTGTTTTCATTGAGAGATTTCCTTTGATATGCATGTGGTGATAGTATAGTCGACCACATGATATTTCACAAGAGTACTGCACATACATCAAGTTTTCCTAGGATATGGAGCAAGCATTATTAGTCTAACTGCACCATGATAGATCAATAGTTGATGCACAATCTATTGCTATGACCCCATGGGATTTCATAATGGTAATAGTGAATTTGGGGATGACTCCAACATACAAAGCACATTTTGTGAGTCATCCCTTCCCACATTTCACCTACCTAGTTGGGATGGCCAGGCTAAGACAACTAGTATAGAAGCCACCACAGCAACAAGAGAGACCTAGGCAACTTACCTCATAGGTCCAGATTCCTTCCTGATAGATAGGAGATTATTTTGGTGCAAGATGTAGTGGATCTAGAAAGAGATGTCCATTAGGTGAAATGGGTACCCTAAGTTCCATTAGAGGAGACACACAAAGGTGTTCCATTAGAGGAGACACAAAAAGGCAATGAGTGGAGCAACAGTAGCCAATCAAGTAGCTTGAGGCTATAGTTAGTGATGATGAGATGTCAAATCAACCTAGTCTTGATTCACATCAAAATGCCTTGAGGAGGACTAGAGAGAAAATGCAAGTAGCACAATGATAGCTAGCTGAGATGTAGATAAAGCTACCAGTGATTGATATCTACCTAGGGAACTATGAGTGAGAGAACTAGATTCTCTACACAGATCTAGAGTAGTAGCAAGAGGAGACTCAATTTTAGAGTGCTAGGGTAGGTTATTTTTATGTTAGATATATTGTAGAAGTGCTTGAGGTTGTAGATTAGATGCTCCACTTTTTTGAGTATGCAAGACCATCAGATGTTGTCTGATGGCCAACAAGACCAAATGCCCCTCCTCCTTCTCCTCCACCTAGGAATGAGGGAGAAGGTAATAGTTAGACATTCTTACTTTTGATTTTTCTCTAGCTATGTACCAATTTGCATGCCAGCATCAATTTTGTATCATTTTGAGATTGACAGCACTTGAGTAGCATTCAATTTTCTATTAATGTACATTTGACTCCCTATAAATGAGATTTATGATTCGTCTACCATTTTCATGTGTCATTATTTCTCTTTTGTAGTTTATTGTACATGAGATGTTTATGTTATAATTATGAATGAAAATTTTATATTGTTGACCTTAGATTGGCTTTGACAATTAAGTGTCAACACACATAAGACATTTACTTAGTTCATGCTAAACTAGTAATGCATACCTAGTATAATATGTAAACACAAGACCATGCCGAGTGACAATGAGTGCTGAGTAACTCATGTGATGAGTCCCTCAAGTGTTGATAAGATAGACCATGCTGAGTGATTCAAGTGCCAAGTGTATAGATGTCAAACAATTTAGGGGCCAAGCGAGAAGAAAAATTATATTGTATGCTAAGAATTAGTAAATACATATACCAATTAACATAGATTGGACATATTTATTTGTTATGGCACAAACAACTATGTAAATTATTTTTTAGCTGACAAAATGTTAGATGACATAGAGAAAGGATGAATAACTAGGGCCAAAGGTTCACCTAGCTACCCAAACCACCCTACAAGAGTTAAAACAATGGAAACAAACACAAGGAACAACAACCAAAGGAAGAAGAAGAATGAAATTCTTTTATTGATTCTTCAAATATTAAACATACATGCCCAGCTATAAGGCCTTTTGGGTTATGACTAGATACAAAATGCAACTTCTAGATCCACGATCTCACTTTAAATTCACATTTCAAAACATGTATGCATTCCCTTTTTTAATCCTCTCAAATTTGTCTTTTATTCTAAGACTAAGCACTCTATTTATACTTTCCAAAATGACTTAAAAAATATTCTAGAACAAGGAGAGCCACAAGTTGGCCCATAACAAATATTAACTACCTATACCAAAATTAAATGCAAGGGAAGTCAGCCCAAACTGGAAACAGACACAGACAACTCAATACATACAAGAAAACTGGCCCTTGACAACAACTTGAAATTGGCATTCAACATCAACTTGAAACTTTTAGCTCAACATCAACTAGAAACTAGCATCTCGACATTAATTGGAAACTAGAAACTCAACATCAATTGGAAATTGGCACTCAGCATCAACTAGAAACTGGTAACTTGGCATCAACTAGAAACTAGCAACTCGACATCAACTGGAAACTGGCAACTTGACATCAACTAGAAATTGCCAACTTAGCATCAACTAGAAACTGCCAACTTGACATCAACTAGCTAAAAGAGAAAAAGTGTAGGATTGCAGTGAAACCTAGGATGCTCCTACATCAAAAAATCAAATTTGGAGAAAATGATTCTCTTGAATTATGCAAGTGTCACAACCTAAGTTGAATCCAACTCAAATTGAGAAATCCATGTAGCATCTTCAACTGGTCTATTCCTCCACTTTACCAAATATTCATAGTAATCTTTTCCTCTTGTGCTCTTACTAACTCTCTTGTCTAATATGTATTCAACCTCTTCAATTTTCTTCTTAGGATAATCATTAGGTACAAAAATTTCATCATCTGACTCATGATACTTATATAGATCGACAACATTGAATATAGGAGATATATCCATGTCATTAGGTAACTCAACTTCATAAGCATTACCATTGTCAAACTTCTTCAAGATCTTACAAGGTCCAAATTTCATCTTTAGCTTACTATATGTTCTAACCAGGAATCTTTCTTTCTTTAGATGAACCATCACTACATCACCAACTCAAAAATCATGGTGTCTTCTAGACTGATTAGCATTCTCCTTATACTTTTGATTACTTTGTTCCAACCTCAACTTCACTTACTTATGCAAAGACTCCATAAAATCAGACAATTCTTCTCCTATAGCACTTTTCTTTTCTTCACCAACAACATCTCTCAAATCTAATATACCTCTAGGATGCATTCCAATAAGAATCTCAAAAGGCATCTTCCCTATACTCCTATTCATAAAATTATTATATGCAAATCTAGGTTGAGCGAATACCATCTCCCAATTAGTTGGCTTATTCCCAACTAAACATCTTAGCAAATTGCCCAAGCTTCTATTCACAAACTTTGTTTATACATCTATTTGTGTATGGAATTTAGAACTAAACTTAAATTTAATACCCATCTTCTTCCACAAAGTCTTCCAAAAATAACCAACAGACTAACTATCTTTGTCAGAAATAATGCTTCTTGATAATCCATGCAATCTCACAATCTCTTTAAAAAAAAGTTTAGCAACATGCTTAGCATGTGATGTCTTCTTACATGGTATGAAATGAGTCATCTTAGAAAATATATCCATTAAAACAAATATAGAATTATACACCTTCACTGTCCTAGACAATCCAAGAACAAAATCCATATTGATGTTAGTCTAAGGTTTCTTAAGAAGAGTAATAGGTGTATACAAACTAGTATTTTGACATGCCCCTTTTGCAACGTGAAAAACTCCACAACTCTTTACAAATTTTTGAACATCCTTATACATTTGTGGCCAATAATACTTCTCTTTTAGCAAACTCAATATCTTATCAATTCCAAAATGTCCAGCTAATCCACCACTATGCTTTTCCTTAATCAAGTTCAACCTCATAGAACTTCTAGGAATACATAACTAAATGCCTTTGAACAACATAACTTCTTCAATGAAATACTCATCATACTTAATTATGTGATCTATCAAATTTTGTGCTCTGCACTCTCTCCATGCTTCAAAAAAATTAGGATCACTATCATACAACTCTTTCATTTCATCAAAACCAAGAACTTCAACCTTCATTTCAGTCAACAAAGAACATTTTCTACTCTATGTATTAGCCACTCTATTAGTAACTCCACTCTTGTGCTTAATGACAAATGTAAAGCTCTGCAAATCCTCAACCCACTTCATATGTCTCTGATTCAATTTATGTTGACTTCCCAATTATTGTAAAGCTTTATGATTAGTATACAACACAAACTCCTTAGGAATCAAATAATGTCTCCACTTCTTCAATTCTTGAACAATGGCACAAAATTGTTGATCATACATAGAATATTTCCTTTTAGCATCATTCAAAATTTTTTACTAAAGAAAGCAATGTGTTTACCTTCTTGACTTAATATAGCTCCAATTGCATTACCACTTGCATCACATTCAACTTGAAATACTTTGTTGAAATCAAGAAAAACCAATATAGGTAATTCAGCAACCTTTTGTTTGAAATTCTAAAAACTCTTATCAGCTCCATGTGTCCACTTGAATTTCTTTTTATCTGCACTCATTGTCTCAGTCATAGCATTACAAATAACACTGAAATTCTTTATAAATTTTTTGTAAAAACTAGCCAAACCATGAAATGATCTTACCTCACCCACATTCTCAGGTGTAGGCCATTCCAAAATTTCTTTAAGCTTCTCAGGATTCATCTTCAAACCATCAACTAAAATCACAAATCCCAAATACACAATCTACTCTTGCATAAAAGAACACTTTTTCAGATTAATTAGCAACTTCTCCTCTTTCAACCTCTGCAATACTTGTCTAATATGCTCTAGATGTTCTTCCTTATTCTTGTCAAATATAAGAATATCATCCAAATGAACAATCACAAATGTACCCAAGAATGTTTTCAAAACTTCATTCATCAACCTCATGAAAGTACTAGGTGCATTAGTCAAACCAAAAGGCATAACCAACCATTCATACAAACCATCTTTTGTCTTGAAAGTAGTCTTCCATTCATCACCTTCTCTAATTCTAATCTAATGATAGCCACTCTTCAAATCAATCTTGGTAAAATACTTTGCTCCAGTCAAACAATCCATTATGTCATCCATCTTTGCCATAGGAAATCTATATTTCACTATTTTCTTGTTAATGGCTATAGAATCAGTACACATTCTCCATTCTCCATTTTTTTTAGGTTCTAACATAGTAGGTACAACACATACACTCAAACTTTCTCTGATCAAACCTTTCTACAACAACTCATGCACTTGTCTGTTAAGTTATTCATTCTCTTCAAGTGTCAATCTATATGGTGCTTTGTTTGGTAAACTAGCTCCGAGAATCAGTTCTATACAATGACTTATGCTTCTTACTAGAGGTAAACCATCAAGAATATCATCAGCAATAATTTCTTTATACTCATTCAGAAATTCTCTAATTTCTACTAGTACTCAGCTATTACTATCTACTGTCACTTGGTCATTACTAGATTCTGTTGTTTGGTCATTACTACCAACACTCGGTCCTCTAGGAACTATGGTAAAATAGACTTGATTCTTTTTCATTTCCTTTTTAAATTTTTTCCCATTAACCATGCAAATTTTTATAGTATTACAATTAACCTCATCTAGACTTTCAGTCAAAGGCAACAATGTTTGTTTCTTTCCATTTACCCAAAGAGTATATTGATTCAATCCTCCATCATGTACAATATATCTATCATATTGCAAAGGTATATCCAAAAAAATATGACAATAATCCATAGGCATAATATCACACAAAACTTCATCAAAGCAATGTCCAATTTTGAAATTCACAAGGCATTGTTCACTTGCCACTATCTTATGCTCCTCTTTGATCCATGAAACATGATAAGGTCTAGGATGTTTCAGTCTCTACAACTACAACTTGGTAACCAACTCTTATGATGCAAAATTTGTAGAATTTCCACTGTCAATGATCATTTTGTAGCATTTTTTAGCCATCTTAAATCTTGTCTTGGAAAGAATTCTCCTTAAAACAAGTTCCTCATCACCATCAAACTTTCTCCAGCCTCAAGTCCACTTGGTGAACCCTCATCATCTCCTTGAATCACAACATTTATGTTTCCTTGACCACTTATAGAGGATCTACATTCAAAAGATCTATGTCCCTCTTTACCATATCTAAAACAATTACCATGAAATCCACCTCTAGAATAGGAATTACCTCTTCCTCGATAAGAATTAGTGCTTCCTCAATAAGAATTACTAGTTTTCTATTTGGTCTTGCCTTTTTCATCATTCTTCCATTCAGATTTTCCTTCATCCTACATAGAACTATTAGATCTAACACCTTCTCCATAAGATCTAACTCTACCTCTCTGGAATGTACCACCTCTATCTCTTTGTCTTTGTTCATGCTTCTTCATCAAGATCTCCTCACCATTCATGGCATATTGATATGCTTCTTCTACACTTTCCAACTTCACAAAACTTATTTGATCCTAAATTCTAGATCTCAATCCATTAATGTACCTTGCAATTTTGTCAACATCATCATCCACATGTCCATATTTCATGTCCAATCTATAGAATTCCTTAGTATATTCTTTCATAGTCATGTCCTTTTGTTTCAAAATTTGCATCTTTCTCAGCAAGTTAACTCAGTAATTAGTAGGAAGGAATTTTTTCTTTACCTTGTTCACCATCTTTGGCCAAGTTTTGATCTTCTCCTTTCCTGTCCTTTGTCTATCAATTTGCAAGTGTTCCCACAATAATGATGCATGACCTTTCAACATAGTGACTGCAATCTTCACCTTTCTATTATCTAGAGTATTTTCATACTCAAAGAACTTCTCCATATCAAAGATCTAATCAAATACAACATCAATATCCAATTTTCCATCATAAGGAACAAATTTTACAATAGGATTTGAATTTTCCCTAGATAACACTTGCAACAATCTTTCCTCATCTTGATCTTCTTCAGGTTTTGGATTATGGCTTTGTGTTGCTACTTCATCATCACTTATATCATCAAGATGTGCTCCTCTCCTTTAGGCTATCTCCGCAACATCTACTCTAGCTATAATTTGTATGAACTAATCCAATATAGCATTATCAACATTATTTCTTGTACCGTGAACTATCTTTCCAAATCAAGTTTGTGCAAGATCGTAACACTCTATAAGTTATAGATCAAATCCACAAATCTACCACCCTACAACCAGATCCAAATTAGGGTCTTACATGATCTAATCTTTGTAAGGATGAACCTCAAGCTCTAATACCAACTAAAATAGGTAAAGGATGAATACCTAGGGCCAAAGGCTCACCTAGCTACCCAAACCACCCTACAAGAGTTAACACAATGGAAACAAACACAAGGAATAGAAACCAAAGAAAGAAGAAGAATGAAATAATTTTATTAATTCTTCAAATATTCAAAATACATGCCCAACTATATGGCATGCATTTTATTGATTATTTTATTGATTCTTTAAAGATAAGGACAAATTTACATGTAGACTCCCTATGTAATTATATTTGCCCAATAAAAAATAGGAAAGGTTTAAGTGACAAAATAGATGAATCTTAGCTGTAGATTCATACCTAACCCTAATCACCCTAAGCCCTCTTAAGGAGGATGAAGCCCTAAAACATTTTATGAGAGATACGAGAGTTGAGAGTATTGTGAAGGGTTGAATGATCAAAGGTGCAAACAAAATAGTTTGCAAAGCATTCAAGGTGACATAGGAGTGAGAATTAATTGTAGAATCAATTAAGTGAAGAATAGAGGTGGAGGATACATCATCATTTCATCATATCATAAAAGGATTCATTAGATATTAGATAGAGGTGATCTGTTAGTAGGCAAGAAAATACCAAGTGCAAGAACTATGTTGTGACATTTTGATAGGTGATTTCAATTAAATCTCCTAAGTGGAGTAGTCTTAACAATCCTTATCAAATCCTTTAACAGGGTGACATTCTAAGTGAGTGATCAAAAGTCCTTTAACTAGGCACACTTCTAACAGGGTGTTGAAATCCTTTAACAAGGTGGGACTTAACCATCTTTGTAAGCCTTTAACAAGGCAGATCATGTTTCATGTTCAAACCATTATAACCTTAATTGGCTACACTTTATTACTATAGTAGTGAAGATTTGTGGGTGTCATGCCCACCCTAGGTTTACCTTCTCATTTGGAGGGTTTTTGTGTAATCATATCTGGTGTCAAGTGTGTGTGTTTAATTTCTTACATGTTTTAGATGCATTTTCTTTACATTTTATTTTAGTATATTAATGTATTTGATATATGAATGGTGAAATTTTAATGGGTCCAAGTTTAAATTCCTAATTTACCCTTTCTCTTAGTAGTTTACCTTTCCAACCTGTAATTCCAATAATTGGTATTAGAGAAAGTTCTTGGAAGGAGAACCTTTGTAGCTTAGAGAAAAGATCTTGAAATGGAAGACTACAAATTGGGAAAGACCATTGAGAACCAAGAGATTCAGATACATCTTATACTACATCAATTGAATGAAGTTAGTGATGCCTTGAAGAGTTCCTTGAGGAGAAGGAAAGAGATTGCTATAGAAAAAAATGATACACAATACAAAGAGAATGACACCATAAAGCTATTTGTAGATGGTAACTCCAGTGAATTTGAAGCAGCAATTGTAGATACAATAGAGAATAATAGAGTATGTTCATATTTGAAAATGCTGGAGGGTTTTCAATTATCCCACTGAGAAACTAACATATCTAGGGGAAGCTAACTCCCATTTTCAACATGACATTTTTGACAATAGGCCAACTATAAGGCATGAGCCTTCTTCTTCTTTAGGCTCTGCAAAACCTAGGTGGGTGGACCTATAGATTCTTTATATGGTACTAGTTATCAAAGCATACACTAAATCTAATATGAAGTAGATAAAACCCTTATTTCTCCTAATAACTCATGAAATAACATTAATCTACAGTAGCTAAATGTAGATCTAAGAATCTCATAACTTGAGTGAGGGCATTCTATTATAGCTCTTCAACATGAAAGGGAAAAGCATTTGATTAACAATGTTGATATCAGCAAGACCCAAATATAAGCAACAAAATCTAGTGATCCCATCTCTGATCATTGCCTTATCTACTGGGCAACTAAATGAATTATAACCATACATCTTCTCAAAATATTAGACATATTACTACATCCAAATCCCTGATCTATCCTTCACCTTGTGAACAGACATCTACTTCAGATTTGAATCTCATACTCAAATTATCTCATCATAAAATCTGCAAACCCTATGATAAACACCAAGAAATTACATGGCTCTTTGTTCCATCTGCAAGACATTTTAACCACATACATTCCAAAATGAAATGCAACCTAATTCATGCTCTTGGTTCACAAATTAGAAGAAATTACATATCCATGAACATGAGACAAGATTCAGACTGAATTTGAAACCCTTTGCTGCACTTTATTTGTTTTCTTTGAAATCAAATACATGAAAGACATATAGAAAATAACTCATAGATCACCTAATCGAACAAAACTATCTGCATAAAACATACATGTTGCTCAATACAACAAAGAAATGCTGAAGAATGGTGTCTCAGTAGTGAGTCATTTTTTCTCAAAAATGGAACCTCTATAATGGAAGAAAGAAAGAATAATATAGCAAGAAGATGAATTCTCGAATTGAAACTAAAGACGACAAGTGTCCATTTAGAATCCCATCTTGTGCAACTGAAAACCTTTTTCATCATTTTACCCATCTGATCTGATTTTCTGTTTCATCATTACATTGTAACTAATTTGCAAATATCATCTGCTCAATCATGAAAACCTCTTTGCCAAAATATCTGATTTGCCTAATGAAATGCTAGTGAAATTTTAGTTTTTACGGAGTGAATCTGAACAAGTTTTGACCCAAACTGAATTTTTATTGCCTTTTAACCATATTTAGGTTATCACCATGCTAGGAAACAATTTTGAACTTTGTCATATGAATTTGGTTGCAAGATAAGTACTTGAAACAAATCCTCATGTAACTTGAACTGATTGGTTCCTGTGCAGAAACTGACTCCGGAATCAAAAAGTTCATCCTCTCTCAATTTCGACGATGTATAACATCGCCTATTTCAGCTTCTAGAAACCCATTAAAAGTTTGTTTGAAAATAGTCTCCTCTAGTAGAAATTAATGTTTGCATCCTTTTAAATTTAAATTTTGAAAAATTTAAAAAGCTCTCAAGTAAAAACTTTAGGTTGGATGCCCCTTTTTACAATTTAAAAATGTGAACGTACCCTTCACACAAAAAATAATAATAAATATTATTATTTTTTATTCTTCAATGTTGGCCCTCACCTGACACTCCAGGTCAACCCATAGTTGACCCACTGCCACATGGCAGTATCTGAAGTTGGCTATCTGGATTTGCAACACAGTGGACATCAGTAAAATATCATTTTTTTATGAATGGAATGACCCTAGAAAAGTGTGAAGACGGATTTATCAGGACTTGAAAACTGACACACTTGTAGTATTTTCAGAGGAAAACGCAAGGATATAATCCATTTGACTTGATTAATCACTGATCAGGAGATATAATGTCACAAACAGGGCTACCAATGAATATGAAAATACCAACACTAGTAAAACTTTAGAAATTGCATTTTGAATCGCGTTTGAAAACCAATCAAACATATTCATCATAAGTTGAAACTTGAAACCTAACAAGTCTCTGACGTCTATAATGCAACACAAAAGGAATTTCAACATTTGTATCAACTAGGTCATAGTTAGAGCATGTCAAACAGGGCTTCCCAGAATTAGGAATTAATTGCAAAAGCATGAAAACAGTAATTGACCAAATTTGAGGGATTCAAAACTTAGTCAAGTGGACTCAAAATGACTCAAAATTTGAAACATAGGTTCTTAGGTATGGACACTAGAAACTCTCAAAGTGGAAAGTCACAAAATATTTTTGTGTGCAAGTTATTCAGATGCAAATAGGGTCTCCTGTCTTTGTTTAACACTTGGGTGAAAATGCAGAGTTGGCACCAACTCAAATCAAGACTTTGCCAAATAGCTCAAAATGTCAATCTAACATTATAGAATAGGTAAATTCACTGAATGGAAGGTGCTAGAAGCATTAAACACCTCTTAGGGCTTCAAAGGTACAGCCAAGTACAATCCCAATTAAAAGCATTTATGGGGCTTGATTTATCAAATTTTTGAAATGGGACTAAAAATGAAGCATGCAATTTTTCATCCCAACGTTGGTTCTTTCTAGGGATGGATGCCCCATGCGGTCATGGTAAGATTTTAGATCTCTGGGAGAAGCATACCACACACCTAAATTTAGGAATCTTTCCGAAATAGCTTTATTGAAAGCAGGGAAACAACTACATTAACTATGTACACACAGTACCCTCAAACTTAGCAAAAATTTTACCTCTGTCATATACTTAATTTTGATTCACGTCTTCATGAGGGAAACTATAATTCTCATTTCCATTTGTTTCACCAATTAGATCAGCATATTGAAACAAATAACTTGGCAAAACAAAGCAACTTCCTTCATTCTCATAGTGCATACAAAATTCAAAGACTATTACTCTTCATGCTCACTATGAGAAAAAGAATCAACATGCTCATGACTACACAAACTGAACTAAGAATCAAAATCCAATGATGACTCATGCATGCTGATCAAAAACACAAAAACTTCATAATCTACATGATTCACCAAGATGCAAACACCAAAAACTTGCAACTTACCTTGTGTCTCTAACTATGAAGAATATGTGAAATTTGATTGTTGCCTACTTCCAATCATGGTACTCATCGAATTAGATTTATCCCTTGCTGAAACCTCTTCACACTCAAACAATTGATTAGTCACCAAAATTGAAAACTCATTCTGAAAGTTTTGATCACTATCATTTTCTTCCTCTAACTAAATGCCAGAATACACCTTGAACTCATCTTTACAAGACTTATTAGCACATGAAAAAAATCTATAATTTGATTGACAACCTTCACTATTTTCCTCCTCATCGTATGAAAAATCAAAACAATGTTCAGCAAGATCAACATGAAAAGAATCTGAAACAGCATTAACCTTCCCTTCATTAACATTCTCTACATCCAGCAAATCATCATGTGCAAAGACATTTGAGGTACTGTCATCTACACCTACAAAGTCTAACAAAGATTGTTCGGATTCTACCTCTTTTTCCACATCAAACTTTGGGGAATTGATTTGAATGAATGAGAAAGTATTATGAGAGAACATATGAAGATCCTTAGAGATACTTACGTGCTTTTCAAACTCACGAGCCAAAAAAATAGAGATTTCATCAAAACTCAAGAAGATTGCCTCACAAATCTTCTCCTGCCTGTGATTGTCATTTGGATAACATGAAGAACTTACAATAGGAAGATCATTAGTGTAACAATCTAGAAAATCAAAATTATTACAACATTCTTTCTTATCATGGCAATCACTAGATCTATTGTTGTTACAATTTTCTTCAACTTCATATGTATTGTAACAAAATTTATCTTCTCTTTTATATCCATCTTTTTCATGTTGATTTCTATTACCTGATTCATTAACATTTGAATCTACCTCTTCACATTTGGAAGACAAATTATCATGATATACGGATTCATTATATTCATTGCTACCTTGGTTTTTAGTACACTCATTATCATTAGAAGATATGTCATGAAATCTATAATCACCACTTTCCATCTCCTCAATGAATTTTTCAATTTACAAAATTATTTGTAACCTTATAGGTGCTGCCCAATCGACTGAATCGAGTACTAGAACATTAAGAAAAACACTAGGTAGGGAAGATTCCTTAGGTCTACAATGAAAAGGCGGCTTATTGATTACTGATTTAAGCCTTAAATAACATTTTTTGGCACTTAAACCTTGAGCACTTCCTACCTCAATTTGTATAAGATTTAAAATCCTTTCGTAGACCACTCTATTCAACATAGCAATGTTATTATTCCCAATTTCTAAACTCTCAGAATTTGGAAAACTAATCTCAGATCTGATATCTGACTCCATTATAGAATGAAATTTCTACCTCTTCTTTCTAGTGTTGAAAATCACTTAATAGAGGCAACTTATGTAAACACTTAATTTCCATGAAAAGAAATATGAAAATCAAAATACTTCAAGTGTTGATGCTGAACTTCAATCTGCTGATTTGGTACAAGTGCAAGACTGAAACTCCTTTACACCAATGATCAAACTTTGTAGAGTCACTACCTCCTTTCAAGAGCATAAAGAGATCACTATTGTGATTCACTTTTTACATTTCAATTTCTTTATAATAGCATATTGCAAATAGCACTATAAAACTCATCAAGAATTTAAAACTTCCTTTCCAAACTCTATCAATAATTTCAAATCTGCCCCTACAACTGAAAGTCCTTCAAAAATTTTCAATGAAATCAACTAGGAACAAATTGGTATAGATATTTGAGAGTCGCCACTCACACTTGCTGAGAAATAAAACATAATTTGTCACTTGAAAAATCTAAACTAGACCTTCAATGTAGGAGAAATTTGCAGATCACTGACATCTTGAAAAGTATTTACACTTTATAAAAGAATTCTTGCCTCAGGACTTTCTCAACATCACTTGCAAAATAAACTAATTGAACATAGACCTATAACAGTCATAGCACACAATTTTCATCCAATTTTACAACATGCTAATGTCCATGAATAAAGCTCAACCAGGGTGCATGATATTTGATTAAGAGACCTAGAAAACACATCAGATAACCTATTGCTGTAAATTTTTTATGCACTTCTTCTATTGCATTGAATCTGCTCTTTTAAATTCTCAAGGTTTGTCTTACCTCTGATTCAATACAGTCCCCAGTAGAGTCGCCATTTTGTTGGTGTTTGAAAATGCTAGAGGTTTTTCAATTATCCCATTGAGAAACTGACATATCTAGGGGAAGATAACTCCCATTTTCAACATCCCATTTCTGACAATAGGCCAACTATAAGGCATAACCCTTCTTCTTTTGTAGGCTCTGCAAAACCTAGGCCGATGGACCTATAGATTCTTTATATGGTACCAGTTATCAAAGCATACACTGAATCTAATATGAAGTAGATAAAACCCTTATTTCTCCTAATAACTCATGAAATAACATTAATCTACAGTAGCTAAATCTAGATCTAGGAATCTCATAAGCTGAGTGAGGGCATTCTATTATAGCTCTTCAACATAAAAGGGAAAAGCATTTGATTAACAGTGTTGATATTGGCAAGACCCAAATATAAGTAACAAAATCTAGTGATCCCATCTCTGATCAGTGCCTTATCTATTGGGCAATTAAATGAATTATAACCATACATCTTCTAGAAATCTCAGACATATTACTACATCCAGATCCCTGATCTATCCTTCACCTTGTGAACAGACATCTGCTTCAGATTTGAATCTCATACTTAAATTATCCCATCATGAAATCTCCAAACCCTGTGATAAACACCAAGCAATTACATGGCTCTTTGTTCCATCTGCAAGACATTTTAACCACATACATTCCAAAATGAAATGCAACCTAATTCATGCTCTTGGTTCACAAATTAGAAGAAATTACATATCCACAAACAGGAGAAAAGATTCAGACTAAATTTGAAACCCTTTGCTGCACTTTATTTATTTTCTTTGAAATCAAATACATGAAAGACATCCAGAAAATAACTCATAGATAACCTAACAGAACAGAACTATCTGCATAAAACATACATGCTGCTCAATACAATAGAGAAATGCTGAAGAACAGTGTCTCAATAGTGAGTCATTTTTTCTCAAAAATGGAACGTCTATAATGAAAGAAAGAAAGAATAATATAGCAACAAGATGAATTCTTTGATTGAAACTAAAGATGACAAGTGTCCATTTGGAATCCCATCTTCTGCAACTGAAAACCTCTTTCATCTTTTTAGCCATTTGATCTAATTTTATGTTTCATGATTACATTGTAACTAATTTGCAAGTATCCTCTACTCAATCATGAAAACCTGTTTGCCAAAATATTTGATTTGCGTCATGCAATGCTTGTGAAATTTCAATTTTTATGGAGTGAATCTGAACAAGTTTTGACCCAAACTGAATTTTTACTACCTTTTAACCATATTCAGGTCATCACCATGCTAGGAAACAATTTTGAACTTTGTCATCTAAATTCAGTTGCAAGATAAGTACCTGACACAAATCCTCATGTAACTTGAACCGATTGCTTCCTGTACAGAAACTGACTCTGGAATCAGAAAATTCATCTTCTCCTGATTCGGGTGATATATAACATCACCTATTTTGGCTTCTAAAAACCCACTGAAAGTTCATTTGAAAATAGTCCCCTATGGTAGAAATTCATGTCTGCATCCTTTTAAATTTAAATTTTGAAAAAAATTTAAAAACTCTAAAGTAAAAACTTTAGGTTAGATGCCTGTTTTTACAATTTAAAAATGTAAACGTACCCTTCACACAAATAATAATAATAAATATTATTATTTTTTATTCTTCAATATTGGCCCTCACCTTACATTCTAGGTTAACCCATAGTTGACCCATTGCCACGTCGCAGTATCTGAAGTTGGCTATCTGGATTTGCAGGACAGTGGACATCAGTAAAATATCATTTTTTATGAATGGAATGACCTTGGAAAAGTGTGAAGAAAGATTTTTCAAGACTTGAAAACTAAGGAACTTGTAGTATTTTTAGAGGACAATGCAAGGGTATAATCCATTTGACTTGAAAAATCACTAATGAGGAGATATGATGTAACAAATAGGGCTACCAATCAATCTGCAAATACTGACACCAATAAAACTTTAGAAATTTTGTTTTGAATCACATTTGAAAACCGATCAAATAGATTCATTATAAGTGAAAAATTGAAACCTAACAAGTCTCTAATGTCTATAATGCAACACAAAAGGAATTTCAACATTTGTGTCAACAGGGTCAAAGTTAGAGCACGTCATACAGGGCTTCCCAGAATTAGGAATTAATTACAAAAGCATAAAAATAGTAACTGACCAACTTTCAGGGATTCAAAACCTAGTCAAATGGACTCAAAATTTGAAACATCAGTTCTCAGGTATGGACACTAGAAACTCTCAAAGTAGAAAGTAATAAAACATTTTTGGGTGTAAGTTATTCAGATGCAAACAGGGCCTCCTATCACTATTTGACATGGGTGAAAGTGCAGAATTGGCACCAACTCAAATCAAGACTTTGCCAAATAGCTCAGAATGTCAATCTAACATTATAGAATAGGTAAACACACTAAATGGAAGGTGCTAGAAGCATTAAACACCTCTTAGGACTTCAAAGGTACAACTAGGTACAATCCCAATTAAAAGCATTTATGGGGCTTGATTTATCAAATTTTTGAAATGGGACTAAAAATGAAGCATGCAATTTTTTGTCCCAATAGAGCACAAGCTAAAGAAATAAAAAATCTCAAGTTGGAGCAAGAATCACAAGTTATATTGCTATGTGAGGTGACTAAACAAAAGAAGAAAGCCATAGATGACAAGGCCATGATTGAAGAAGACAAAAGAATGCTAACAAATAGATTAGAAGAGAAGTCAACAGAGCTATCCAAGATCTCAAACATGAAATTAGATATCTTGAGCCAAATGATGAATGCTCATGATGATTTGAATGTCAAACATGTTGAGATAACTACATTGAAGTTGCAAAATGAACAACTATAGAATGACCTAAAAAGAGAAAATGAATTTGCTGAAAGCTTGAAAAAGCCAAATGAATCCATCAAGTACTTTGAGAAATTATTGAAATCCTCTAGATCCAACATAGATACATTAGGATTGGGCCACATAAGCACTGAAGAAGGATAATCATTGAAAGTTGTTGAAGAAAGGAACAAAAAAGGTAAGAATTCCAAACCCACTTGTCATAATTGTGTTAAGAAAGGACATATTGCTAATGTGTGTAGGAGCAAGACACAAATTAGAATGCTAAGCCTAAGAACATGGTTCATTTTCATAAGTGCAATGAAAAAGGTCATTAGACACATGAATACTAAGCCAAAACCATGCATACACCAAAATTTGAAGGATATTTCTACAACTATCAAAAGTATGGACATAGAGCCTTTGAATGTAGAACCAAGTCCACATGGTCATCAAACAAGAAAATAAAGGTAAGAAGCTATGGAAACTCTCATAATTGGGATTACAATACAAGATAAAGCTATCATTATTGTCAAGAGTATGGGTATGTACCTAAGAATTGTATTAGGACTCACTTCAATGACAATTACAAGAGGTGGTTGAGCCAAACAACATGCTTTAGCTCTTTGAAGGTTGTTCATATTAGTAAGCATTGTCCAACTAGGTCCAAAAAACCAAGTTGTGAATTTGATAAAGGAAAAGGTAAGGCTGATGTTGAACATATCAAGAATGAGATGAATAAGACATGAAAGAAGAAAGATGTTTACAATACATCAAATGGAGAAGGGATCACTTCATTCAATAGGTCAAGTGGTCACACCACATCAAACTAAGTAAACAAGAGGTATGTGGGACTAATATTCAAAGTGTTATATCATACATCAAATTCCAAAATAATTAAGTACTAAAAGGATAACATTAGCATGAATGAAGATGCAAGAAGTTGTAAAAAATAAATTCAAAGTTAAATATTTTAGTTTTCATGTTGTTGTTGAGCATGAAAAGTTTTTAATGGATGTCAAGTGGAACACTAGTTTGTGTCAAGCTACTAGGCTAACTAGTTGATGCCAAGTTTATAGTAGATTTTGAGTGATGATAATAGATATAGATGTTGAGTTAATCTAAAATCATGTTGATGCCAAGTTTATAGTTGTACAAGCACTAAGCATTAAATGAAGGGTTTTGAAGGGTGTATGATCATTTTTCACCCATTTTTTTGTCATTTCAAACTCGAGCACGAGTTAAAGGTGCACAAGGTGATTCAAAAGTTTATTTGAAGCAACTACAAACATCATAATGATGATCTCACTCATGTTCTTCAAATCTCAAAGGTATTTATTCACAAGTTGAGCTACATAGTTTGCATTTGTAAAAATCTTAGTTTTTCATAATACCATCAAGCTCAAGAGATATAAAAGGAGGAGAAGTGTTGGATGTGCAATTAGTTAGTAATGAGGTAAAGAAACTAGATTTTAAGGCAATCCCAAAAGTTGTATATAAACAAGACCCATCAGGCACACTATCCATGATTCCCCCAAAAGTTATTATGGTGTAAAATGTTAGAAAATGTTATAACTACAAAATATCTGGAATTTGTGATATGGATATAAGGGAAGAACATGAAATATTGTGTGAAAATGTGATCTTAAAAGAAGAGTTCAAAATCATATAAAGAAAGAGTTTGATGCATGCCCTAGAATTCTCCATTATTTTCAAAACTAACTAGATAAGAATAATTTTAAGCTAAACTCATGATGGATCCCTATGGCTAGAAGGAGGGCCAATAAATATTTAAAAGAGAGTAATCCATAGGGTGACTAGTTTTCCATCCCTAAATTGGCCAAATACTATGTAAAGTGACTCAAAAGAGGCAATAGAGAAGAACACAAGAGCCAAGTGGAATAAGCATGGAATGACAATAGATACCATAACTGATCCACTAATATACTTTGTAGTTAGGGTCATATCTCACAAGTTTGATGAATCAAGAAGATTGAATAGTATATCTTGGATTATAGTGGATTTGAGGTATAAAAAAGTAAAGAAGGATCATACCTATGAACTAATTAAACTTCAATTGCAATAAATATTGGAGAACCTAGGAGTAGTTAGGAAAAGTAAGAGTGCTTAATGAAAATTTGGATCAATCCTAATTTGCATTTTTTTTATGTACAAAAAACATTCCCATCTTTTGGTAAAATAGGATGGAAGACAAACAAGATAGTTGCTACCCAAATAAATGAATACGTTGAGCAGATGGGTGAGAACTTTGAAACTATCATGACAAGCTATTTTGAAAACTTTGAGGAGTCTATGAAGCAAAGGATGAGAATACATGTTTCCTTGGTTGAATAATATTACAATGACATATGATTTCTTGTTGATAATGATGATACTTATGTACAAGGTGTCATACCTAGGGTAAGATGGCTAAGACCCTTAGGATATGAGATTAATGTTGATAAAGCCTCAACTGCCATCACTACACTTCTTTCTGAAGAACTTGACAAAACAACCAAAATATTTGGAAATTATGATGTGATGAAGTCCAAAGTAGAAATGAATTTAAATAAAACCTCCACACTAAAAAAGGAAGGATAAATTGGTGAAGAAGCTCAAGGAAAAATTTGGTGAAGTTGCTAAAGAAGAAAATAGGAAAGTGCTGAAGAGGATGAAGAGGAAGAACAAGAACAAACTAAAGAACCTCTTGCATTAAACCAAGGCATGGGTGAGGAAAAAGAAGAAGAAGAGGGTACTAAGGAAGAGGAAGCCAAGGAAGCACCAGTACATGCTGAGCTAAGAAAAGAAAGGCCAAGGAATAGCCTGTGGTCAAAGCTAAGAAGGTTATGAAACCTAGTCTAGCAAAGCCAACAACTCTAGCCACCAAAGCAAGCATAAGAGATACCACTTAAAAGGCCAAGAAGAAAATAAAACAAAAAGAATAAGGAGGCTAAGAGAGAAAAAAAACAAAGAAGAGACTATATTTCTCATTCAAACTCAGATGAGGAAAGAATTGAATTAGATGATCAAGACCAATTCAAAGTGGTAAGTCATACACCACTTTCTAGTTTTGAACATATGTGTGAAACTATTAAAAATAATGCTGATTTGTCTAGTCTCAAGAATGTAAATTTTGATAATTTGGAAAAAGAGGAGAAAAAGAGAGAGTGGAAGAAGCCCTATACACAATGATGTCCAAATTTAAGAATACATCATTAGAATTCACCAATTTAGTATCCAAGGAATTATATGATTTAGTTAAGAAAAAATGGCACTATTGTTTAAATTTGGAAAAGCAAATAAGGGAGACTACATTGGCACAAGTAATGCCAAAACTGACCAAAGGGAAAATTGCTAAGGAAAATATGAAATATGGTGGAAGATTCACACTAAAGTATAGACCCTTTAGCATTCCCCAAAATGATATTAAAGATGTTGTGAAGAAATACACTCAAATGTCAAAATTAATTTATGGATCAAGAACAATTAAGAAAGGATAGAGGGACACCTTTAATGGTAAAAGTGATGATGAAGAAGAGGATGACAATGAGTATAGAAAGGAAGAGAAAAATATAGAGGAGGAGACAGAGAAGATAGGCACTAACAACATGAGGAATAGAGTGTGCAAGACACACAAATGTTGACCACTAATCCTCCTCATGAAACAAAAACACCTGTAGAAACTATAATTGTCAAGGATGTCTCTTATGTATCATCTCAAAACATCAATCCATTAACTACAAAAGATTTGAAAATATTTTAGATCAATCTACACTGCAAGCTCAAATTTGCACAAATCCAATTTTGATTAGTGTAGAAGAACTTTAGAAGGTAGTAAGAGAAGTTACAAGGGATATGGTAAACACACAAGGACCACTTTCTACCATCCCTACTATTACTAGTGATCAACCCTTGATTCAAACAATTGAAGATACATCTATCAAGGTTGGTACAAGTCTAAAGGAAGATACAATTGAGTAGGGGTAGACTACTATAGAATAGGAAAAGGAGAGAGTGAAAAAGAAAATAGGACAGATAGATACTTATGTACATATAGCATAGACACAATGTTCAACTCTAGCATTGTCATATGTTGGAATTTACAAGTGGGAAGATTTACTTCTAAGGGGGGGATGAATCAAAAGTAACTAACTTTAACCTTTAAAACTTTTAACTAAGATCAATCACATGCATCTAACATCTTCTAATAAACATGAAAGTAAAGGCATGCATGAAAATAGACAACACAAGATTTGGTCACCCAGAATCTTTCCAAAATGAGAAGGTAAAACTAGTGTGAGGATGACACCCACAACTTATTACTACAGCAATATGTAATTGGTTAAGGTTAGAAAGTTTAGCCATCAAAAATGGTCTACCCTATGAAAGGCCTATAATATTAAAGGCTTTACACCTTGTTAAAAGTGACCTATCTAAATGATTTACAAAAATTCACTTGGAATGTCACCCCATTAAAGGATTTATCACCTTGTCAAAGGTTCTACAAAGTAGCTATTAAGCTAACCTATCTTCATAGGATTTTCATTCTCCTAATAAAATGGTTAGAAAGTATAGTAGAGTGTGTTGATTTGATGACTTACAATCTTCAATTATTGATTCTAGACCCTTTTTCTACTCATTCTATTTTGATCCTTCCTGATCTGATATATCTTTCTTCGTAGTGCTGATGCTCTATTCTAATCAACTTGATATTGCAATGTTGTTCTTCCTCTATGTCTTCTTAGCCCTTCCAAAACCTTGCTAGCATTATATTATGCATTCCCACATTACCTCTTACTCTTCCATTCTAAATTATGGGGTTTGACCTCCTTATAAAGGTTTTCAAGACTTAGGGTTTGGCATGAATCCACCATCAAGATTCATCCATCTTTTCCCACTCAATTCTTTATACTTTTCTTATTTCTTGCATACTTTCTCCATTTTTCTGATTGGCTGCATGTTTATTAAATAGGGAATGTAACAGATCCAATCTTATCTTTTAGATCCTTCAAGATTCATCTTAAGTCAACTTAAAAATGGTTTACATCTAAGTTTATGAAGACACAAACTTATATGTTGATTTTGTGTTACTCAACACTTAGTAAGTGTTGATGCTTGACACATATAGGATAATGCTATTGTAACTCTATCTCACTCAAATCCTATACTTTTCTTAGCATCTATTATCACTCAATATCAGTTGTTGCCTGGCACTTGAATAACTTAGCACCTATTGAATTTCTTGGTCAACACATATTGTAGCTCGACATCTATACTATACTGAACATCAACTTTAGAACTTACTTATGTGTATTGACACTCAATTGTCAAAACCAATCTAAGACCAACAATCTCCCCCTATGCAATGAGTGTCAAAAACACTTAACTAAGAATTATGAATCTGATCACTATGAGTATGATATAAAATTTCTTCGACATATGTACAAAACTTCAAAAACTTGTTCAAAACTCTATATCTCAAAACTTGTAACTTCCTTGAGCTGATGTGCCATTTTTGTATCCAAAACTCTTTATGTTGAATTTGTCTCATGCTGATTATTCTGATACTCTTTATTTCTACATCGTCATTCCTCCCCATATCTACTCTATTTTTATCTACCATATTTTTTCTCTATTGTTACTCCCCTTTTCACACATCTTCCCTTGCAATTTTTGTATGCTTTTGGTGTTATCTCCTTATCACACCTCAAAACTATAAATTTTACTATCTCCCCTTTGGGTTTATTATCTCCCCCTTTGGATTTATTATCTCCATAATGTATTATCTCCCCTCAATTTATTATATCTCCCTCTTTTTTAGACTTATGTCAAAGGGTTCTATGAATGAATTGAATATTTAGCCAAAAAAGATTTATTTACCTCCGTAATGATCTTTATAGAAGCATCCCAATTATCTAATGCAATTTCCAGTGCTTTAAGCTAGATGGTTGTCTCTGCTGCAAGGTGTACTAGGCCTTCCAATGTAGAAAGATTGGGATCTTTCTTCAAAACATTCTCTACATAGCCCATCTCTTTGTGCAAAACTTCCATGTGAGGGGTTATTGCAGACTAAATTTGTATTATTTTAGCCTTGGTGTTAGCCTCATCTATTATGAGTATAGCTAATTTCTTTTGAGTGTGAAGTGTTGTAGCAAAATGCTTCTCACTTTGAGCTAGATCCTTTGGTAGCTGCATGCTAGATACTTTGACGTTCCTTTCCAAGCTCAATATTCTCTGGCTTGTTTCTTGTGTAAAGTACAAGGAATCAAAAAATTTGGAGTACAATGAGAATATATTCTCAAGTACTATTTTCACCTTCTCTATCTTCTTTTTTAGTTCCACCTATGATAGCACTATTTCACTAGATATTTTCTCATTTACCTTCATCTAGAATTTATTTTCAGACCATTCAAGCAATTTAGCATTGGTGTCTAGGTCTTCATTTTGTACTCAGTCCACTATGTTGGATAATTGCTCCATGATAAACTTTGTCTCATCAAGTACTTGCTAGCTAAAACCATCTAAAATGATGTCCTTAATTTCAATTAGTGCTTTCCTTTGCCTATACTCATTCCTAAGTATCTCTTGCTTCTTCTTCTTTTCTAGTGCCTCTTACACTTCATTGATCTACTCTATGCTCATTGTTTTGTATTCAAAGCTTGGTATGACTATATTCTCATCAAGTGTAGGGTCTCCATAGTGAAGTACCCTCACTACCTTGGTAGAGCTTGATTCTAGTGCTAATATTTGTAGTGGTACTACATTAGTTCTTGGCTATTGCATTTTTCTAGTAGGAGTTCCTATAGTAGGAAAATTAACCAATGTCATATTGCCTCTTGTTCTTTCTCCTTAGGGGTCTTCTCCTCTTCTTTATCCTCTTTAGTTATGCCTTGGTCAATTATAGTTACTTGAGGAGGTGCACCATGACTTTGTGTTGTGGGATCAGAGGTATCCTTCTATCTTGTTCACTCCTTTGCTTGCTCCTTGGTAGTTGAAGTCATTGAGACTATGGAATCAACCTTAGCAAATACATCTTGTACTTGTTGCTCTTGTGGTTATCCACTTGTAGCTATTGAAGTTTTTTAAGGTGGTTCTTATGGATTTACCTTCTCCTTGATTATCTCAACTACTTCCTTTTATAGTTCCTCTACACTCAAAAAAACTAGATTGGTATAGAATTGCGCTTGTAATGTAATTTGGTGAAGGATCTTTCTAAGATCCTTAGCAATTAGTGGGTTGATGTTATGACCAGAGGTGTTAGGAACATCCTTCACAATTATTGTCTTTATAGGTGTTAAGGTTGCATGTGGAGGACTAGGAGGCTGTAGTTGTGTGTCTTGCACATTCTATTCCTATTGTTTTCTCTTTAGCTATTTCCATAGCACCCCTTTTTGTTTCCTTCTCCATTATAACTTCTTCCTTTTATTTCTTTCCTTCTTCCTCCTTTTCATTTTCTTCTTCTTCCTCATCACTATTCCTTCCCTCAAAGGGATCTTCTTGTCCTTCCTTGACTACCTAAAGGCCATAAATCACTTTCCACATGAGAGTGGACTTCTTCACAACATCTTCAATCTTACTTTGAAAAATGTTGGAGGCTCTATATTTGGGTGCAAATTTTCTCCCATGTTTCTTACTTTCCTTGCTTACTTGACCTTTAGTGGGGTCAAGCATCACAGGAGCCAAAAATGACTCCCTTATTTCCTTCTCCATTTTTAAGCAATAATTCCATTTAGGTTCTACAATTGTATATAGCTCCTTAGGAATAGTATTATCCAATTCAAGTGGAGTATTCTTGAATGTGGCCATCATACTATAAATTGATTCTTCCACTATGTTTTGTTCCTCTCTACTTAACTTATCGAAATTAATAGTTTTCAATCTAGAAAATTCTGCATTATCCCTAATACTATCAAAAATATTTTTCAAATCTGATTTAAAGGTGTGACTTACCACTCTGAATTTTTCATTATCATCAGACTCTATCCTCTCCTCATCTGATTCTAGAGGTGCCACATATTTTCTTCTCTTTTTCTCTACTACCCCTCCCTATTCTATAGCTTTCCTTTTTTCTTATTCTTTTTCCACCTTTGTTTCCCTTGTGTCTTCCCTTATGGTAGGTTTTGCTAGGCTTGGCCTAGCTATTTTCTTCTTGCCTTTAGGCTTTGTAGTAGGTTTCTTTTATGCTTTCCTCCTTTTGGGTTGTGACTTGGGTGCTTCTTTTTCTTGCTCGACACCTTCTTCTTCTTCAAAATCTTCACCCATTTCTTGGGTTAATACTAGTGGCCCTTGCCCCTAATCCTCTTCATCTTCTTCTTCCTTTACCTGTATTGTGCCTTCTCCAAATTTTTCTTTGAGCTTCTTCACTAGTTTTTCCTTTTTTCCTCAATGTAGAAGTAGTCTTTAGCTCCATATCTACTTTGGATCTCACCACATCATAAGTTCCAAAATGTAGGGCACTCTTATCTACTTCCTCCACTAGTAGAGTTGTTATGGCTTTAGATGCCTCATCAATGTTTATTTCATAACCAAGAGGCCTGTGCCATCTTACCCTTGGTATGGCTACTTGAATGTAAGTGTAATCAATATCAACAAGAAAGAAAATATCATGTGTGTGCTACTCCACAAGTGATACTAGAATCCTAAGTCTCTATTTTATTGAATTCTTAAAATCTTCAAAATAACTAGTCATGAGTATCTCAAAATTTGCCTCCATTTTTTCAATGTATTCATTCACCTGGGCTACAATGGACCTATTTGTCTTCTAGGTAATTTTTCCAAAAGAGGGGAATTCATTCTATACATAGAAAAATGTACATATCAAAATTGCACCATATTTACATTAAGCTCCCTTTGTTCTCCTTATAGCTCCTAAATTCTCATTAATCTATTGGAGTTGCAGTTCTACTAGGTCATAGGTATGATGCTTTTTAATAATTTTATAACCAACATCCACTGCAATACATAGAACATTGTTGAGCCTACTAGATTGGGAAAAAATATGTGAGAAATGACAATGATAGAAAAATCAACAAGAGGATCCTTAATTATATCTATGGTCATGCATTTCTTATTCCACTTAGCTCCTGTATTCTTTTCAATAGCTTCCTTAGAGTTACTCCATAGGGTATTAGGCCGATCTAGGGTTGGATACCCTATTACCCTATGAATTAATAATTTTTTATATCTTAATTGGCCCATCTTTTAACCACAAACTTCCATCATGAATCCTACTAAGTATAATTCTAATCCATTTAGTCTTAAAGATAGTAGGGAACTTTAGGGAACAGGTTAAGCCATTCTTCTCAATGATTTGATATTCTTCCTTCAAGACTCTATTCTCACAAAATCTATCATATGCCTCTCTAATATCCATGTCTCCAATTACACCTATCTTATAGTTATAGCATTTTCTAGCATCTTAAACCATTACTACCTTAGCAGGAGTTATGGATAGGGCTCTAGCTAGGTCATTCTTATATTCAACTTTAGGGATAGGTCAAAAATTAGGTTGTTTAACTTCATTTGACACTAATTGAACTTTGAACGACTCTTTATCTTGAGGTTTCCTAGAATTGGAGGCCATTTCTTTGAACTAGGGTTTAAACACAAAGAAGTTTTGAAACTATGTAGCTTGGCACTTGTATAAATACCTTGAAATCAATGAAACTATGTTGATTCTCTATTGAAATCTACTCAAATGCTTGGAACACTACTTGGAAAATGTTCAACTCTCTTCTAATCTTTGCTCTTTTTCTCACAATGGTGAAAAATTATTCCAAATAAGATCATATACCCTTGTTTCATAGCATTTAATGCTTAGTTTGTTTACAGCTGTCCACTCGGCTTCTTACGCATTTCTACTTTATTGAGCTTCCATTGTCCTCCCAAACACCTAGCGTATACTGGAGTTTCTCTTATTCGGCTTCTACTAGAATTTCTCTTTGCTCGACACCCACTACTAACTCAGCTCCAACTAACCACTTGGCTTCTACTAATTTTGGCAAACAACTGGACATGCACTAGATTTTTACTTGGCATCTGAAGGCAACTCGAAAAAACTTGTGAAAACTTGAAGTTTTTAACTTTGCATCTTAATTCATCTTGATCTATCTTTTTCAATACTTTCATGTCTTGGAACTAATGTATGATAAAACATTAAATATTAGTCCAACATACCTCCCTTTCTTAGTTGGATGAAGTGTCACCACTTGACCTTTTAGGTGAAGTGATCCCTTCATTGGATGTGATGCCTCCATCTTTCTTCTTCCACCTTTTATTCATCTCTCCTTTAATGTGTTTAATATCTACCTTTCCTTTCCTTTGTTGAACTCTGAGTTGGGTGCCTTTGACATTGTTGGACAATTTTTGTTGATATATCCAATCTTCAAACCATAGAAGCATCTCGCGACACAACCATCTACTATAGTTTCCACTTAAATGTGTTTTTATGTAGTTTTTAGGAATGTGTCCATATTCTTGATAGTAGTGCTAGCTATGCCTAGTGTTGTAGTTCAAATTGTAGTGATGTCCATGATTATTTGTCCTTTTTGGTTGATTAGGTTTCCACATAGGGTTTGATTTGCACTCAAAATTTCTATGTCCATACTTCTTGCAATTGTAGTATTGAACTTCAAATCTTTGTGTCCTAATAGTTCTAGTCCCAAAGTCATATGCCTAATGTCCTTTCTTGTTGAACTTGTGAAAATGACCTGTATTCTTAGGTTTTTCATGTTGATGTGCATTTTTACTCCTATAAACATTAGAGATATGTTACTTTTTACCACAAAAATGAAAAGTGGGTTTAGTGTTCTTACCTTTGTGACTTCTTTCCTCTGTAGTCTTGGATGACTCTCCTTTTTTAGTGCTGCTGTATCCTAGTCCTCAAGTATCATTATTAGATTTTGGTGATTTTATTAGATATCAAAGAACTTGATGGCTTCATTGGGTTTATTGAAGCTCATTGCAATCTCCTTCTCTCTTTTTAAGTCATTTTGTAGATGTTCATTTTTCATCTTTAGTGTGGAGATCTCAATGTCCTTGACATTCAACTCATGATGTGAATTCATCATCTGGCTTAAGGTGTCTAGCTACATGTTAGAAATTCTTGCAAGTTCAATTGACTTTTACTCCAACCTATTGGCAAGGTTTCTCTTTTCTTCTTCTATCATAGCCTTATCTTTAGTGGCTCTTTTCTTTTGTTTAGTCACTTCACAAAGCATCATGGCTTTTGATTCTTATTCAATCTTGAGAGTTCTAATATCTTCTAATTGATCTCTATTCTTCTCCATCATGTCTACTATTTTTGCATCAAATTCCTTAGAATCTCCATTTACAAACACTTTTGAGGTGTCAATCTCTTTGTACTATGTATCATTTTTAGCTATGGTAATCTCTTTTCTTCTCTTTAAGGATTTCCTCAATTCTTCCCTAGATTCTTCCAAATAATGTAGAATGAGGTGTATCTCAATTTCTTGATTTTCAATGATCTCCCCAAGTTTTTAGACTTCCATTTCCATATCTTTTTCTCCAAGCTATAAGGCTCCTCCTTATGAGAACTAGGCTCTAATACCAATTGTTGAAATTTACAATAAGAAAGATTTACTTTTGAGGGTGGGTGAACCAGAAGTAACTAACTTTAACCTTTAAAACTTTTAACTAAGATCAATCACATGCATCTAACATCTTCTAATAAACATAAAAGTAAAGACAGACATGAAAATAGATAACACAAGATTCAGTCACACAGAAACCCTCCAAAATGAGAAGGTAAAATTGGGATGGGGATGACACCCACAACTTATCACTGTAGCAATATGTAACTAGTTAAGGTTAAAAATTTTGACCATCAACAATGGTCTTCCCTATGAAAGGCCTACCTTGTTAAAGGCTTTACACCCTATTAAAGGTGGCATATCTAAAGAATTTACAAACATTCACTTGGAATGTCACCCTATTAAAGGATTCATCACCTTGTCAAAGGTTCTACAAAATAGCTATCAAGCCAACCTATCTTCATAGGATTTTCATTCTCTTAATACAATTATTAGAAAGTATAGTAGAATGTGTTGGTCCAATGACTTACAATCTTCAATTGCTGATTCCAGACCCTTGTTCTCCTTAGTCTATTCTGATCCTTCCTAATTTGATATGTCTCTATTCATAGTCCTGATGCTCTATTCTATTCAACTTGATTCTACAATGTTGTTCTTCCTTTAAGTCTTCTTACCCCTTCCAAAACTTCACTAGCATTCTTTAATGCATTCCCACATGACCTCTTACTCTTTCATTCTGAATTATGGGGTTTTGACCTCCTTATAAAGGTTTTTGAGACTTAGGGTTAGGTATGAATCCATGATCAAGATACATCCATCTTTCCCCACTCAATTATTTACACATTTCCTTTTGGTTGCATGCTTTCTCCATTTTTCTATTGGATGTATGCTGATTACATAAGGAATGTAATAGATTTCATCTTATCTTTCAAATCCTTTGGGATTCAGCTTGTGTCAGCTAAAAAATGGTTTTCATTTGAGTTTATGAAGGCACAAACCCATATGTTGATTCTATGTTATTTGGCACATATAGGATTTATGTCTTACTCAACTCCTATATTAAATCTATCTTGCTCAACTCCTATACTTTTCTTGGTACATATACTAGCTTGGCATCTATTATCACTTGCCATGAATATATACTTAGCACTTGAAACTTTCTTGGAACTTGAATAACCTGGCACCTATTGAATTTCTATCTTGACACATATTGTAGCTCAGCATCTATACTATACTCGGCATCAATTTTAGAACTTACATAAGTGTGTTGACATGCAATTATGAAAACCAATCTGAGACCAACATCATAGATGAAGAAAAGGGTAAATAAGGTGAACAAACACCAAAGGTAAAGGAGCAAGAGGCCATTCAAGCATTGGTAACTTTACCAACATCAAGCTCCTCACCTACAACATTTCTTCAAAGGCTAAGCTTGGAAGCAATACCCTTGCAAATCTCATTGTTAGGATCAATATCTTCTAAGGTTGAAAATTTAATTCACTATGGTGATATAACTTTAGATGAAGAGATAGTGATTCCAAAATTTGATTATGACATAGTGAAGATTGACTGAATAAGAATTTTGCAACAAGCATCAGAGAAGAAGAAACACCAAGAAATGCTTAGAAAGGAGTATAGAAAAAATAAAGCAATACAAGAAATTAAAAAAATCTTTTTAAATGCATTCATCTTGCCTACTCCAAAAGAAATTGAGCCGTTATTGGAACAATTGTCAGATATTGTGGAGAAGGTTAATAATGAAGACCTAGATACTAATGCCAAACATTTGGAATGGTTTGAAAGAAAATTCCAAAGAAAATTGAATGAGAATATATCTGGTAATATAGCACTGACACAAGTTTCTTTGGAAAATAAGGTTGAGGATGTGAAGAAGGTACTTGAGAATATTTTCTTATTGTACAACAAACTATGTAATCCCACACTCTTCACCCAAAACACTAGACATAGAATATTGAGCCTAGAGAGGAATCTAAGAATATCATGTACACAGCTACCTAAGAACCTAGCTTAGAGTGAGAAGCATTTCCATACATTGCTTCAATCATAGAATCAATTAGTTGTCTTAATAGAAAAAGAGGCTAATATAAGAGCCAAATTGACACAAATTCAAGCCTCTCTCACCCCACACATGGAAATCCTCCACAAAGAATTAGGATATGTAGAAACTTTGTTGAAGAAAGATCCCAATCTTTCTACATTAGATGGACTAGTACACCTTGTAGTCAAGCTTACCATCCAAGTGAAGTCATTAAATGTTGCATGAGTAAAAATGAAAGAAAAGAGGGGGAGGGATATAATTGAGAATAGAGAGATGAATAAAGAAAAAGAGGAAGCATGAAAAAAGGGGGAGCTAATCAGATTTTGACTCCAAGTAATATGTTTTTGAGAAATCCAATGCAAGAAATAAATCAAGGAAGATATCAAGTAAAGGTAGAGCATAAAGAGTATAAGTGCATTAAAGAAAAAGAGCATTAGTCAATAGAGATAGATCTACCTAGAATGGAGAATAGATTTTGGATATAGATAGACACATTGACTCAAAGGGGGTTATACATTTTTTAGGTATAAAGATTATTTGCAAAAAAAATAAAAATTTTGAAGTTTTGTATATAAGTTGAGTCATGGTTATGTTATATTTGAGAAGAACAGATTTTTTGTATATGCTGAAGTGTTTTTGACACTCATGTTAAAGGGGGAGATTTTTTATCTTAGATTGGTTTTGACAATTGAGTATCAACACACTTTAGGAATTTTCTTAGTTCATGCCAAACTAGTAATGCATGCCAAGTATAATATGTAAATACAAGACCATGTCGAGTTGCAATGAGTTTTGAGTCACTCATGTGCTAAGTCACTCAAGTGCCAAGTAGATAGACCATGCCGAGTGATTCAAGTCCCAAGTGAACAATAGATGTCAAGTAGTTTAGGTGTTGAGCCAAAAGTAGAATTATAGTCTATGTTGAGCATTAGTAACTACATATGCCGAGTAACACAGATTGGACATATTTGTTTGTTATGGCACAAACAAGTATGTAAACTATTTTTCAGCCAACATAAGCTTAGATTTAAATTCTTTAAAGATAAGGAAAAATATACATGTAGAATCCCTATGTAATTACATGTAGCCAATTAGAAAAAGGGAAGGTTTAAGGAAAAAAATAGATGAATCTTAGTTGTAGATTCATACCTAACCCTAAGCCACCTAAGTCTTCTTAAGGAGGATGAAGCCCTAAATTTTTTTATGAGAGATAAGAGAGTTGAGAGCATTGTGAAGGGGTGAATGATTGAAGGTGTGAAAAAGATAGTTTGTAGAGCATTAAAGGTGACCTAGAAGTGAGAATGAATTGTAGAATTAGTTAAGTGAAGAACAAAGGATAGAGGATACAACATTTTTACATTAGATCATAGAAGGATTGATTAGAGATTAGATAGAGGAAATCTATTATTAGGCAAGGAAGTGCCAACCACAAGATATATGGTGAGACATTTTGATAGGTGATTTTAGTTAAATATCCTAAGTAGAGTGGTCCTAATAGGCCTTATCAAATCCTTTAATAGGGTGACATTCCAAATGAATGATTGGAAGTCCTTGAACTAGGCACACTTCTAATAGGGTGTTGAAATCTTCTAACAAGGTGGGGCTTAACAGTATTTCTAAGGCTTTAATAGGGCAAGCCTTTCATATGGTAGATCATGTTATATGGTCAAACCATTGTAACCTTAATTGGCTACACTTTATTGATATAGTAGTGAAGATTTTTGAGTGTCATCCCACCCCAGTATTACCTTCTCATTTGGAGAGTTTCTAGGTAATCGTATCTGGTGTCATGTGTATATGTTTAATTACTTACATATTTTAGATACATTTTCTTTACATGTTATTTTAGTATGTTAATGCATGTGATGTATCAATGCTGATTTTTTTATAGGTCTAAGTGTAAACTCTTGATTCACCGCCCGCCCCTCCCCCGCCTTGAAGTTTACCTTTCCCACTTGTAATTTTAATAGATATGATGTATGAGTGTAGTGTAGATGAGATGAATCATTAATTATGTGTATAAAATACAAAATGTGAATGAACTAACATATCATGTAGTGTTTCAATTTTTTTGATAATGACAGTTATCTCGTGAAGATCAAGAGGATGAATTAATGAACCAAAAATTTGTGTAACCATGAAGAAGCATGTTATTTTTAAGAAACCAACAACCCCTCATCATGAAGTATGCAAGTAAAGAAGTGATTGAATGATTTGCTGATGCAATGTAGGCCTATGCTAGATGCAACCCTAGGTTTGGTTACTAAGCTAATAAATTTATCATCACTGAATGTTTGGCTAAACCCAAAAATGTTTTACAATTACCAATGATATTGCAATCATTGAAATATGAGTATGAAACATGTTCGAGTTTTGTTGGGATTAAATAGAATCATTTGAGGAACAAGAAGCTAGAATGACTAGAATGTTTCTTGCATGCAGACACATGAGAGATCTTTCTTATGCTAAGTAATTAGTAAGTATTCTATCTATAATGACCCTTGCATTCATAACATAAGATAGAAGTGTGCTAAGTATACATGAAGTGACTCATAAATTCACTTAATAGGATGAGTATTAGTATTTACTATAGCATAGGTAATTCACTCAAACAAGCAAGGAGAAGAACCAACCTCAGTGAAGAGACCATATAAAATGAGTCAAGGTACACATGACAATCTAATATGAGATAGAGGCTCTTATTATGGACACCAATTATATATAGATGTTTTAGATCATTGGAACTAAACCATCAAATAGAAATTAAAGAAAAGAAAAGATCATGCCCCTAGTCCTCACTTCTCTAGTCAAAAGAGACATCATCAAGTTGCTCAAAGGAACATAATAAAATGAAAGAAAAAATAAAACAAACAAAGAAAGATCAACATATTTCAAAATAGGAGGAATGTTACTATTTTAGTGTTTGTTTTATAAGAATTATGTAAAGTGTCAATGTTTAGAACATATATAAAATAAATATCTTCAATAGGGTGACAATAGTAGACATACATAGTTAGAAAAACTAGTGATAAAAGTCAAAGAGAAATCTTTAGTACAAAGAATGTTAGTAGCAAAGTGAGAGACAATAGACAGATGCAATTAGAACAATTGGTGACTAATGCTTATGAGATCTTCCTTGAGAGGAATCTCAATAGTGACACAAATGATAGTAGGTAGACATAGTAAGAACAACTGGTGACTGACATGAAAGAGACCTTCTATGAGAGGAATCTCTAGAGTGAAACAAGTGATAAATGATAGACATAATTAGAAAAACTCATGATTGATGCAAAAGAGATTCCTATGACACTATAGGGTGTTTCCCTTGGTTCTATGACAAGATTCAATCCATGGATACATAAGAAAAAGTAGAAAACTAAAGTAGTAAATAAATTGTACAAGAACCAAAAGATGCACTATGAGATGAAGCATTTGAAACATGAGATGAATGTTTACTAGGTTTTCACCTTCTTGGTAGAGATTTTTTTTTTTTTGGCTACCATGATGCCTATTTGCCAAGTTTTCATCAATGGAACTTTTTTTGGTCTTCAATTTTTTTGTTCTTTTTCTCTTTTTTCTCTTTTTTCTCTTTTTTGAATTTTTCACTTTTTTTGGTACTATCAAGGCACCTATTGCTAGGTTTTCACCAAGATAATATTTTTTTAAGGTATTTTAAGTATGTACAAAGAGCTTTTGAAATCATGTCAACTATAGGACTTCTTTAAATGGAAAGTGTTGATGGGTTCCTTGAGTGCCTCTACCTCAGTTGTTGAAAGTTGGTAAGCATCAAATCCAAACACTATAGTAACTATGTATGGACCAAGCTAGTTTAGTTTGAACTTACCTTTTTGTACCCTTTGTTGCTAATTCTTAGGGTTTTCTATTAGAATGAGGTCACCTAGTTGGAAGTCATGTCACTTAACTTTCTTATTGTAACTTCTAAACATACATTATTGTTAAGCTCAATGATGATCGCAAGCCACTTGTTGATGTTTATCTAACAATTTGAGCTCTTGAAGCTAAGATATTCTATAGTCGTAATTAGTAATGAGGTCCTTCATAAATATTCTCAAAGTAGGAATCTCAACCTCAATTACAAGCACAACATCTACTCCATATACCAAAGAAAAGGGCATTGTATCCATTGGAATTCTAATACTTGTTCTATAAGCCCATAAAGCCAAATTAATCTGAAGGTGCCAATCCCTTCTAGATTTTTTGATTGTGTGGTGTAATATCTTATGGATAGCCTTGTTGGATGCTTCCACTTGACCATTACCATGGAGGTAATAAATAGAAGACGAATACTGCATAATTCTAAACTTCTTGCACAAGTCCTTTAGGTCCTTGTTTTCAAACTATCCTCCATTGTAAATAATGATGGAGAATGGTACACCATTCCTACATATAATAGAATTCATAATGAAAACAACTATTATTTTTTCATTTTCTATAAAGAGAGGGACTACCTCTACCCATTTACTAAAGTAGTTTATAGCTATAATGATGAACTTCTATCCATTTGGAGAGGACTAGTGAATCTGACCCACAAGATCAAAGGCCTATTGTCAGAATGGCCATAGCATGATAGATGGAATTAGTTCCCTAGCTGGAGTATCAATTATATTTTTGTAGATCTGGCATTATTTGTAGGACTTGGCATATTTTATTTCCTCTTACTTCATATTCAGCTAATGATAACTAGCTTTGATAAGTTTAAGAGCTAGTGTCAAGCTATTAATAGAGATCCAAAAATGTCCTTGTGTACATTGATTAATGTGTATTTGGACTCATTGAGTTCTAGGCACCTAAGAATTTTTCTGTTGAGGCCTCTCCTAAACAATTCATTAGCAATAATAACATATCATGAAGCATTGCTGATAAAGTGACATTTTCACTCCTAGTTAGATTGTCTTAAAATGTTTGGTCATGTACGTAAGAGTGTATATGGTGGTAGCAAGATGATTCATGTCCTACAATAGAATATATCATCTAGGATTCATGGGAGTTATAGGCAAAGTAGAGTAACATTTCCACTAGGAACTCATGTTGAAGATCATTCTCTGGCATTTGTAACATGGAAGCAATAGTAGCCATGATATGAACCACATTTTTGTCTGCCTGAGGAATTTGCTAAAAAGTGACATGAGCAAAGTATTTCTTTAGATCATCAACCATGAATTTATAGGGTATCAATTTTTTATCCTTCTTCTAATACACATCATTGACCTAGTTGATTGCAAGTTGTGAATCACCAAAGTTATTCAATTCATCAACTCTCCACTTGACTGCAATCCTCATGCCATTAACTAAGGCTTCATATTCTACAATGTTTTTAATAAAAGGAAATGGAATCTTGTATGCCTTAGGTAGTGAATACTTCTATAGTGTTATGAATAATAGCCCAACACTAGATCCTTATTGTATGAAGGAGTTGTCAAAGAACATCACTCAAGTTTGGTGTATTAGTATTGGAATTTATTCATCAAGAAATTCAATGTTGAGTGATAGAAGACTTTACATTAGTGCTTCTACTAATTGATCAGCAATTTCATGTCTTTTGATAGCCTTTCTCTCAACATACTATCTATCAAAATTGCTTAGTATGATGACCCACTTGGCTAACTTTCGTATTAGAGCTTCATTGTTGAGTAAGTATTTTAAAGGATCAATTTTAGCTCAACTTCTTGGGTAGTATGAGTGAGCATGTAGTGTCTCAACTTTTGTGAAGAAAAAATGACTGCCAGGCAAGCTTTCTCAATGATGCTATAATTCATTTCATAAGAAATTGGTGTGTGACTGAGATAGTAAATAACATGTTCTTTGTTATCATTATCTTCTTGAGCTAGAAAAATACCAAGAGATGACCCCTTTTCTAAGATGTATAAAATGATAGGCTTCCCATAGATAGGAGGCATTAGGATTGGTGTATTGGCTAGGTATCTCTTTATCTATATTAGTCTCTGATCACAATCTTTACTCAAGTTATATTTCACACCTTTATGTATAGTCTTTGTAAAAGTTTGTGAACTATCTGCTAGCCATGATATGAATTTATGAATGGATTGAAGTCTTCATTGTAAGCCCCTCATTTGACTATTATTGCAGGGTCAAGGCATGTCCATGATTGCTTGAACTTTCTCTAGATTCACCTCAATTCATTTTGTAGAGGCGATGCGATGTAGCCCAAACCCCTTTCAAAATAATACTTAGAAAATAATAACACCATAAATTTTCAAAATACTAGATTCTTCATTCATCTTCTCCAACTCTATTCTAACTTACAATGAAAGAAAAAGCCTACTTATTACAATTCTAAAAATTACCATATTTGGTATTTTTTTGGAAAACAAGAATTTTTTATTTTTGTTAATTTTCAAAATCCATCCTACAAATATCAATTTTTTGCAAGAAAAGCCCCCAACTAAGGCAAGATGATTTTCCAACTAATCTATGAAATCAAGAGTATGATTTTGGATTTACTAAAAAAAGAACTTTCTAAAAAACTAGAAAAAAATACAAGAACTCAATTTTGGAGGTCAAGATGAAATTATAGGCTCCCAAAAAAATAAAAAAAAATAATTCAAGCTCCAAATAACTCCTCCTCACATGACTGCCTATAAAATTTCAGCCAAAACCCATATCTAAGTCAAAATTTTTGAGTTCTAGAAATTCATACATCATTCTCCCCTTCTTGAAAGAAATGCACCTCATGCAAGTGACTTTCTGTGAACTGCTGCAATTTAATTGGATCCAACTACATTACTACCCACTTAAATAACCATTTACTCTATATTTTAGGTAACTTGTCCCACTATATAATGTATCTATTATGATGACCATGCCTTGTGATGGTAGTCTCTTTGTCAAGAATTTTGGCAATCTTTTCCATCTTCTTATTTGGGAGGTAATGTTGCCAATCCACTCCCTAGCCCTCGTCTATATTGGGAACATCTCCATAGAATATGTATAAATCAAAAACATTAAAAGTAGGGGAAATATTAAGATTTTCTGGTAAGATGACCTCATAAGCATTACCATTGATCTTTTTGATGATTTTACAAGACTCAATCTTTTTATACTTCAATTTATGATAGGTGCCTATAGGAAACCATTCACGCATCAAGTAATCCATCACCAAGTCACCCACATCAAATATTTGTTGTCTCCAAATAGAATTTGCAATGATCTTTTAATTCACATTACTATCCTATAACTTTTGTCTAACATCTTATTGGAGCTAGTGAAGGTGTTCAACAAAAGCAACTCCATCATCATTAATTTTGTCTCCCAAGGGAAGTGACACAAGATCTACAACACCTTGCAGGTTTTGACCATAGACAATTTGAAATGGAGATTTTTTGTTGATCTATTAATAGAACTATTATAGGAAAATTATTTCTAGGGAAATGCAAAGTCCCACTATATAGGCTTCTCCCCCATAATGCAATGTAATAGATTTCCCAAACTTTGATCAACTACCTCTATTTCTCCATCCATTTGAGGATGATAAGCACTACTAAACTATAACTATGTTCCTAATTTCTACTAGAGAGTCCTCCAAAAATGGCTCAAGAACTTAGTGTCTCTATTATAGGTAATGGTCTTTGGATGGCCATGTAAATGAATAATTTCTCAGAAGAAAAGTTCTACTACTCTAGTTGCATCATTGGTCTTTTTACAACCAATAAAGTGGACCATTTTCTAAAATTGATCATCAACCACAAAACTAGAATCATTACCTCGTTGAGTGTGTGGGTGACCCAATAAAAAATCCATACTCACATTTGTCCATGGTTCGGTGGGTACTGGTAAAGGTATGTATAATCCTATATTTTGTAAATGTCCATTGGCCACTTGACAGATTCTACACCTTGTCATGTATTTAGTGATGTCCCTCTTTATCTTGGGCCAATAATATTTATCTTCAACCAAGTGTATTGTTTTATCCTTTCCAAAGTGTCTAGGTAATACACCACTATGACATTCCCTGATAATGTTTTCTCGCATGGATGCACCTAGTATACATAGTTGTTTACCCTTAAAGAGGCAATGATTAAGCATAAAATAGTCACCTTTCACATTATCCAACTTACTAGAAGATGAAGCATTTAGTTCTACAATTTCATAGGAATCATCATTAGTTTCATACAAGGTCTTAATAACATCAAAACTAGTGACCTCAATTTCCATTATGATTAATAGTGTATTGTGCCTACTCAAGGCATCAACAACTTGATTTTGTTTTCTAGATTTATGCTTCATGAAAAAAGTGTGTTCCTATAAGAAAGATACCCATTTTTCATGTTGAGTATTAAATTTCCTTTGTGGGTTGATCTATTTCTGTAAACAACACAAACTCTTGTGGGACTATATAGTGCCTCTAATGTCTTAATTCCTAAACAATTGCATAAAACTCTAGATCTTAAGTGGAATAATTATTTCTTACTTCATTCAATTTCTCCCTAAAGAATGCTATAGGCTTACCTGTTTGGCTAAGAACAATACCTAACCCAAGATGTGAAGCATCACACTCTACTTCAAAAACATTGTGAAAAATTAGAAGTGTCAATATAGGAGCTTTAGTTACATTTTTCTTCAAGAACTTAAAACTCTCTTTAGCATCTGGTGTCCATGGCAACTCCATTCCCTTAGCATGGTTTGTTATGTGTGCTACAACACTACTAAAATTTTGGATAAAATTTTGGTACAATGTTTCCAATCCATGAAAACTTCATACTCCTATTATACTAGATGGGCTGGGCCATTCTAGGATTTCTCTTACCTTTTCTAGATCCATTTGAGCACCAACTTGAGAAATTGCAAAGCCCAAAAAGGTCAAATTATTTTTCATGAGCCTACACTTCTTCAAGTTCACAAATTTTTTTTCCTTCCTTAAGACACTCAAGATGATCCTTAGGTGGTGTACATGGTCTTCCTTGATTCTACTATAGATTAGAATATCATCAAAGTAAACTACAACAAACTTACCAATATAAGTTTGCAACACTATACTCATCAGCCACATGAATGTGCTACATGTATTTGAAAGCCCAAAAGGCATAACCATCCATTCTTATGAACCATCTCTTGTCTTTAATGTTGTCCTCTATTCATCTCCCTCTCAAATGAAAATCTAGTGGTAGCCACCTCAGAGATCAATCTTGTTGAAGTACTTAGACCCCACTAATTCATCCATCATGTCCTCTATCCAAGGAATAAGAAACTAGTACTTAATGGTAATCTTATTGATTGCTTCACTATCAGTGCACATCCTCCATGTACCATTCTTCTTGGGAGTCAACAATGTGGGTATTGCACATAGACTCATGCTTTCCCTAATCAGACCCTTCTGCATCAATTCTATCACTTATTTATCCAACTTTGAATGTTTTTTTTTATTTAACCAATAGGCTACTTGATTAGGAAAAGTTGCTCCAAGAATAAGATCAAGATGGTGTTGAATATCTCTTTTGGGTGGGAGATCATCAAGTAGTTGTTCAGGAGAAACATCATCAAGCTCCTCCCACACCTTTATTACCTTAGGTGGCACCACATTTTCTTGTTCTTCTCCTCTTTTTAATACTAGTGCATAACAAAAACCTATTACTTTCATTTATTTTACAATTTCTCTTATAAAAAATATGGTTTCATTCTTCTTTTCATCCTTAAGAGTCAACAAAACAAATTTAGACCCATCCTTCCAAAATGTGTAATTATTTTTCTCCCCATCATGCATGACCTTCCTATCATAATACCATGGTCCTCCCAACAACATATGGCAAGCATCCATAGGGATAACATCACACCATGTCTCATCCTTATAAAAATTTCCTACAGTAAATCTAACTGAATATCTTTTATCAACTATTTGTTCATTTTCTTTCTTAAACCATGCAATATGATAAGGGCAAGGGTACTTCTCACATTGTAAATTTAATTTCTCTATGATTTCTCTAGACACCATATTCTCACAACTACCCCCATCAATAATAATTTGAGATACCTTTGCACTAGAAGTGCATCTAGTTCTAAAAATATTGGTTTAGAGCCACGAATAATTAGAGTTGTTTGTAGCAACTTCATCTTTTCCTGGGATCATTATTGATCTCCTCATCATGAGGGTTTCTCCCATATCTAGTAAGACTTCTTGCTCCTCCTCTTCTTGCTGAGCCAAGTTCACTATAGGTTGTCTTCCTTGATTTATTTCTGTAATGTTATAATTTGAGCATTGAAATTCTCTATGTCCTACTTCTCCATATCTAAAATAGGTAAAGGGCCTCCATTGGGTTTCTCATCCTCTCTCGTTACCATAACCTTATAATCCACTTCCTCTTCCTATATTGTGGGATCTTGTCTGGAGTCTATATTTCTTTCGAATCCTTGGGAGGATTCTCCTCAGTCATAGTTAGGACCTCCCTAAAATGGTGTTGAGGGACCCCTTCTTCCTCCTCTATTCCTTTGATTATACTATAGATTCAGCTCTTCTTCAACCTTTAGAGCTAACTGGTAGGATTCCTCCATATTGTTAACATGATGCATGCTAATTTTATCTTGGATAGAAAATTTAAGGCCACTCATATATCTAGTAGCCACCTACTCATCATCTCCTTAATGCTCTATTCTCATGGATAACTTATAGATTCTTGTGTGTACTCTTGTATAGAAGATAGATATTACATCAAATTCTAGAACTTATGAATAGGGTTTGTGTGTAGTCTAACAGTAAGAAATTTTCTCAAATCTTTTTCTCCATCTTTCTCCACATTTTGATATTTTCCTTTTTCTTCTTTTTTGTTCCTTACGAACGTAATCACACCATATCATTACATGTCCCTTTAATTTTGTGTAGAAAAAATTCATTTTCTTTCCATCTACCATAGGCTTCCATTGAAAAAATTTACCCATCTCATTTAGCTAGTCTATCAACTCTTCTGGCTTAAGACTACCAACATAGTCTGATGACTTTGATCTTGATCCCTTTATTTTCCCCCTCTAAATCCTAAAGCATTCTATCTTTTAGAAACAATAGTCCACCAAGATAACTTGTAGGTGGGGGGGGGTGGAAGGGGGTGGTGGTGAATCATTTATCCGACATTTAAAACATTTATCTTCTTTAAACAAACTTAATCATTCAACCAAATTAAACAACAACAATAATAAGATGCACATAGATAATTACACTGTACATGTTGACTAGGGAAACCATTGATTAGAGGGAAATCCCCAATGGGAATGATGCCCACAAGATGATGTACTAATATAAATATTCTTTTCTAGAGGATGGACCCTATTAGGAGTCTATTACAACATTTAGTATAATGAGTCCCTATTAGGAGACTTTCAACCTTGTTAGAAGATTCTAACCCTGCCAGGAAATGTGGTATAATGTATGCAAGAAGAGCCAACTGTCCAAACATGCAATTTCAAATACAAGAAGAGCTCATTGCTCAAACAAGTAATTTACAATTATCTTTCTTCTTTCCTCTATTCTTTCCTTTGTCCTGTCAATTGGACCAATTGCTATTAGACCTTGTAGACTAGATCACAAATCTTAGATCCAAATATTAGACCTCAAATCGCTCAGAAAAACCTTAGGAATGAAGTTTCTTTCACTTCTATATTATTCTATGTAACTTTACATTCCACACTTCCTATTGCTTATCCAACATTCATAATTCACATGCATCCATACCATGATAAAGAAAAATATCCTTCCTTTATATTGAGTTCATAAAACAATTCCCTAACTTGGCTATTAGTCCTTGTCATTTAATTATTATAGGACCTCATTAAAAACACATTACACTTAGTGATAACCTTAATATTTTTCCTTGCAACTTGAATAACTTTCTATACATAAAAAATTATGACAAGTGAGCATAGTTGCTGGAATTACTTTAGAATAACTAAGAGGGGGGTGAATTAGTTATTCAAGGTTCAGATGTATAAATTTTTCTTTTTTCACAATTTAGTGAACCCATAATACATTCATATCCATGCATGCATCCATTGTGTATTTAATGAAACTTGTATGTAACTATCAAATCAATTTGCAAAAATTTAAGGCATGAAAAACAACATATTCATCAACACACTTGACACAATGATTTACATGGAAACCCAATTTGGGAAAACCCACCAGTAACATGCTACTCCTTTTCACTATTTTGAAGTGATGTACTATGAAAGGCCAACCCTATTAAAGGTTACAATACACATTGTCAAATGTGACCCGGTTAAGGAATTTCAATCACCCTATTAAAAGTGAGCCTTGTTAAAGGACTTTAGGCCATTCACTTGGCATGCCACCCTATTAAAGGATTTTCTAATGACTATTAGGTCAAGCTTAATATAAAGCATTTATCCTAGACTAATACAATTGTTAGGGAGTAACAGTAGAGCTTTGATCTAATACAACTTACAACTTCAGTTGCAAATTATAGATCTTTTTTTAGTCCTCAATTTAACTTGACTTTCAGACTTTACAACTCTGACAACTTGTTCACCCTTCAAGCATTCATCTCCTTAAACCTTCTTGCTTAACATGCCATTGTAGACTCTTTTTTTGGGTCACTTGATAAAGAAAAACTCTTAATTCCTTCTCCTTCTTAGGTTGCTACTCATGACACTAAAAACTCCAACCCCTTTTTTTTTCATGACTAAAAATTCCAATAAATAGGAAATTAGAATATTTTTTTGCTCATCATCCATTGTCCAAATTAGGTTTTTGGATAGATTAGGTAGGATACAATGTATCTACCCCATATCTTTTCTTTTCTAAAAACTTCTCCTAGAATCCATTAGAATTTTCCTAAAAATTGTTTACATCAAATTTTGTGTCACTAGCTCATCAACCTTATCTTCCTCCTAGTTCACAAGTTTCAAGAAAACAAACTTATCAGCTTAGATTTTGCAAATCTTCAATCTTTTTCATAATACAACAACTCAACATTATCAACCTTCTAATGCTTGGCACATATTATGTCGCTCGACATCAATTAAATTTTATTGGTGCTCAACATCAACTAAACTTTACTCAACATCAATTGGCTTGTTTGGCATCAACTAGATTTTTCTTTTACTTGGCACCAACTAACTTTCTAGTCAGCTTGTACTAACTTTTCTTAGCACCTACTATCCACTCAGTCAAGCTTGGCAAACAAACTTTGTTTCTCTTATTCTTCTAAACTTTCTAAGTGTGGCTAGATATTTTGTAATCTTAAGTAGATCATCAATATATCATGTCATCACTATCTTAACTGATCCTTGTACTCCATTACATAGTCATAACTCAACTTTTCCTCTAGGTGCTTTTGTTACATCTTGTTGATCAAATCCTCCTCATCAATCAACTAAGTGATAGTAATTGAATCTTATAAGCAATTGTCTTGCCAAAAAATAGTAGGTTTGACATCAATAACAAAACAATGACTGAAACACATAGTCTTCTTCAATGATCTCCCTCTTAACAATCTCTTTTCCAATGATCTTTTCAATCAAATTTCAACAATCTCCCTCTTTGAGATTGATGGCAAACCAAACTGATCAACCAAGTCAATAAAATGATGAACATCTTGTTCAACCAATCTAACTAGGTTAAAATAGTAAGGCAATACCAAAGAAAGAACTTGTATTCTTCCCTCTATCAACAACTTCCATCTTCTGATTAGGTTACAAAAACTCTTTAAAACTCCCTCTAAGTTCCTTCTTGTATCTCCCTCTGATGTGATCTTTTTGGCTCTCTGATGGCTCTCTAATCAACATTTCCCTCTTTTTTTAAACTTGATTCTTGATATTTTTCTCCCTCTCTAATCAATAAATTATTTTTAGAAGTTTCTCACACTTATCTCTTGCACTTGATTAGTAAAACTCTTCTTCTAATGATGATTAGTTTATTGTACTTTCTCCCTCTTTAATGACAATGCCAAAGACCTATACCAAAAAAATTTCATCCTCAAAATATGTAGATATAAGCTTTGTAGATTCCTCATTTTCTCCTCATGTCACCTTTCTTTTGATTGATTTGAATTTTTTTCTTTGCGATTACTTTAGGCAATTCCTAAAGTAAGATCCATTGCATCAATTTGTATTATATGAACATTAGCTTGTTTGATTAAGGGCTCTTCTTCTATTTCTTAGATAGCCTTTGATAGGGGTATCAACCCTAGTTTACCTCCTAGATATTCATGAAAATCCTTAGGTAATGGTTTTGTGAAGATATCAACAATTTGCTCCTTTGAGTTAACATATACCATCTTCACCTCTTTGTCTTGAACTCATTCTCTTACATAATGATACTTGATTGCAATGTTTTTTGTCTTTGTGTGCATCACTAGATTCTTTGATATATTGATAGCACTTGTATTCACAATAAAGTATCACTGGTTCTATGATTTCTTCCTTCATTCCTTTGAGTAGCTATTTGATTGATACAATTTCTGTGTAGTTTATAGTAGTAGCAACATATTCTTTTTCAATAGCAAATTGTCAAGTACAACTTTGTTTTTTGCTTGTCCATGTAACTAGTCTCTTGCCTAAGAAAAATGCTCCTCCACTGGTGCTCTTTCTGTCATCAATGTTTTCATCTTAGTTAGCATTAGTGTAGGTCCTTAAGTCAAAACTTTCATTCTTCTTGTAGTATAGACCAAACTCTTCTTTACCTTTCAAGTACCTCATTATCCTCTTCATAGCCATTAAGTGATTCTCCCTAGGATTAGCAAAGAATCTTGCAAGTATCCCTATAGATAATGCAATATTAGGTCTCCTATGTATTACATATTACAATTTTCCAATCATAGATCTATACAATGTTTGATTCACCTTAGCTTAATCATCATTCTTTGACAACTTGTGTCCTATCACCATAGGTGTACTTACTGGTTTGGAATCCTCTAGTCTAAATGTCTTCAATATCTCTTTGACATACTTTGACTAAGTGATGTATATACCATACTTCATCTAATATACTTGAAATCCCACAAAAATTTTTATTTCTACAGACATAAACATTTCAAATTCTTGCTTCATCTAATTTCCAAAATCCTTACATAAAGCATCTTGTACTCCAAATACGATATCATCAACAAATATTTCAAATATCAGAATACATTTTCCTTTTTTTGCCTTTATGTATAGATTGTTGTTATCATGAATCCTTTAAAATCCAATCTTCACATGATAAGTATGAAGTCTATCATACCATACTCTTGGTGTTTTGTTTCAATTCATATAGGGCTTTCTGTAGTCTACATACCATGTTTTTAGTGTTATCATCAACAAATCCTTCTAGCTATTCTATGTAGAATTCCTCTTCTAGTATGGCATTTAGAAATGTATATTTAACATCCATTGATAAACTTTGAATCCTATGTATGTAGCATAAACAAGTAGAGTTCTCACTCCTTCCATTCTTGCAATAGGAGCAAATGTCTCTCCATAGGAAATTCTTTCTTCTTGTGCATATCCCTTGCAAACTAATCTTGCTACATTTCTTGTGACTTCACCATTCTCATGTAGCTTGTTTCTAAATATCCACTTGGTGCCAATCACATTCTTGTCTTCTAGTCTAGGAACTAAACTCCATGTTTTGTTCTTCTTTATTTATTGAATCTCTTCTTCTATGGACTTGTACTAGTCATCATCTTCCAATGTATCTTTTATTATTTTAGGCTCCTTCATTCTCAACAAATATGATTTAATTTTCAATCTATTTCTTTTCATTGGCCTAGCATCTTTGTTTCCAAAGATTTGATCAATAGGATGATGTCTTTTGACATATTTAGACAATCTTGGCTCAACTCTTGTTTCTACATTTTTTCTTTTAGCTTCAAAGTCATTTTGTACATCTCTACCATGTATCTCAGCATCTCTTTCATGTGTACTAATCTTAGAATTAGAATGTGCATCTTCTTCATTCTACAACTCAGCATTTAAATGTAGCTCATTTTTTGAATGCAAGTTGACATTCACAAGATGTGACTCGGTAGTTACTAAAACTTACTATTGATTTGTAACTTGATTAGCAACATCTTCTTTAGCAGGCGGTTCTTAATAAAAGTATACAAATGATTTATATTCTTCAAGACCTTTCATAGGATTAGGCTCATGTACTTCTATAAATTTATCAAAGTTCACATTTGAATTTTCCACAATTTTGTTAGTGTTAGTATTTAAACACTTATAAACTTTCTTCTTGTGGAGTATCCAAGCAATATACCTTCTTCACTTTTTACATCAAACTTTACATTCGTAAAATCTTTAAGAATATAACACTTACTTCCAAATATCTTAAAATATTTTACATTGGGTAGATATCCATACAATAGTTCAAAAGGTGTTGAATGAGTACCTTTCTTCACTTGCACATGGTTCAAAGTATATACAACAATACTTACAACTTCTTTCCAGTATTTCAAAGCAACATTGTTCTCCATCATAAGTGTTCTGGCATAGTCTATTATAGACATATTTCTCCTTTTAGAAATTTCATTTTGTGGAGGGTTCCTAGGGGTAGATGTCTATCTTTTGATTCCTCTGTCATTACAAAACATCTCAAACTCATTTGAAGTGAATTCTCAACTCTTGCCAATCTCTTTCTCAACTCTTGCCAAATACCACTCAAACATTTGAAAAGCATTAGATTTATATTTTACAAACATAATTGTCATCATCCTAGAGAAATCATCAACAAATAACATTATTTTCTTACCTCCTTTATAGCTTTGCACTTGAATTGGTCCACATAAGTCAGTATGAACAATCCCTAGTATTTCATTAGAGGTATAAGCTTTACTCTTAAAGCTTTACTTTGATATTTTTCCTAACTGACATTGTTTGCACACTACAGTATTAGCATTCTTCAACTTAGGCAAACTTCTAACTCTCTTAATGTTTCTAATACTAACCAAGTTATCAAAATTAATATGACATAATCTCTTGTCCCAAAGCTACACATCATCAAATTTTGCAACAAAACAAGTAGCATCCTCTATATCCAAATAGAATAGAGTACTTCTAGTTTGATCACCTTTTCCAATCAGTTTCTCATTTGCATCATATATCTTCGTACTATCTTTTCCAAAATCAACCTTGCATCCTAGATTGTTCAATTATGACACACCCAACAAGTTATAATTTGATCCTTCAACATAGTAAGAATTCATACAAAATCTTCTCTATGAGTTCGATAGAGCATTTTCCTTTTATCAAAAATGGTGCATCATTATAAAATCTTATACTATTTCCATCATAACAAGTTAAGGTGATAAACCTACTTTTGTCTCCAATCATGTGATGTATGTATCCACTATCAATGATCCATCTATCATTCTTGTTTGCACAAGTCGCAAGTGTAGTTGCCTCATCTTCATCAGATTCATCCTTCATTGCAACATATACCACTTTCTCATCATGTTTATCAGAGTTATGCTCATCAGCAATATAGTATGACTTCTTGCCTTTGTCTTTGTAATCTCTATTGTCATCTTCTCTTCTATTTTTGTACTTATTTCCTTCTTTGTAGTTCTTCTTCTATGTAGATCTTGCAGCAATATGACCAACTTCATTACAATTGAAACAAATGATGGGTAACTTACCATTGAACTTGCCTTTACCTCTATGAAATCTTCTTGCTAGTAGTGCTTCCAATTGTTCAATATATTCCTCATATGTATTACTATCACTGGACACATACTTTATCATTTTTTTCTTCTTCTTTTGCTTCACTTCATTAGAATCCTTAAAAAATAACTTAACTTTGAAAGAAAATTTAAGACTCTCTGGTTTGTAGTTTTCAAAGTTAGATAGCTCAAAAGTAGTGAGTCTACCTACCAAACCTTCAAGGGTTAGATCATTTCCTAGAATACATTTCAACTCTTGGTTAGTAGAAACTCTAATAGCATAAATAGGAAATAATGTTCTCAAGACTTTACTTAACACAGTATCATCATCTATATGGCCAATAGCTCCTCTTATTGCACTAACAACTTCTTTTATCCTAGCAACATATTAAGTAGTATATTCACCTTCTTCCATTCCCATATCATCAAACTTACCTCTAAGGCTCTCATATTTGGCTCTCGAATTATTTTGGTCTCCTCCATAGATGGTGGTCAGGGCATCCCACATTTTCTTTGTAGTTTCATAGTCATTGATATCATCAAATTTGACATAGCTTAGGGAAAAGGTAATATCTAACATCACTTGATTGTGTTCATTTTTCTTCTTCATATCTTTAGTAGTTAGGGCTCCAACTAGATCAAAATGCTCCAATGTGATGGTAGATTGTGCATGATCTCCAAGTCCTCCAAGGTGTAACTTCATCAAACTTTTCCATGCAAGAAATTTATCTCTATTGAGCTTGGGTACTTCTCATTTAGACATCTCAATCTTTGTGCTTCTAGTACCTTAAAACTAGTCTTCTTAAGTAGATTTCTCTGATACCAATTGTTCGAATTACTTTAGAATAACTAAGGAGGGGGGTGAATCAATTATTCAATATCTAGATGTATAAATAAAACCTCTTTCACAATTCAGTAAACCCATAAAACATTCATACCCATGCATGCATCCATTGTGTATTTACTAAAACTTGTATGTTACTATCAAATCAATTTGTAGAAATGTAAAGCATGAAACACAACACACTCATCAAGACACTTGACATAATGATCTACATGGAGACCCAATTTGGAAAAAAACACTAGTAACATGCTGCTACTTTTCACTCTTATGAAGTGATGCCCTATGAGAGGCCAACCCTATTAAAGGTTACAATACACACCGTTAAATGTTTCCTAGTTAAAGAATTTCAATTGCCCTCTTAAAAGTGAGCCTTGTTAGATGATTTTAGGGCATTCATTTAGAATTCCACCTTGTTAAATGATTTTCAAATGACTATTAGGTCAACCTCAATCCAAAGGATTTACCTTAGACTAATTCAATTGTTAGAGAGTAATAGTAGATCTTTGATCTAATACAACTTACAACTTCACTAGAAAATTATAAATATCTATTTAGTCCTTAATTTTGCTTGGCTTTCATACTTTTTAGCTTTGATATCCTATTCACCCTTTAACGCATTCATGTCCTTAAGCCTCCTTGCTTAATATGACATTGTAGACTCTTCTCTTGGATCACTTGATGAAGCAAAACCCTTAATTCCTTCTCCCCCTTAGGTTCTCACTCATAACACCAATAAATCTAACCCCTTTTTGCTTCATGACTACACAATTCATTGTAGATTCTCCTCTTAGGTCACTTGATGAAGAAAAACCCTAGACTCCTTTTCTTTCTTGGGTTATCACACATGATTAACATTGCTTCATGACTAGACATTCCTATAAATACGAAATTAGGATATTTTCCTACTCATTATCCATTGTCCAAATTAGGATTTTGGATGGATTAGGTAGGATACAATGTATCTACCCCATATCTTGTCTTCTCTAGAAACTTCTCTTAGAATCCATTTGAATTTTCCTAAAAATGGTTTACATCAAATTTTGTTCCGCAAGCTCATCAACCTTATCTTCCTCTTGTATCACAAGTTTAAGGAAAACAAAATTGTTAGCTTAGATTTGGCAAATCTTCAATCTTTCTTGTAATACAACAGCTTGTCATTATCAACCTTTTGATGCTCAGAACATACTTCATCACTCAACATCAACTATAGAATCACTCAAAATCAACTAAAGTTTACTGGTTCTTAGCATTAACTAAACTTTACTTGACATCAACTATCTTTCTTAGCATCCACTATATTTTTCTTTTCCTCAGCTCCAACTGACCTTCTACTTAGCTTGTAGTAACTATACATGACACCTACTATCCACTTAGTCAAGCTTGGTAGACAAACTTTGTTTCACTTAATCTTCTAAACTTTCTATGTTTAGCTACCCATTTTGAAATCTTAAGTAGATCATAAGTACATCATGACATCACTATTGTAATTGATCCTAGTACTTCATTACATAATCATAACTCAACCTTTCCTATAGGTTCTTTCACTATATTTTATTCATCAAACCCTCCTCATCAATAAACTATTTGATAGTACTTGAATCTTATAAGCAATTGTCTTACCAAAAAATAATAGGTTTGACATCAACAATAAAACAATGATTGAAACACATAGTCTTCTTCAACAATATCCCTCTTAACAATCTATTTTCTAATGATCTTTTCAATCAAATTTTAACATTAGCTGCATCATCCTCACCATGTCTTCTTCACGTCCTCAACCTTGATCCTCAAGATATCAATTTTGCTAGGAGATATAACAAGTTTACTAGAACATGCCTCTGTAAACTCTATCTCAAAACAAACACCACCAAAACTTACATAACTTCTTCTAGACTTATCTTTTCTACTTTTGATGTTAAGTACTTATGCTCAATATATAGTAGTATCTCAATACCTTGGGTGGTTATGAAGCCCAACTATTTGTCTATACCAAGTTAATCTTTTCACTATTCTTCTAGTAGATACCACAAAAGACATCAATGTAGACATCAAACATGCTATGTGGATGTCAACAAAAAACTCAGTCATGAATGTAACATATCAACATTCATGCTTCCAACCAATCTTTCAACAATTTCTCTAATCTTCTAACAATATCCCCTTTTGGAATTGATAGAAACATAGATGAGAAAAATTTAGTGCCAAGAATACTAACAAAAGACTATCCATCTTCAAATCCTCTTCATCAATCATATTCCCCCATTGATGTACCTCAATTTTCTCTTTACCAAACTATCATTCCTCATATTGTGCTCATGTTGAACATATTCCTCAGCATACTATCAAACTTCTCCACTTAGTATAATTTTTTTCATGCCAAAATTCTCCCCCATTGACATCAATGTCAAAGGTTTTAGCAACCAACATCTTTGCATCAAACTTTGCAACAACTTACTAGCTTGAGTGTCAAACGACACTATTCAAAACAACATCAATAAGAGTCTTAGATGACTTTGCCCATCTCAGATACTCTCACATACAAGAAGCATCAACATTCAGTCTAGACCAAAAATGGTGCTTTGTTACCCTACACTAGTGCACTTTTACATCTTCTACTCTAATGTAGGAAGGAGCATAACCCCAAGCACACCTCACAAATATTCAAAATTCTCTTTGGGAAGAGGCTTAGTGAATATATCCACAATCTTCTCTTTAGTGCTTACATACTCCAATATGATTTCCTTTTCTGCAACTTTTTCTCTCAACATATGATACTTAATATAAATATGCTTAGTCCATGAGTGCAATACTGGATTCTTAGACATATTTAGCATGCTTGTGCTATCACAATGTATGACAATAGGTTCACTAATTTCTATCCTTATACTGTTTGGTATCTACTTCATCTAGATAACTTGATCTCAATTATTTTCTATTGCAACATTCTCTTCTTCTACTATACTTTGAGATATATAACCCTACTTCTTGATTAACCAAGAAACCAATCATCCTCCAATAAAGAAAGCTCCTCTAGTAGTGCTCTTTCTATCATCGATACTACCCAACCATTCTACATAAGTGTAAGAACTTAGAGTAAAATCATTATATCTTTCATAACATATTCCAAACTCATATGTTCCTTTTAGATATCTAGATATCTTTTTCACTACTACATAATGTGCTTCTCTAGGATCAGCCATGAATCTTGCAACAATTCCAACTGCATTTGTTATATGTGGACTTGTGTGAGTCAGATATTATAATCCTCCAATCATAGGTATGTACTACTTCTACTCAATAGTAGGTGTCTCATCCATAGTGGATAACTTGTATCCAATTAGCATAGGTGTTCCAATAGGTTTACATGTTTCTAAACTAAATATTTTTTAGTAAATCCTTCAAGTACTTAGTCTATGAAATAAAGACCCCTTCTTTATTCTATACTATCTACAATCCTAAGAAATATTTCATCTCTTCTATCATACTCATTTTAAATTCTTTCTTCCTCTCTTCTACAAACTTCTTAATTTCCTTGTCATTACCTCCAAATATAATGTCATCAACAAATATTACCAAAATCATCAAACCATCATCAATTTCTTTCCAATACAAATTACTATCTACCATATCTTTGCTACATCCGAGCTTTGTCAAATGTTTGTCCAACCTAGAATACCATGTTTTGGGTTCTTGTTTTAATACATGCAGTGCTTTCCTTTGTTTGCATACTATTACATTGTCATCTATCAAAGGAAATCTTTTAGTTTTTTCAATCTATACATCTTCTTCAAGTTCTCCATTTAGAAATGTTGACTTGACATCTATCTAATGTACTTTGAATTTCTTTTGTGCTACACAAGCTAAGAATAATCATATTGCTTCTATTCTAGCCACTAGAGCATAAGTCTCCTCATAATCTATTGCTTCTTTTGGTGAGTAACCTTTACATAGAAATCTATCTTTGTTTCTTACAAATTCTCCTTGCTCATTCATCTTGTTCCTAAATACCCATTTGGTTCCTATCACATTCTTGTCTACTGGTCTAGGGACCAATTCCCATGTTCCATTCTTTTCTATTTGATCCAATTCCTCTTTCATAGCTTGTTTCTAGTAAACATGTTTACATGCTTCATCTACATTCTTAGGCTCAACTTGAGATATTAAGCATAGTTCTTCATTCAGTTTACTTCTTGTAATCACACCTTTTCCTTTGCTTTCGATGATCTATTCAGATGGGTGATTCTTTATCATGTTCTTTCTTGAAGTAGGAGTTGTTATCTTAACTCTTGGTTCTACTAAAGGTTCCAAGCTTTTTTCTTTCCTTAGCTACCCTTCATTCTAAAAATCATTTTCAGTCTCAAGGAATACCTCATCATTCCTTGGCTTAGTAACAACATAATTATCTAAATGATAAACAACTATTCTCTCTTGTATTCTAAACTTCTCATCAATTGTCACATTTACACTTTCCATAATAGCCTTATTTATCTAATTATGACATCTATAATCCTTTATTTTCAATGAATAACCAAGAAACATACCTTCATCACTTCTAGCATCAAACTTACCAATTTTATCATATCTCTTTATGTAACACTTACTTCCAAATATTCTAAAATACTTAACTGTATGTGAGTGACCAAACCATAGTTCATAAGGTATCTTGTTTGTCCTTCTTGACTTACATTCTATTCTCGGTGTAAAATTTTGTATTCAAAACTTCTCTCCAAAATGTCTTGGATACATCATTCTCTGCTAACATATATCTTCCAACTTTAGTAATAGACTTGTTCCTTCTCTCTGTAATGCCATTCTATTCAAGGGTTCTTGGAGTTGATAGTTGTCTTTTGATTCCATTTTCTTCACAAAACATATTAAACTCATTTGAAGAAAATTCTCCTCCTCTATCTAATCTTAAAAATTTAATCTTCATAATAGATTCATTCTCAACTCTATTTTTGAATATCTTAAACTAGTCAAATGCCTCAGATTTGTCTATAAGAAATGCAACCCACATCATTCTAGAAAAATCATCAACTAGAATAATAAAATACCTTTCACCATAGAATCCTCTAGTCTTTGTAGAATCATTAAGATCTGTGTGTACAATCATTATAGTAGTAAACTTCTTTATGGGAAAAGAAGTTCTATTATACTTTGCCAAAACACACTCCTTGCAAATTTTGTTAGTAGGCTTTACAATCTTTGGAAAATCTCTAACAGAAAACATTATGCTTGTCCTCAATACTATCAAAGTTTATATGATAGAATCTCTTATACCATAACCAACTATCATCTATCATTGCTACCAAACATGTCATTTTAGTAGGATTCAACTAAAATACATTACCTCTAGATCTAGTTCCTATTCCATTTACCTTTCCATCTTCATCTTTGATCATGCATGTCTTTTTAGGGAACTGCAACTTATAATCCTTGTCTACTTGTTGTCCAAAACTCAAAAGATTGTGCTTTAAATCATCAACAAAGTATTTATCATCAGTATTAGTTTTACCAAAAATAATTAATGATCCAATACCTTTTACTTGGCATGTTGCATTGTTTCCAACTCTGACAATTCCTCCATCCTAACTTTTGAACTCAACAAACTTGTTCTTGTCACCATTCATATGATGTGAACAACCACTATCAATTATCTAAATAGATTTCTTCTCAACTCATGATACCAAAGCTACCTTCTCTCTAATTTTTTCTTTAATTGCCAAAAATCCAATTTCATCATCATTAACACTAAATGCTTATTAATCATAACCATAATCTTCATTTGCATACAAACAATCTCTATCTTTTATAGGCTTATGATTTCCCTTATATTTTTTCTCCCTTTTAGGAAACTTTGATGCATAATGACCATATTCATCATAAGTCCATCATGAAAAGATTTTCTTACCTCCTATTTTCTCTTCTTACCAGAAGGGCTATGGCTTCATCAATCTTTTTGTCTTCTTCAGATTTGCTACTGCTAGCAAAATCTCCTCTAGCACACATGCTCCTTGGTAAGTTTGGTGATATATTCAAGGCACTAAAAGTTGTCTCTTTTCTAGTCAACTCTCAGGATTATATAAGTTCATTCTCAACTACTTCAAGTCTCCCAAGTAATGTATCCTTTGTGAAGTATTTGGTACATGATATCAACAATTGTATCATCTGAACTGCTGACTTAAAATGGTGGTGTAAGAGTCTTCAATATCTTCCATATAACCTCATCATCTTCTTTGGTTTCTCCTTGAGATTTAATACCTACAGTAATTTCTTATATCCTGCCTATATATATTCTTATAAACTCATCCTCCATCATTTTAGCATCTTGAAATGCACAAATCCAACTTTGTAGCATTAATTTCTTATTATGTTCATCACCTTGAAAACTATTTTCCAAAGCTTTCCAAATCAAATGTGAATTAGCAAGTGATTTTACCTAAATGTACTCAATTTTAGGAACTGTAGTCAATAGTGCTTCTCTAGCTCTCATGTCACATATGAAAAGATCTCTTTTTGCTTTGGTGTAAATTTTCAAATCATTTTCTTCAATAGTTGTCTTCACTGATTTTGTCAAGATCTAATATCCTTGACTCATAGAAAAAAAAATGTGTCTTCATCTTTTCCTTCCAACTATCATAATTTGTTCCATCAAACTTTGGACTATCTTTCTTAAATATGTTCACCATGGATCCCACAAGGCCATTAGACTTTTTCTTCAAGGACTTGATGCTTTGATACCAATTGTTAGAAACAATAGTCCACTAGGATAATTGAGAGGGGAAGGTGAATCAATTATCCAGCAATTAAAACATTTATCTTCTTTAACCACACTTAACCATTCAACCAAATTAAACAACAACCATAATAAGATGCACATAAACAATTACACCAGATATGTTGACTAGGGAAACCCTTGATTAGAGGGAAAATTCTAATGGGAATGATGCCTGCAAGATGATGTACTAATATAAATATTCATTATTCAAGAATCGACCTTGTTAGGAGTCTATTACAACATTAAGTATAATGAGTCCCTATTGGAAGATTGGAGAAGTTGGTTTGATGATGGTATGTTACATTCATGACTGAGTTTGTCATTGATGTCAACATAACATGTTTGATGTCTTATGTGGTATCTAATAGAAGAACAACAAAAGGGTTAAGTTGGTATGGATGGCTTCTTGAGCATGATAACCACCCAAGGTTATGAGAGATACTTTTGAGCATCTAGTATATGTAGTTAATTTTAGAAGAAAAAAGGATAATTCTAGAAAAAGTTATGTAAGTTTTGGTGATGTCTATTCTGTGATAGATATTATAGAGACATGTTCTGGTAAACTTTCTATATCTCTTGGAAGAGTTGATATGTTGAGGATCGAGGTTGAGGAAATGAAGAAGATATGTTGATGATGACATGGCTAAGCTCTCTTGTCATAATATTGCATTTATGGAAGGTTACTCAAGTTACAAGGTAGAAGATTTATGTTATCACTAAGTGTTATGTATTTTTAATGTGGTCCTATAATAATTAATTGGGAAGGACTAACAACTAACTCAATTATTTTATGTACTTGGTATAAAGGAAGAAAAATTTCCTTTATCATGGAATGAAGATATGTGAATTGTGAATGTTTGGTAAGCAACAGAAGGTCTGGAAGGAAAAGTTGAGCAAAGTAGTGTAGAAGTAAAGGAAACTTCATTTATGAGGTTTTGCTGAGTGATCCAAGGTTTGATATTTGGATTTGAGATTAGTGACATAGTCTACCAGGTCTAATAGTGATTGGTCTAGTTGACAGGATAGAGGAAAGAATAGAAGAAAAATGAAAATAATAGTAGATTACTTGTTTGAGTAGTGAGCTCTTCTTGTAGTTGGAATTGCAAGTTTGGATAGTGGACCCTTCTTGCATACATTATACCATAGCTCCTAAAAGGTTTGGCAGAACTCCTAACATGGTTCAAATCTCCTAATAGGGACTCATTGTACTAAATGTTGTAATATACTCATAATATGCTCCATCCTCTAACAAGGAATATTTATGTTAGTACATCATCTAGTGGACATCATTCTCACTAGGGTTTTCCCTTTGATCAAATGTTTCCCTAGTTAACACATCTAGTGTAATTATTTATGTGCATCTTTATATGCTTGTTATTTACTTTGGTTGAATGGTTAAGGTTTTTAAAATAAGCTAAGTGTTTTAATTATTGGATAACTAATTCACCCCCACTAGTTATCTTGGTGCACTCTCATTTCTAACAATTAGTGTTAGAGCATCAGGTCCTCGAAGAAAATGTTTAGTAGCTTTGGGAGATCCATGTTGAACATATTCAGAGAAGATAGTCTTGCATATGATAGAAGAAATTTTGACAAATGAGTTATGGAAATTCTTTGTGAGTTATTAGATTTATGTAAAGAGTAGAATATAGAGTTTACAGATCCAAAATCCTTGTATTGTAGACGAAGGAACCATAGCACAAGAAAAGTTAGATACAAAATGAAAGAAGACATAAAGATAGAGGAAGGTATTGATTTACTTACATGGAGAGAACCTAAAGGTATGGAAAAAATTTACTGTTGGACATGTAAAGAGTATGGTCAATTTTCAAGTAAATGTCCTAAGAGATTGAGAAGAGTTAGGAAGAGTCTACTTTCTAATAAAGATGATGAATTTAGAGAAATTATGGAAAGATCCTTGAAAAATTATGTCAACAAGTCTAGATTGGTTAATGAAAAGCATGTATTAGAAGAAACAACTAAGACTATTATGGAAAGTGTAAATGTGAGAATTGATGAGAAGTTTAGAATACAAGAGGAAATGGTTTATTAAAATTTAGATGATGATGTTGTTACTAAGCCAAGGAATGATGAGATATTTCTTTAGACTAACAATGATTTGTAGAATGAACAAGAGCCAAGGCAAGAACAATGCTCAAAACCTTTAGTGTTGAGATAATTGGTATTGTGCACATTGCATAATATTGTTATATTGTATTATTTTGTTTTATTATGTAATGTTGCACCTAAATGGACATGCAACATGTAAAGATTCCCATGTGATATACTTGATAAGTTGTATTATAATATTTTGATAATATTTCATTTACTTATTCAATAGTGGGGAAAATAATTAAATTTATAATATTAAATATGGGGTCAATGGGTTATGTAGCACATGGTTTTAGCACATGGTTTATGTAATACCACCTAGTGGTTTTGTGGGACATGCTACTATATAAGCAGTCACAATCATAGTTGTTGGTGTGTAATAGAGAAGAAGAAAGTGAAAAGGGAAAGAGTTGAGTGGGACAAGGCTTGACAGGTTAGCCAAGGGAGCATTTGTGAACATTGGAAGCATGGCTTGGGATGTGTGGATTCATGCTTGTTCACATAGATTCCTTGGTTGTTGCAATGGCTTTGAAGGCTTCCATGGTTGTATTGCAATGGTATTTTGTACTAAATAATACATGGTGATGGATGCTTTTGGAGGCTGAGTTTTTTTCCTCAAGTAGGATTTCACAGGGTGTATCTCATATCACATTTGTGTCTATTCTCTTGCATGTGAATTTAAATTTCATATTTGTTTCAAACTTATTATGGGTTATATGGAGATAATTATATTCTTTGTTGCAAGTTTCCTTACATTTAGTAGAGCCAAGAGTTGAGATAAGAACTCCTACTTTAGGAAAGAACATGATAAAGAATTACTCATCCATACAAATCATTAGAAGCAAAGAAAAAGGTGTGATGACAAGAAGTATAATAAATGAAGAACTATGCTTGATATCTCAAGTTGAGCCAAACAGTGCAAATGAAGCAATTAAAGATGATTATTGAAAACAAGTTATGAAAAAGGAATTGGATCACATAGAAAAGAATGGAACATGGGAATTGGTCCCCAAATGAGAAAATAAGAATGTGATAGGAATTAAATGGGTATTTAGGAACAAGATCAATGAGAAAGGAGAAGTTGTAAGAAGCAAAGCTAAATTGGTATGTAAATGTTACTCACAACATGAAGGAATAGATTATGAGGAGACTTATGCTCCAATTGCTAGAATAGAAGTTGTAAGATTTTTCTTAGCCTATGCAGCATAGAAGAAATTCAAAGTGTATTAGATGGATGTCAAATCAGCATTTCTAAATGGGGACTTTGAAGAAGAGGTATTCATTGAGTAGCCTAAAGGATATCCTTTGATAGATGACAAGGACATAGTATACATACTAAGGAAAGAATTGTATGGATTGAAGCAAGCACCCAAAACTTGGTATGCAAAGTTGGACAAGCATTTGACAAAACTTGGATATAGAAAAGGTATGATAGATAGTCATCTATATTGGAAAGAAACTGATGATGGTTTGATGATTTTGGTAATATTTGTCGATGGCATTATATTTGGAGGTAATGATGAAGAGAGTAAGAAGTTTGTAGAAGAAATGAAGAAATAATTGAAATGAGTATGATAGGAGAGATGAAATACTTCCTAGGATTGTAGATAGTACAGACTAAAAAAAGAATCTTTATTTCTCAGACTAAGTACTTAAAGGATTTACTAAAAGGGTTTGGTTTAGAAACATGTAAACCTATTGGAACACCTATGGTAAGTGGACACAAGTTATCTACAAAGGATAAGACACCTACTATTTAGTAGAAGTAAAAATCTATAATTGGAGGACTACAACATCTAACTCACATAAGACAGGATATAGAAAATGTAGTTGGAATTGTTGCAAGATTCCAGGCTAATCCCAAAGAAGCACATTATGTAGTAGTGAAAAGGATATTCAGATATCTAAAGGGAACATCTAACTTTGGATTATGGTATGAGAGATTTAATGATTTTACTCTAAGCGCTCATAGTGATGTAGATTGGGCAAGTAGTATGGATGATAGAAAGAGCACCAGTGGAGGAGTTTTCTTTCTTGGAGGAAGATTGGTTTCTTGGTTAAGAAAGAAGTAGGATTGTACATCTCAAAGTACAATAGAAGCAACACATGTTGCAGAAAAAAATAATTACAATCAAGTTATTTGGATGAAGCAAATTCTGAAGGATATAAGGATAGAGAATTTTCTCAAGAAAAACCCCCAAGCCAAGATGAATTTACAACTAATCTATAAAATCAAGAGTATGATTTTAGATTTATTAAAAAAACAACTTTCTAAAATATTGAAAAAAAACATAAGAACTCAATTTCAGAGGTCAAGATGAAATTTCAGGCTCCCAAAAGAATTTCATAATGACCACCTATCAAGTTGAGATTATTGTCAATCTAAATGACTCCTCACACAATTGCCTATTAAATTTTACCCAAAACCCATATCTAAGTCAAAATTTTTGACTACCTAAAGTTGATACATCATAATGTAGCCAAGTAGTTTCCTAGAAGTGACAACAAATGGACATTTCTTGGGGTTGACTCACAGACTAAATTTCTCCATGCAATCGAGGATAGGTCCCAAATCTTTAAGATGCGTGTTGTGTTTTGTACTCTTAACCAAGGTATCATCAACATAGTCTTCCATTATCTTACACATCATATCATGGAAGATTGTTGTAACTGCCCTTTGATACATGGCACTATCATTTTTCATACCAAATGCAATTAGATTCCAATAGAAGGTTCCCCATGCATAGGTGAAAGCAATTTTCTCCTGGTCTTCTGGTACAATTTTGATTTGATTATAACAAGAAAAACCATCTTTGAGTGACTACATTCCATATCCTTTTGTTATATCTACTATCATATCAATGTTGGGAAGTGTAAAATCATCCTTTGGAGATGCTAAGTTTAGATCTTGAAAATTTGTACAAATTATGATTGATTTGTTATACTTGGAGACTAGAATAATGTCTAAAATCCATTTAGCATAGTCAATAGTCCAAATGAAACCAACTTTTAGAAGCTTCTCTAGTTCATCTTTCATAAGTAATGAAACACGAGGATGCATTTTCCTAATCTTCTATTTGACTGGTTTAACTCTTGGTGCGATAGATAAATGATGCATTATGAGATTAGGATCCAATCCTAGTATGTCTAAGTATGTTCATGAAAAATTTATCTTTTTCTCTTTGAAGAAGGAAATAAATTCCTCTCTCTCTCTCCTATGGATAAAAATTGTGCAAGGTGTATCATATGAGGCTCTTCCTTTGTTCCCAATTTGGTTGGATATGTTAGTTCTATTAGGATTGATGATCCTTCCTAAAAATGACTAGGAAGTGCATCAAATATATCATCCTTAAGTATTTCAAAGAGGTTTTCACTTTTGGATACATCTTTAATTTTTACTATTTTAGGTTTTGATACTACCACAATGTGGTTCTCACCATCAAAACTTCTATTTATTTTATCTTTTATTGTATGACTAAGATATTAGATGTCATCTTCAGTCATGTTGACACTCTCTTCACTAGTGGAAGATGTTACATGTTCAACAACATTAAAATAGAATGCAAGAGCATAGTCATTTTGGAATGCAGGTGTCTCACTAGATGTGTTGGAATTCTAGTCTATGAGCTCAAGATAGGTGATTGAAAGAGATCTCATGGGTTTGATGGCATTCACAGTGTAGTCATCAAATGCCAAGACAAGTAAGTAGAGACCTAGAGTGGCTTCATCCACAAGTGTGTTTGAATGCCTATAAGTTATAATGAGATTAATCAAAGACTTGATGACACCACTTGGATGAGACTCATCTGACCTAATTACCCTAGAAAAATCATTTGTTTCGGTCTTATTCTCATAGACATGAACTTGATCTATGTTTTTTTCTGTAGTTTCTTTTGAGAAGGAGTCAAATTCATATTCTTAAGAGTCTATATGCTATCTGGAGGCAGACTATAGAATTCCCCAATAGTAATAGGGACCCATTCTCCTTTATCATCTAGATTTTTACAAAGTCACTTAATTCCTAAAACATGACTTGACTCTCCTTGTTACTCAATGGTGTTGTTAGAAGAATGGCTATTCACATCCATAGTGTTGACATGTGGTACAAAGTTATTTGGTTCTACAAATAATTTAGCAAGATCAAAAGAAATTGGATAAGACTAAGGATCCTCATCATCAACATCATCCTTAGAATCATTTGACTTAGTTTGTGACTCATTCTTAGACAAACCCTTAGATTCTGGTATAAATTTATTAATCCTTAGATGAAAAGAAATCTTCTTGAAACCTAGACTTGATGTATCTTGAGACATTCTAGCTATCACTTTGACAAGATCAATCAGGCCATTTTTTTTTTTTTGTGTCCAATTGGACTATTCTTCAAGTAGCAAAATCATTTCTTGAGTTTAAGACCTCAACCATACTATTTAGGAGTAATCTCATGAGAGTTTTCTTTGAGATCAACAAGAGTTTCCTCTTTGTATATCCATGCAACAATGGCTCTATTTTCATCTTCCTCCTCTAGAGGTATGGTATCTTTAAAAAAGGTACCTTAGTACTTAGTTTGAGGTGATAGTACAAAAGGTCTCTTCACTTCAAATGGTATCCCAGAATGATAGGGAGATTTAGAAAGAGTTGTCAAAGACAAAACCAATTCTATGTGATATTCACCCATTGTAGTTTCCTTCAACTCGAGTGACTTTTCAATCTGTTTTAGATCATCATCATTATGATCTATAGATTCTCTATTAGTGGGTACAAAGCTTTCAATAGATTTTAGCATGTTACAGGTGTAACTAGTATTTGCAAGTATGGTGACTTTAGAGCCATGAAATGGAAACTTGACACATTGATGGTCAGTTGAAGGCACAATTGTATTTCGTGTATCCATGGTCTCCCTAGCAGAATGTCAAATGCTAATGTGATGTCAAGGACTTGATAAGTGACATCCCTTTCTATAGGACCAACATAGAGAGGCAACACAACAAGACCTAAGGATTTATGCTCGACTTCAACATATGCCTTGATGGTTATCCTACAACAAGGATCAATGGACTCTTTAGAATATCCCAATTATTTGTGAAAAGTAATAGAGTAGATGTTTAAAATAGCTCCATTGTCAATGAGCATGCGATGGAAACACTTTTGGTGTATCATAACTTCAATGTCCAACAGTTGGTTATGCAGATGACTTAGTGAATTGTCATCCTTGTCAGAGAAGGATAGATAGTGAGATCGGGTCAAATGACCTACCATAGATTGGAAGCTATCAAGATCAACATCTTGAGGTATGTTTTCCTTGTGAGGGCTTTGTTGAGAATTTTCATATGAGTAGACAAGATTTTGAGCAATTCAAAGATCATTATTTGAGCACTTGCTCATTGCATCTAGTCGAGGATACTATAGCTGGTAGCTACCAAAGATGTTGCAAGTTTCATACCTTTTCTAGATGAACTAGAAAGAAGTTTTTCTTTGTGTTGTTCTAACCAAGGAGTAGAAGGCATAGGGCCTTTACATATTATCTTGGCATGAGAATGCATTACAACATTGGCACAAGATTGTGATGGTTCTTTATTAGTTGTACTAGATGTAGCACCCCTTAAGACAAATGGTGTCTTAAGTTTTGTGTTGTCTTGTTCTCCCTTGATCGTGATGACATCATACTAGTCAAAGTCCACAAGTTCAACCATGTTGATCACATCATCATTATTAGTGTATGTATAGTTAACCTTATTATGAGTTTTTTGTTTGAATTTTTTGCCCTCCTCATAATGTGGGAGTTGCTCTCTAAAGGCCTTGTGGTCTATGTTCTTGTTATTTCCATTCATAAAAATCTCAGCATTGTCAATTAAGTCTTGGACTTTATGATGCAAGTTGATGCAATTTCTGGTTTTGTAACCTTTTTTCTGATGTTCTTTGCAAAATGCAATCTCATTCCACCATGAAGGTCATGGTTGTGGATCATAAAGATGAGAGTTGTTTAGTCAAGTAATGATCTTTTTTTGAAGAATATTTTTTTTAAATCACATCCAAAGGTTCACCTCGAGGTGTGTATTCTCATTTTGGACATGTGACCCAAGATGATTTTTTCATCTTGTTTCCAAATGTTTTGTTATCAGGAGGGGATTTTTCAACATTCTTAGACACATTGAGAATGTATGTAAGATTGAATGTTGCTTTAGCAGGTTTAGGAGTAATGTTGTCAATGACTCCATCATGTACAACCTCTCAATTCTTGTTCACATACTTGGATTTATCCTTAATAGAGGTTGATCCTTGTTTGGTGTCCTTTTGAAGGCTTATTTCACCCTTTTTTATCATGAATTCCTCTATTTAGATAGCTTGTGTGATTATGTCTTCAAAGGTTCATGGACCTTGAAGTTATATTTTATACCTAAAGTCAGGCAAAATATTATCCCAGAAGATGTCAAGTTTTTTTGTTTTAGGAATCTTTCATGAATATTTGATATACAGTTGTCACCACCTTTGAAGAAATGTGAGAAAAGGTTCCCTAAATTTCTATTTGAGATTACACAAATCATGTATGTTAACTGGATGTTGTATATTGTGTGAGTTTTATTGAAAAAATAGTTTAGCGATATTATCAAATATTTTGATACTAGTAAGCAACTTTGAAAACCATTCCATAGCCTAACCCCTTACACTTTGTGGGAATAAACACATTAGATATGTCTGGTTGTGCATAAATTTTATAGACAAAGCACTAAATTCCCTCAAATGATCTTGGAGATTCAAATTTTTGAAGTATTGGCACACTTGGGTAACTCAACTCCTCTTGGAAAAGGATGCATTCCTAGACTCTTGTCAAAAGGAAATGGACAAAGAGTGTCTAATGTGTATTTTTTCGTTAGTTTATTCTTGTTATGCATCATTTGGGCCAATTGTTCTTGCATAATTTTTAGTTTCTTTGGTAACTTGGACATTTTAGTTTACTCTTCATGTGTGATGATTGTAGTAACATTAAAGTTGTGGGGTAGTTTTGCTCCTTCTCCAGAAAGTTTGAGAAAGTATTTCTCTTTCTCTTCATTAAGAAAGATCTCCATGACTTTCTAGAAGTGTTTATCCTTATAACATTTTTTGATGTCTTCAAGAGCTATTTCTTTAGTTCCCTCATTCTCACTAGTATGATTGTAAGGTTCTCTTTGTCTTTCATTTCTTTGATGATCTTTCCCTCTACTATGTTCTCCATTTTATTGATCTAGATTAGTCATTCTAGGAATGTCGTATGTTATAGTGTATTTTGGTAGAAAAGGTTTTCCGAATGAGAATTCAATTGTGTTGTTTGGAGATGTGTGTGTTTGTCTAGTTTTAGGATTATTTTGATACAAGGGATTCCTAATTTTTTGAAAGTTTAAGTAAAACATTCTTTGAAAATGAGGTGGTCTAATAGGTGAGAGAGTCATAAAGGTTCCTCACTAGAATCATTGGATTCAAACCGTGTGTAAAATTGGAAGTGACCTTTGCTATAATTATGACCCCTAGCTCTACCTCATCTAATTCTATGGGGATGAAACACATTTTCACTCCTTGTTTCTTTAGTCCTAGACAATGATGAAAATCAAAGCTTAAGCAAGGAACACACTAGAAGGTAGCCTTAAAGTGAGATAAGTGTGTTGTATATGTAGGTATGAGTCATCTAAGGAATGGATAGAACAACCAAGAGTTATGACTATCATGACAAAAGGCATGCCGAATACAAGAGAACAAAATAAGATAAACAAGTGATGAGTCTAGTTCATGTGTAAATTGCAAGTTGCCAACTAAGAAAGAAATTAGAATTGGGCATTGTTGGAGACAAAGGAATGATCAAATGTTCAAAACATAGATTAGACATGGAGAATAGATTACTCTAACATAATAGTTTTACAATTTTTAGGACAAGATCTTGCATGAAGATTCACAAAGAACCATGGAAGAAAGTCTAAAGAACTAGGCAAAATTTTGGAACAACAATTTTGGACTAGTTTTCCCACGTAGTAAGTTGCACAGACCCACACAAGGAAATGAAAAATTGATGAAAGAGATAGGATTTGATAGCAAGAAGGCAATCTTTTGGAAAAAAGTAAAGCAAAGATACATAGACAAGGACATGAGGAACTACAAAGAACCCCATGAGGAAGTACAAGTGGACATTTGTCTCATGCAAAATTGTCTAACATTGGAAGCAATAAAAGGACCAGACTAATAAGATTTGACTAAACCTGAAGAGATTTTCAATGGTTTTGATAGTTTCTTAACAGAAGAATGATAATGTTTACAAGTTTTACGTAGATATTAGTATTGTTTTCAGATTTTTGACATCATTTTGGTTTACAAAGACAATTGTTTTCAAATGTGGGAAGCAATTAGTAATGACAAACAATCCAACTAAGGAAAAAGTAACTTAGAAGGATGGGGGAGTCTTGACCTTTTATTTGTTTGACATATTTGGAAAATTTTAAAGACTCAAAAAGACACACTTTATCCCTATAACCAAAACTAGTAGAGGAAGCAAAATATTTGTCTCAAAACTTATGTGCATTTTTTCACCTTGCATAGGCATGTCACCCAACTAGAGGGTGCCAATGTTTTTGGAGTATTCCAAGGAATTAATATTATATATGCTAAATGCTCACCCTTGTGGTAGGGGTCAAGCATGTATACCACCTTTCAATGTCTAGGTACATGCCTATGGTGAGTATCTAGAGGAGAGATTCTTCCCCTTCCTTGCACAAATATTATGCCCCCTTTAAGAGGTGTATTTAGTAGAAACAAACTAAGAGGATTTTACATGGCTTCCATTCATATTAACCCTTAGTGCCTTTGCAAACAAAGGTCAGGCTAGTAGCCCACACTAGCATCTATAAGTACACACATTTTAATATCAAGACTAGGGCTGGCACCAACCAGTGCAACATATAGAGCCTCTTATTGATATGCAATATGATGATGAAGAAGAGGAAATTAACATGGCTTTGGAGTCTTTTCCTTTACAAAAGTTCTTTATTATAGTGAGATAGAATCACCAGTGAAAGCTATGTGCTCAATTGCGTCATTCCTAGAGGTTGGATGGCTCTGGTAGGCCCTCTAAAGGTTGACTCAAACTAGTGGTTTGGATCTAAGGGTCCAAGTTTTTGATTTCCCTCGAGGGGAAAGAGCATACTACTATACCTTGTCACCTTACTCAAACAAACAAAACATGTTCATCATTGAGTTATTTTATCAATCCCAACTTGTTTTTTCTCAAGATTTTGATTCCCTAAAAGGAAATCATCATCTTTTCATAAAAAAAAGACTCATATAGGAGAACCACTAACTTCCTTGCCTCTTTTAGATATTGTCTTCTAAAAGTGTCTAGGTTTTTATTTACTCTTGGGCATCACTTCCAAGTAGCAAAGAGCATAATCCCCTATTCCTTGGTCTAGAGCTAGGTACAAATTTCACAAACCCTATTAAACTATGTGTAAGAAAGAAGTAAAATAAGACACAATATTTTAGTGGTTTTGAATTGATTCTTTGAAATGTGTATCTTTGACTAGTATTCTACAATCAAACTAATATTCATGTTTAAGAGTTTGTAATAAGGAGTCTTCCACAAGTGATCTATAAACCATTGTTAAGTAGTTAAAAATTAGAAAATTGAAAATAAAATGCTTTAGAAATGAACATTAGTTAAATCATCATGATAAAAATAGAATCTAAAAAGTTGCATGTTATGGTACTAATGCTGAATTTTGTGTGAAGTTGTGTAGGTCCCATATAATAAAGTGATGTGTACCATGTGAGAAACCATGTAATTATACAATTTTTTGTGTAAGGAAGTGCAGAACATGGAGCAAAATCTTAGTTTCTTCATGTGAGGATGAGATTTCTTGCATGAGAAACTAAGAGATTGTATGGATTAAAGCAATAGGACATTAAAAAATTGCATAATAAAGGAAATATAAGCCAAGAAACTTGATTTCTTGGCCCCATAGTGGGCGTGAAAAATGTGAGTGGGAAATGTGAGCCTCTGTGATTCAGACACACTTCAATGTGATCATTATCTAAAGAATAATCCTAGAATGAACATGGGATTGCTCATCCAAAATAGGAAATAAGTCAATCTATTAATACCTCCTAACTAGAATGCTTTTGTTAATTGCTCTTAGAATGAGAAGCTAACAAACAAACATCTAGAATGAAGGATTTTAGAGCTAAGTGAGATGCAAGATTAATTTATATGAGATACAATATTACTCTAGAAATAAAGAGAGCATTTTAATCTAAATGAATATAATTTTATGCTAAATTGAGATTAAAATGCAAGAAAATCAAAACTATGAATCTAAGAAGTGAGTGATTATTTTAACATAATTATGATATAATTCATGTGCATCCCTTGAAATGAAAAATTGAGAGTCTCTAAAATAGAATTCTAGGACTAATCAATGGTAAATATCAATTTGGATGCATGGTTGAGATTAGAAATGAGATTTAGTTCAAATAGAAATTTCCTTGTGCAGATGAAAATAATTGACTACTTCTAAGCATGAGAAAGAGTTAACTAATTCTCTTTTAAGTGTGAAAGAGAGTTAACTAATTCAATTCCTTTTCCAATTGCAATTCACTCAAAGTTTCCATTTTTGAACTAAAGAGAGAATTTGAAGAGTATATTTAATTTAATAAAATTGAGTATGAAATCATAAATGCATAATCTTAATTAATTGAATAATTAAATTCAATAGGTACAATGAGAATATATTAGTTAAATCAAATACATTTAATTCCTTAACGTATATTAGCAAAAAGGGGTGATTTTAATTTAATTAAAGTACTAGGACTCATAATTAAGTTAAATTAATTAATAGGTTTACCTTTGCTAATTCAATTATACTTAGGAATTAAATAGGGTATGCAATTAATGCAAACTAAGGATTTTCTTCATTTGACACTTAGGTTAGGTAGAGATTGTCAAAATCAGAATCACCTAGTAGAATAGGACTTTGAGATTGATTAAACTAGAATTGGTTTAAAATGGCAATGTGCCAATTTTGGGGTATTACAATCATCACTCTAAAAGATAGTAACAATAAATAATTCTAGTTATAGTAATATAGTATCTATAGATGACTTATTTAACAAATAATTTCTTAAGTTTAACTAACGAACCATAGGTTTCTTTGGTACACATGACCAAATACCTTTGGTTTTTCAAAGGCTACTAAAACCTCAAAACATAGACATTTAGATAAACTTTGAAGATCTTGTCCAAAATTCAAATGAACCTCCCAATCAAAACATAATAGTACAAATATAAAGAGGTTTTGAAATGCTCCCCTAACCTTCACAAGTAGCATGAAGAGAATAACTAGTAAAGAATCAATTGGAGATATGGTGTTTTGAAATGCTCCACAAACTTGTAAAAAGCTCTTAAAATTTTAATATCAATAAACACAGTGATACACCTTCATTAGCCATCTAAAAAAACATAAACCTCCCTAGCAGTTAAAGAAAATAATATGTTTGAACAAGTAGTGATCACTAGATTTTAGGAAGGTTCCCAAAACTTTAACTTCTAGAAATGAAGATTAGATTCTTGAGAACCAAATAGGTCAGAGCTAGCCCTCTCAAGATAATATAGGAAAGAAGAGGATCTAGGGGTTCTTAAAAGGCTCCCAAAACCTTTAACATGGGATTGAAAAAGGATTCTAACACCACTTTCCAAAAATAGTGAAAAATCCTCACTCAAAAGTCAACCCCGTGCAAGAAAGACTCTTTCCCACCTCTAAACAAAAATATGCCACCTCAAAAGGGGCACAAGAGGAGAAGAGAAACAAAAGGAAGACCTACACACAAGCCATACTAGCCTCCAAGAAGATAATTATAGAAGTAGACATCAACTTAAAACTTTCAACATCTCCCATCCAAAAATTCATGACCTCCATAAGCAATAACACCACATCAATAGAAACCATGAAAGGGAAGAAGAGTAAAATCAAGAAAACCCTTAGCAGAATGACAAAAAAATCACTATCTCAATAGGGAGTGCTCCATCTCTATGAGTAATTTCATGGGGAATGACCAATAAAAGGGAATAATAAGACCAAAAATAGAGAGACAAGAAGCACAAGGCTCTAACAAAGCTAAAGAAAATATAAAAATTCAATAAAAACCCTAACAAAAGACAATGAAAACATAAAAAATACTTTCTACAAGGTTAAAACATCCTACTCTACAACTATTCTTGCTTATTTTCTTTTGAATTGGTATGAGTTGGGATGGTCCACCTCTGATGGGTCAAGTTCCCATGATATTTCCTGACTTGCAAATGAAGTTGAGATCAATTGGAAGAGTCCATGTGTAGGTTGATATTGAGACCTTTCAGGTGGGGATAACCCTTTTGTGTCAAGCCTACTCTCTAGGAATCATTAGCAGAATGGTGCCAAACTCATCCCCTATGGTCTCTAGTTGGAAGGATGTAATCATTAGGGAGATGTCAACACAAATCCTTCAAGAAGACCCCAAGGTTCTTTGAGGAGAGGAAAGGCTAGAGATTATTTTCCTAGATAGTTTGGTTGATAGTGTTTTAGCAAGCCTAAGATTGTGCCTAGTGGGATATTTTGTGGCTTAACATTTTGTGGCTATTCACCCATTTATTAAGATGGTTCAAAAGTGGGTGCACTAGAGGTGGAAGGTGAAGAGAAATTCCTATTGGACTCATTTACTTTAAAATTATAAAAGCAGAAGATAAGCTCATGTTTCTAGCAGGTTCATGGTACTATGGAAAACATGGTCTTAATGTGGAAAAATAACACCCTATCTTTAAGTTGGAAATGGAGTTGAACTGGTTGGCCCCTATGCGAATGAGGTTGTTAGGCCTTCCCTTGGAGTTTGGGGATGAAAGGATCTTCAAGTCAATTGGGAGTTCCTTTGGTCATTATGTTGTTGCAGATTTAGTCACCTTACAAAAGTCCAAACTGGTGTTTTCTAGTTGTTGTGTGAATGTGGTGATTAGATCTACTCTCCTTGAGTCAATTATGCTAAACTCTACGTGGGGTAAGAAGCTCCAACCTATAATATATGAAAACATAGGCCTTTATTGCAAAAATTTCTTCATGTTTGGTCATGTGATTGTGGATTTTAAGAAAGGGAAGACCTTAGAGAAAGGAATGGGAAAACAAACATGTGGACTCATTTGAAAAGGATGAAGAGAGGGCTCTTGGGCTAGTGATGGTGAACTCTTCTCACTAGGAGGTAGTATTGATACCTAATGATGAGGCTGGTAAGAAGTTGGGAAGTACTAATATGGAAGGGTCTTCGGAGGAGGAGTCATATAACACAAAATTGTAGGAGATGGTCCTCAAAGAGGATGGGTCCACTAGAAAGGTGGAGGTGGTTGAGATTGTCAAGGAAGGTGGTGGGGACCACTTTCCCTTCCTACAAGGCATTGAAGATCTTCTAAGAACCTCCCCAATGACTTTGGAAAAAGAAGAAGTTAGTGTTGAACTTGAGGAGGTTTGTAAGGAGATTAAGGAAGATAATGGGACATATATGGTTGATAAGGAGGTGACAAGAAAGCATAACTAGGGTTGTATTGTAGATTCCCTATTGAGCTCATAGTTGGTGGTAGTGGATAGAGCCTCAACCTTATCTTTTTCCTCCCCCTTTTGTGTGGACAAAAAGGAATGGTAAAAATAAAGAAGACATACTAGAGGGTCAAAGAAATTGGATGTAAGTTGGGCAATGAAGAAAGGAAGGCCTTCTAACCTTAATAAGAGGATTAAGTAGATGGCAAGGAAGGTGGCCAGTGGTTAGAAACCAGACTTGGAGGCTATGACCAAAGGTCATAAATGATCATCCTCTCATAAAATATGAGGGGGTTAAAAAGTCCTCAAAAGTAGTTTTCACTTAAACAATTGTTGTCTAATACTAGGGTAGATATCCTATTGATTTAGGAAGTTAAAATGTCCTCAAAAAATATAGATAAGATTGCTAGTTACATTTGGCTAGGGGCCAATTTTTGTTAGAGTGAAGTGGAAGGTGATTTAGAAGGTGTGGCCACCTTTCAAAACCTTGGTGTTGTTAAAGGTAGACTCATTTATAGATCTAAGTGTTACCTCATTATAGAGCATAAGATGGAAGAGGAAGTTTGGAATGTCATTAATGTTTACACTCCAAATTTGTGATATGGAAAGTATTGGATCTAGGAGTTGTCAAACTTTCTAAAGAACACAAGGAAATTTTTTTTGTGTGGGTGACTTTAATACTCCCTTGTACTCCTTGAAGAAGTTTGGAGGTACAACTAATTTTATAGATAGTATGAAAGACATGTCAAATTTTATAAATAATAATGACTTGATGCATTTAGAGTTAAGGGTTTGCAGCTAACATGTTCAAATAATATGACAAGGGAGGATCTTATTCAAGTAAAACTAGATAGAGTCATTGTTTCGACTAGCTAGAAGTGTTTGACTTCTTCTACTCTACTCTCTTAGGTCTTCCTAGAACTATTTGAGATCACTCTTTGATCTTATTCAATGAGGAGGAGTCTTTATGGGGCCCAAGGCCATTCAAATATGAAATAATGTGGAAAACACACTTAGACATTAAAAATGTATGGAGGAGTGCTAGAATATAAAGATTGAGGGTATAGCTATGTTTAGACTTAATACTAAACTGGATAATGTCAAAAGGAATGTTTGCTCCTGGTGTAAGAAGAGCTTTGGAGATATCTTTAAAATCAAAATGGAGGTTGAATGGAAACTAGAGAATGTCCAAGTGGTGATGGGGGATAGGTTGGCCTCAATTGATATAATATTAGAAGAGGAGAATTATGGGGGATTGTGGAAGGATTTCCTAGCCAAGGACAAAATTTACTAGAAATAGTGGTCAAGAGTCCTTTTCTTGAAGCTGGGGGACAAGAATATTGTGGTCTTCCATAGGTTAGCCTGTAATCATAAAAGGAGAAATATGGTTGACTTTATGGTGGATGACAAGAACCAAAAGATGACTAAGCTAGAGGATATTGGTAGTTGGGCGAGTAATTTCTTTCAAAACTCTAATAAGGAGCACCTCTATGATTCTAATTGATATGAAGTGGATGGTTGATTCCATTCCTAATGTAATCTTGATAGAAAAGAATTCTAGCCTTCTTCAACTAGTGATGGAGGAGGAGGTTCGTAAATATTTTTTTTGATGAAAGCCTTTAAAACCCCAAGACTTGATAGTTTTTCCCTAGCTTTCTTCTAACATTTATAGGAAGTGATTAAAGTGGATGTGGTTAGAGCTTCTTGAGATTTCTTTATAACCAATAAAATACATTGAAGACTTAATAGGATGTTTATTACCTTAGCCCAAAAAATTGAGAATCTGGTGGCTCTCATTGACTTTTGACCTATCAATTTGTGAAATATGACCTACAAGATCTTTGAAATTTTAGTGAACCGTCTTAAGTTATTATTATGAAAATTATTTGGAAAATCCTAGAATGGTTTTTTCCCTAGTTTTCAAATTATGTATTCTACTATTACTACTCATGAGTTGTTACAATCAATGTATAGGAGTGATAATCTAGGAATGGCTTTGAAGCTAGATATATCAAAAGCCTATGATAGAGTCAACTAGTCTTTCCTCTATGAAGTTTTTGAGAGAATTGGGTTCAATCAGGGAGTTATTAGAATCATTACAACTATGGCTGAGACTATGAACTACTTAGTGCTAGTGATCAAATCACCCTAGGGAAACTTTTGAATGGAAAGGGGTCTTCAACACGGGATCTTGTTTAGCCATATTATTGTTGAAGTGTTGGGTAGAGCCTTCTTGAAAAAGGTGAATATGGGAGAGATCAAAGGTAACAAATTGGTCACTTTCCTCACTATGGAGGTTATACAACAATATTTTGATGAAACCTTCTTGAATGGGGACACTTCACTATCAAAAGCTAGAGTCTAGAAACATATTTTCAAAACCTATGTAGTTAATGTTAGCCAAAAAATAAACTCAAGGATAAAAGTAAGGTTTTTTTCTTCAATATGAAGCCTAATATATAGAGAAGGGTGCTAAATATCTTGGGGTGCAATAAAGCCCTCCTCTTAGATACCTATGTAGGTCTCTCACTTACTGTTAAAGAGGTGTCTAACCTATTCTACAATAATATCCTTGAGAAAATGTAGAAAATTTTGATTGAGTGTAAATGTAAACTCTTCAGTAGTGCAAGGAGGGAAGCTTCAAATTCTTGCGGCCTCCCTCCAAGGTATCCATTCTAATTTCTATCCCTCTTCAAAATATTTGAAGCTATGGCAGAGAAATTGGAAAGAATACAAAGGAACTTCCTATGGTCACAGGGGAGGAAAAGATCAGGCTAAACCTAGTTATTTGGGATATTTCATGTGTAAACCTAAATTTAAGGGAGGGAGAAGTATTAGAAAGATCATTGATTTCAACAAAGATCTCCTTACTAAGGTGGGTTGGAGGCTGGTAGAAGACAAAGCTAGTTGGTTCAGGATCCTAAAAGTTAAGTACCTAGGGAATATTAAGTTTGTGTACTCTATTTGGGATAATGATCTTCCCTTAGATTCGAGGGTGTGTATTATTATTATCAAGAAAAAAGGTTTGCTTTAGGAAGGATTGAGGTGGATGGTGGGATTGGGAAGAAAAATAAGGTTTTGTGAAGATTATTGGCTAGAAGGAAAACCTTTAATTCATATGAAGTTTGGGGTTCTCAAGGATTATCTTCAGCCAACTATGGGAAGTAAAGTGATAGAGTATATTGTGGCAATAAGGAGGTGGAGGAACTTATAGTTACCTTAGGAAAGTAACAATTTAGGGATCCTAGCGGGGGACCTTGGTGAGTTGTTTAATGGGTATAGAATCCTAGGGGTGGCCTAGGAGGATAGATTCATATTGTGCAACACCTCGTCTGGTGAATTCTTAGTCTACTCTTCTTATAAGATGATTTTTTGAGAATGATCTAGCTCCAAAATTTTGGTAGAAGGTTTGGATTAATCAATTGGTTCTAAAAGTTAACATCTTCTAGTGGATTACCATGCATGTGAAGATTCTCACAATTGATAACGTCTAAAAAGGAGGCTTCCAAATTCCTAATAGATTCTATATATGCAAAGAGGAGGAAGAAAGTATCCTCCACCTCTTCCTAGAGTGTATTTTTAAAAATAATATCTAGGGAAGCATTGTCCATAAGTTTGAGGTAGAATGAGTCTTCCATAAAGAGATGGAGTAATTTTTTGTTAATTAGTTGGGTCCTTTCCACCACCCACTCCTTATCCAACTACAGAATGTTTTCCCCTCCCATATTTTATGGGGTATTTAGAAGGAAATAAATAATAGGGTCTTCAAGAATGAAGAAAGGAATGGGGATGTTGTGGTATGATTGATTGTGAATTTTTTAGTGGAGAAAAACTAGAATGACAAGTGGAGGAAACTGTCATCTCCCCCTATGCTAAGTGAATAGAGGATTTCCCTCATAGAAGGATTTTTGGAGGTTGAAAATTCTAAACAATTTTCCAAAGAAAGGACTAAATGGTGCCCTCCTAGAGAGAATTGGGTTAAACTAAACTTTGACAGAGTGATGAGGGGGGATGTTGCTATGGGTAGAGGTATGGTGAGAGATAGTTCTAGTAATATGTCATTATCATTTGTTGGTAATGTAGCTAAGGCGTCTAGTAATGTACCTAAGGCTATGGCCCTCTTTGGGGCCTAAAGTTGGTCATTGGAGTTGGGTGGAAGAATGTAGAAATCAAAGTGGACTTGATGGTTATGTCGGATACTATGAAGGGTCTTACAAAAGAAGGATGGACTTTCAGGGGGGTGACTGAAGAATTATGGCATATGTTAATTTTCATCAATCTATATGACTTGTAGCATATTTACTAGGAGGGAAATATAGTGGTGGATGCAATGGATGTGATGGGTTAAAAGATTCATGGCCTACAACATTAGAGAAGTGTAGAGGTGTTACCAAATTTATTAATATCTCTAATGACTAAAGACAACTACTCATGATTGGGTTTATGTTGTGTGGAATCCTAGTGTATCATGACAACTCAATGGTGTTGTGTACTCATAAGGGATCATATCACTTTAGGTAGTTGGTGATAAATATGAAAAGATTACATCTAGTAATAAAGACACGAAGATCGAGATGGAAAGGAAATTAGAGTATGATTTGGTTGTATATTTTATGATTATTTTATTAATAAATTCATACCTACCTCTGAGTAATGATTCAAATTTCAAAGGAAGCTAAGTTCAGGATAATGAAAAGACCAAAGTGTCAACAGAGACGTAGTGAATAGCATGTGATAGTGGGGATGAATAAAGACACTGGGTTTGATGATATTAAAGTCATTTATGAGATTGTTATTTACTTGGTGGAGTTTCAATTTGTTCCTAAGTGTTACTGTGGTTTCAATTTGAATGTCTAGTTTAGGATTTAGGAGAGAATGAATAGTGTTGGGTAGGAATTCATAATGGGGGTGATCTGCTCTATATTGAGCCCTTAGTGATTGAAGATAGTGCTAGAAATCCTCCCACTTGGATCATGTTAAAAGAAGGTGGTCTAGTTCCTTTTATGGAGGTTATGAATTTCTATGATGAGAGTTGTTCACTCAAGTTTTTAAATTATTGGGATGATAGGAAAGTAAAGATGAATGATATCATTTTTTGGGTGACTAAAGAAGCCATTTCTATGGCTATAAGCCTTTCTACTATAGGTATGAGATGGAAGAAAGTGACCAAAATCTTTGATGAAGAATGTATGAATAGTTTCTTTTTGGATGGAGAGGAACTTGTTCGTCATGGGGTGGTTTTGAGGGAAAATCTTTTGGAACCATGGAATGAGGTATGTTTAGTGTTGATGAAATATCTAACTCTTTAAAGGAGGTATGGCATATGTTATTTTTACCCTTTTCCCCCCTTAACCATTTTAGGAACCATGATAGAATTTCCATCCCTTTCTTTTTGTTGCATGAGCTAGTAGATATGGTTGTAGATGTGAAGGAAAAAGAAAAGAAAAGTTTTAACTTCTCTATCATGTACAAGGGTTTAATGTTCCATCTCTACAAATTCTATTTGGCCCTATTACCCCCTAGGATTGTGGAGGTTGGCAATATCCCTAATTTAGATGACCCACCTTCCCCACCACCCCAATCCCCCACCCCTGTTGTCAATAGGGAAGAGAGTGAAAACTTAAAAAAATTGGAAGTAAACATACATGATTTTGAGGAGGAGATTAGAGGTGATAGAAGAAGGTCTAAGAGCCTTTCAAACTTGAAGGCTAAGTGAAGATTGAGAATAATTGTTTCATAGGGTGAGGATGAGTCTAATTTTGAAGAAGCGGTCCCCTTCAAGAAATGGATGAAGCAAAAGGAAATGGGATGCAGAGGTGAGGAGGAGGAAATAAAGATGGAGGTGGATATTTTATATTCCTTAGAGTTAGGCTCGAGGGAAGAAGGTAATGGGAGGTAGGAGCTAACTCATGTCTTAGCATCCCTCACAATGAATATGGTTGATCGTACTCTGCATCAATTCTTGGATACTATTGATGATAGGATTCCCTCTCCCATAATGACCTCCTCCCCATCTCAAGAAAACACTAAAGAGAAGATGATTTCTAATGGTACAGGTTATGTTGTTCTCTAGTGGTTATGAATGTAGAGGCCAAAGGGTTTAGAGAGAAAACAAGGTCTCTAGAGGAAATATTTGGCCTTTTGTCTGAGTTCACTATTAAAATGACTCATGTAGCAACTACCACTCTACAACTACTACAAGGCAATCAAGACAAGGGTCTAGATTAGGATGACTCCAAATTTCTCATCCAGTTTCTAGCAGAAGACTAGGCTAATGTCCTACTTAAGGGGAAAGGAAAGGAGAAGGATAACTAGTAGCCTTATCCCCTCCTCTAGTTTCTTTATTTTTTTACAATTTATTTGTTTAAGGAAGTGATGCCTTTGTTTAGAAACTTTTTATCTTTGCACTAGTTCTAGTTATGGTACTCTACTAACATGTCATTTTTTAATGTTTTGGTTGGATATAGCCATTGGGATCCTAGGTTTTATTAGATCTATTTTTTGTGTGTTAACCTTGGTTAGGGGGTTCCCTTTTTCTTTGTGCTTTGATATCTTATTTGCTAGCAATTTGTCAGTAAGTCTATTTTTGTAAGGGCCAGCCCCCCTATTTTGGCTACTTAATATTTCAAAAACATGACAAGGTCACTTTAAAACATGTAGCAACCAGAAACAATAGAAACCTCAAAAATCTTAAAATAGAATAAAAAGACAATGTCCCCAAAAAAGGAAAAAGGCACAACCAAGAAGAAAGAAGAAAAATAACCTTGAATATAAGAAGAAATGAAAATCATACATAATAAATAGGAAGAACCAACCCAAAAATCCCAAAAAATTTAAATCATACAACTAAATAAATATGGAGAGAAGCAATATTGAGTGCGACAACCAAAGAAAAACAACCATTACACTAGACAAGAATAGAGAAGAATGAGGGAAAGAAACCCCACCAAAGAGCTTCCAAACAAGGTTCACAATAAGACACCCACCACCAAAAAGAGAAAACATGGGCATCCAACATACAATATAGGAAACCTCGACCATAGCCTTACCAACTAAGAAAAAAAAGGGCCACCTCAGCAACACATAACACATAAACCACCCACAACAAAGAGCCCCCAAACATGAGCAAGGGCAAAACAAGAGAAAGTGTATGCACCCTATTTTCTATAAGTTCTTTATGTATGATTGATTTTAACAAAAATAAGAATGCTTTGATTTGGTATAAATGTTAGAATATTTAGTTTTAATTTGCATTGAAAAAGTAGAAGTTGAATTTATGTATGTATTCAATTCTATTTTTTTTAATATAATTGTATATCATATATTTAATTATTCAAAATACATAGAAGCATAGAATATTTTTGCAATTATTTTAGTTTAATATTAAAATATTAAATATTAGATATTTTAGATATTTTAATCAAAAAGTAATTATTGTCATTGTTTTTTAATTAAGAAGAAGTTGTAAAAGGCATTTGGTTTAATGCAAAAGTCCATGTTGTGGACATCAAGATGGTACAAAGTTCAAATTTCTATAGTATAAAAATATATTTTGATACATAAAAGTTTTAAACATCATGATTTGTAGCTTTTAGAAGAACATATAACATATTTTTTATGTATTTTTTCTTTGTAGCCTGTGTTAGAAAGAAAAGTTACGATTTTTAAAAATATAGTCCATTCTACAAGATTTGTGAATTAATTTGTCTTAAACACTTTGAGTGAATGCAAACAATTTCAAAAAAGGAATTATAGAAATTACATACATTAGCCATATTTTATTTCTAAAATTTTATTTTAAGTAAATGTTGTGTAGATTATCACAATCACTAAAAGTCCCTAAGTTAGTGGTAGAACTTTCCCAATTTGAATTATTTGAATACAATGAAATTATTTGTAAATTGTAAAAATGAGCTTAACTCATGTCCATGAGATGAAACCTTACAATCCTCCATTTTTACAATGATTTTGCACTCGAATATTTGATAGGAAAAAAATCATAATAATAACATAACAAAGTCAAATCACAAACCATTCATTTTTATTTGAGGCAATATAGTAGACTAAAAGTGTTGTAACTTTGCAAGTTAAACTAGATGTACATTATAATATTTATATCATAAAATAAATATTTGATCAAACCTTTATTAATAGGCCGATTGAATTGGTATATCTCAGACTCATTTTTATTTAATTATTTCCATAGGTATGGCCATTGGCTATCTTTGTAAACTGTCAGGAATTTTCTCTAAAGGATATTTAAACATGACATGTGGGTAGTAGTAGGTATGAAATTTGAACTATTTCTTCAAACTATGAATTCCTATTGGTCTAGATTGTTCGTCATTTTAAAAGTGAAATATCTTTCCTACTTGGCTTTCTAGTTTTGGTGTGGCTCAACCCTCACCCTATTTTCTTCAAGATTGCTAGCTTAGAGCTAGAAAATTTGAGCATCATTATTTTTTACAAGTGACATTATTTCCAAAAATATATTTTTTTCAGGATTACATTTATATCTATCATAGTTATATGTATTGGCAAGATTACATTCAAATTATTTTTGGCATAGATAGCAATTCATCATTCCCACCCTTTTCTTATCAAGAAATTATCATATGTCCTCCAAACCATTTCTATACGACCACCCCACCACAACTATACATCTTCAATACATGACCATACTATCACCCCACAAACTTTGTATGACTATCTCACACTAACTTTACAACTTCGAAGACATCGCCATACGACCTATACAAGTGTCAAGCAACACCATCAATGACTATATGATTAGATTCCCATCCAATAGGTAGTCTATATATCACCCTTGCCAAAATGTACAATTTATTTAGGCTACTCTATATGGCTACCATGACCTAGTGCACACTTTGTCTAGAGTTTGAGACTGGCATTTTCCAAGCTCACACATGGGAAAACTAGTTCCTAAAGGTATAACTAACAACATAACATTACGTCCATGAGCCCCTTTCCATGGCCAATAATTATTAGTATTACTATGTATCATAATATTATATTGTTGGAAATATAAGGTATGCATAAGCATATCCTTGATCTTGACATAAGCATATCACTTCCATATAGCTTAAACTTGGTCAACAATGTGTCACTTAGTGAAATTTGAGAAACTCGATAGCAACTAAATCACTTGGTTGACAGTACATGACTTAGTCAACACTAGATCCATTTTGTTAACCCCATGAACTTGGTAGACAATTTTGGACTTAGTCAACACTATAGATCTTGGTTAATACTGTGATCATTTTCACTTTCACTAACTGGCTCAATAGCCTCCGCTACACTTGATTTGCACTAAACTTTGTCTCTGAAGATTGGTAAACACTATGTAGTTTGACAAACACTACCAACTAACTCAAGTTCTAGGTAGACACTATATTCTAACTACTTAGCTCGGGAACAAATGAATCACTTGGTTAACACTCTAAACTAAATCATAAACTCAGTAGTAACTATAGAGCTTAGTAGCAGTGTAGCCAATTGACTAAGTGTTGAGTCACTAATAGATAAATTGATCTTTATGTCAACATATATAACATCTTCAATAAATTGTAGGAATTTGAGATGATTTGTCACTAACACACCATGTCTAAATAGTTGACCTTGTATTTGAGATTGTGAAAGTAGCACATGAGATATTTGTAGAGAAAAGCTCAAAACATAATTTAATTTTTTTCAAAATAAATAATAAGATTATGATTTATTTTTAAAAAGTGATATTTTTTTAATTAAAAATACCAAATAAGATAATTGAATCCTTTAATAAAGACAATTGTATATGTCACAATAGGGTTTCCTTTATTGGTGAACTAAAAGTATTGCACTTTAATTATGATGGATTTCCATAACTTGTTTGAGAGATCCTAATTTTTTGCATTCAATATTTTCAAAATAAAAAAGGAAATACCAAAATAAAAAATGGAAGACTCAAAAAAGAAATTATAAATTTTGTGCACTAATGAATATATTGAAAGAAAAGAAAGTAGTTGTGGAGCATCAAATTTTGAGTATTCAACTACAACATAAATAAAGAAGTATGAATGGAATATAAGTTGGATTAAAGAAAGTGAATAATATTAGAAATATGAGCAGGCAAAAAGGAAGAATTTATATAAATCAAGGATATGCAAATGATCTTTAAGATGAGACAACATATTGTCTTGAAGGTTAGGGATGTTAGTAACAATTGATTAATTGTTTATTATCTTTGATGTTACAAAAATGGCATATCATTTTCAGTTAGTGTATCTTGAGTACACTCGAGCATTGAAGACTATTTCCTATGTCTATCGAGCATTCTAGAGTTTGCCTAGTTCAGAAGATAGTGTCTATTGAGTTCACTCAAGTGACAAAGTAAACTTTATAGAAGTTTAGTGTTAACCAAGATCACTTGGTTAATGAAGGAAATGTTGGATGGAACTAGTGTTAACTGAGCTCACTTGATTACCAAAGGAACTTTGTGAATATGCAATGTTGAAAATAAATAATAAAATTATGAATTATTTTCAAAAACTGATAATATTTTCATTAAAAATACCAAATAAGATAATTGAATCCTTTAATAAAAACAATTGTATATGTCACAATAGGGTTTCCTTTACTAGTGAACTAAAAGAATTGCACTTCAATTATGATGGATTTTCATAACTTGTTTGAGAGATCCTAATTTTTTGCATTCAATATTTTCAAAATACAAAGAAAATACAAAAATTAAAAAAGGAAGACTCAAAAAAAAGAAATTTCTGAATTTGTGTGCTAATGAATAAATTGAAAGAAAAAAAGAAGTCTTGGAGCATCAAATTTTGAGTATTCAACCACAAAAAAAGTTAAGAAGTATGAATGGAAAAGAAGTGAATTAAAGAAAGTGAATAATATTAGAAACATGAGTAGGAAAAAAGAAACAATTTAAATAAATTGATGACATCCAAATGACCTTTAAGATGAGACAACATATTGTCTTGAAGGTTAAGGATGTTGGTAACAATTGATTAATTGTGTATTATCCTTGATGGTACAAAAATTCCATATCATTGCCAGTCAATGTATGTCAAGCTCACTTTGGCATTGAAGATAATTTCCTATGTCTACCAAGCACTCTAGTGTTTGCCTAGTTTAGAAGACACTATCTACTGAGTTCACTCAGATGGTAAAGTAAAGTCTATACAAGTTGAGTGTTAACCAACCTTACTCAGTTAATGTAGGAAACTTTGGATGGAACCAATGTTAACTGAGATCATTCAGTTATCAAATGAACTTTGTGAATATGTAGTGTTGAAAATAAATAATAAAATTATGAATTATATTTAAAAAGTGATAATTTTTCATTAAAAATATCAAACAAGATAATTAAATCCTTTAATAAAAATAATTGTATATGTTACAATAGGGTTTCATTTACTATTGAACTAGAAGTATTACACTTTAGTTATGATGGATTTCCTTAACTTGTTTGAGAGATCCTAATTTTTTGCATTCAATATTTTAAGAATAAAAAAGGACATACCAAAATTAAAAAAGGAATACTCAAAAAAAGAAATTTCTGAATTTTGTGTGTGAATGAATAAATTGAAAGAAAAGAAATAAGTTGTGGAGCATCTAATTTTGAGTATTCAACCACAACAGAAGTTAAGAAGTATGAATGAAATATAAGTGAATTAAAGAAAGTGAATAATATTAGAAATATGAGTAGGAAAAAAGGAAGAATTTAAATAAATCTCTAACATGTAAATCATCTTTAAGATGAGACAACATATTGTTTTGAAGGTTTAGGATGTTGGTAACAATTGATTAATTGTGTATTATCTTTGATGTTACAAAAATGTCATATCATTGGTAGGTAGTGTATTTCAAGCTCACTTAGGTGTTGACGATAGTTTCCCATGTCCATTGTGCACTCTAGAGTTTGCCTAGTTCAGAGGGCAGTGTCTACTAAGTTCACTTGGGTGATAAAGTAAAGATTATAGAAGTTGAGTGTTAACTGAGCTCACTCAATTAATAAGGAAACATTGGATGGAACCAATGTTAACTAAGCTCACTCAATTACCAAAGGAACTTTGTGAGTATGCATTATTGACTGAATTCACTTGCTTAACACAAGAAAATCACTTTAAACTAGTATCTACCAAGAAGTGTTAGCTAACAAAGGATCTTTCTTGTTTTGGCATATTGAGTTCAATTCAATTGTTTGTCAGTTCTGGCCAACTAAGAAGATGAATATTAATTATTCTAATTTGTATTTAAGCTAACTTGATAATGTGTAAGATATAAATATAAGGTCAACTTAAGGATTGAATGTGTGGATATTAATTGAAGGTTTGATGATGCTTAGAGGAAGTGAAGTAAAAGGATATGTAGAATATATTTGGTGAGCTACAAAAATATATTCAATCAGGAAGGATCAAGTATACAAGCCAGAATTGAGATTTTTAATCAATAATTAAGTTGTATTATAAATTAGGTTATTTCATTGTTACTCTCTAACCATTGTAGTAGTGATTTAAATCTCTTAACAAAGTTTTCTTAACAAATATTTGTAAATCCTCTAACAAGGTCACATTTATATTCAAGTGTTTAAAGACCTCTAATAGGATGACTCCTAATAGGGTGGTGCATGGAGAAAATAAATAACTAGGGCTAAAGGCACATCTAGCTATCCAAACCACCCTGCAAGACATAACATAGCAAAAAACACAACACAAGAATAATGCCAAGGAGAGAGAGAGAGAGAGAGAGATAGATAGAGAGAGAGAGAGAGAGAGAGAGAGAGAGAGAGAGAGAGAGAGAGAGAGAGAGAGAGAGAGAGAGAACAATATGTTTATATATTCATCAGATAATAAGCATACATGCATAGTCGCATAGTGTAAGGCCTTCTCGATTATAGCCAATTATAAAATACAACTTTCAGATCCTTGATCTAACTTCTAGTTCACACTTCCAAACACATATCACTTCCTTTCCATTCCCTTATGTTCTACTAATATCCTAAAACTTAATCCTAGACTTCCTTAAATACATGAGCGGCCATAGGTCAGCCCATCATAGAATTAAATCTTACATTAAATGCATGCAAAGCCAAAAGTTGGCTCACATTAGATATTAACTACCTATAATGAAATTAGATACAAGAAAGGTCAGCCCAAATTGGAACTAGACATAGACAACTTGGAAAACAAAGGCTCCATGAAATACTAACACTCAGCAATAACACAAGCTTAGCATCAAAAGAATCACTTGGCATCCTCCAATGCTTGGCAACCACAGAGGACTTAACAACCAAAAGATCACTCAGCAACCAAAGGAATCACTTGGCAACCAAAGGATCACTTGAAAATGAAAGGAATCACTTAGCAACAACTAAAAAATGACCCTTAGCAATAACTAGAACTCGACAGTAACTGGAAAAATCAACAAAAGTGCAGGATTATAAGGCAAACTAGGATGCTCTTGCATCAAACAACCAGGGTTGGAAGTAATGATTCTCTTCAATCATGCAAGTGTCACAACCTAAGTTGAACCCAAATTAGATTGAGAAATCAATGTAGCATCTTCAATTGGTCTTTTCTTCCACTTTACTAGATACTCATAGTTAATCTTTTCCTCTTGTGCTCTTACAAACTCTTTGATCCAATATGTGTTCATCTTCTTCAGTCTGTTTCTTAGGATAATCTTCTAATACAAAAACTTCACCATATGAATCATGATACTTATATAAATCAGCAACATTGAATATAGGAGATATATCCATGTCATCAAGTAACTCAACTTCATAAGCATTTCCACTGTCAAACTTCTTCAAGATCTTGCAAGGTGAAAACTTCTTCATCTTTAGCTTGTACATTCCAATAGGAAATCTTCCTTCCTTCAAATGAACCATCACCTCATCACCAACTTCAAAATCATGATGTCTTCTAGACTTATTAGCATTCTTCTTATACTTTTGATTACTTTGTTCCAACCTCAACTTCACTTCCTTATGCAAAGACTCCATAAAATCAGCAAATGATTCTCCTACATCACTTCTCTTTTCTTCACTAGCAACATTCCTCAAGTCATATACTCCTCTAGGTTACATTCCTATAACAATCTCAAAAGGTGTCTTCCCTATACTCCTATTCACAAAATTATTATATGAAAATTCAACTTGTATTAACAATACTTCCCAATTACTTGGCTTATCTCCCACTCAACATCTCAACAAATTATGGAATCTTCTATTCCCAATATCTATCAATCTATCTATCTATGGATGGAATGTAGAACTAAACTTCAACTCAATACCCATCTTCTTCCACAAAGTCTTCTTAAAATAACCAACAAACTCACTATCTCTATCAAAGATGATACTTCTTGGTAATCCATGCAATCTCACAATCTCTTTAAAGAAAAGTTCAGAAACATGGTCAACATCTGATCTCTTCTTACAAGGTACAAAATGAGCCATATGAGAAAATTTATCAACAAGAACAACTAGAAAATCATACCACATCACTATTTTTGGCAATCTAAGAATAGAATCCATACTAATTTCACTCCAAGGTTTATTAGGAGTAGTAATAGGTTTATACGAACTAGTATTCTGACTTACTTCTTTTGGAACTTGACAAACTCCACAATTCTTCACAAATTTCTAAACATCCTGTTGGTGTTTGAAAATGTTACCCATTTCCAATTACCCTGATGAGAACAAGATGCATCTAGGGGCAGCTAACTCCCATTATCAACACATCCATTCAGACACCAGGCCAACTATAAGGCATGACGCTTCTTCTACTTCAGGCTCTGCAAAACCTAGGCAGGTGAACCTCTAGATTCCTTATATGGTACCAGTTGTCAAAGCATACACTGAATCTAATACAAAGCAGATAGGAACCCTTATTTCTTCTATACTCAACCAGGAATCATAAGCATGAACTAGCTAAGAACATAACTCATGAAACTGGCAAGCTAAGTGTGGGTTAACATTGAGTAGCTTTCAACATAAAAGGGAAAATTGATTTAATATGTTGATAACAGCAAGACCCAAGTATGAACAACAGAACTTAATGATCCTATCTCTGACCAGTGCCTTATCTATTGGGAAATTAAATGAATCATAACCATACATCTCCTGGAAACCTCAAACGTATCTCTACATTAAGATCCCTGATCTATCTTTCACCTTGTGAATAAACATCTGCTACAGAATGAATCTCATACTCAGAAAATCCTATCATGAAATTTGCAAACCCTGTGACAAATATCAAGCAATTACATGGTTCTTTGTTCCATAAGCAAGACATTTTAACCACATACATTTCAAAATGTAATGCAACCTAATTCATGCTCTTTGATCACAAATTAGAAGAAATAACATAGCCATAATCAGGAGACAAGATTCAAACTGAACTTCAAATTTTTGCTGCACTTTATTTGTTTTCCTTGAAATCAAATACATGAAATGTACAGAAAATAACTCATACATCACCTAACAGAAAAGAACTATTTGCATAAAACTTAAAATTGTTGTTCAACACAAGAAGAAATGCTGAAGAATGGTTTCTCAGTGCAAAAATTGGAACCCTTACAAATGAAAAAAGAAAGAAAGATATAGCAAGAAATGAATTCTCGGATCTGATATGCAATTGCCAAGTGTCCACTTGAAATCCAATCCTCTGTAACTGAAAAACCTCTTTCTTCTTTCATCCCTTCTGACCTGATTTTGTTTCATCATTAATCTGTAACAAACTTGCAAAATATCCTTGCCTAATGATGAAAACCCTTTACTTGCCAAAATATCTGATTGCCCCATGAAAAAGCCAATGAAAATGAGTTTTTACTGAGTAAATCAGAACAAATTTGACCCTAACTGCATTTCTATTGCACTCTACTAATATCCAGGTCATTATCTTGACAAAAAACAAATTTGAACTTCTTGGTCTGAATATGGTTACACTTTAGGTACCAGATAGAAAACCTTGTGTAGCTCAAACTGACTGATACCTGTGCAAAAATTGACTCCATATTTGGAAAGTTCGTCTTCTCCCGATTCCAACGATATATGATAAGGCATATCTAGCCTCTCGAAAACACCTGAAATCTTCGTTTGAAAAATAGTCCTCTGGTAGAGACATAAGGTCTGCATATCTTTGAATTTAAAATCCAAAAAATTTATAATAATATAATGTCTTAACATTAGAATTAAAACCCTGCTTGATTTTAAAAACTGACGTGCATTTTCAACAAAAATAATAATAAAATATTATTATTTTTAACTCTGCAAATTTTCCTGACCCTTTGAATTCGGGGTCAACCTTTAGTTGACCACTGCCACGTGTCACTTGTTGATTTGCCAGCCTGATCTACTCCATCTGCCACGTGTCATCGCCATATCATCCCTCGCTATATTGCTATAGGAGTCAGCAACTGCCATGTCATTGGCGACATAGCGACCTTGCGACATGTGTCACCTTTCGATTCGCTAATGGAATTGCACGCGGGACCCACGTAACACTTTGAATCTCGCTGGAGTTGAGGTTTCCCAGCGACCTCGCTATGTCGCTAGCCGGATTTTTTGAAATTTTTCGGCTAGCGACATAGCGACTAGCTGGATTTCACGCTTTTTCGGCCTCTCCATGTTTGCTAATGTCATCTCTGTTTTTTTTTTTACTGCATTTTTGGTTAAAATTTTACCCTGACCGCATTTATAACTGGCTTCCCGACCATGGGCATATAGCACACGGGCTAGAGCGGCTTACGAAAGCCCCAATCTCGTCTTCACATTAAACATGGTGTTGCATTGTATTTAAAAATTTAAAAATACTTCCCCACGGCCCATGTGGGATATCAGCTTTATAACCTCCATGCACCTGTTCCTCCTTTCATTGTCTGAGTCAAATATATGCTGCGAATTCCTTCTCCAATTCATGTGAAACCTGGAGAGTGGCATATCCCCCCTCTGCGTGGAAGTTGCTGCCGACTCCATTTTTCTCCATGTAAGCTGCCTTTGCTTATGTGTTTGAGGGTTTCTTTCAATATTTGGTGTGTCCTTCTTGCGTGAGCCTGTTCTCTATTTTTTAGCCGCAGCTTCTCTTTCCTTTATGGCTTGAACTCGACAAAATCATGGGCTCTTCCTTTGAAAAATAAGGTTCCTCTGAAAAGTTGACTGCCTCCAATGATTGTCCTTTGACCTGCGGTTTAGAGTTTTTGGCACATCCCCTACGTGGATTCTTGATCTTTTCAATGCCGCAGCTTTGGTCTTCTTCAAATGATGAAGCCGATTTCCTTCCTCCTTAATTCATGAGTCGGTTATGGCACCATTGCGTGGGCTTCAAAACTGGCATGGGCGTCTCTTAATGTCTTGACGTCTGCCTCTTCATTGGCAATTTGTTTTTACATGCCATGCTCTGCTACTTAGCGGTTGTCTTTTAAAACTGCCTTTGACCTGATTTTACACCTCTACTTTGTCACCTTGGTTGAGGTTGCACATTGAATTCTGCAAGCTTCTTTGTTTAAATTCATGTATTATACCCAGCAACGCTATTAGCTTTGTTTCTTTGAAACAGGTGTGAACTCCCTATGAAGGCCAACTGCTCTTCTATGCAGACTTGGCAATTTTTCTATGATTCGTGGCTTTCCTTGTGTTGTGTGGCGTGACTGTTGCAAACTACCACTTTCATGGCATGGCCTACTATGAAGGTGTGTGATTTGCTACCTTTTATATGATGGTGTTGAACTACTTATCCCTCTATTGTTCTTGTATCATCCTTGAGTTGTACAACCTTGCTAACACTCAACACCATTATCATTTCTCGCCTTTGCATTATGACACTTTAATATAATAAATTCATTGTAAACTAGTTTAGCCACTTAGAAAATTCTATGATGCTTTATTTACCAGATGGAATTTAGCTGGGCCCCAAAGCGGGTCCAGCTAAAAAAAAAATTTGTTTCCAAACAACTGGATTTTCAAATTGATCCACTAGTTATCTTGAATTGATTAAAACCATGTTCGGCAACCGAACCATCATTTAAAACTCATTTCATCACTGCTCTACAAACTGTCTAATTTGTGCCAGGAGGTCCTTTGACTGGCCTTAAAAACTGACCCAGACAACTAACTAGGCTTTGAAATCTGACCCATTAGTTCTTTGTTCTGCACACTTTGACCCTGTCAGATTTCGTCTCATGATGAATTCAAGGTCAAAAGATATTCACTGTCAAAATTGCCTTCTCAGAATCATCTGCAAGAAAACATGTCAGAAAGCAATAAACTGGTTTTGGATTTGGCTCAGAAAACTAGGCACATGGGCACATGGGAAGACAACAACTAGGGCGTTAAATCTCTGTCATGAGGACATTATGGATATGCAATTTGGGCTCATGATGAATCATAGGACACAAATGGAGGACACTCAAAGTGGGCTACTCGGAATTTTGCAATTAGGAACACTGACTGAAAGCGATTTTTTGCAAATGGAATTGACCCGAAAAAGTGTGTAAATGGATTCGTCATGGCTTGAAAACTGACACACTTGGAATATTTTTAGAGGACAACAAAGGGGTATAATCCATTTGATCTTACCAATCATAGATCAGGAGTTACGATGTCTCGAACAGGGCTACCAATCAATCTGTAAATATTGATACCAGTGAAAAGTTAGAAAATCCATTTGGAATCGCATTTGAAAACCACTCAAACAGATTCGTCAAGAGTTGAAACTTGAAACATAACAAGTCTCTGACGTCTACAATATAATGCAATAGGAATTTCAACATTTTGGTCAACTAGTCAAAAGTTATAGCACGTCAAATAGGCCTACCCAAAAATATACGCAAAGTGCAAAATCATGAAAACAGGAACTGACCAACTTCGAGGGATTCAAAACCTAATCAAATGGATTTGAAATGATTCAAAATCTGGAATATAGGTTCTTAGGTATGGAAACTAGACACTCTCAAAGTGGAAAGTCACAAAAACTTTTTTGGGTGCGAAATATTCAATGGCAAACACAGCCTCCTGTCGCTGTTTGACACTTGGGGAAAATGTAGATTTCAAATGCACTCAAAACAAGACTTCGCAGAATGGTTCAAAATGATGCTTTAACTTCATGGAACACTTAGACGCACTAAATGAAAGTTGCTAGAAGCATAAAACACATCATGGGGTTCAAAGGTACAGCTAGGTACATAGGCTTCACAAAGCATTTATAGGCCTCAAAATTTGGACTACACTTTTGAGCGCCACCACATCCTTATACATTTGTGGCCAATAATACTTCTCCTTCAACAAACTAAATATTTTATCAATTCCAAAATGTCCAGCCAATCCACCACTATGATTTTCTTTAATTGAATTAACTCTCATAGAACTTCTAAGAATACACAATTGAATACCTCTAAACAACATACCTTCTTGAATGAAATATTCATCAAACTTACTGATGTGATTTGTCAAATTTGGTGTTCTGCACTCTCTCTATGCCTTAGAAAAATCAAGGTCAATATCATGCAATTCTCTCATTTCATTTCATCAAAACCACAAACTTCAACCTTCATCTCAATCAATAAAGAATGTCTTCTACTCAATCTATCAACAACTTTGTTAGTAACTCCACTCTGATGTTTAATAAAAATGTGAAAATTTGCAACTACTCAATCCACTTCATGTGTCTCTGATTCAATTTATGTTGACTTCTCAAGTACTATAAAGCTTTATGATCAGTATACAACACAAACTCCATAGGAATAGAATATTTTATCCACTTCTTCAAGGCTTGAACAATAGCATAAAAATATTGATCATACATAGAATACTTCCTTTTAGCATCATTCAACTTTTCACTAAAGAAATCAATAGGTTTACCTTCTTGATTTAGTACTACTCCTATGGCACTACCACTAGCATCACATTCAACTTGAAATACCTTATTGAAATCAAGAAAAGCCAACACAGGTAAAATAGAAACTTTTTGTTTCAAAGTCTCAAAACTCTTATTAGCTCCATGTGTCCACATAAATTCCTTTTTATCTTCTCTCATTGTCTCAGTCAAAGCAATACAAATAGGATTGAAATTTCTTATGAACTTCCTATAAAAATTAGCCAAACCATGAAATCATCTTACCTCACCCACATTCTCAAGTGTAGGCCATTCCAAAAAACTTTAACCCTCTCAAGATCCATCATCAGACCACCAGCTGAAATCCCAAATCTCAAATACACAATCTCCTCTTGCATAAAAGAACACTTCTTCAAATTAATCAGCAACTTTTCTACTTTCAATCTCTATAATACTTATCTAATATTCTCAACATGTTCTTCCTTAGTCTTGATGAATATCAAAATATCATCCAAATAAACAATCACAAACTTATTCAAGAATCTTTTCAAAAATTCATTCATCAACCCCATGAAAGTACTAGGTGCATTAATCAAACCAAAAGGCATAACCAACTATTCATACAAACCATCTTTTGTCTTGAAAGCAGTCTTCCATTCATCACCTTCTTTAATTTTGATATGGTGATAGCCACTCTTCAAATCAATCTTGGTAAAATACTTTCCTCCACTCAAAAAATCCATTATGTCATCCATCCTTAGCATAGGAAGCCTATATTTCACTATGATCTGGTTAATAGCTCTAGAATTAGTATACGTTTACTCTCCATTATTCTTAGGTGCTAATATAGTAGGTACAACACATGGACTCAAGCTTTCTCTAATCAAACCTTTCTCCAACAACTCATGTACTTGTCTATTAAGTTCTTCATTCTTTGTAGGTGTCAATCTATATGGTGTTTTGTTTGGAAAACTAGCTCCAAGAATTAGATCCATACAATGACTTATACTTCTCATTTGAGGTAAACCATTAGGTATATCCTTAGCAACAATCTATTTATATTCATTCAACAATTCTACAATTTCTTATGGTACTCGATCATCACTATCAGCTATCACTTGGTCACCACTAACTATCACTTGGTTAACACTATTTTCTAGTACTCAGCTACTATTGACACAACTTAATTTCTTTAGAATTATAGAAAAACAAACTTGATTCTTTTTAATTTCTTCTTCAAATTGTTTCCCATTAACCATGCAAATTCTCATAGTAGTAGAATTAACCTCCTCTAAACTTTCAATCAAATGTTGCAATATTGGTTTTCTCTATATTGATTCAATCTTCCATCATGTATAACATATCTATCATATTGCCATGGTCTACCCAACCAAATATGACAGTAATCCATAGTCATAATATCACACAAAACTTCATCGAAATAATGTCCAATCTTGAACTTTACAATACATTTTTTACTTACCAATATCTTGTGCTCATCTTTGATCCATGAAACATAATAGAGTTTCAGATGCTTTAGCCTCTACAATTGTGACTTTGTAACCAACTCTTCTAATGCCGAATTTGTAGAACTTCCATTTTCAATGATCACTTTACATTATTTTCTAGCAATCTTACATTTGGTCTTGAAAAGATTTCTCCTTAAAACAAGTTCTTCATCACTTTCTTTATTACATAAGGTTCTTCTTGTAGACACCTAAAAACCTTTAGAAAATAAAGTATTTTTATTTTCTGAAAAATTCCTGATGACATCATCATTAATTAATTATTTATTTATTTAATTAATTAATTTATTTTTATGCCATTAAATCCGTTTATCTTAATTAAAAATATTTAATTAAGGAATCCCTCCCAAAAATGTTTAAATCTTATTTAAACATTATTTTCTTATTTATTAATTATTTAATTAATAAATTGACCAAAAAACCCAAAATAAATAAAAATTTTATTTTTTGCCCAAAACTTGGCCAATTTCCTTAAGACCACTAACCTCTTCCAAAATCTTCTAATCCTTCTTTAATTTTGATTAAAGGCTAATCCCATCATTTCCTACCCCTAATCCCATCTCAAAATATTTAATTAAGATTAAAAATTAATTCTCATGTTTATTAAAAAAAAAGTTTTCATAAATATCTCCTCAACCCAAACCCTTGAAATAAATAAAACTTTATTTTTTTCCTAAAAATCTAATTTATCCTTATCCTAAGAAGTTCTAGACTCTTCTAGAAAGTCTTCATCCTCATCCTAGGAAATTCTAGACTGTTCTAGAAAGTCTTTATCCTCATCCAAAGTCTAGACTCTTCTAGAAGATGTCTTTAAACCTAATCCTAATCCCCTCCTAACCTTGTCACATTCCCTAAACATGGGTTAAAACTTACTAACCCAAGCCAAAGTTAACAAATATCTCCTCCTTCACCCACCCTCATTAAATGCCACCCACTTGCCTATCCTTAAGCTAATCCTAAACCATCCTAATCCATCCTCTAATCATTTTCACAATCCTAAGCGAGCTTAAAACCTTCCTAATCAAGCCCAAGTCGAAATTCCTCTCATCTCCTTCAAAATATCCCAACCATAAAACTTTATGAAGCCCACTAGGCCATAAATGACTCTTCCAAAGCCCTTTTATTGATCTTACAAGCAATTATGAGGGTCTTTATGAAGATTTTTTCCTTGAGCCTCCTTTGTTGACTCATCCTTCCCCTTTCCTCCATCCTATCACCCTGTGACATGTGTCACTCCCTGATTGGCTGTAAGGAAGCACAATCCATGTGCTCTGCTCTCATGTAATCTGAGCTCTCCATGAGCTTTTTCCCATCCTTGCATCTTAGCCCTCAAACCCTCAAGCCTCTTGCCTATAAATTGGATCCTTCCCCTTTGCAAAACAACACAATCCATGAAGTAAAGTCATAATGCCATTTTAAGAAGCCATTTTACATCAAAACCATACACTCACACCCAAATTCCAACTCCATTTGAAGCCTTTTTTGAAGCATAAAGCTTGAGCATACATCCTATCTATTTAGACAAAGCTACTCAACAAGAGAGCTTCTCGTTGAGAGAGCCCATTAATGGCTCATATTCTCAATTGAGAGCTCATCTTAGTCTATCTTGAAGTTTATGAATTTTGTTTAGTTTGTAGAAGCTTTATTTAAATTTGGTTTCTATTAGCATACGAACATTTCTCATATACATTTTGGCACGCCTGGTGGGACCCCACATGGGTCATCTTCATTAGCTTTTTTAGTCAAGTTTTATATGTCATTTGCTAATTTTGGCTAATTTTTCTTGTTTTTTTGATTGGTAGGATTGTATAAATTGGTTTTGTAGGTCCACATGAGCATGAAGAAGACAAAATAACTCATAGTCTATCTCATAGTATTTGCAGATTTTTCAAGCTTATAGGTGGACAAAGCACTTGGAATTCTTCTTCCTCTTCTTGTCTATATTCTTCTTATTCCATCTACTTCTTCTTCTTCTTGTGGGAGATCTTAGCCATTTTTTTTTAAGGAAGCAAAATCATACACACTTCTTTTTAGTGCTTAAAATGAACCCCCAAATCATACTTAAATCCATTAAAAAATTAAAAATTTGCAAAAAAGAAAAAATCTTTTAACAAGTGAAACTAAACCAATCCAATCATTTGCATCCTTGAAACATCAAGGTTTTAGATGCATTCATGCAAAGTTAGGAACACTTCATTTTTGGGAATTTAAAAAGAACTTCAAGTTTCCATTTCAAAAGGTTCAAAATCAACACTAAGTGCACACTAAAATCTAAATCAAATTCAAAGCATCAATCAAGGATAAAATGAACCTCATTTGCAAATATTTTAAATTTTCTTTTAAAAATCTCATGAAAACTAAGAGTCCTAAATGGTTGCCAAAAATTGTTCTAAAAGCTTTGTTATTTGTTCCAAACAAATGTCTTGTTGCAAAATCTTGAATGTTTCTTAGGTTTTTCATGCATCAAAACAATCTAGGAATATCATTTTTGGGCTTAAAATATGCAAACTAGAACACAAAATCTTGAATGAAAACCAAAGTCTAAAGAGTCATTTTCACTTTTGAGTCCAAAAAAATCTTGAATGATCTAAGGTTAAAACAAAGCACTTCAAAGTTCTTAAAACAACAAACAAAATCTCAATCTTGAATGCTCAAAGGAAAAAACTTGAATGTTTAATCACTTGTCTTTGAATGCATGTTGCTAAAATCACTCTTGAGTGCCATGGATTAAAATCAAGTTTGTTTTTTTTATGAATGCATGATTAAAACAACAAATGCAATCTTGAATGCCATAGATCAAATAATCATCTTTTGGGGCATAAAAAGAATCCACATTTTTTAAATCTTCTAAGTTATAAAAACTAATAAAGACGCTTTGAGTAAGTTTGTAGTTGGACTCACCCTCTTTAATCACCATAAATTTAACCATTGGTTGCAATCTCAGTGCCATCTATGGGGATGGGTCTACCTTAGAGGGTGTTAAGTGCTCCACAAAGATCAAACTCCACTCAGTTGGGTCTTTAGTGGTTTTTTTAAGTTAGAAAATTCTTTGAATGTGCATTAATCTTGCTCACACTTCATTTGGGCATAAAAATTAGACAAATCTTGACATGGAGGGCCTCCGAGCGTGCGCTTGGCAATTGAGTTTCACACATCTTTGTTTTGGGCTTAAAACAAACTCACACTTAATCTTGAATGCCTAACAATCAATGAACATTGCATGGTTTGGATGCATTTTCAATGATGCTCGCATTTGTTATGTTGATGATCTCTCAACTTTCATTATGCTGACGATTCTGTCAAATTGGAATGAACATTGTATGCCATAATCACAAGTGTCTTCAATCATAGCTTACAAAATCTAAATCATCAATTGGAATAAACGCGTGTCTTTTAAAGCCCAAGATCATGTATGTGGTCTTGTTTTACACTTTTTAGGAGGCCTACTTGGGGATTTCATCACCCCTTGGGATGACCTCAACTCTAGTGTTCTGATGGAGTATAAAAGTTGGGAGGTGAATCCAAAGACACCTCTCTTGGAATCAAGATTTTGTCACTCGGGCTAAGCCTCAAGGAACTTTATACCCTTAAGAAGTGAAAGAGGAGAAGTGGGTTACCACTCCTCTCGGTTGTGTGACATCTTTTTGGTTTTATCTATAGATTTGGGCCTCACGTACCTTGCGTATATCGAGGACTCCCTAGCTATAACAAATTTCATCCTTGTAGAAAGCTTCCTAGGATGCTGGTGTGTTTGACATGCTTGCTCCAAAATCTTGTCTGCTTGTTTGTTCATAGCTTTTGAATGAATGTTTGCCAACTTTGGTCAAAATCCCAAAAATGCAAAAATCTCCCAGCTCAATGCATACTTAGCATAGTCACTGCCTCATCAGAAAATCATCCAAGCTCCCCCGCTGCAACCAAATCTATCTAGTTCCTTGCTTTAGAACAATCCCAAATCCAAAGTCTCTCCAAATCATCCCCCTGAGCCAGCTAGCAATCCAATCCAAAATCACACCCAAGCATTTAGATAGTTGTCATTTTGCTAGAATTTTCTATCCAATCAATCTGACCAATCCACCAGCCTCACCAAGGTTATCCCTTTGACAGAGCTTTGTCTAGGGTAATCTAGCTTTGTCACTTGTTATCCCTCATCACCTTGAGCTAAAGGTTGGGATCCACAAGTGGTCAATCTCATGTCATGCCCATAGGATCATTAGTTTATCCTTAAGTTGACACAATCTCCACCAATCCAGTGCATAGGAAAGAAAAATTCTCACTTTTTGACAGCATGCCCTTGAAGTCTTCCATCCATAGGAAAGCCAAAAATCTCTAGCCAATCCTCCTTAGGTCTTTCATACAACTTTGACTCTCCCTAGGAAATCCTTCATCAGCCAATCCAAAATCTGCGCTTAATCCAAATCCAACCATGAGCTTCTGTGTTCATCCATATGCAAGACCCCATCCCCATATGACTCATCATCAAAACATGAAATCCAAAACCTATCATGATGTCTTTGGTCATATTGTCCTTGCTCCAGCCACCTCCTATTCCAATAATGATGAAAATCTTGTTGACTATGACGGGTATATTGAAAGCCTTAGAAACATTCACCCAAGCATCCCACAAAATCCATGCATTCTTCCAAACTATCTAGTCATGCCATCTGATATCCCAGCTTCTCCTCCATCACCCAATCAACAAAGCTTCCAATCTTCCACCTGCATCACACTAGCTATTCCTGTTAATCCACCTCCAGCTCCGATACACGAGTCTCCAAGGAATCTCCTAGAGGAAATACAAGAAAAGTCACCTCCAGTAGTCGATACACTATGTCATCTAATCCAACCATGTGAGGTAGTCAGTAATGAAGCTTCCCCATCTATAATATCACCTCCATCTGCCATAGCTATCATCCCCATACCATCCATCAAATTGCTTAAAATCCTTCCACTTCCCGCAAGCATCAAAATCCCACCATCTGTCAAAACCCTCCAAATCCTATCCACATCACCTCCAAGCATTTCCCAAATCTCCCATAATGACCCTTATGCATCCATCTTCTACTCACCCATCTCCACTGCTGAATCCCCCATCTATCCATTCGCTGCCTTTGAAGAGTCCATCCCTTCACCTCCTATCGCACCATCCACTCCAAACCAATCCTATCAAGATCCTACCCAAAAGCATGTTGACATCCCCCAAAGCATAAACAAAGATATCATCGTACCATGTCTTCCATCCATAGTTCAGTCACTATCCCCTCCATCTCCAAAACCTCAAGCCATACCTCCTCTACTGCAGGATATCTTTTCATCCCATCAACTAAATCAAGATCCTATCCTACCATCTCCTCCACTCCATGGTTCCATCTTACCACCTATCCAAGCTATTTCACCATCTATAATATACCCTCTTGGTTCACTTACATTCATCCATAGTGGCCTCCTCTCAGCAGAAGAATTAAGAATAGTATCTCCCTATTGTAGTACATCTAATAAAGCACTTCCACCATTTTCTGCAAGCAAAAAGTATCCTCAGCTAGTTCAAATGCTCAATTGATGGCATTATCAAGGTCAAGGTTTAGGACAACAAGAGGAAGGAATTAGAAAGCCTATTATTGCACAAAAAAATCTAGGATTTCATGGTCTTGGATATGTATCCAAAGGCTCACCATCTAAAGGTGTTGGTACACCACACCCCCAAACCAAGCCTATCTCCAAACCCCCCATGCTAGCCTCCCATCACTCCTTCAAGAAATCTTATGTCATCCCCCCTCTAGCATATTTGCAACCTAAAACAACCTACCATATCCCCCCTTCATCCGCTAGATCCATTTTGGGTCCCTATGTCCCAAAATCTACCATCCTCCTATCAGCCATTATTCAAATCCTATTCCCTCCATTCCTATGCAAGATCAGCAAAGGCACATATCGAGGCACATCATCCATCATCATCCCCCTACACGCTCTCCCATATCCTCTCCATCTCACAAAGCCTCTCCTAACCATCTTCCCAAAGCTTACCACAACAATGTAAATGCCAACTTCAAAATGCATAAAGCTAAAAATCCACATCCTAGGCAATCATATGTCTATTCTAACAGACATACTCCAAAAAGGAAAAATCCAATCAAAGAATGCAAAATAATGCAAAAGCCTATGAAAAGAAAATCCAAAACCATGTGGATCCCAAATAAAAATGTTGAAACCCAATGCATAATGGCATCCACCATTGCTAATCCTCCATCCAGTGCCTCATGTCCCCCATCTCCTAACTCCATCTTGGGTGCCTATATCCCCAAGCATGCTTCCACAAATCCTCCATCACGCCTGCATCTACCATCTATCCCCCATATACTCTTTTCACACCAATCCCAACATGTGCCAATGTTGCTCTTGCAAGCATCCCCATCTCATGCTCCTTTCCAACCTTTTCATCCCTCCATCTCCTACCATCAATCCCATCTAATCCAATCTATTGCATAAATCACACATCCAGTGTACCAACAGCTAGCAACAAAATTGAACATTCCAACAGCCAGTGAAAAATCCCAAAAAAGCCAAAATAGCTAAAGAAAGCCAAAATCATTCTAGCTAAGTCCAAAGGAAAGAAGGCAAAAAAAATACAGAAAAATAAAGCATCCACTGGTGAAAATTTGGCAATTCAAGTGCCTTGGACAAATACCATGATGAAAACTTGGCAAACAAGCATCATGCATAATCCCGCCATCCCCAGCTTAGCCTATCACCCTCATGCTTTTGGTCATCTCTTGAAATCCAACTCCATCTTTCAATCTATCCACCTATCCTCCACCCTCCATCTTCCGTCTCACACCATCCACTTATCTCTTGTAGCTTCAGCTAACCATCCCAGCTATCATCCATCTCCCTAGCCCCTTCAAGTTTTTCCATCCTTGCTTCAATCCTATCACATCCATCATAAGACCTCCTTCCACATGTTATCTTCTGATTGGGGGCACTATATTCCTTGGAGATCTTGTCTTGTCCATCCTCCCTTTTCATTGGTATCTAGCTCTAGGCTATCCTCATGCAAACCCAATGTCATCTCTTTATATCCATCATAATCCTAGCTATCTACCATCCTATCCAGCTATCTCATCCTGCTCCTCTAGCTATCCTTGGTCACAAAATCTCTCATCATCATTGGATGTATCCTGCCAAATCCATATCTTTTGCTATCACCCCACCCTTAGCTTTTGCATCTTGCACAACATCGAACCATCCTGCTATCCTATCATCCTAAGCTTTTGACTGCTTGTAACTATCTTGGTTAGCTTCAACTTGTAAATATCTTGGTCTGTCAGCTTGTACATCCTCTTTAGCTTAGTAACATTGTATCTATCCAGCTTTTGTGTCAGTTCCTCCTTGATCACATCTTGCACACATCACACATCTTGGTTAGCTATTCCAATGCATCCTTTAGCTAGATCTTCTGTCACCAAAGTGTTATCCTTCTTAGTTCAGCTTGCCAGACACATCACTCACCTAGATCCATGAGCTTAGGTGCTCTCCAATAGATCCTTGTAGGATATAGCTTTCCTCATGTTAGTACCTTGTCCTACCCATCTCATTGGCAAATAGTTCTCTTTTGGATTTTCACTTTCTTTTTATTTGGAATCTTCCCTTTTGGGTCTTGAAGTATCTTTTCTAAGCAATCCTTTTGTTCCCTCCTCAAGGTTGCCATGATCTTCCATATCATGGTATACTATGAATGGGGCAATTTGAGTGTAAGGTCTTGATCAGGTCTTTCATTTGTTTATCTTTTCTAGTTGTGGGTTACCTAGTGTCAGTTCCACACTGCTTCCTTTAGGAATCATGTGTTATGTTGGGTCAATCCTTGAATGTTTGTTTTGAGTCAATTTTTCAGTCCTCTGGATAGTTGGTGAAAAGGCCTTGATGTTCTTGGTAACCTTGGCAATTAACCAACAGTCCTATAGCAAATCTAGTGCTCAACTACATGGTGGTACTTCTCTTTGAAGTATCCCCCTACTCAAAAAGCTTTAATGGAATCTCTTCATCTCCATTATCCCCTATCCATATTCAACATATGTCTCTCCTACCCTAGCTTATGCATCAGTATCTCTTTGAATCACTCCTCACCTTTAGCTTTAGGGATCCACAATCCTAGTCTTAGGGATCCACCAATCCAAATCAATCCACCAAGTCTCATCTTTCAAATTCCACAATCCTAGTCCTAGGGATCTCTGAAACCCATCTTTTGCCAATCTGACTCTTTGAAATCTTGTTGCATCATCTTTTTAATCCCCTCATCCATCTCCCCATCCTGGATTCCTTTTATAGCACTCTGCTCCTTCATCCTCTGCAATCCTTGAGATCTTAAGCTTGCTTCCTCTTGTGCCTCTGATTCTCCCTTTATCATTCTCCCGTAGTGAGAGTTTGCGCTAACTAAACCTCTTCTCTTAAGCCAATCTGAGTCTTCTTTCTCATCTTGGATTCTTGTACTTTTCAAGAAGTCATCGAGCCTCGCATTCTCTCTCCGTCGCCTTCTTGAGGGGGCATCTTGTAGTCCATTCTCTCATCTTCTTCTCTAGCCTTGGGCATCTTATTTTCTTATCTTTGATGCCATGCCACTGGCGGCATCACATCAAAGATGGGAAAAATGTAGACACCTAAAAACCTTTAGAAAATAAATTATTTTTATTTTCTAAAAAATTCCTGATAACATCATCATTAATTAATTAATTAATTATTTAATTAATTTATTTATTTTTATGCCATTAAATCTGTTTATCTTAATTAAAAATATTTAATTAAGGAATCCCTCCCAAAAATGTTTAAATCTTATTTAAACATTATTTCCTTATTTATTAATTATTTAATTAATAAATTGACCAAAAAACCCAAAATAAATAAATAATTTAATTTTTGCCCAAAACTTGGCCAATTTCCTTAAGACCACTAACCTCTTCCAAAATCTTCTAATCCTTCTTTAATTTTGATTAAAGGCTAATCCCATCATTTCCTACCCCTAATCCCAACTCAAAATATTTAATTAAGATTAAAAATTAATCCTCATGTTTATTAAAAAAAAAGTTTTCATAAATATCTCCTCAACCCAAACCCTTGAAATAAATAAAACTTTATTTTTTTCCTTAAAATCTAATTTATCCTTATCCTAAGAAGTTCTAGACTCTTCTAGAAAGTCTTCATCCTCATCCTAGGAAATTCTAGACTATTCTAGAAAGTCTTTATCCTCATCCAAAGTCTAGACTCTTCTAGAAGATGTCTTTAAACCTAATCCTAATCCCCTCCTAACCTTGTCACATTCCCTAAACATGGGTTAAAACTTACTAACCCAAGCCAAAGTTAACAAATATCTCCTCCTTCACCCACCCTCATTAAATGCCACCCACTTGCCTATCCTTAAGCTAATCCTAAACCATCCTAATCCATCCTCTAATCATTTGCACAATCCTAAGCAAGCTTAAAACCTTCCTATTACCACATTTTGTTTGCCCTGCCAAATTTCAAAATTTGAATGTTACCTCGCCCAACGGTCACCTCCCCGATTACTAATATTTTAATACCCACGAAGATATCAAAATTACCTAAGTTCTAAACCTTATGATATTTTTACGCTTCGCAAGTTCTCCGCCATTAGATCAAGGCCGATCAATGGTCGTTACCATCTTGCTATGATGAAGTTGTGCAAGGGTTACAATGGTGATGTAGCGACAAGGTACCACGTGTCTGGTGGGTCCAGCTTGCAGGGCAGACGATGGTGCGGGTCAAAAATTTCCTGCGGTGTCATAGGCACTGTGTCGCTATCACGCATTGCCTAGGAAATTTCCATGGCAACATATCGCTCGTCAAAAAAGGTGTGCCGATGACAGTGAGTCAGCATGTTCGGCGGCAAGGTTTGGCGGGCCGAAGAAGATAACAGTGAGGTTTCAGGCAAGCGGTTGGGTTACGCCAGGTACTTCATCTGCCCAATTGGCAGAGTTCGATATCACAGCGACGAATCAAAGGGAGCCACGTGCGCCAAATCTTCAGTTCAGCCAGCACAGTCAAGAGGCGAGTCTTTTTGATCCTCAGATCTGCAGAGATCTATGGCTGGCACTATCTCACCATTAGAAACTGCTCAAGAGATAACATCAACGACGTATCGACAGGGCGCCACGTGTCTTGGTGGGATCGTATTTCATCCTGCCATTGCAATAGGGATTAAATGATCGATGAACTAAAAGGGAAGTGCCACATGTACCACGGGCCCAGCGAATTACGAGGGAGGAAGGTTACAGGAAGGTGGGTCTTTGTGACCGTTAGATTAGAGAGGATCAATGACTCTCGCCATATCGCAATGGTGAAGATGTGTGATCTTTACCATAGCAACGTAACGATAGGTTGCCACGTGTTAGTGGGGTCAGGTCTCACCAGGGTGCGGTCACTGAGGTATTGCCAGGTGTCGATTGGATACGACCGTAGTTGCAGAGGTGGTGCCAAATATGATGGGCTTGAGGTAAGGATAGCATAGAGTATGACGAGTCTTCATGATCGTCGGATCTAGGCCGATCGAAGGTCGTCACCACCTCGCTATGGGTAAGTCACTTGAGGATTATGTTGGCGACATAGCACCTTATTGACATGTGTCTCGCTGGTCCGATCAGAAAGGACGGTTGGTGGCTGGCAGTTAATGTAATCGTCACAGTTAATATGAATATCTGCAAGGATGGTGCGGTTAGTCTGATGACAAAAGGTCAACCATGAAGACTTCCCCAGGTGGCAGAATGAAGAAAGGTAATTGGCCCACATGACCTAGCTGGCTTGTATAGCTTGTTTGACTTGCTTCAACCCTATTGATTCATGAACCAAGAGGCAAAGACGATCAAGGTTATCTTGCGATCTGATCTTCGCGATCAATTCTGACCTACCTGAAATGAATGCAAGGCATACAGAAACACTCCACTATCTCAGTCGATCCATCTACTGTGTCAGGATCATTCATTGGCTTCGCATATGTCTACTCGAGGCATTCCTTTAGTTGAATATTTGATTTTGTACTTCAGAACCATCCTTGAGTGTGATCTTTGATCAGATATTTTGGGGTTCAATGGCAGTAGTTGAGCAGTTAATATAGAATCATTTCCTTCAGTTATGCCTGAACTATAAAGGAAATTTTGTAATCTTTTCCAAGGGTCGACTCTTTCTGATTTCTTTGATATTGCTCTGCAACTCTCAGTGTAACATTCCCTGTGCCTTTGAACCGAATGATTCTCTATTTTATCTCCTTCAACCATTGATGTGTATGTGCATCCCTTTTGCCTCTCATTGGTGTATTGTCGAGATCTATAACCTACATACTGTATCTGTTTCTTGCCTACTGGATAATATAAGTGAGATTCCTCTTTCCTTGTGTTATTCAGTTTTGCTTCTTGATCTACATGAGATTATTAGATCAAAACAAGCCTGTATGTATATATCTTTAGTTTCATTCTGGTTCAATAGTCCATATATGGGTAGAAATGGTTCTGAACACTCTATTTTGGTGCATCACCTCCGTAGTTTAGGTAGGGTAGAGTTGTTTTCTGCATCTCCTTCTTCCCCTTGTCCTTCTGAGAGTAGTTAGGTGTGCCCTGATAGTAAGAGGAAGCCAACCTTCTCCGAAGAATCAACCTCACAGTTCAAGTCCCACAGCTTGGAGGTTGTTTCCATGTTTCACTAGGTTGTCCTCATGCATAGGCCTTGGACAAGGGTGCAAACCTAAGTGACAACAGTTTTTGGCAGACCCGGTGAGACAATCCTATTGAAGATTTAAAGTCTACTGGTGTCAAAGAAGGAAGAAATTCAGAGATTAATGCTGAAGAGGTAGTGACGGCTTCAGTATTCAAGCCTTCAAGGGGTTGGTCCTTCAAAGTACTTGGTGACTCTGAACATCAACAAACCTGGTTCCAGGCCAAAGTTGCAGTGATTCATGCCCAGAGTTGAAACAAGGGCATCTTTTAGAGGTAAATTTCAATATCAAGAGCTTTCCCTTTCAAACCCTAGAAGAAGGAGGACTAGAATTTCATTATCACCAGTTAGGGGAGAAGAAACTATTAATATACTTGTAAGGTTTGCCTCTACTCCTCCTACTGCTCAAACTCAACCTAGATTGCCATCAATGATCATCAATAGAACACTTGTTTACATGGCACAGCCAAGAGTTCATGCTTTTTCCACCTTTAATGGTGGAAGTCCTCTGTTGTTAGCCCAAAGACATGATATACTAGTATCTACAATAAAAAGCATACCTGATTTTACTGGTGAGACTTCTATCTCCCCTTTAGACCATAGCCAAGAAGTAGAAAATGTCTATAATATTCATGGTATTATAGAGGATGATGTTGCTGTCAGAATTCTAGCCTCATCTTTAAAAGGAAAACCATTACAGTGGTATAGGGGCTTAGCTCATGGTTCTATAACTAATTGGGATGAACTAGGAGTAGGATTATGCAAACATTTTGAGGATAAGAGTGACCATTTGTCACTATTAGAGTAGCTAACTACAATAAAAAGAGCCCCCCATGAGTGTATGACTAATTTTAATTATAGATTCCAAAAGACATGGGATAGAATACCTACTGTAGTGAAACCTACCCCTATTAATGCCTTGTTGCATTAGCTTAGAGCTTTTAACAGTGATATTGCCACTACAATCCAAACTATGGGAGGGGATACCTCGCCTAATGCTTATGAGATAGCCATAAAAGCTAAGAACATCCTAATACAAGGAGGAAAATTGGCTCTAAGGCCCCCTATGCCTTTCTTTCCTGATGTTCCTAATCACCAACCAGAAATGGCCCCTCTTCCTACAACTTCTACATCACAAACCCTTACTCCAGTCCCTCAAGCTTCTACATCCTCAAATGGGATAGGTGAGCTCAAAGAAATGCTCCAAGGTCTAGTGCTGAATACAGATAAAAGAGAGAAGACCCTGGATAAAAAATTGCAAGAGAAGGGGAGGGAGTTGAAGGAATAGGGGAAGATATTAGAGGATAGTCTCTCTATGATACAAAAGATGAGTAACAAGGTGGTGGCCTTAGAAAGGCAGCAAGCTTAAAGTGGCAAGCCTCCCCAACTGCAATATCAAGCTCCCAGTGGTGGTAGGCTTCCTAATCAGTGGAATATCTCCTTTGATTAGGGTAGGCAAAATAGTCATGCTTTTGCTTCAAGCTCAAATTAGAATAGAGCTATAGTCCCTCAAAATAACTTGGCACAAGATCAAGATTTTTTCCCTTCTTGCAACTATTCTTATACCTATTGCATGTGCCAGAAGGTAGAATCTTATATGGCCCTAACTGTCCAAGAACCTGCAGCAAAGCAATCATACAAGGAGGATCATCCCAAGGAGGCATCATATATTCAAGGACGTGACGATTTATCTTTCATGAATCATCAAGATGGGGAGCATTGTAATATAAACCAGGATCCCGTTGCTCATAACACAAGGAGCAGGAAGAGAGCTATGGAACATGCTGCCCCCCTTTCTCCTAAGTAGGCCTCAACTTCGAGTGCTACACCTCATATACAAGCAGCAAATGAACAAGCAAGTACTTCACAACAGCAAGAGCAAGATCCAAGAAAGACAGATGCAGGTGGTCCTTATGTTGCCCCACCTAAACCTCTTATAAGTGCAGCTCCCAAAGTTTCTACCAAAGTTCCTAATGCACCTTTCAGTGTGGTAGAGAAAATGAAGAAGACCAATGTGAATATCTCTATGTGGGATGTTGTTGCTACCATAGCAATGAAGAAGAGGATGCTGCACCAAGAATTAGAGAAGATTGAACTCAAGGATCAGCCATCAATCATGGAGAATGCCACAAGTCTAGTACAACCAGCAGGGGATGTGGAGACAAATAAAAGGGTTAGACCTCCCCCATTCTATGTTTCCCTGATTATAAGAGGCAAATTAGTCCACAATTGCATGATAGATTTAGGGGCTAGTAGCTCAGTAATGCCTAGGTGTGTTTCTTATTCTTTAGGGATGAAACATGAGCCCATTGTTAGGGATGTGTTACAACTAGATGGTGGTACTGTCAAAACCATAAGTATCCTTAGGAATGTAGAGATGGCCCTACATGCATGCCCCGGTTGCATTGTGATTCAAGATATATCTGTTGCTGAAGTCAAGCCCTATTTTTTCATCTATCTTTCAAGAGACTTCACTACTCATATTGGTGGATTCATATCCGCTGATTGGTCATATATGTCATTTAAGACCAGAAATGGAGCCAATGCCTCAATTAGAGTAGAACCTCAAGCCCTTCATCACACTGAATCTTAGAGTCCCAACTTCATCAATATGAATTGCCCTATTCTAGAGATGGATGAAAATGACATAGTAAATGAGCCTGTCACTTCCATAGCAGGGATTCCTGATTTCTTCTTGGATGAGTGGGAAAATGCATATCAGTTTGAGCCTATGTCAAAAATTCTTGAGACAGGCCTTAGTACATATTGCATAATAGAGAAAGAGGCTCAAGCTCTTGATCTTGTTTGGACTAATGATGACATAAATGAAATATGGAGTATGTACTTTGATGGCTCAAGGAATGGAAATGGATCAGGGGCCAGTGTTATGTTGGTCTCTCCTACTCAAATAAGATACTACTTCTCCTTCAGGCTCCAATTCAGTTGCACCAATAATGTGGCCGAGTATGAATCCTTGATTCAAGGTCTCTTACTTGCCCAAAAGAGGGGAATCCAAGCCTTGAAAGTATATGGAGATAGTGATTTGGTAGTGAATCAGGTGAGAGGCCAGAATGTCACCAAAAATGGCTTGCTCGAGTCTTACAACATAGATTTTGGGATTTGCTTGAGGGTTTCAATGCATTTAATATTTATAGCATTCCTAGGAAAGAAAATAAACATGCTAATAGACTTGCAGCGGTGGGTGCAGCTTATGATATACCAGGGAATCTTGAGGAGGAGAAGAAGAAACAAATTAGGGTGGTAGTGAGGCCCACCATCCCTGACAACAACACTCATTGGAAAGTGTTTGACTCCAATGAGTAAATTGTGAGTTTCTTGCAGAATGAGGTAGAATTTTCAGATAGAAACCAGTCAAGGCTGCAAGATTAGTATGGTGATCAGATCATTCACCTTAGTTCTAACAAGTTGCCCAAGGGTCTTATAACTTTGGAGAGTGTTTTTAATTCTGATGATCAAACAAGAGGCAAAGGAATAAATCTAGTTGCAGAAAAGGATGATTATGCCCCAGTTACAATTGCTGATGGAAAATCTCTAAATATGGGGAAGGTATGTTCTGAAACTGAGCAAGAAAACTTCATTCATTTATGTCAAGAATTTAATGATGTATTTCCTTCAACATATGATGAATTAAAAGGGTTTGACCCTAGTTTTTTTCAGCATACCATAGATCTAGTTGATAAGGCCAAACCAATAAGGCAAAAATAGAGGCCAGTGAATCCTAAGGTTGAGCCCCTAATGAGAAAAGAATTATCCAAGTTGATAGAGGCCAATATAATATTTCCTATCAAAGACTCATCATGGGTAGCTAACCTTGTCCCTGTAAGGAAGAAAAATGGGGAAATCAAATTGTGTGTGGACTTTAGGGATCTTAATCAGGCTTCTCTTAAAGATCATCATCCTCTACCTTCCATGGAGCAAATTCTATCCAAGGTCAGTGGGTCAAGGAGATTCTCTTTTCTTGATGAATTCTCTAGTTACAACCAAGTGCTGGTTAAAGAATCTGATAGACATAAAACAACATTTACTACTAAATGGGGCACCTATGCTTACTACAAGATGCCATTTGGACTAACAAATGCAAGTGCCACATTTCAGAAGGCAATGGAGATGGCCTTCAAAAAATTAATTGATAAGTTTTTCTTAGTATACCTTGATGATATAATTGTATATTCAAAAGATGTAGAAGATCATTTTGATCATCTAAGGCAGGTATTTCTAAGATGTAGAGAGTTTGGAGTTTCCCTCAACCCAGCCAAGTGTGTCTTTGCTACAAGCCAAGGAAAATTATTGGGACACATTGTATCTGAGGATGGTCTGACCATTGATCTAGAAAGAACAAAGGCAATAATTGCCCTTCCTCTTCCTAAACACAAGAAGGGGCTGCAAAGTTTCCTTGGTAGAATAAACTTTGTGAGAAGGTTTATCCCTAATCTTGCTACCATGGTGAAACCTCTTACATCAATGCTTAAGAAAGACATGGTTTTCTCATGGACCAAGGAGGGGAAGGAGAGTTTTGAAGAGATCAAGACAGCCATAGCCTCAGCCCCTACTCTCATGAACCCAAATTTTGAGAAAGATTTCATCCTCTACACTTTAGGTGGTGAGTCGAGTATCTCTGTTGTCTTGACTCAAACAAATGGCAAGGATGAGGAGTAGCCCATAGCTTTCTTTAGTGAAGGGCCCAAAGAATATGAAGATAAGTATAGCTTTGTTGAGAAGCAAGCCCTTGCAGTCATCAAAGCCTTGAAGAAATTCAAGCACCTCTTATCCCACAATAGGATCCATTTATTGGTGCCCCATGCTAGTGTAAAAGATTTTCTGTTAAGAAAGGATATCAGTGAAAAGAGAGCTTAATGGATCACTAGGGTAATCGAATATGATGTTGATATTCAGATTACCAAGCTAGTAAGAGGGAGAGGATTGTGCAAAGAAATGTTATCAAGTCAGGATTCTGATGAACAGGCCGCTATGGTATTAACAGAGCAGCAGGAGGAAGGAAATGTTAACGGCCCAAAGAGCTGGATAAATAATATGAAGAGCTTCTTATCAAGGGATGGATACCCTCAGGGATTAGAAATAGCTAAAAGGAGATAATATAGACTACAGTCCATTCCCTACGTTGTGATTGATAGTATCTTATTCAGAAGGGATTTTAATGGGACCCTATTGAGATGCATTGAAGAGGATCAAGCTGAGAAGATGATTAAGGAACTTCATGATGGCCCTGATGGTGGCCATTTCTCTGCAAGAAGAACTGCTATGAAGATCATGAGGGCTGGTTATTATTGGCCATCTATGTTCCATGATTGTTATAGATATGTGAGAAAATGTGAGAAATGTGCTTTCTTTTTAGGCAAACAAAGGTTTGTAGCTCTCCCCCTTCATCCTATTCAGGTGGATCAGCCCTTTACCCAGTGGGGGTTGGATTTTATAGGCCCTATTAATCCTCCATCTAGTGTAGGTCATAAATGGATTTTGGCTACTACTGATTATTTCACTAGATGGACAGAGGTAGTTGCCTTGAAGGATGCCACAGAACCATTAGTCATTGAGTTCCTTGATGGGATTGTATCTAGTTTTGGTGCTCCTTCTACTATCATCTCAGATAATGCTAAATCTTTTGTTGGAACCCAGATTTGTGCATGGGAAATGAATCACAATATCTACCTAAGCACATCGTCAAATTATTATCCCTAGGGCAATGGTTTGGCTGAGTCTTCCAAAAAGAATATGATTAGAATCATGAAGAGGACAATAGAAGACAATCAGAGGGTCTGGCATAAGAAATTAAGAACTACTTTGTGGGCTGATAGGATAATGTCCAAGAGATCTATCGGGAATTCACCTTTTGTGCTGGTATATGGTAGGGAGGCTAGACTCCCAATTTCACTGGAATTCCCTTCCTTGGAGTTGGCTCATCAGCTAGAATTGATTGAAGATAGTGCCATGTCAGTAAGAATGGCAGAGCTAATGGAGCTAGAAGAAAAAAGGGATAAAGCTATGAAGACCCTAGAGTTGCATCAGCAACAGGTGAAAAGGAATTTCGATAGGAGGGCCAGGGATAGGACTTTCAAAGAGGGGGATCTAGTTTTGAAATGAGATACTAATAGGGTGAAACCAGGAAGACATTCTAAGTTTGATGCATTGTGGAGTGGCCCTTACCTAATTGCTAGTTCCAAATAGGCTAATGCATTCCAACTAAGCAGACCCAACGGTGAAGTTCTGTCCATCCCAGTCAATGGGATTTATCTTAAAGCTTGCTTCTGACGAAGATTGTGAATCGATGTACATAGTTAGTCTAGTTCCTTTTCTGTTATTTTTTGCCTTTCAAGAAGTGCATGTGCACAGGGTTCTCCTTTTGAGTTGCCAACTTTCAAGGTTTTGATAGTCTAAGGTTGCAGAGGAAGTTTTTGTTTTGTTTCAGTTACAAAGGCAGATCTAGGGTTTTTTATGTTTTGATTCCTTGCAAAGGGGTTAGGGTTTTGCAGTTCTCAGACTTGTACCTTTCAGACCCATTTTTTGACTCCATAGCCCAATGGATTATTTACAGGCACTGGTCTTATGCATCGAGTAGGCTCATGCCCCCTGTGAGTCGCCAAAATGTTACCACATTTTGTTTGCCCTGCCAAATTTCAAAATTTGAATATTACCCCGCCCAACGGTCACCTCCCCAAATTATTAATATTTTAATACCCACGAAGATATCAAAATTACCTAAGTTCTGAACCTTATGATATTTTTATGCCTCGCAAGTTCCTCACCTTCAGAATAAGGCCAATCAATGGTCGTCTCCATCTCGCTATGATGAAGTTGTGCGAGGGTTACGATGGTGACGTAGCGACAGGGCACCATGTGTCCGGTGGGTCCAGCTTGCAGGGCAGAGGATGGCGCGGGTCAAAAATTTTCTACGATGCCATAGGTGCTATGTTGCTATCACACGTTGGCCAAGAAATTCCCATGGCGACATAGCACCCGTCAGAAAAGGTGTGCTGACGACAGTGAGTCAGCATGTTCGGTGGCAAGGTTTGGCAAGCTGAAGAAGATAACGACGAGGTTTCAGGCAAGCAGTTGGGTTATGTTAGGTACTTCATCTGCCCAGTTGGAAGACTCTGGTGTCACGACGGTGAATCAGAGGGAGCCACATGCGCCAGATCTTCAGTTCAGCCAGCATAGTCAAGAGGAAAGTCTTTACGATTGTCAGATCTGCAGAGATCTATAGCTGGCGCTATCTCACCATTAGAAATTGCTCAAGAGATAACATTGGCGACGTAGCGACAGGGCGCCATGTGTCCTGGTGGGATCATATTTCATCCCACCAGTGTAGTAGGGATTAAATGACCAACGAACCAATAGGGAAGTGCCACATGTACCATGGGCCTAGCGAATTACGAGGGAGGAAGGTTGTAGGAAGGTGTGTCTTCGTGACTGTTAGATTAGAGAGGATCAACGACTATCGCCATATTGCCATGGTGAAGATGTGCGATCTTTACCATAGCGACGTAGCGATAGGTTGCCACATGTCAGTGGGGCTAGGTCTCGCTAGGGTGCAGTCACTGAGGTATTGCCAGGTGTCGGTTGGATATGACAGCAGTTGTAGAGGTGGTGCCAAATATGATGGGCCCAAGGTAAGGACGGCATGGAGTATGATGAGTCTTCATGATCATTAGATCTAGGCTGATCGATGGTCATCACCACCTTGCTATGGGTAAGTCGCTCAAGGTTTATGTTGGTGACACAGCGCCTTATTGACACGTGTCTTGCTAGTCTGGTCAGAAAGGATGGTCGGTGGCTAGCGGTTAATTTAATCATCATAGTTAATATGAATATCTGCAAGGGTGGCACGGTTAGTCTGATGACGGAAGGTCAACCACGAAGACTTCCCCAGGTGGCAGAATGAAGAAAGGTAATTGGCCCGCATGACCCAGCTGGCTCGTATAGCCTGTTTGACTTGCTTCAACCCTGTTGATTCATGAACCAAGAGGCAAAGATGATCAAGGTTATCTTGCGATCTGATCTTTGTGATCAATTTAAACCTACCTGAAATGAATGCAAGGCATAGGGAAACACTCCACCATCTCAGTCGATCCATCTGCTATATTAGGATCATTCATTGGCGCTGCATCTATCTACTCAAGGCATTCCTTAAGTCAAATATCTAATTTTGTACTTCAGAACCATGCTCGAGTGTGATCTTTGATCAGATATTTTAGGGTTCAATGGCATTAGTTGAGCAGTTAATAGAGAATCATTTCCCTCAGTTATGCCTGAACTATAAAGGCAATTTTGTAATCTTTTCCAAGGGTCGACTCTTTCTGATTTCTCTAGTATTGCTCTACAACTCTCAGTGTAACATTCCCCGTGCCTTTGAACTGAATGATTCTTTGTTTTATCTCCTTTAGCCATTGATGTGTATGTGCATCCCTTTTGCCTCTCATTGGTGTATTGTCGAGATTTGTAACCTGCATACTGTATCTGTTTCTTGCCTACTGGATAATATATAAGTGAGATTCCTCTTTCCTTTTATTATTCAGTTTTGCTTCTTGATCTGCATAAGGTTATTAGATCAAAACAAGCCTGTATGTATATATCCCTAGTTTCATTCTGGTTCAATAGTGCATATATGGGCAGAAATGGGTTTGAACACTCTATTTTGGTGCATCACCTCCGTAGTTTAGGTAGGGTAGAGTTGTTTTCTGCATCTCCTTCTTCCCCTTTTCCTTCTAAGAATAGTTAGGTGTGCCCTAATAGTAACAGGAAGCTGACCTTCTCTAAAGACTCAGCCTCGCATTTCAAGTCCCACAACTTGGAGGTTGTTTCCATGTTTCACTAGGTTGTCCTCGCACATAGGCCTTGGACAAGGGGGTAAACCTAAGTCAAAATAATTTTTGGCACACCCGGTGGGACAATCCTATTGAAGATTTAAAGTCGACTCGTGTCAAAGAAGGAAGAATTTCAGAGATTAATGCTGAAGAGGTAGTGCTGGCTTTAGTATTCAAGCCTTCAAGGGGTTGGTCCTTCAAAGTGCTTTGCGACTCTAAACATCAAAAAACCTGGTTCCAGGCCAAAGTTGTAGTTATTCATACCCAGAGCTGAAACAAGGGCGTCTTCTATAGGTAAATTTCAATATCAAGAGCTTTCCCTTTCAAATCCTAGAAGGAGGACTAGAATTTCATTATCACCAATTACGGGTGAAGAAATAGTTAATATACCTATAAGGTCCACCTCTACTCCTCCTACTGCTCGAACTCAGCCTAGATTTCCATCAACACTCATCAATAGAACACTTGTTTACATGGAACAGCCAAGAGTTCATGCTTTTGCCACCTTTAATGGTGGAAGTCCTCTGTTGTTAGCCCAAAGACATGATATACTAGTATCTGAACTAAAAAGAATACCTGATTTTACTGGTGAGACTTCTATCTCCCCTTTAGAGCATATCCAAGAAGTAGCAAATGTTTGTAATATTCATGGTATTACAGAGGATGATGTTGCTGTCAGACTTCTAGCCTCATCTTTAAAAGGAAAAGCATTACAGTGGTATAGGGGCTTAGCTCATGGTTCTATAACTAATTGGGATGAACTAGGAGCAGGATTATGTAAACATTTTGAGGATAAGAGTGACCATTTGTCACTATTAGAGTAGCTGACTACAATAAAAAGAGCCCCCCATGAGTGTATGACTGATTTTAATTATAGATTCCAAAAGACATGGGATAGAATACCTACTACAGTGAAACCTACCCTTGGTAATGCCTTCTTGCATTACCTTAGAGCTTTTAACAGTGATATTGCCACTACAATTCAAACTATGGGAGGGGATACCTTGCCTAATGCTTATGAGATAGCCATAAAAGCTAAGAACATCCTAATACAAGGAGGAAAATTGGCTCCAAGGCCCCCTATGCCTTTCTTTCCTAATGTTCCTAATCACCAACCAACAATGGCCCCTCTTCCTACAACTTCTGCATCACAAACCCTTATTCCAGTCCCTCGAGCTTCTACATCCTCAAATGGGATAGATGAGCTCAAAGAAATGCTCCAAGGTCTAGTGCTGAATACAGATAAAAAAGAGAAGACCCTAGATAAAAAATTGCAAGAGCAGGGGAGGGAGTTGAAGGACCAGGGGAAGATATTAGAGGATAGTCTCTCTGTGATACAAAAGATGAGTAACAAGGTGGTGGCTTTAGAAAGGCAGCAAGCTCAAGGTGGCAAGCCTCCCCAATTGCAATATCAAGCTCCAAGTGGTGGTAGGCTTCCTAATCAGTGGAATAGATCCTTTGATTAGGGTAGGAAAAATAGTCATGCTTCTGCTTCAAGCTCAAATTAGAATAGAGCTATAGTCCCTCAAAATAACTTGGCCCAAGATCAAGATTTATGCCCTTCTTGCAACTATTCTTATACCTATTGCATGTGCCAAAAGGCAGAATTTTATATGGCCCTAACTGTCCAAGAACTTGCAGCAAAGCAATCATACAAGGAGGATCATCCCAAGGAGGCATCATATATTCAAGGATGTGATTATTGCTCTTTCATGAATCATCAGGATGGGGAGCATTGTAATATAAACCAGGATTCCGTTGCTCATAACACAAGGAGCAGGAAGAGAGCTATGGAACATGCTACCCCCTTTCTCTTAAGCAAGCCTCAACTTTGAGTGCTACACCTCATATACAAGCAGCAAATGAACAAGCAAGTACTTCACAATAGAAAGAGCAAGATCCAAGAAAGAAAGATGTAGGTGGTCCTTATGTTGTCCCACCTCAACCTCTTATAAGTGCAGCTCCCAAAGTTTCTACCAAAGTTCCTAATGCACCTTTCAGTGTGGTAGAGCAAATGAAGAAAACTAATGTGAATATCTCTATGTGGGATGTTGTTGCTACCATACCAATTTAGAAGAGGATGCTGCAGCAAGAATTAGAGAAGATTGAACTCAAGGATCAGCCATCTATCATGGAGAATACCACAAGTCTAGTACAACCAACAGGGGATGTGGAGACAAATAAAAGGGTTAGACCTCCCCCATTCTATGTTTCCCTGATTATAGGGGGCAACTTAGTCCACAATTGCATGATAGATTCAGGGGCAGTAGCTCAGTAATGCCTAGGTGTGTTGCTGATGCTTTAGGGATGAAATATGAGCCCATTGTTAGGGATGTGTTACAACTAGATGGTAGTACTGTCAAAACCATAGGTATTCTTAGGAATGTAGAGATGGACCTACATGCATTCCAGTTGCACTGTGATTCAAAATATATCTATTGCTGAAGTCAAGCCCTATTTTTCCATCTATCTTTCAAGAGACTTCATTGCTCAGATTGGTGGATTCATAACTGCTGACTAGTCATATATGTCATTTAAGACCAGATATGGAGCCGATGCCTCAATTAGAGAAAAACCTCAAGCCCTTCATCACATTGAATCTTACGCTCCCAACTTCATCAATATGAATTTCCCTATTCTAGAGATGGATGAAAATGACATAGTAAATGAGCCTGTCACTTCCCTAGCAGGGATTCCTGATTTCTTCTTCGATGAGTGGGCAAATGCATATCAGTTTGAGCCTATGTCAAAAATTCTTGAGGCAGGCCTTAGTACATATTGCATAATAGAGAAAGAGGCTCAAGCTCCTGATCTTGTTGGGACTAATGATGATATAAATAGAATATGGATTATGTACTTTGATGGCTCAAGGAATATAAATGGATCAGGGGTTGGTGTTATGTTGGTCTCTCCTACTCAAATAAGATACTAGTTCTCCTTCAGGCTCCAATTCAGTTGCACTAATAATGTGGCCAAGTATGAATCCTTGATTCAAGGTCTCTTACTTTCCCAAAAGAGAGGGATTCAAGCCTTGAAAGTATATGGAGATAGTGACTTGGTAGTGAATTAGGTGAGAGGCCAGAATATCACCAAAAATGGCCTGCTCAAGTCTTACAAACATAGAGTCTGGGATTTTCTTGAGGGTTTCAATGCATTTAATATTTAGAGCATTCCTAAGAAAGAAAATAAACATGTTGATAGACTTGCAGTGGTGGGTGCAGCTTATGATGTACCAGGGAATCTTGAGGAGGAGAAGAAGCAACAAATTAGGGTGGTAGTGAGGCCTTCCATCCCTAACAACAACACTCATTGGCAAGTGTTTGACTCCGATGAGAAAATATTGAGTTTCTTGTAGAATGAGGCAGAATTCTCATAAAGAAACCAGTCAAGGCTGCAAGATCAGTATGGTGATCAGATCATTCACCTTAGTTCTAACAAATTGCCCAAGGGTGTCATTACTTTGGAGAGTGTTTTAAATTTTGATGATCAAACAAGAGGCAAAGGAATAAATCTAGCTGCAGAAAAGGATGATTATGCCCCAGTTACAATTGCTGATGGAAAATATCTTAATATGGGGAAGGTATGTTTTGAAACTGAGCAAGAAAACTTCATTAATTTATTTCAAGAATTTAATGATTTATTTTCTTGGACATATGATGACTTAAAAGGGTTTGACCCTAGTTTGTTTCAGAATATCATAGATCTAGTTGATAATGTCAAACTAGTAAGGCAAAAACAGAGGCCAGTGAATCCTAAGATTGAGCCCATAATGAGAAAAGAATTATCCAAGTTGATAGAGGCCAATATAATATTTCCTATCAAACACTCATCATGGGTAGCTAACCTTGTCCCTGTAAGGAAGAAGAATGGGGAAATCAGATTGTGTGTTGACTTTAGGGATCTTAATCAGGCTTCTCTTAAAGATCACCATCCTCTCCCTTCCATTCAGCAAATTCTATCCAAGGTCAGTGGGTCAAGGAGATTCTCTTTTCTTGATGGATTCTCTGGTTACAACCAAGTGCTAGTTAAAGAATCTAATAGACATAAAACAACATTTACTACTAAATGGGGCACCTATGCTTACTACAAGATTCCATTTGGAATAACAAATGCAGGTGCCACATTTCAGAAGGCAATGGAGATGGCCTTCGAAAAATTAATTGATAAGTTTGTCTTAGTATACCTTGATGATATAACTGTATATTCAAAAGATGTAGAAGATCATTTTGATCATCTAAGGTAGGTATTTCTAAGATGTAGAGAGTTTGGGGTTTCCCTCAACCCAGCCAAGTGTGTCTTTGCTACAAGCCAAGGAAAATTATTGGGACACATTTTATCTGAGGATGGTCTGACCATTGATCCAGAAAAAACAAAGGCAATACTTGCCCTTCCTCTTCCTAAACACAAGAAGGGGCTGCAAAGTTTCCTTGGTAGAATAAACTTTGTGAGAAGGTTTATCCCTAATCTTGCTACCATGGTGAAACCTCTTACATCAATGCTTAAGAAAGACATGGTTTTCTCATGGACCAAGGAGGGGAAGGAGATTTTTGAAGAGATCAAGACAGCCATAGCCTCAGCCCCTACTCTCATGAACCCAAATTTTGAGAAAGATTTCATCCTCTACACTTTAGGTGGTGAGTCAAGTATCTCTGCTGTCTTGACTCAGACAAATGGCAAGGATGAGGAGCAGCCCATAGCTTTCTTTAGTGAAGGGATCAAAGAATATGAAGATAAGTATAGCTTTGTTGAGAAGCAAGCCCTTCCAATCATCAGAGCCTTGAAGAAATTCAAGCACCTCTTATCCCACAATAGGATCCATTTGTTGGTGCCGCATGCCAGTGTAAAATATTTTCTGTTAAGCAAGGATATCAGTGAAAAGAGAGATGGATGGATCACTAGGGTAATCAAATATGATGTTGATATTCAAATTACCAAGCTGGTAAGAGGGAGAGGATTGTGCAAAGAAATGTTATCAGGTCAGGATTCTGATGAAGAGGCTGCTATGGTATTAACAGAGCAGCAGGAGGAAGGAAATGTTAATGGCCCAAAGAGCTGGATAAATAATATGAAGGGATTCTTATGAAGGGATGGATACCCTCAGGGATTGGACAAAGCTAAAAGGATACAATATAGACTGCAGTCTATTTCCTACGTTGTGATTGATAGTATCTTATTCAGGAGGGATTTTAGTGGGACCCTGTTGAGATGCATTAAAGAGGATCAAGCTGAGAGGATGGTTAAGGAACTTCATGATGGCCCTGATGGTGGCCATTTCTCTACAAGAACAACTACTATGAAGATCATGAGGGCTGGTTATTATTGGCCATCTCTGTTCCATGATTGTTATAGGTATGTGAGAAAATGTGAGAAATGTGCTTTCTTTTCAGGGAAACAAAGGCCTTCAGCTCTCCCCCTTCATCCTATTCAGGTGGATCAGCCCTTTACCCAGTGGGGGTTGGATTTTATAGGATCTATTAATCCTCCATCTAGTGCAGTTCATAAATGGATTTTGGCTGCTATTGATTATTTTACTAGATGGACAGAGGCAGTTGCCTTGAAGGATGCCACAGAACCATCAGTGGTTGAGTTCCTTGATGAGATTGTATCTAGGTTTGGTTCTCCTTCTACTATCATCTTAGATAATGCTAAATCTTTTGTTGGAACCTAGATTTGTGCATGGGCAATGAATCACAATATCTACCTAAGCACATCATCAAATTATTATCCCCAGGGCAATGGTTTGGCTGAGTCTTCTAAAAAGAATCTGATCAGAATCATGAAGAGGATAATAGAAGACAATCAGAGGGTCTGGCATAAGAAATTAAGAACTGCTCTATGGGCTGATAGGATAATGCCCAAGAGATCTATTGGGAATTCACCTTTTGTGCTGGTATATAGTAGGGAGGCTAGACTCCCAATTTCACTAGAATTCCCTTCCTTGGAGTTGGCTCATCAGCTGGAATTGATTGAAGATAGTGCCATGTCAGTAAGGATGGCAAAGCTAATGGAGCTAGAAGAAGAAAGGGATAAACCTATGAAGACCCTGGAGTTGCATCAACAATAGGTGAAAAGGACTTTTTACAGGAGGGCCAAGGATAGGACTTTCAAAGAGGGGGATCTAGTTCTTAAATGGGATGCTGATAGGGCAAAACCAGGAAGACATTCTAAGTTTGATGCATTGTGGAGTGGCCCTTAGCTAATTGCCAGTTGCAAACAGGCTAATGCATTCCAACTAAGCAGACCCAGTGGTGAAGTTCTGCCCATCCCAGTCAATGGGATTTATCTTAAAGCTTGCTTTTGATGAAGATTGTGAATCCATGTACATAGTTAGTCTAGCTTCTTTTCTATTATTTCTTTCCTTTCAAGAAGTGCGCGTGCATAAGGTTCTCCTTTTGAGTTGCCAGCTTTTGAGGTTTTGACAGTCTCAGGTTGCAGAGGAAGTTTTGTTTTGTTTTAGTTACAAAGGCAGATCTAGGGTTTTTTATGTTTTAATTCCTTGTAGAGGGGTTAAGGTTTTGTAGTTCTCAGACTTGTATCTTTTAGACCCATTTTTTGACTCCATAGCCCAATGGATTGTTTACAGGCACTGGTCTTATGCATCGAGTAGGCTCATGCCCCATGTGAGTTGCTAGAATGTTACCACATTTTGTTTGCCCCACCAAATTTAAAAATTTGAATGTTACCCTGCCCAACGTTCACCTCCCCGATTACTAATATTTTAATACCCACAAGGTATCAAAATTACCTAAGTTCCAAACCTTATGATATTTTTACGCCTCACAAATTCTCTGCCGTCAGATCAAGGCTGATCGATGGTCATCGCCATATCGCCATGGTAAAAATGTGCAATCTTTACCATAGCAACATAGCGATAGGGTGCCACGTGTCCAATGGGTCCATCTTGTAGGGTAGAGGATGGCGCAGGTCAGAAATGTTCTACGGTGTGGTAGGCGCTATATCCTTATCACGCATCGGCTAAGAAATTTCCATGGTGACATAGTGCCTGTCGAAAAAAGGTGTGCCGATGACAGTGAGTCAGTATGTTCAGCGGCAAGGTTTGGCAGGCTGGAGAAGATAACGATGAGGTTTTAGGCAAGTGGTTGGGTTACATCAGGTACTTCATCTTCCCAGTTGGCAGAGTCCAGTGTCACGGCAGTGAATCAGAGGGAGCCACGTGTGCCAGATCTTTAGTTTAGCTAGCACAGTCAAGAGGTGAGTCTTTACGATTGTCAGATCTGCAGAGATCTATGGTTGGCACTATCTTGCCATTAGAAACTGCTCTAGAGATAACATTAGTGATGTAGTGATAGGTAGCCACATGTCAGTGGGGCCAAGTCTCTCCAGGGTGCAATCACTAAGGTATTGCCAAGTGTCGGTTGGATATGACAGTAGTTGCAGAGGTGGCACCAAATATGATGGGCCTAGGGTAAGGATAGCATGGAGTATGACGAGTCTTCATGATCGTCGGATCTAGGCCGATCAATGGTCGTCGCCACCTCGCTATGGGTAAGTCACTCAAGGTTTACGTTGGCCACACAGTGCCTTGTTGACATGTGTCTCACTGGTTCAGTCCGAAAGGATGGTTGGTGGCTGGCGGTTAATGTAATCATCACAGTTAATATGAATATTTGCAAGGGTTGAATAGTTAGTCCGATGACAGAAGGTCAACCACAAAGACTTCCCCAGGTGGCAGAATGAAGAAAGGTAATTGGCCCGCATGACCTAGCTGGCTCGTATAGCCTGTTTGACTTGCTTCAACCCTGTTGATTCATGAACTAGGAAGCAAAGATGATCAAGGTTATCTTGCGATCTGATCTTCACGATCAATTCCAACCTACCTAAAATGAATGCAAGGCATAGGGAAACACTCCACTGTCTCAGTCAATCCATCTACTATGTCAGGATCATTCATTGGTGCTGCTTCTATCTACTTGAGGCATTCCTTTAGTTGAATATCTGATTTTGTACTTTAGAACCATGCTCAAGTGTTATCTTTGATTAGATATTTTGGGGTTCAATGGTAGTAGTTGAGCAGTTAATACAGAATCATTTCCCTCAGTTATGCCTGAACTATAAAGGCAATTTTGTAATCTTTTCCAAGGGTCGACTCTTTCTGATTTCTTTGATATTGCTCTGCAACTCTCAGTGTAACACTCCCTATGCCTTTGAACTGAATGATTCTCTATTTTATCTCCTTCAGCCATTGATGTGTATGTGCATCCCTTTTGCCTCTCATTGGTGCATTGTCAAGATCTGTATCCTGCATACTGTATCTATTTCTTGCCTACTGGATAATATATAAGTGAGATTCCTCTTTCCTTGTGTTATTTAGTTTTGCTTCTTGATCTACATGAGGTTATTAGATCAAAACAAGCCTGTATGTATATATCCTTAGTTTCATTCTAGTTCAATAGTGCATATATGGGCAGAAATGGGTCTGAACACTCTATTTTGGTGCATCACCTCCGTAGTTTAGGTAGAGTAGAGTTGTTTTTTGCATCTCCTTCTTCCCCTTTTCCTTCTAAGAGTAGTTAGGTGCACCCTGATAGTAAGAGGAATTCGGCCTTCTCTAGAGACTCAACCTCACAGTTCAAGTCCCACAGCTTGGAGGTTGTTTCCATGTTTCACTAGGTTGTCCTTGCACATAGGCCTTGGAAAAGGGTGCAAACCTAAGTGACAACAGGTTCTTTTCTCTTTTATCCATGTTTTGCATCAAAGATTGCATCATCTCTTTGATTTCATCTATCCCATTTGAAGATGTGGAAGCTCGAGGGATTGGGACAAGGGATTGTGATGTAGAAGTTGTTGAAAGAGGGGCCATTGCTGGTTGATGATTTGAAACATCAGGGAAGAAAGGCATAGAAGGTCTTGGATCTAGCTTACCTCCTTGTATTAGGATGTTCTCTGATTTTATTGCTATGTCATAAGCATTGGGCAAGGTATCTCCTACCATAGTTTAGATTGTAGTGGTAATATCACTGTTAAAACTCTAAGGTAATGCAAGAAGGCATTACCAGGGATAGGCTTCACTGAAGTAGGTATTCTATCCCATGTATTTTGAAATCTATAATTAAAATCAATCATACATTCATGGGGGGGCTCTTTTCATAATATTCAATTTCTCTAAAAGTGACAAATAGTCACTTTTATCTTGAAAATGTTTGCACAATCCTACTCCTAATTCATCCCAATCTGTTATAGAACCATGAGCTAAACCTCTATACCATTGTAGTGCTTTTCTTTTCATGGATGAGACTAGGAGCCTAACTATAACATCATCCTTTGTAATACCATGGATATTGTAGACTTTTGCTACCTCTTGAATGTGTTCTGAGGGAGAGATAGAAGTTTCACCAATAAACTTTCATATACTTTTGAGGGCAGCTACTGGTATGTCATGTCTTTTTTCTAATAAGAGAGGCCTTCCACCATTAAAGGTGGAAAAAGTATGAGCTCTAGGTAATGCCATATAGACAAGTGATCTATTGATATGTATTGATGGCACTGTAGGACAAGATCTAATAGTAGGAGGAGTAGAGATAGATCTTCTAGGTGTATTTGTTACTATTGCAATCCTAACTAGTGATAAAGATATTCTAGTCTTCCTTCTTCTAGGGTTTGAAAATGAAAGCTCTTGATACTGAAACTTGCCTCTAGAAGATGCCCTTGTTTTTGCTCTGGGCATGAATCATTGCAACTTTGGTCTGGAACTAGATATGTATTTGAAGCTCAGAGTCACCAAGTACTTTGAATAATGAGCCTCTTGAAGGCTTAAATACCAAAGCTAGTACTATTTCCTTAGTATTGATCTTGAAATCTTACCTTTTGACACGAGTAGGCTTGAATTTTTTTGAAAATTTGTCTCACCGGGTGTGCCAAAAACTGTTGTCACTAAGGTTTGCACCCTTGTCCAAAGCCTATGCATGAGGACAACCTGGTGAAATATGGAAAGAACCTCCAAGATGTGGGACTTGAACTGTGAGGTTGAGTCTTTGGAGAAAGTCGACTTCCTCTTACTATCGAGATGCACCTAACTACTCTTTTAGAGGAAAAGGGAGAAGGAGAGCATGAAAGAAAATCTACCTAATCTAATCTAAAGAGGTGATGCACCAAAATAGAGTGTTCAAACCAATCCTTGCCCATATATCCACTATTGAACCAGAATGAAACTAAGGATATATACATTGAGACTTTCTTTAATCTAATAATCACATGTAGATCAAAAGACCAAGATGAATGACACAAGAAAAGAGAGATTCACTTATATTATCATTCATAGGCCAAGGATAGATAGTCATGTAGATCATAGATCTCTACAAAACACTAGTAAGAGGCAAGGACTTCTTGCACTTTCATACCAATGGCTGAAAGAGATAAGGTAGAAAATCATGTAGTTTAGAGGCACAGGGGAATTTACACTGAGAATATGCAGAGAAATAACAGAGAAAATTGAGAAAGGTCGACCCCTTCAAAATTTTTAGAAGTTGCCTTTATAGCTCAAGCATAACTGAGATGTCCTCCAACTGAAGTTACTCCCCAACCACTACATTGAAGTCCTATAGAGAACAATCACGGGGATCTAGAAGAAAATCCTATCTGAATATAGCTTTTTGGTACCATGAAATCTGAGTTTTAACTAAAATAGGGCCTTGAAAAGATAGAAATGGCACCATAACTATGCTCTAACTAGGTAGATAGGTTAGATCGGGGGATAGAGTGTTCGTCTTTGTTTCATATTTACTCCAGGGTGGTTGGAATCAATCATAAGATCAGATTATGCAAAAAAACCTCGATATCCCCTATTCCTAGTTCACAAAATAAGATGGTTAGCAGGTCAACATAACCTTGGCACTGGAAATAGCCACATGGACCAATGATCTCTTTTCAATTTCCCACCCCACAAGGTCTTCCTGAGGTTGACCAATCTTTCTTTACTAACTACACCAATTCCTCAAACTCCAACTAGGACAATCACATTAACTGCCAACGCATCTAATCATTACTGCCTCCACCAAACCCACTAGGACATGTTTCATTGAGGTGCTATGTCACTATGCATATCCTTTGAGCAATTTTCCATAGCGAGATAGTGCCCACTATGGATTTAGATTGATCTGACGATTGTGAAGACTCTCCATATTACTGCGCTATCTCCTTAAATGAAACTTGAAAACTTGAGCCAATGAACCACCGGGCAACCACCTGGCATCTTCATCTTGGCCAATCTTGGCCCTAGCAATCCACATGGCACAATGGTGCTATGTCACTATGGGTAATATCCTCATAGTTTTCCATAGCGAGATAGCACCCACAGTCAATTTTTCTTAGATCTATGGTGATTGACAAAAATGCATGACTACACATTGAATCAGCTAAGTGGATCAATGAAATATCACCACTATACTATGAATCACCTGAAAAATGCCACCAAAGATGAGCCATAATATTACTTTGTAGAAGGGCAGGCCCATGATGATATCTGTGCCATGTGTCGTCGATGTGTTATGTCACTATGGATAATATCTTTGTAGTTTTCAATAGCAAAATAGCACCCACCATTGATCCAGATTGATCTGAGGGTGAGTAAATCTTCATGTGTTTGAAAGGGGTGTGGGTCAAGGTAACTGATGACATCAACGAACTACCTAGCTGGTGACGAATCAAAGCCTCGTTCCAAGCACAGTCATCCTTCCATGTTGCTTGAGGTCCCACTATGTGTGCCAAATTTTATCACTAATATCTGATGGGGCATGCTTGGGAGCCACCTTCCTTTTGATGTCTCCATAGTATCATTTTTTGTCTGGGTGCTATATCGCTAACTACAAGGAACACAAATTTTCTAATAGCGCCATAGCGCCCTTTGGGGATCTATCAAAACTCAGCGTTGGAGAAACAATAAGGAAAAGGAGGACCCACTAGCCATGTAGCCAAAAGGTGCTATGTCTCTATGGCAAAATAATGTGCAACTTCCCATAGTGAGATAGCACCGACCATGGATATTTACAGATCTGATGATGGGGACTTGCGGGCCCACAGAAATAAACCTAGGAAATAAGGAATATCATAAGGTTCTATCATTTAATTTTTTTGATATTCATGGGATGTTTAAAAATAACATTAAATTGGGAAGTCACCATTGGGCGGGAAAATATTTTAAAAATTCAAATATTTGGCAGGGGGCACAATATGTGACAATTATCTTTTCTAATTTTTTCAAGATCCAATATCCTAGACCCATACATAGCAGATGTGTCTTCATCTTTTCATTCCAACTATCATAATTAGTTCCATCTAATTTCAAATAATACTTTCTAAATATGTTTTCCATGAATCTCCCAAAGTTGTTAAACTTTATGATTAGGGACCTAAAGCTCTAATACCAATTCTTAGAAAAAATAGTCCTCCAACATAACTAAGTGTACGCGAGGGGGGGGGGAGGAGGGGGATGGGTCAGTGGTAAATCAATTATCCAATTATAACATTTAGTACATATGAGTCCTTGTTAGGAGACTTTGAGTCCCTATTAGGAGATTCCAACCTTGTTAGGAGTTGTGGAAGCTAGATGAACCCAATATCCAAATAGCTTCTAGGGCAAGACCACTAAAATCACTATCCAATAGATATTTCAAGGAATGCCTCTACTATACTTTGACTTCTTTCCTCTATCCTATCAACCAGATCAATCACCATCAGACCTTGTAACCTGGGTCACAAACCTTGGATCCAAATGTCAAACTTTGGATCACATAATAAATCCTTAGCAATGATGTTTTCTCAAACTTCCCTCTACTCTTCTTATCTTCACATTCTACTCTTCATGCTTCTTATAATCATTCAATTATCCAATTCATGATAAACAAAAATGTCCTTCCTTTATATTGAATCCATACACCTTATCAATTAGTTATTATAGGACCTCATTAAGAACATGTTACACTTAGCGATAACATTAATCTTTCACCTTGTAACTTGAATAAATTTTTGTACATGCAACATTATGGTGAATGAGCTTAGCTATGTCATCTCTAGAATATCTTCTTCACATATTTAACTTTTTCTTCTTAGAATAAAACCTTTGCTAAGAGATATAACAAATTTACCACAATATGCTTCTATAAACTATATCTCAGAATATTCTCAACTTGATCTTCACCACTATTCTTTTGTTAGATACCATAGAAAATTACTATGTTGACATTAATGACAAACATAGTCATGAATGTAACATATAATCATGATAATGATCTAATCATGATTCTATAATGCTCCCCCATAGAAGTATCATCAACATTCATGCTTGCAACAGGTTAGCTGTAAAAGGATTTGCATATAAAATGTCCATTGATTTTGATGAGATATTCTCTCTTGTTGTTAAAATAACTCCTATTTGCATTGTTTTAAGTCTTGTGGCTACTAAAAATTTTAATTTGATGAAACTATATGCTAAAATATCCTTTCTTCATGATGATTTAGATGAAGAGATATACAGGGTACAACCATAAGCATTTGAGTTAAAAGCTAAGGATAACTTAATGTGTAGATTAAATAGAAGTTTATGTGGCTTGAAGCAAGCACCTTGAAAATGGTATCTTAAATTTGAGAGTTTTCTATGTGGGCATGGTTATACTTGATGTCATTCTAACCACTATTTTTATTTTAAGAGGTTAGATGAAGACAACGAGATACATTATTTTATGTTAATATGTTGATGATATGCTTGTAGCTGGGTCTAACATGGATCACATTAACATATTAAAAGCATAGTTAGCACATTTATTTTCTATAAAGGATTTTGGAGTAGAAAATAAAATGTTTTACATAAAAAATTTAAGAGATAGAAAGAACATAAAATTGACATTATCTTAGGTCGATTATATTTAGAAAGGCTTGCAAAAATTTTATATGGAGCATGCTAAAGTAACCTTTACCTAGTCATTTAAAGTTGAGTAAGGAGACATGTCCAAAGAAACAAGAAGATGCAGATAAGATGTCCAAGGTACCTTATGCTTCTTTTGTAGGAAGCTTTATGTATGATATGGTATGTACAAGGCTAGATATTGCACATGTCTATGATTTTTTAGGTGTACGAGTCATCCTAGATTTTCCCAATGGAATATAGTCAAATGGATTCTTAGATATTTGAAAGGAAAATCCATTAAGTGTTTACATTTTGGGGGATCTACTACTAATTTTTTTGGATATATTAATATCAAGCATAATACTACAAGTTATGTATTTATGATTGGTGGGGCAGTAGTGACGTGAGTTTCTCTGTTACAGAACATGGATTCTTTATCCACTACTTTGAAAAAGTATGTTGATGTTATAGAGGTAGCCAAGGAGATGATATGGATTTAGTTCTTAATGAAAGAATTGGGACACCCATAGAGGGATAATTATTTTTTCACACATAGCCAAAGTGATATTCATCTTTCAAAGATAAACACATATAGTTGTAGTACCATTTCATTTTGTCAATTTGGGATGATGGATAGTTGAAGCTAGAGAAGATACATATAGATGATAATACAAAAAATATGTTTACCAAGGTAGTAACAAGGGAAAAGCTAAACTCCTCTACAATTTTAGTTTGTCTTCTAGGCTAGACAGAATAAATAAACAACAAAGTCCAAGCTATTTTGATATTCTGGTAGGAACTATAGGTTTAGCAGTGTTATGATTAGTCTTGAAGTGGGAGATCATTTTTTTGAAGTCTTTTTAGGCTCCAAGTGGAAGATTCTTTTGTTGGGGCTCAAAATTGAAGCCCTAATTTTGAGTACCATTGAAAATCAAGTCCGATAAATGCCTTTTCATGCATATGTACCTAGCTATCTATTTGATACCTAAAGGGGTGTTCAATTCTTCTAGCACCCTACATTCAATAACTCTATGTGTTTCATGATGATAAATTTCCATTCTGAGCCATTCTCTGAAGTCCCATTTTGAGCAATGTCCAAATTTGCATTTTTTGCCCAAGTATCATAGCGATAGGAGGCCTTGTTTGCATCTGAATATCTCAAACCCAGAAATGTTTCATGATCATCACTTTGGGAGTGTTTAGTATCCATATTAGAGAACCTATGTTTCATATTTTGAGTCATTTCAAATCCGTTTGACTAGATTTTGAATCCGTCAAAGTTGGTCTTTAATTGTTGTCATGTTGATGTGAATTGTTTAGAATTCCAGGAAGCCCTATTTGACTTGTTTTAACTTTGACCCAGTTGACCAAAATGAGAAAATTAATTTTGCATTACATTCTAGAGGTTGGAGACACTTTACTTTTCTGATCTGACCTTGTGACAAATCTATTTGATCAATTTTCGAATGCAATTCCATATTTAGTTTGTAACTTTTACTAGTATCATAAAATGCAGATTAGTCAGTACCCCTGTTTGTGATGTTATAACTCAAGATTTGTAATAGGTGAGATCAAATAGATTGTAGCATTGAATTATACTCTTAAAATACTTCAATTGTGCCAATTTTCAAATCTTGATGAATTTTTCTACACACTTTCACAAGTCTATTCTATTTGTAAAAATTACTATTCTAACATTGTTTCCAACCTGCAAATTTGAGTAGCCCACATTAACAATTCACCAAATGCATCCTATTATTTTTTATGAACCATAATCACAAATTTATATTCTCCTCATGATAGTGAACCAACACCCTATTTTTCATTCCCCAAAGTGCCAATTTGCCCAGTTTTAAAAGCCGAAACTAAACAGAATTTATTATTTTCTAACATGTTTTCTTGTAGGTAGTTTTGAGGAGGTAGCTTTGAAAGTTAATATATTTTGACTAATAATTCATCATGATATGATATTCAATAGGGTAAGAGTGTGTTGAATGTTAGACCTTGGTCAAGTGTTTTGGTCATTTTTTAAAGCCAGTCAAAGGACCTCCTAGCACAAAGTAGACAAGTTGCAAGAAAGTGATAAAATGAGTTTTAATTTTCAGTTCAGTGATGCATTTTGATTTGGATCTATATTAGATGGTTAATGGATAAATGTGAGATTTTAGAGGTTTGAATTGAATTTTTTTTTTTAGCCAAACCCACTTTGGAGCCTGACTAATCCTATCAGAATAATAGGGAATAGTGAAATATTCAAGTGTTTTTATTTAGTAACCCATCATGCATGTGTCATTGATCAAAGATTTGATACCCATATGTGAATTCACATACAATGGTCAATAAATCAAAGTATCCATTGGAATTTCTTCTTGGAAGGATTGTAATACTAACACCCTACAAACAATAATCTTCATTGTTAAGGCAATGGGTTAGAAAGGAGTTTAGACCTAGCATTGTTGGAGAAATTGATTTTAATACTATTGATGGTTTTCAAGGTTGTGAAGTGGATATTCTTGTATTTTCAACTATATGAGTTTCATGAGAAGATATGGAAAGGAAAACTTTAACTACAGGTAGTATTGGATTCATCTTTGATGTCAGGTAGATGAATTTTGCATTTACATGAGCCAAAATTTCATTGTGGATAATAGGACATGCTAGGACATTGCAACAAAGCCCCCACCGAAAAGCCTTGCCCAATAATGAAAAGGAAAGGAATTTTCTTTTGTAGATTTAGAAGTCATACAAATATATATTTTGTAATTCACAAAATGGTTCTTTAAAAAAAAATGTCATGCAAGTAACATTAGCATTAAACCAACATCGATAAAGAAAATGCACAATGAGAGTAATATTTAATGAAAGAAATTAAGAAAGAGCATGGGTAAGCATGTTGTAGGTAATATGCATAGTGGGTAGAGCCAAATAAATGGAAACTCCATCTCCCATTGAAGATGTGGACTCCAAAGAAGGGGATTCATATCTCGTGTCCTTGTTGTCATGGCCGCTCCCAAATGTAACTTGCACTTTTGAATCTTTGCTTTTTGATTTGGGGGAAGCACCATTCACAACTAAGGAAGGAAAATTGTAGACATGTTAGAGAAGATGTAGGGGCATCCGTGTAATGGACAAGAGCCTCACATTGAAGAAAGAGAGGCTAACAATATGAATTAGCCACTCCATGAAAGGGGATGTAGAAGGTGACTGGTGAGGCAGAGTGGCATGGTAGATCTAGCATGTGATTTGAAAAGGAAGGAAAAGCCATGTTTTATGTTTGAAACTTCACATTATGAAAAGGAGCACTTATGACATTAAAGGATCTTCAGCCATTTTCAACATGTATGAGGATGACCACTGAGATGGAGCAGTATTGTCCATGACATCTTCAACATGACGTGTTGTTGGGTATGGCAGTAGTAACAAGAAACAAATTAGATGATAGCACAGAAATGGAAGCCATAGACTAGGAATGTAGTTGAAGGGAGGCACTTGTTGTGATTGTATTTTGAATAAGATTTGCAATTTTAGAAGATGCTTTGTGCACCAAAATGGTAGTAAATGGTAGCTGCAAGATGAATGTCTTTCATTGAAAGCATTCAATGTGGAACTCACCATGTAGTTCCTTTTAAAAAGGGGAATCTTCCATGGAAACAACTCATGGTTGTCATCCCTTAATTCCACTTAATTTGTAGAACTCTTCAAAGGGCAATGATAGTTTTTTAAAATCATCAAATATAAAGGAAGAGATCTTAGGTTGGGGATGTTTGAAACATTTTCTAAAAAGAGAGGAGTCCCTTTTCAACTTTTAATCCCACATTTATGATGATGGGGTAGTTTACAATATTTAAATATAATGTTACTAAACATGCTTAATGTCTTGAAAGACATCACCTTTTAAAGGTAGAAGCTTGCAAGGAGGGGGCTGATATGGATGGCTAGCTGGCATGACAACCAAAATTTTGACCAAATGTGTTGAAGAAGAAAATTGCTAGAAAGTGGCTAGATTCTAGTGGTCACCATGTTGCCACCAAAAAGTGGGAGGTTTTTTCAGTAATGACATGGTGATCTCCCAGAAAAATAGAAATACGATGAGGAGTTGTAGAGCCAGGTGGATTTAGTCAAATTTCAACCATGCACCAAATTTTCCATGTGGTAGATCTAATGGCAGTCACTTTGTCACCAAGGTAAAGTTGCAAGGTAGTTAACCATGCAACATGGTGACTGGCCAACTGGTAGTGAGGTGGACTAATGATGTGGTAACTAGGTGAGGTGGCAGTGATTGGAAATAAATCTAACTAATCAAAGCATTCCACATGGCATTTATCTTGCACCTGAGTAGACTTAGGGGAAAATTAAAAGGTCAAAAAAATATTATTTTTAATATTTTATGCAAATATTTGAAGCAGCCATTCATAAAAAATCAAAGTTATAACTTAAAAAACTATAGTTTATACTATAGTGGGATTTTGTATTTTTCAAATTTTTGCATTTATTTTTGCAAAGCCATAATGGGAGCCTAAAACTTTGAATGGTTACTAGGGAGCATCTTTTGCCTAAAATATGCACTCCAATATATCATTGAGACTACAAGGAGATGAATTTTCCATATAAGGGGTCAGAATTTGCACAGATGTTGAGCAGTTTAGTCTATAAGTATATTTGTATTTTCCAGGGCATTCTCAGCAGTATGGGCAGATATTAAAAATTGTTGAAGCATAAATGATTCTGAGAAGTATATCTTGCCTCTAAAGGTCATTTAACTAATTTTTTTCCATTGCCTTGATTTTAGATATAGCATTGAAATCAGATATGTTTTCCATCAAATATATGAGATATTTTATACTTTTGGGGGGCAAAATGATTGAAGATTTAATTCACCTATTGTTGGCAGAGAGTAGAAATATTTTTTTCATCTAAAAATGGATGTTTTCCAAGTGGAAACTTGTGAGGCATAGAATAGATCTAGGAATTCATTCTCTTCTATACCATTCTCTTTCTTTCTCATTGTAAGGGTTCCAAATTTTAGAGAAATTTCTCACTATTGTGATACTAGGTTGGCAGTTTTCTCTATGATACCATCCTAGAAGATTTGATTTGTTAGGAATTTCTATGTTTTAATTTCATGCATCTAAATGTATAGTTTCAAGGAAATGAAAAAAAATTAGGAAGAATCTCTTTAGTTTCATTCTGATTCTCATCTCCCATCTCTATAATCTACAATCCTATTTAGTTTAAGGACAAAGAACTGAGACCCATTTGCATCTCCTTAAGGTTGTATGTCTAATATATTTTGTTGTTGGAACAAGGGGACAACTAAATATTTGACATGTTTGACAAGGTTGCTAGTTATTTGAGAAGGATACTACATAAGAATGAGATCTTTATGATCATTGATGTTAGATTCACAAAGTGATAAGATAGATCTGATATCTAGGTGCATGGAATACATCATTGATATCACAGATGTATGTGTTTAACTTATGGAATGGCCCAACAGATAAGCCATTGATCAGTTGTAAGATCAATGTCGTTAATCAATTTTTTTTTCAATTTAATGTTGAAGAACTGAAAAGGATGCCCTCACTTAGCTTAGCAATTTCTTTGGTCATGTTATTAGTTATTTCATGTTTGAGATCTTCACATAAGTGTTAGAATATTTAGAGTTTTTATCTACTTTTTTAGATTTAGGATTTTGTTTTAACACTAGTACCATGTAAGTGAATCTCAGGTATACCTACCTAATTTTTGTAGAGCCTAAAGTAGAAGAAGAGTTTAGGCTTATAGTTAGCCTAGTGTTTGAAAGGGTATGTTAAAGATGGGAAATAGTTGCCCCTAGATGTACCTTGTTCTCATCGGGGTAATTTGGAAGTGTGAAGTTTCAAAATACCAACAAAAAGGTGACTTTGTTGGGGAGTCTATGAATTGTTAAAAGTACTGACATCATTGATTTAAGTAGCATTTTTAGAATCTATATGATGAAAAAACCTTGAGAATTTGAAAAAGATTCAATACAATAGGAAGAATTTGCTACAATAGTAAGGTTATGAAGCATTTTCCATTTCTTTGCTAAATATTCATGTCTCCCAGTAAATTTTTATCCATTCACAATAGTGGCTTTGAGGTTGAGTGTAAATTATGTTGTTAAGAGTGTTCATCTTCAATTAATTTAGCTAGATTTTTGCTTTCAAAGTGTTGTTGTAAAATCAAATTCAATAATGAACATAAGGTTGTGTTCTCTTTTTCAAGATTGTAAATCTACAAGGGTGTTTTGATGATTTGCATTTCTCCTACACCTTATGTCTAGTTTAGATTTGTCAAGTGACAAATTGTGTTTTATTTCTCACAACGTGTGAGTGGTGACTCTAAATCTCTATACTAGTTTGTTCCTAGTTGATTTCATTGCAAGATTTTGAATGACTCTTAGTTGTGTGGGAAAATATGAAGCTTTTGATAGTATTTTGAAAAGGAATTTTAAGTTCTTGATAAGTTTTAGAGTGTTGTTGCATCTACTGATTATAAGAAACTAAATTGTAAAAAGTAAATCATAACAGTGATTTCTTTATTCATCTTGCAAGGAGGTGGGGGTTCTACAAGGTTTGGATTAGTGGTGTGAATGAATTTCAATCTTTTTCTTGTGCTAAATTAGTAGATTGAAGTTCAACATTAGCACTTGAGGTATTTTTATTTTCATGTTTCTCTTTCATGGAAGTGAAATGTAAGAAATTAGTGCCTCTATTCAGTGATTTTTAACACTATAATGAAGAGGTAGAAGTTTGATTTTTAGAATGGAATTAGATCTCAAATCTAAAATTAGTTTACCAAGACATGAAGATGTACTTCAAGATATGGTAGAGATTAAAAAAAATCTTCACTATCAAATTGTTAGATTTATACAAAATGTGGTGGAAGTGTTCAAGGTCTAGAAGATGATCAGATCTATGAAAAGTTTAAATCAGCAATTATGGAGGTGCATGTGCTTTAAGACCCAAGGAATCTTCATGGCCTATTGCTTTTCTAGATGTCTTTATGCCTAGTTTAGTTAATTGGCCATCACATTTAAGGATATAAAATATTTTTCATGTTGATAGTCTTTTCAAGAAATTTGAGAATGATTTAAATAGAAAATGTGAATATGTTGAAAGTAATAGCAAGTCTAGTGAATCCATAGATAATGACAATGTTTCTTGTGATTATGAAGAGATGGATTATAGATCTACTAAATTAGATGATTTTAGTCAACAAGATGAAGATGGTTATGTGACTAAAAATGAATTGTGTAATAGTATGCATGAGAGTGTGGAAATTTCTAACAGAAGTACAAATAATTCTTCTTTTGGTAAAGATGAATATGATACACCTAGTAAAGAGGTATTGTGCAAAGAAGAAGTAATATGGTGTAGTATGGATTCTTGTTTTTAAGATTTTCATATTAATGGTATTGCTGCTATAAGTTTTTCAAATTAGTCAGTTCATGATTAGAACCTAGGAGAACAAACTTGTAATGAAGTCTTGTTGAGTGTTGATGAAATTTCAAAACTACTAGCTCATGATCTTAGAAGATATGCAAATTTTTCTTCATATTCTCATGCTATCCCTTGTCATATTTCTTCTCAAGGTGAGGCCATTTCACCAAGGTTTGATGTTGAATTTGATATAAAATTAGAATATCCATTGTCAAGTTTTGGAGGTGTATGTGGTAATAGATCAAGTATCAATACACATGATGACTTTTCTAATGAGGAGAGTACCAATAGGGAGAAGTTTCATTTTGTTTTAGGTTCTTATCATGCTGATTATACCAAAATTGGTTTTGAATATGAAAAAGAAGAAAAGGCAAAAAGTGATAAATCTAATTCTAAGTTTTCACTATAGGCTAATGAAAAGTTCAAAGTTCTTTCTAATGAGTTGTTTAATGAACATTATGATCAACAAGATTTATGTCAACACTTTCATGATAGCTTTTCAGACTTGGTAACTAATCACTTGTTTGAGTGTGAAGAGGTTTTAGTGAAAGGTAAATATAATTTAATGAATTAAATGACTACAAGTAGCAGCAATCAAATTGTACATACTCTTCACATCTAGTTACACAACTTGGGTTGAAAAGTTTTGACATATGTAGCCTTTTGAACAAGGTAGAATATGAATCATTTCTATTTTTGGTTGGTGGCATGCAACAAAAATACTTAGATGATGGTTTTTATTTTGATTCTAGTATACATGATCATGCTGATTTTTTTTCTCATAGTGAGCATGACCTAGAAGTTAACATTGATTTGTACATGCACTATGAGAATAAAGGTATGAATTTAGTTTTGCCAAGTGTTTTGTTTCAAGATACTAATCTAACTAGTGAAATTGATGAGAAAGATATTTCTAGCTTACCACATTAAAGTGTAGATGAAAATTAGATTTATGATAGAGGTAAGAAGCTATGATAAGTTCGGTGGCTTGAGGCCATCATTTGTACATAGTACAAGTAGATTTCCTGTTTTCAATAAAGCTACGAAAGAGAAGTTTTTCTTGTTAGTTGTGTGTTTTTCTTCTTCTAGAGATATAAATCCTTTAAATGCCTAAAAGGGACATGCATCCCTAGATAGAGCCACTATTGGGACTCAAAATTGAAGCCTTGATTTTGAGTACCACTAAAAAATCAAGCCCTCTAAATGCTTTTTGATGCATATGTATCCAATTGTCTATTTGAGGCCTAAAGAGGTGTTCAATAATTCTAAAACCTTGCATTCAATATGTCTGTGTGTTCCACAATGATAAATTTCCATTCTAATCCATTCTGCGAAGTCTCATTTTGAGCAACGTCCAAATTTGCATTTTTTGCCCAAGTGTCAAATAACAATAGGAGGCCTTTTTTGCATCTGAATCTCACAGCCAGTAACATTTCATGACTCACCACTTTGGGATTGTTTAGTGTCCATACTAGAGAGATTATGTTTCAGATTTCAAGTCATTTCAAATCCATTTGACTAGGTTTTGAATCCCCCAAAGTTGGTCTTTTATTGCTATCATGTTGATGTGAATTGTTCAGAATTCTGGGAGCCCCTATTTGACTTGTTATAACTTTGACCTAGTTGACCAAAATGATAAATATCCAATTACATTAGAGGTTGAAGGCATATTATATTTGTGATTTGAGATTGTGATAAATCCATTTGATCAGTTTCTGAACATGATTCCATATGCAATTTGTAACTTTTTATTAGTGTCACAAAATACAAATTAGTCAGTACCCCTATTTGTGATGTCATAACTTGAGATCTATAATAGGTGAGATCAAATGGATATAAGAAAGTGAATTAGAATCAAAGATCTAGTCACTAACATTTACAATTCACTTTCTTCCACATAATAGCTTAGGGTTATATCCCTACCTATTTCTAAGTAGGAGATGCAGAGAGTGCATTAGTCCAATGGTATGAAGCACTCTTATTTTACTGGACTAAATGATATGCTTTTTATATGATGGGTTATTTGATATGTATTGAGTCATTGAGGACTCTTGGTATTTGGTATTGAATAATGTCTTTGAACACTCAATATGGTTGATGACTTGGAGCAACTGATTAACAATTGGTACATTAAGTTTGAGTTCTTTGACATTGATGTCAATGGGGGAGACAATATGCATGAGAAACACTTCCTAAAGAATGAGGGAGAATATCCATGAGATTAGGACAAAAGAAGTGCCAATGTACTACTTGGTATTCTTGGAACTTAGATTTTTTTATCTATGTTGACATTAATGCCAAAGAGGGAGATTGTTATAATAAATGTTGATGATACTACATTGGTGGAGTACCATGAGTATTGGAGAGTATTGATATGTTGCATTCATGACTATGTTTATCATTTATTTCAACATACCATTGTTTCTATATAGATTTATAGAGTAGAAAACAAAGATCTTGATGGTAGAAACAATGGTTTTATCACCTGGTCATGCAAAATTATGGAAATGTACAAAATAATGTCTTGATGATGTGGTTAAGTGTCTAGAGTATAAGTTGATAGAATACAAAATTTGTACCTAATTTATAGAGAGTAGTTTAAAGACAAAGTATTAGGAAAGCAATTCCTAAAGATTGTTATCTATATTATATCCCACATGTAATGAAGTGATGTGTAGTCGAGTAGTAATAGAGGGTAGTTACTTGATAATGTTAGCAAGTTTGTAGGCCTTAATATCTGTAACAAAAAGTGATTGAAATGATAAAATATAATAAAATGAAATAATAGATTTAATCCAAGAGAGCAAGAAGAGTTTTACCATACAAATGATACAAGATCAATGGATCAATACCAAAAAGGAAGCAACACAAGAGACAAGGATTTGATAAGGGGAAAGCAAAGAAAACCCCTTGTGAGTATTATGAATGAGGCAAAAGCCTAAGAATGAGAGAGAGAGAGAGAGAGAGAGAGAGAGAGAGAGAGAGAGAGAGAGAGAGAGAGAGAGAGAGAGAGAGAGAGAGAGAGAGAAGAAGAAGAAATAAAGAAAAATAGCTCATTTAAAATAGCATCAAAAATTTGATGTGAATATTGGAGACTAGATAAAAATGAGAGAGAGAAGCATCTCTTTTAAAGAGATGAGAAAAGAGTTGCATGTCTTTGCATGTGTAACTCTTATTTCTATGAATGCCACATTCATAAAAGGTGTGTACAAAGTGTCAAGTTCCTCTTAAGGAGGAATATCTATTTTCCTTATTAAAGGAAATACAAAAAATGGAAAATGAGTTGTCCTCATAAGTGGACAATAGGACAATAATGACATGTCCTTTACATGTGGACTAGAGGACAAATAAATAATACATAAGGGATACCTTGGTTTATCTCAATAAATAAATAAATACAACCAAGGAAAGATGATTAATTCTAACAGCCCCCTTTAATCTTTACTTGGAGAGATGTTGTCAAAATCAAATTGTAATTTAGTTTTTTGAAATATCTTCATTGTGCAAGAGGTCTCTTATTATCATGGGTACATCATTGGAGAGCCAAGAGAAGTTGATAATTCTTCAAGTGTGTTACATCTTCAAGTGGATTCGTGTGGCATAGGATCTGTACACAAATAATGATATCTTGTATGTGTCTTGATGGATTACCTGAAACATAGAAACAAAGGCAACTATCCACAAAGATAATTTCATCTTATATTCAAGTTAGAAATTTTTATGTATAAGTAAATTCTGATAGAGTAAATATAAGTGTAACTTGGTACCACAAATAAATCAAGATAAATCATATTTTGCAAAGAACAAATATGTTATCAAAACTTTCAAGAAAAGACCATAGAAAAGGCTAGCTAATGAATCCAACATCAACAATGCTTCAATCACGTGACTATAGACAGTCCACTAATAAGTCATTGTATGGCAAGTTAATGGGTGATCAATCCATAACTTGCATGACTCATGATCTAAGAAAAGAAGTATACATAACATTATATGGCATGTTTTCAAAGATATCAAAGGGGAGGATTATGAGTATTAACAATTGACTACCTTCAAATAAGAGTAAAATGCCTTCAAGATGGGTCAAATTAACTAAAATTGGAAGAAAACTCCAATAATAAATGGTATTATCCATAAAGTGCCAACATGGCAATAGAATGATGCTAAAAAAGCATAAACTACACTAATGTGCTAATCAATAGAACAAAATAAATTTTGAAGGAAATAGTGTATAATAACTCATAATCCCAACCAATAAGAAAAATAAATAAAATAAATTTACTTATGTGAAATAAAGAATGCACTCATATTTGATAAGTCACAAGAGACACAATAATTTGTATATTTATTAGGATAAATATGTGGGCCCCCATATATACACATGAATAAATATACCTAAACTATCATGGTATGAAACATGCAAATAGAATTAAGATCATATATAGAACATAATTTCTAGGCAACATACTAAAGAGAAATGCCAAAGATGATGAAAGAGAATTATTAACATCAAACAATATTTGCAGTAATTAATCCTCCTAGGTTGAAGTCCACCCATTCTAAAAATTGATCTCTTTTACTAAGTACTTTTTGAAACTATTTATTTTTTCTCTTAACAAATTTATCACTAGAGGAAGACTCATGATGTATGAATGCATCATTTTTTTCAACATTAGCATTATTACCATTATCAATATTAGCATTATTACCATGATCTATAAATGCATCATTACCATTACCATTGTAAGAAAGAATAGGAGGAATAAAAGTAGATATATGAGGAGTAGGGTTTAGAGAACGAGGTTGGTCCTCCACTAACACAATTCTACTTTCATGAACTTGTTCATTTTGAGCATTAGAAGAATCATGCACACCATTTCTTGCAAGACAAACATTTCGTGCTATGTGCACTTTGTTAGTAATAGGATTATAAGCTTGATAACCTTTGGTATTTTGCATGTTTTCACTTATGCACTTTGTACATGCCATCTTAGATGAAGTAATAGGAGGTAAATTTTCAACTATGTTTGATGAGATATGCTCATTTTTCAAATGAGCAAGCCTTTCATGCTCCATATTAAAAGTAATATCTTTATGCAAAGAGTGTCTAGAAGAGGTGAACCCAGAAAATTTAAATAAGTTATCATGGCCTAAATTAGCATTAGCAATAACTTCATTAGTGTTAGGATCAATAACAGAGCACATGTCCCTATGAAACTCAACTTTGTAATTTTGACATAATTTTATAACAGAAAGAAGATTGTATTTCAACTCAGGAATATAAAGGACATCATGTAATTTTCCATTTGAAATACTAACATTACCAAATCTTTCAACTTTGTAACTATGATTATTAGCTAATTGAATTGGAATATTAGAAGGATCGAGTTTTAATTAATCAAACACTTCTTTATGAAAAGTAACATGTTGAGATGCACCAATATCAATAATCCATTCTAAATTTTTAGGAACATTGTAACTAACTATAAAAGCATGACGAGATGGATGAGAGTTTTGATTATTATTATTGATAGGTTGCTTTTCTTTTTGTTTTTTAAAACAATTATTAGTTACATGACCATCTTTCCCACAATAAGTAAAGTGGAGTTTTTTATTAGATTGATGAGTATTATTACGATGAGTGTTTGGATGATTATTGTGATTATTATTATTATAAGTATTGGGAGAATCATTATTAGAAAATTTGAAATTCTGATTTTGACTTTTAGACACAAAAGCATGTTCATTAGATCTAAGAGTACCAAATTGTAACAACTTAGCTTCCTCTTGACGTAACAAATTTTGAAAAATACTATAAGTTAATTGAGTAGACAAATTAGGAATAGCAAGTTGAATGAACATTAGTAATAAATTGTTGAAATTGTCTAGGAAGACATTTCTTTTAAATAATGGTAATTAATCTAATATCAATGAGAGTAACACCTAATCCAATTAGTTGACTTTTAATATAATCAAATTTAAGTAAAAATTCATCCATAGATTTGAAATCAATATACCTTAAGTCTTTCAAATTGTCTTGCGATTGAATCTTGCATGATTTAGATGGCCTGTCATACGTTTGCTTTAAAATATCCCAAGTTTCATGGGCATTAGTGCAATGAGAAATTAGAACATATAAATCTGGGTTAAGAGATATACCAATGAGGCCAAGGGCTTCCTCATTTTTAGTATTCCATGCATTTTTTTCATCTTGTGTAGCTAAGGTACTAGTTGCTACAGAAGGGTCAGTAGCAACATCTAAAATATGCTTAAAACAAAATATAAACGAAAGATGAGTTTTTCAAACATGATAGTTTGAGTTTTTGATAAGGTAAACAGGTTTTAAGGGGTCCTGAAACCCATAAGTTTAACAACAAGAGAGGCTGAAAATAAGCGAAAAAATGCCCAGCCAAAACAAAAGCCTTACGGCTGAAAATAAGCCCAAAGGCCCAGCCTGAAACAACTGCCCACTAAAAAGGCCAGAGAACCAACCAGAAAAATAGACACCAGACAAAAAACCAAAGCCAGGAGAAACAAAAACCAAAGGATAGAGACCCAACCTAGCAGACTACTTCTCCATCTTGAGCATGGTCTGGGTAGCTTCAGCGCACTCTTGTTGCTCTTCTGCCTTATGATCCTGGGTGTCCGTCAAATCCTGCTCCATAGTGTTGTCCTTGGCTTTATCCACATCTAGCCTATCTTTATCTCTGTTCTGTTTATCATCTTCCTCCATCTGGTTCCTGTCTTTGAGATTTTCCAAGAGAGAGAGGATGTTGTCGTTGATCGAAGTGAGGAGGGAGATCATTTGACTTGCCAGGTTGTGATTGTAGTTCTCAATATTTTTTACTCTCCTCTCCATCAGAGTCTCCCAGCTGTTCCGATCACCTTGGCTTTCTGCACCTATCTTGCTCTTGATTTTTTCCATTTGGGAAACCCTATCTCTAACATCCTCAAGCTCATGGAAAAGCCATTTAATTGATCTGAAGTTGTCGATCATGCTATTGCGGGCATTGTTTAATAGATTCATGCCCGTTTCTCTTGCATTATCAGAAATAGCCACCATAGCCGGGTCAATTAGCTCATTGAGTCTAGGCTTCTCGAGGTCGTCCACTAGGAGTTGGGGGTTCATTGCCTCTCTGTAGATTCCCATAGTGGCCGTTCTCACATTGAAGTTCTTCCAAGCCTTCCTTCTGTTATTAACTTGCACTTCCCCCTCAATCTGTCCAGAGTTGTCATTTTCCTCCAAAGGAGGTTGAGGATGTATAGGGGAGAGGGGAATGGGCAGAGAATCCTTTCCCTGACTACTGGAGCGCTCCATGCTCTCTCCCTCCCTCTTCTGTCTTTTTCTCAGTTTCTCCTCATCCAGCTCCTCCTTCGAAACCTTGTCAGAATCATTAGTATCCATTTCCTCCTCCACCTCAGCAGAGCCAGTTTTAGCTGGGGTATGACCTCTAGGGCTCTTTCTGCTGGGTAATTTGATAGAGGGGTAATCCTTCTTATGGCTTTTAGTCATCTTACCTGAATGCTCAAAAACCTCATCAGAGCTGATGCTCTCGACATCGTTGGAATCTGAGGAAAAAATGGAGCTGCTCTTGTCAACATCCGCCCCTTGGATAGGGTTCTTGCTAATGGTTTGAGCATGGAAATGCTCATGAATCAGAAGCAGAAGACCCTCATGCAGTGCCGAGTTGACAGTAGCTTTCTTTTTAAAACTAGAAATGGCCTTGTTCATCGAGTTAAAAAGATAATACGGGAAGGAGATCTTACTACCATGGCGAAAATGATTCAGAATCACAAAATGGTGAGTCCTAACCCTATCAAACCTGGGGTCTAGGGTTATATATTCAATGACAGCGTAGAGAACATACCTCCAGAGCTTCTTTATAGTATCCGTTACAAAAAACGTCTCTTTCTTGCCTAGCTTGTTCAGCTCTTCAGTGTTTTTCACAAAATCCTTGACTGCATTAGAAGACATCTTCTTGTCTCTGAAGAATTTATGCCCCTCCATCGGAATCCCCGTGACTTCAGCAACCACATCCTCAGTAATTTGAAAGTAGACCCCGTTCACCTTAACCTTACCATTATTCCATGAATTCACCATGCTGTTAGTGATCTCAGGATCCGAGCCATGAAGTTTCTCGAAGAAATTAGTAACCCCACCCTTTTCCAGCTCTCTCCAAACTTTGGCCTTGTTCTTCCACTTTTGAACTTCCCCCACTGGCTCCTTTCTGCTCCTCTCACTCGTCATGTTTACCTGATCAACTTCCACAATTCTCATGAACTCTGAACTGTGCAAGTTATTTGCATTCGAAAAAATGGTGATGTTTCTTTTATGATACCCGTGAATATACCCCTTTCTGAAAATAATGGTATCGTCCTTTCAAACGTGTCGAAATGTCAGAGGAAACCCCTTTTGCTGGTGAAAATCACGATGCCAATAATGGCACTTACCATTTATTAAGCAATCTTTATTATCCATAATTGCATTGGATTTGAGCCATCCTTCCCAAGATTTTATCTTGGTCGATAAGCAACTTTGCCTCCGTCGGAAAATCTTTTCCGGCATGCCAAGTCAGATTATTGGTGGCGTTAACCCCTTTATTAGCAAACCAATCAGCGACTGGGTTTGCCTCTCTGTAAACATGAGTGACGTGGACCTTATCAAACTTTGTGAGAGTGGTGCAAGTCTCAGCAATTATGTTCGCAATCGTCCACGAGGGAGGGGAAATACAATTAATGGTATTAATAATGTTTTTGGAGTCCCCCTCAAGCCAGAGTTTAGTAATCCCGGCTTCAAAAGCCAACTTGACCACCTTACTCGCAGCTCTTGCTTCAGCCAGATGAATAGTCTAGATTCCCAGCGGGGAAGCAAAGGCAGCTATTCCCTCCCCATAGCTATTTCTTATGATTCCACCGCAACCTGAAGGGCCTAGGTTACCCTTAGAAGCCCCATCAAAGTTGGCTTTTGACCAACCATCTGGGGGGAGAAGCCAACTAGCATCCTGCCTTTTGAGGTTCCTGTCTTTTTCTTTAGCTATCTTTCTGTCCCCTTCTTCTTCTTCTTCCTCCTTCAGCACTTGGAGATTTTCCTTTATATTCTTCGAGACCTTCCTGCCAAGGATTATAGCTGGCTCCTCTCTATCTCTAAATATTCTATTATTCCTTTCCTTCCAAATTCCCCAGCAAAAATGGGGTAAAATCCAGTCCGAGTGATCCTGTCGACCAGCAATCTTACAAAGACCTTTCCACTGATGGAAAAAATCCATGAGATTATCCGGTTTGCACCAGAGGGTTTCATTATCATGTGTGATGACATTCCACACCTCCCTGGCATAGTCACATAAGATGAAAATGTGATTTTCGGTCTCAGCCTGATTCTTACACAAGGGACATCTACTGGGCATAACATGTCCTCGCTTCATGAGATTGTCATGAGAAAGGATTTTGTTCTGAAGAGCTAGCCAGTAAAAAATGTTGATCTTTGGAGTGAGACCTGGAATCCAAGCCTCTGCCCAAGGGGCCTTCTCTTTTAAGCTCCAAAGGGAATTATAGCCTGAGGCAACAGAGTATCTTCCATTGGGATTATCCCTCCAGACCAGCTCATCCCCCAAATTGATAGGAATCATGGAATTGAGCATAAGCATTATAGGAGTCAAGTCCTCAGAGATGAGGGATAGGTCACTCCATTCCTGGCCATTCCAATAATCACAAACTTTGGACCCAATTTGATCAGTACAAGCTTGCATCCATCTCTCAAAAATAGGGTTATTCATAAGTGGATCTTGGGAAAGCCATCTATCCGACCAGAACTGGATGTCCTTCCCATTTCCCAATTTCCATGATATCCTGGCCTTAGCCAGGTCCCTGGCTTTCATGATCCCATTCCAAATGTTTGATCCTTTTCGGATATCTTCATTAAAAAGGGTGAAAAGAAGAGTGGGTCTTCTAAGGTACTTGTTTACCAGGGTGTCCCTCCATTCACCGGTGCTACTGAAGATCTGCCATATTTCTTTAGCTAGGAGAGCCTTATTGAGGTGGGTGATCTTTCTAATGCCCAGACCTTCGTACCTCTTAGGGAGGCAAACCTTCTCCCAAGCAACAAGAGGGTATCTTTTCTTCCCTTCATTACCATTCCAAAGGAAGTCTCTCTGGATTTTCTCCATTCTTTCAGCTATTTTCTTCGGAATTCCAAAGAGGCTCAAGGCGTAGATTGGTAGATTTTGAAGAGAATATTTGACTAAGAGGCATTTCCCCACTTGACTAAGAGAGACCCCTTTCCAACCAGCCATCTTCCTGTTGAATCTGTCCAAAATACCATTGCAAAAAGACTCCGGGGGTGAGGATCCCAAAGGGAGACCAAGATAGGTAGAGGGGAAAGAGCCTACCCCACAACCCAGAATCCTGGCGATTTTTCTTTGTCTAAACTCAGAGGTGTTGATGAAAAAGAGCGAGCTTTTGTTCCAATTAATCAACTGACCCATCCCACTGAAGTAAGTATCAAGAATCTTCTTCAGGGCTCTGGCCTCTTTGACAGAAGCTTCCCCACCCAAGATAGTATCGTCAACAAATTGCTGATGAGTGAAGGGAACGCAATTAGAGGAGGGAAGGATCCCTTTGATACAAGCCTCATGATTTCTACAGTCTATAATCCTTCCTAAGCATTCAGCTAAAATGATGAACAAAATGGGCGGAAGGGGGTCTCCTTGTCTGAGGCCTCTGGAAGGTTTGAAAAAATTAGAAGGGACTCCATTAACTAGAACAGCCAAGGAGGAGGTGGACACCATTAACATGATAGTTTGAGTTATTTAACTTGATTTCTGGAATTAAAGTTGACATGATTTAAAAATTCCATTTAAAATTTTAAATAATAAATTTGAAATAAAAAAGTGAGACTTATTATCCACAAGAATGTTAAATAATTATTAAGAGATTTAGAGAGTCAAAATTAAAAACTAAAATGTTCCCTGCAAAACCACTGGTTAGATTGAAGAGACAAGAAAAATAAAAATTTCAAAAAACTAAAAAAAAGTGTTGCACACAGAGAGCGATAAATTTTTTAATTTAACCCTATTTTTAATAAAATTTAAAGAGTTTTTTTATTTTTATGTCTTCTAAATGTTGTTCAAATTTCAGCCAAACCCAGATCACGGATTGAGAGATATCATAAAAATACGAACTGCGATCTTAAAACTTGAAAAATAAATAATACTGCACATATAGTACAATAACTTTTGCAATACTATTCTGATACAAATGAAATTTAAATGTTTTTTTTGTTTTTATGTTTTCTAAATGCTGTTAAAATTTTAACCAAACCCAAATCATAGATTATGAGATATAAGAAAAATACGAACTACTTTACTTTCCTTTCTAAAACAAAAACAGAAAAAAAATTTGAATTTCAAAAACATAAAAAGCCTGCAATAGAAATAGGGTTAGATATAATAAAAAAATTCAAAATAAAGAATCCTTTGGTGGCAAGCCTTCCAAAGGAGGTTAGAAAAAATAAAAATGAAAAAAAATCTTTGGTGGTAAACCTTCAAAAGAGGGTTAAAAAAAAATTTGAAGATTGAATAAAAAACCTACAAAAAAAATAGGAATGAATTTTTTTCTTCACTTCTCCTCTCAACAAAGTTCTCCAATATGGTAACCTTCACAAAACCTCAAAACAAGAATTAGAAAGCTCTGATACCATGTAAGAAAAAGTGATTGAAATGATAAAATATAATAAAATGAAATAGTATGAAATAATAGATTTAATCCAAGAGAGCAAGAAGAGTGTTACCATACAAATGATACAAGATCAATGGAGCAATACCAAAGAGGAAGCAACACAAGAGACAAGGATTTGATAAGGGGAAAGCAAAGAAAACCCCTTGTGAGTATTATGAATGAGGCAAAAGCCTAAGAATGAGAGAGAGAGAGAGAGAGAGAGAGAGAGAGAGAGAGAGAGAATGCAGCAAAATAGCTCATTTACAATAGCATCAAAAAATTTATGTGAATAATGGAGACTAGATAAAAATGAGAGAGAGAAGAACCTCTTTTAAAGAGATGAGAAAGGAGTTGCATGTCTTTGCATGTGTAACTCCCATTTCTATGAATGCCATATTTATAAAAGGTGTGTACAAAGTGTCAAGTTCCTCTTAAGAAGGAATATCTATTTTTCTTATTAAAGGAAATACAAAAAATGGAAAATGAGTTGTCCTCACAAGTGGACAATAGGACAAGAATGACATGTCCTTTACATGTGGACTAGAGGACAAATAAATAATACATAAGGGATACTTCGGTTTATCCCAATAAATAAATAAATACAACCAAGCAAAGATTATTAATTCTAACAATATCAAACATTTGAAGTCTTGTATAGAGTGTTAGCCAAAATTGCTATTGTAATTGTAATTTAATTAATTATCTTATTTTAATTAATTGAGAAAGCCTTAAGGTTGACTCAAGGAATTATTATGAAGATATGGTATAAATGGAATATGCTTTTTTTGATTGTATAATATGATGTGTATTACGGTCAGAGTTCAAGTGTGAAGTGCAAAAAGGAGTAGAGTGCTTATCGAATGTGTGTGAGTAGTCCAAGGGATTATTGGATGCGAGATTCAAGATTTGGTTACAAGACTTGAAGAAGAAGAAGAAGTCTAGTTGATAGGACATAGATAGAGCAAGTAAGTACATCCCAATTATATTATTCTACAAGGAATAATACATAGATGAGTTGGATAGTGGGTTCATTGGTCTTTCCCTTGAAGTAGTTAAAGAGGTGCATTCAACTATCGTCCACAACTCCTAGCAGGGTTGGTAGAACCTCTAAAAGGGTTTGAATCTCCTAAAAAAATTCAAAGTCTCCTTATAGGGACTCATTTGTACTAAATATTTTAATAGAATCCTAACATGGTGTATCCTCTAACAAGAAATATTTAAATTAGTACATCATCTTGTGGGTACTATCCCCACTAAGATTTTCTCTTTGATCAAGGGTTTCCCTAGTTAACATATATGGTGTTATTGTGTATGAGTATTTTATTATTGTTTTAGTTTACATTAATAATATGTTTAAGGTTATTTAGGATAGTTAATTATGATGTTAGTTGGATAACTTATTCACCTCCTCTTAGTTATACTAGTGGACTATATATTCTAATAGGATCTAGAAGAGGAGGCTTCCATGGGAAATGTTTTCATTATAGAGAAGAAGGGGATAGAGCATTTGAATATTCCTAGTAACAAGGAAGGATAGGTCAATGATTATAAGGCATGGCCAAAGTTGCACATATCAATGAAGATGCCAGATCATCAAATTCTAAAGATGCTAAAAGAGGAGAAGTCCTTGTGAAAAGAAGAGTCCTATTGAGTGGTAAGAATGAATCAGATCAAAGAAGGATCTAGTTTTGCTCAAGGTGAAAATGTTAAGATAATATTTTTGATGTGACCATTTATGATGGAAATAGTAATAGTCTATTGTTAAAAATGATGTCACAAAGTTGAAGCTGAAGAGACAAAAACACCCACATCCATATTATAATGCTTGGGTGCAAGATGATCACAAGATCATGGTTAGTGAGATATGCTCAGTAAAGTTCAAGATTGTAAGATCTAAGATGAGTTACTTTGGGATATCATACCTATGGACATATGTCATATGTTTCTAGGTATGCCATGGCAACTTGATCGACACGTTGTACATGATGAGTGAGCAAATACCCACACTCTCAAAAAGGATGGTGTGAAACATAAGTTGAATTAATTGAAGAAGAAAGAAGGAAAGGTATGTAGTACTACAAGAATAAGTTTTTTTGATGGAAAGGAGTTTCTCCATGGTATAAATGTGAGCATATGTGTTTTTCTATAATTCAAAAGGATTTTAAAGATGTAGAGGAGGTACCTACAAAAGCTGTAGATATGTTGGGAGAATTTTCTGATGCTGTGTTGGGTAATGTACATAATGGATTACCACCAATGAAGCAGATCATTCTCTAGCTGGATTTGATTCTAGGATCCAATTTTCCAAACAATGTATCATATAGAATAACACTAGAAGAAAGTGGAGAGTTGAACATACAAGTTCATTAGTTATGGCAGAAGGGGTTAATTCAAGAGAGTTTGAGTCCATGTGTTGTTTTGGTGTTTTGAAATGCTACAAGTTTTAAATTACCTCGATGAGAACAAGGCACATCTAGGCACAGCTAACTCCCATCATTAACATATCCTTTCAAACACTAGGCCAACTATAAGGCTAAACCCTTCTACTTTAGGCTCTACAAAACCTAGGCTGGTGGACCTCAGATTCAAGTTAAGTAGTACCAGTGCTAAAACATATTCCTAAATCTATTAAAGCAAATAAAAACCCTAAATCTTCTAAAACTTATGCAAGGATCTCCAACATGGAAAAACTAATAACATGACCAAAGAACTTGATAAGCTAAGTGAGGGCATCACATTTATGTTCTTCAATATTAAAGGGAAAATACTTGATTAATGATGTTGATTTTAAGCAAAATAGGACATGAAGAACATAACCCTATGATCATTCAAAATGATCAATGCCTAATTTTTTGGGTAGTCACACAAACCAGTAACACATATCCCTAGAAGTCATTGACATATGCCATAAATCAAAAATTCCTAATTTATCTATTCCCATTATGAATTAGACATCTACATCTTTCTGAACCTCATACTTGACCTATCCCTTCATGGGATCTATAATCCTATGATGATGAATTAGGCATATACATAACTCTTTGAATCATAAGAAAAATAGATCAACATATACAATCAATAGATTGCAACTAAGTTTCATAAACTTTGTTTACAAAACACAAAAGATCACAAACAACTTGAATGGGAGACAAGACATCAAAATAAAGGCTAACTTTTTGTAGACTTCTTTTTTTTTTGAAACAAATACAATAAAATGCATGAAATTGAAATGTAAAACTACCTAATAGATCATTTTTATCTTTATTCTCATTTTTTGTTGTTCATTACAAGAGAAATTACTGAAATAAATTAGTGTCACCGTAATGAGAACACATCAATATTGGAACCCTAGTTTCACAAATGTGAGAAAACTCTAGATTGGAACACACATGGTATCATATCAATGAGTAATTTTTTCTCAAAAATTGGAACCCTTACAAAGCATGTGAAAGAGAATGATATAGAGGAATGAATTCCTAGATCTATTCTATGTCTGACATCTATCCACTTGAAAAACCTCCTCAAGAAGTTAAAATAATCTCTCTAATCTCTCTACAACTGGTGAATCAAATCTTCTATCCTAACTAAAAATTGGAGCCAAATTATACCAGATTAGCATTAATCCTCAAAATTAATCCAATAGATCTTTTACCATGTGTTTTTACCAAGCCAATAACTTCATCTTCAATTTTTTCCCATTTCATTGAAAAGGCCCAAAATTTACATTTTTTACTATAACTTGAACCAGTAAGCACCTGTGCAAAAATGAATTCCATAATTGGAAAGTTCATCTTCTCTTGGTTCTGGTGATATATACTATGTCTATGTTCGCTTGCCAAAAACCCCCTGAATCTTAGTTTGAAAAATATGCCCCTCTACGATGGCTCTAGGCTAAACTTTAAATTTTCAAAAATTTAAAATACTCTAATGTTCAAACTTTAGCATAAATCCATGTTTGAATTTCAAAATTTTGTTATGTGACCATTTTACAAAACTTTTAAAATCAATTTTTAAACCATTCTCAATTTTGACCCCACCCATGGATTTTGGTTCAACCCCCTAGTTTGACTTTTTCCACATGACATTACACCATTAGCTGGACTTCGCACATTCATCACCCACTGGGCACCACATGGAAACTTCAAATTGGCTCGTAAGGCATCACCACATGGTAGCCTTTGATTGGTTCCTCGATTGCCACCAAATCACCATCTATCAAATCTACATTAGCTAATGACCTTGGGTGGGCCCCACATCATACTTGCCATTTTTTTGGATTTTCTAGCAAGTCTCCATGTCACTACAATAAAATCCTCCCATTTTCTAGTGGCAACATGGCAACCATTAGACTCTGGCCATTTTCCAACATCTTACCTCAGACCACTCACAGGGTATCACTTGGCGGCTTTTGGTTAGTCCTCTTCAACCCAACACATCACTACACTTGGTTCCACATCACTGTGCCGCCTAGGTTGTTGCTATGTCACCATGGGTATCCATCAAGAATCTTTTCTTGGTGACATAGTGTCCTCCACATGTCAACATCTGGGCATCTGATCTCCCACATCAGCATCTTTGTTAGCGTGCTCAAGTTCAAAAGTTGTTTGAAGTTGAATTCAACTATCTAGGGTCCACCATGTAGGGCTAAGGCTTCAAAAACCTTATCTTGTAGACAATACACATGATATGTGGAAGAGTATATAAAGATATAAATATCTCCAAGCATAGAAAATGTGGGATAACTATTCTAAGCCCATTCCTTCTCTTTCTTTGGTGCTAGTGACTTCTCCATGGTTGGCTTTGCTTCACGTGTTATCTTCTCTTCAATGTGTAGGTTGCATCATCCTTGCATGGGGATCCCTATGAATTGCCATGGAAACCATTTTCTTGCTCTACCACTGGCTTTCCTTAATCCCCTACTACTATGAATTCCCTCTAATTTGTGTGTGCCTCTTCTTTTTGCATGTTCTTTCATGCGGCTCCATTTTGTTATCTTCCATCTAGAAAATGCTTGTCCTAAATGACCTTGTCTACAATAGACAAGTCAGTGTAAGTAAAAAATCCAAAACCATGAAGTTGTCCAGCGGCTTGGTCCTTCATAATAACTAAGTTTGTTAGCTCCCCATATTTGCTAAAGTTCTTGGTGAACACAATTGGCATTGTATCTCTTGACCAACCCCCGATGAAGATTTTTTAGGACTCAAATTATCTTTGTCTCTAGAAGAAGGATTGTTTTCATTTTTATTATTGGTGTTCTCTTCTTGTGAGTTTTCAATAGCTACATCATTGTTAGCTACAACAGAATCAACATTGGAAGAAGGTGATCCGTTGTCCTTTGAAGGACCCATAATTTCTCTCTAGCAATGCTATCCCACTCTCCTACCATTTCTATCCCAATATCTAGAGTCTTGACCTGAATCAATAGAGCCCTGACCAAAGTGAAGAAATTTGGAATCGTTATTGCTATCATTATCAACTATATATTCTTTATGTTTTGTCATCTCCTTTTTCTCAGTAAATTTATTACTTCTTGAGCCCAATTTATGCTCATCTATGGATATCAATGAATGATCTTGTCTTCTTGATTTCCAAAATGAGGAGTGACATTGAGTATGCTTGATAATAAATGTCTCCATCTTCACAATCTGGCTACTCACTGTAATGCTTGTGACTTTTAGTTTGTCCCTTTTTATCTATGTTCTTATTGTTCTTAGTTGTACCCCTCTGATAATAATGCCTTTCCTTCTCATTTTTAATTCTAATATGCTCCACATAATCCCTCTTTTCTAAAATACTTTTAATCCCCACCTTTCTATTCAATCTGATACAATTAGTTGGGCCCCCAAAGTGGGTCCAACTAAAGAAAATTTTGGTTTCATACAACTGAACTTTCAAACTGATCTACTAATTTTTGATATTGATTCAAAACAAATTCAACCACTAAACAATCAAATAAAACAAATTTTTACCAGTGATCTACAACTTACTAATTTTTTGCCAGGAGGTCTTTTGACCGGCTCTAAAAGCTGACAAAAACACTTGACTAGGCTCTAAAATTTGACACACTAATTCTCTATTCCACATCCTTGCACCCTATCAAATCTTGTCTTATGAGGAATTCTTAGTCAAAAAGTTTTGACTTTCAAAGTTACCCTTTTAGAATTGCCTGCGAGCAAACATGTTAGAAAATAATAAATTGTGTTTGGATTTGGCTTTGAAAACTAGATAAATAGATACTTAGGGGAACAAAAACTAGGGCGTTGGTTCACTATAATGAGAAGAGTGGAAATCTATTATTTAGGCTCATGATGAATAACATGACACATTTGGCAAGCAGTCAAAGGGAGATACTCAAAATTTGTATCTTGGGAACAATGGTAGAAAAGCATTTTTTGCAAATGGAAAGGACTTGGGAAAGTGTGTAGATAGATTTAGCAACCCTTAAAGTATTTTTAAAGTATAATATAGTGGTATAATCCATTCAATATCACCTTTCACAAATTTTGATATATGACATCACGAATAGGCATTCCAACAAATCTGCTCTTCTTCATACCTGAAAAAAGTTACAAGTTGCATTTGGAATCATGTTCAAAAACTGATCAAATGGATTTTTCATAAGCTCAAAACTGAAATATATCAAGTCGCTTACCTCTAAAATGTAGCACAAAAGAAATTTTAGAATTTTGGTCAACTGGGTCAAATTTATAACAAGTCAAATAGGGTTTCCCAGAATTGAGAAGAAATTGCATCAGTAAGAGATCGATAAATGACCAACTTTGAGGGATTCAAAACCTAGTCAAAAAAATTAAAAATGACTTAAAATTTGAAACATAGGATCTCTGGTATGGACACTAAACATTCCCAAACTAGTGACCCATGAAATATTACTGGGTACAAGTTATTCTATTGCAAACATAGCCTCTTGTTGCTATTTGATACTTAAACAAAAATGTAGATTTCACAATTGCTCAAAATGTGACTTCATGAAACACATATATGTACAAAATGCAAGGTTCTGGAAGCATTAATCACCTCTTAACCCTCAAATGGAAAATTAGATATGCATGCATCAAAAAATTCTTATAGGGTTTACTTTTCAATGGTACTCAAAATTACAACTTCAATTTTGAGTCCCAATAGTGGCTTTGTTTGGGGATGCATGTCCCTTGCAACCATCACAAGGATTTAGATCTCTGGAAGAAGTAGACCATTCCTAAAACAAAAAAAACTTCTCTCAAACAACTTTATTAAAAGCAAGAAACAACTATTACTATGTACAAACGATGGCCTCGAGTCACCGAACTTTCTCAAAAAGTTTTATCTTCATCATAAATATGATTTTCATCTACACTCTTGTGAGCTAAGCTGAAAACATCTCTTCTACTAGTTTTACCAATTAGATTAGCATCTTGAAACAAATTACTTGGCAAAACAAAACAACTTCTTTCTCATAATGCATACATACATCAACATTAACCTCTACATCATGCTCACTATGAGAAAACAAATCAGCATGCTCATGTAAATTAGAATTTTTCTAAAAACCATCATCCACATATTACTAATGCATGCTCTCCACCAAAAACACAAATGATTCATATTCTACCTTGTTCAAAAAGTTACATATGTGAAAACTTTGCAACTCATCTTGTGTAACCGGATGTGAAGAATATGTAGAATTTGATCGTTTCCTTCTTGCAACCATGTTAATCATCAAATCAGATTTACCTTTTGCTAAAACCTCTTCACACTCAAACAATTGATTAGTTACCAAATATGAGAACTCATTCTAAATGTATTGATCTAAACTATGCTAATCACAACCATTTTCTTCATCTAATTGAATGTTAGAATGAATCTTAAACTTATCTCTAAAAGAATTATTAGCACATAAAGAAAATTCATATTCAGATTGACAACATTCACTATTTTCCTCTTCATCACATGAAACATCAAAACATATTGCAGCATAACCAACAAGAGAAGAATCTAAAACAACATTAAACTTCCCTCCACTAACATTTTCTGCATCCAACAAATCATCATGTGCCAAAACATTTGAGGTACTATTATATACACCTCCAAAGTCTAACAAAGATTGTTCAGATTCTACCTCTCTTTCCACATCAAACTTTGGGGATTTGATTTGACTAAATGAGAAAAGTATCATGAGAACTTCCATGCTTTTAAAAATCACAAGCCAACAAAACTAAAATTTCATCAGGGCTCAAGAAGACTACCTCACAAATCTTCTCCCATTTGTGATTATCATCTAGATAATGAAAAGAACTTACAACAACAAGATCATTAGTATAACAATTGGAAAAATCAGGATTGTTACAATATTCATTCTTATCATGGCAATCACTACCTCTACTACTATTATAAAATTCTTCAACTTCATATTCACTATAAGATTTTTTTTTTAAATTTTCACATCCATCTTCCTTATACTAATTGCAATTACCTGATTCATTTGCATTTGAATCCACCTCTTCAGATTTGAAACGCAAATCATCTTTATATATAGATTCATTGTATTCATTACTACCTTGATTTTTGACACACTCATTATTATAATTTGAAAAAATAATATGAATTCTATAATTGCCACTTTCCATCTCTTCAATGAATCTTTCAACTTGCAAAAATCTTTGTAATCTTATAGGTGCTAGTCAATAGACTAAATCAAGCACTAGAACATCAAGGAAAATACTAGGTAGGGAAGATTCCTTAGGTGTACAATGAAAAGGCATCTTGTTGATTATTGATTAAAGCCTTTGATAACTTTTTTTGGCATTTATACCTTGAGTACCTCCATTTCAATTTTTATAACACTGACAATATTTTTGTAGATCAGCTTATTTAACATAACAATATTGTTAGTCACAGTCTCTAAACTTTTAGAACTTGGCAAACTAATCTCAAATCTAAAATCTGACTCCATCTTAAAAATAAAATTTATATCTCTTTCTTTTAGAAATGAAAATCCCTGAGTAAAAGCAACCATGTTTTTAACATTTGACTTCCATGAAAAGAAAACATGCAAACCAAAATACCTCAAGTGCTGATGCTAAACTATGATCTACTAATTTGGCTCAGGTTCAAGACAAAAAAGTCCTTTAGACAACTAGTCAAACTGTGTAGAGCTGCCACCTCCTTGCTAGAGGATAAAGAAATAACTATTATTATTCACTTTTTACACTTGTATTTCTTATAACAATAGATTTCAAACAACACTTTAAAATTTATCAAGATTTTAAATTTCTTTTTCAAGAGACTATCAAATGCTTTAGATCTACCTATACAATCGAAAGTCCTCCAAATATTACAATGAAATCAACTAGGAATAAATTAGTATAGAGATTTAGAGTCGCCACTCACTCATGTGAGAAATAAAACATAATTTGTCACTAGACAAATCTGAACTAGACCTTCAGATGTAGGAGAAATGTAAATCATCAAACCACTCTTGTCGATTTACAAACGTGGAAAAAGGAATACAAATTTATGTTGATTCTTGACTTTGATTTTACAAAAGCACTTTGAAAACAAAAATTTGACTGAATTGATTGAAGATAAACACTCTTAAAAACACAATTTACACTCAACCTCAAAGCTACTACTGCAAATGGATAAAACCTTACTAGGAGACATGAAATATATTTAGTAGAGAAATGGAAAACACCACACAACCATCTTGATGTAGAAAATTTTGACTTACTATATTGAATCTTTCTTCAAATTCTCAAGGTTTTTCTATTATATAGAATCTAAAGATGCTATGTATACTAGAGATTTCAATACTTTTAAACAATGAATTTCTTCATAGACTCCCCAACAAAGTCTCCATTTTGTTGGTGTTTTGAAATACTATAAATTTTAAACTATCCCAATGAGAGCAAGACACATCTAGTGGTAGCTAACTCCCATCCTTAACATATCCTTTTAGACACTAGGCCAACTATAAGGCTAAACCCTTGTTCTGCTTTAGGCTCTAGAAAACCTAGGTGGGTGGACCTCAGATTCAAATTACATGGTACCAGTGCTAAAACATATTCCTAAATCTATTAAAGTAGATAAAAACTCTAAATCTTTTAAAACTTATCCAAGGATCTTCAACATGGAAGAACTAATAACATGACCAAAGAATTTGATAAGCTATGTGAGGGCATTACATTTAGGTTGTTGAACATTAAAGGGAGAATACTTGATTAGTTGATGGGGACACAACCCAAGAACAAAATGGACACAACAGAAAAGGGAAATTGTATTAACTGAAAAATAAGCTAGTACATTTAGTACAGAGAAAATAAAATTCAAAACATGCCCTAAGGGCTTACAATAGCATAAATGTGGAGATAATTTCTCCTTTCAGTACCTCCTCTCAAACTCCACTCCCAACTGCCTTTTACAATGCCAAAAATCTCCTTAAATAGACCCCAGAGGGTTAAGGACTAGGAGTACATTCTAGAAAGTGCTAGTAGGCATCCACCGACCAAATAGAAGGTTCCAAAAGCTACATTAGAAGTCGACACAAATCTACAAGAATCCAAAAATGGTAATCGAACTTTCGAGAGGCATAACTTTTGAACTGTAGCTCCAATTGACAAACCATTTATGTTTTTGAAAAGCTCTTGAAGCACTCTATAGCCCTATGGACCAGCTTTGCTCGTCCCCCATTTTTTGGCCCTTTTTGAGGTCATTTAATGCCCCTAACTTGACTTTGAAGCATTCTTAGGAGGTCTCCAAAACTCAAAAAACTACAATAACTTTCAAACTGTGGGGCCTTTTGACCTGATTCTTTTTCTGGAATGCTCTAAATCAAAATTACATTCATCTGGCCAATTCACACCTTCTAGTTTACCAAAATGATGGCCCAATTACATGCTCCTATTTTTTTAGGATTTTCTAGCACATTGATAGTGGAACTGTGAGAGTTGGAACCTTTATTTGACCCAAATGGGTGTCCAAAAATGAAAACACATGAAACAAAAACTAAGTCTAAGTATATTTTTTTGGGTGACATAGGATTGCCCTTATACCTCAGGATGCTCCTGCATCAGACACCCAGGGTAGATTGAAAAGTGACCCTGCCACTTTATGAATTGTAGAGGAAATCCCAAATAGGAAACCTCAGCTACTGAAATCCAAGTTGAGTCCTCAATCGATCGTCCTTTCCATTTGACCAAATACTCTTCATACTGCCTGTTTTTGGTACTCCTACCCACACGATGATCTAGAATGTCTTCTATCTCCTCCTTCTTAGAAGTAGGAATCAGACATGGCTCTAACACCAGCTCCTCATCTGCACCATCATCATGATACTCTGTTAAATATGCAATGTTGAACATGGGAGAAATGTGAATACCATATGGAAGCTTCACCTCATATGCATTTCCTAAGTCATGTTTCTTCAAAACTTTGCAGGGGCCAAATTTCTTCATTTTTAGCTTGTTGTAAGTACCGGCTAGGAATATTTCTTTTCGTAAGTGCACCATGACTAGATCCCCTACTTGGAATTCCTTATGTCTTCTCCTTTGATCGTCCCTAGTTTTATAATCTTGATTCATCTTGGTAATGTGTGCCTGAACCTCCTCATGTAGACACTTGATATGTTCAGCAAATTCCTCAGCTTCAGCACTTGTCCTCTCCCCTTGTTCTATCTTCCTCAGCCCTGGTGCAGTCCTTGGGCTACTCCCATATACAATTTGGAATGGTGATTTTCTAGTACTCCTATTTACAGAGTTATTATAAGAAAACTTTGTCTGTGGTAGAATCAAATCCCATCCCTTGGGCTTATCCCCAACTAAACATCTCAGCAAATTGCCCAGACTTTTGTTTACAACTTCTGTTTGGCCATTAGTTTGTGGGTGATGCGTGGAACTAAATTTCAAGTCTGTTCTCAACTTTTTCCACAATGTCCTCATGAAATATGCCACTAATTTAATATCTCTGTCAAAAACTATACTCCTTGGAAGACCATGTAGTCTTACCACCTCTTTGAAAAACAAGTCTACAATATGGACAGCATCATGAGTTTTGTGCCATGGAATGAAATGTGCTATTTTGGAGAACCTATCAACCACCATGAATACTGAGTCATTACCCCTTTGTGTCCTTGGAAATCCAAGAACAAAATCCATACTTATGTCCTCCAATGGCCTTGATGGAACAAGAAATGGCTGATATAGGCCAGTATTGTGACTAAACCCCTTGGCAACTTGACAAACCTGGCAACTCTATACAAACTTCTTCACATCCTGTGAAATCTGAGGCCAAAAATAATGTTCTCTAAGAATGGTAATGGTCTTATCTTGACAAAATGTCCTGCCATCCCTCCAATATGTTTCTCCTTGATCAGATTTTCCCTCATGGAACTCCTTGGAATGCACAATTGACTACCCTTGAACAACATGCCATCCTGAATCAAATAGTCTAACCACTTGGTTCTATCTACAACAACAGGTTCTTTACAAGCTTTTCATGCTTCAAAAAAATTAGGATCCTCGGGGTACAAATTCTTGAGTTCATCAAACCTAACTACTTAAACCTGCATTATTGTAAGCAATAACTATCTCCTACTTAGTGCATCTACAACCCTATTAGATTTTCCACTTCTATGCTTCAACAAAAATGTATAACTCTGCAAGAATTCTACCCACTTCATATGCCTCTGATTCAATTTACCTTGGCTATTTAGGTACTGTAATGCCTGATGATCAGTATACAAAACAATTTCTTTTGGCAATAAATAATGCCTCCATTTATTTAAGGCCTAAATTACTGCATAGAACTCTTGATCATAAACAAAATATTTCTTCTTTGCATCATTCAAATTTTCACTAAAATATGTAATAGGCTTACCTTCTTGGCTTAATACAGCCCCAATAGCACTGCCACTGGCATCACAATCCACCTAGAGAACTTTTCTAAAATTTGGAAGTGCCAACACAAGTTGTTCTGTTACCTTCTTCTTCAACAATTCAAAACTTCTCGCAGTTGCTGCAGTCCATTTGAACTTGTTTCTATCCTCTCTTATTGTATCAATTAGGGGTGCACATATGCCACTAAAATTCTTAATAAACTTCCTGTAAAAACTAACTAGACCATGAAATGATCTTACCTCAGTAGCAGACCTTGGAGTAGGCCATTCCAAGATGGCTTTTACCTTCTCTGGATCCATTTTGAGACCTTTAGGTGATATAACAAACCCCAAATAGACTAACGCCCTTTTTACAAAGATACACTTCTTCAGATTCATTAACAATTTCTCTTCCCTTAGCCTTTCAAGGACACTACAAATATGCAATAAATTTTCTTCCAAAGCCTTGCTGAAAATTAAAATATCATCCAAATAAACAATAACAAATTTTCCCAAGAACTTCTTAAGTACCTTATTCATGAGCCGCATGAAGGTGCTTGGGGCATTCGTCAATCCAAAGGGCATGACTAACCACTCATAAATACCCTCCTTGGTCTTGAAGGTTGTTTTCCACACATCTCCTTCTTGAATCCATATCTGGTGATAACCACTCTTGAGATCTATCTTTGTGAAGTACTGAGCTCCACTCAAGCAGTCCATAAGATCATCCATCCTTGGCAAAGGAAATCGGTACTTGATGGTTATCCTATTTATAGCTCAAGAATCTGTACACATCCTCCACTCTCCATCCTTCTTTGGTGCGAGTACTGCAGGTACTGCACATGGACTCAGGCTCTCTCGAATCAAGCCCTTCCTCAATAGCTCCTGAACCTATCTATTTAGCTCCTTTGTTTTAGTAGGAGTCTTCCTGTGAGTAGCCTTGTTAGGCAAAGTAGCTCCTAGAATAAGATCTATCTGATGTCTGATTTTCCTTACTAGTGGCAATCCATCTGGAACATTATCAGAGATAATATCTCCAAACTCCCCTAGTAAATTTGAAACTTCAAGTGGTATTTCACTACTACCTTCTTTATCTTTCCTAGGAATCAAAGCATAGCACATATGTTGATGTTTCATGCCATCTAAAAACTTCCTTTCATCAACAAGACAAATCCTAGCACTGCTAGATACCTTTTCACCTTCCTTTTTCATGGGCTTCAATTTGTGGCAAACTCCATCCTTTGTCAGAGAGTGTGTGTTTGCATGTCCATCATGTACTGCATGTCTATCAAACTGCCATGGTCTACCCAAGAATAGATCGCAAACATCCATTAGAATAACATCACAGATAACTTCATCATGGTAACTCCCAATTTTGAATTTCACTAAACATTGTTCACTTACCAGGACCTTATGATCATCTTTTACCCAAGCAATTCGATAGGGCTGGGGATGTTTCTCCCTCTTGAGATTCAGCTTAGAGACCATCTCTTCTGATACCAAGTTATTAGTGCTACCACCATCAATGATAACATCACAACATTTATCCTCACACTTGCATTTGGTACGGAAACAAATCCTCCGTTGTCCTAGTTCAATCTCACCACTTAGTAGGACTCTTTCATTTACCAAGGTCTCTCCTCCTTCTACATCCTCTAAATGTGATGATTGTGCATCCTCATCCACATGAGCAACCCTAGCTTTTCCCTTAGCTCTCCTATCTATCCTTCCTTGTCGTTGAGGGCATTCAAAGGTACAATGACCTTCTTCATTGCAATGGAAATAGGTACCATGAAAGACTCCTCTTCCTTGTCCACATCCTCTACCTTTTCCTCTCTAATTCCAAAATCTTGATCATGGGAGCAGTTGAAACCCTCATTCCTTTGGTTCCTACTAGTACCCACATCTTCATTTTTCTTTTGGGTTTCATTGCGGCCTCTAGATGATCTACCGCTTCCCCTTCCTCCTTGATCACTCCCTCTTTGTCTTCCATCAAACCTTTTATTTAGCTTCTCTTCAACTCATAGGGAAAACTCGTATGCCTCTTCAACGCTAGTCATTCTTACTAGACTTAATTCCTCCTAGATGCTAGGTCACAACCCACTTATATAACAAGCAACCTTCTCCTTATTTCCTTCTACATGCCCTACTCTAATCAAGAGTCGGTAAAATTCCTCTGTATATTCTTGGACTGATCTTCCTGCTTGCTTTAACCCATTCATCTTCTTAAACAAATCAAGCTCGTAGTCCATAGGAATGAACTACTTCTTCAATTTGTCCACCATACGATCCCATCTTGTGATCTTCTCCTTTCCTCTTCTATTTCTTTCCAATTGGACCTCTTACCACTAGATTTTTGCATGGCCTTTTAGTTTGGCCTTTGCAAACTTAATGCTATTTGGGTCCCTGATATCCTCATACTCAAAGTATTCTTCTAGTTCATTGATCTAATCGATCAACTCATCTGGTTTTAGACTTCCTAAAAATACACCCTCTTCAATTGTATGTCTTTTCCCAAACTTAGTAATGGCCCTAAAAAACCTTTCCTCTGCATGATTCAGAACTTCCCTGTCAAAATCCCCTTCTGGTCCCATTTCTTCTTCTTCATTTTCATCCTCACTGTCGTCACCTGTAGCAACATTTGTTCCTCTACAGAGCTCCTCTTGCAATGCCTGTACCTGCCTTTGGAGGGCTCTAACCTCCTTAGGATTAATAGCTCAAGCTCTTCCACCATGCTCTCTTCATGGAGGCATCTTCTAACTTGAACCCACAAACACACAGTCTTGGTGCAAACTGCCTCACAGTTGGCGCTCTGTCTACACACTCAGGAAAACCAGCTTTGATACCACTTGATGGGGATACAACCCAAGAACAGAATGGACACAACAGAAAAGGGAAATTGTATTAACTAAAAAATAAGCTAGTATATTCAGTATAGAGAAAATAAACTTCAAAACATGCCCTAAGGGCTTACAATAGCATAAATGTGGAGATAATTTCTCCTTTCAGTACCTCCTCTCAAACTCCACTCCCAACTGCCTTTTATAATTCCAAAAATCTCCTTAAATAGACCCCAGAGGGTTAAGGACTAGGAGTACATTCTAGAAAGTGCTAGTAGGCATCCACCGACCAAATAGAAGGTTCTAGAAGCTACGTTAGAAATTGATGCAAATCTAGAAGAATCCAGAAACAGTAACCAAACTTCCAAGAGGCATAACTTTTGAACCGTAGCTCTGATTGATGAACCGTTTACATTTTTGGAAAGCTCTCAAAGTTCTCTATAGCCCTATGGACCATTTTTGCTCGTCTCCCATTTTTCAATACTTTTCATGGTCATTTAATGCTCCTAACTTGACTTTGAAGCATTCTTAAGAGGTCTCCAAAACTTGAAAAACTGCAATAACCTTCAAACCGTAGGGCCTTTTGACCTAATTCTTTTTGTGGAATGCTCTAAATCACAAATACATTCATCTGGCCAATTCAAACCTTCTAGTTTACTAAAATGATGGCCCAGTTACATGCTCCTATTTTTTCAATATTTTCTAGCACACTGATAGTGGAACTATGAGAGTTGGAACGTTTATTTGACCCAAATGGGTGTCCAAAAATGAAAACACATGAAACAAAAACTAAGTCTAAGTATATTTTTTTTGGGTGACACAGGATTGCCCTTATACCTCTAGATGCTCCTACATCATTAGTGATGTTGATTCTCAAAAAAATATTACATGAACAACATAACCCTATGATCCTTCAAAATGATCAATGCCTTATGTGTTGGTTAGTCATACAAACCCCTATCACCCATCCCTAGAAGTCATTGACATATGCCATACGTTAGGACTCCTTGAACTATCTATTCACATTGTGAATTAGACATCTGCATGCTTTTGAATCTCACACTTGAGCTATCCCTTCATGAGATCTACAATCCTATGATGATGAATCAAGAATTTACATAATTGTTTGAGTCTTAAGAAAAATAAATCAACATATACAATCAATAGATTGCAATTGAGTTTCATAATCGTTGTTTACAAAACACAAAAGATTAGAAACAACTTGAATGTGAGACAAGACATCAGAATGAAGACCAACTTGTTGTGACCTTTTCATTTATTTCTTTGAAACAAATACAATAAGATGCATGAAATTGAAATGTAAAACCACCTAATAGATTAGTACTATCTTTATTTTCATTGTTTTTTGTTCATTACAAGAGAAATTACTGAAAGAAATTGGTGTCACAGTGATGAGAACACATCAATACTAGAACCCTAGTTTCACAAATCTAAGAAAACTCTAGAATGGAACACAAGTGGTTGTATACACAAAAACCTAACCTATCTTGAGAAATCATAAACAAGTAAACATTAGTTGCATACATATATCAAATATTCAAAACAACAAAGAAAATACAACCAATTCTATGCTTGAATTTTGCAACTCAATGCAACCGAAAAGCAAAGTCCTCATGCAATCTCAAAGTAGCTCAACCAAGGCACCCATTAGAGGCCTTGTTAGTGTGATTTAGATTGGAAGGATGTCAATGTGCTCTTCCAAAACACAACTATTGAATTGCTTTAGAAAATTCAATATGACATAAATAAATCTAAGACTAAATGAGTCGAGAATCCTTCAAGAAATGGCTATGAGTGAGCCAATCCTCAAATGGATTCTAGGATGTGAGATGGAGAATGAAAAGAACCAAACTAATAATGATAATCCAACATGAGATGCAATCATAAGTGTAAGAAATCTAACATCTACCAAAGGTTAGTAGCAAACATGTAAATCACAACTAAAAGCTCTAGAATCGCACTAGCATGATAACAATGTAAATGAGGGAGATGTAAAATGCTTGAGACAAGGGTTCTATTTATAGGCTTAAGAGAGGCCTTGGGAAGGTGGTATCTATGTGACATCCACATAGGTGCCTCAAGGGAGACATGGAGACAAGTCATGCAAATGTCAACATTCAAAGTTTGCTCACAGACGTGTGAGCAAACATAAAGGAAGGAGTGGGGGACAAAGGTGTAAGAAATGTGGAAGGTGTGGGAGGTGTGAGAGGTGTGAGAAGTGTGAGGGGTTCCTCACACATGTGTGAGAACACACTTAGGAACAAAAAGGAGGTTTAGCAAGGTGTTTAGGAGAATAAGTGGGATTAAGTAGTGGGTAGGTTTAGAAGGATGAAAGTGATGAGTGTAGACTAGGTTTTAGGATAGGTTTAAGACTAAATTAAATAGGATTTAATTTAATAATAGGCTTCAAGAAATTAATGGAATGGGGAGAATTAAATAAATAAGATTTATTTAAAAGGGGATTTATGGAGTAGTATGTATTAAATAAATTTAATAGATTATGGGGAGAGAAGTATTTAGATTAAATTTAAATAGATTAGGAAAGTGAAACTATTTAATTAAATAAATTTAATTAAATAAGTAGAAGAATATGAAAAATATAATTAATTAAAAAATAAATAATTATAGTGTCAAGGGTGCTATTAAATCAATTATTATAGTGTTTAGGACAATTTTAAGTGTCTACAACTGTATCACAACAATGAGCCATTTTTTCTCCAAAATTAGAACCCTCACAAAGAATGAGAAAGATAATGATATAAAGGAATGAATTCCCAAATCTACTCTATGTCTGACATCTGTCCACTTGAAAAACCTCCTCAAGAAGTTAAAAGAATCTCTCTAATCTCTCTCTGCAACTGGTGAATCAAATCTTCCATCCTAACTAAAAGTTGGAGCCAAATTATACTAGAATGGTGAAATATCCTCAAAATTAATCCAATAGACCTTTTACTATGTGTTTTTACCAAACCTGTAACTTCATCTTCAATTTTTACCCATTTCAGTGAGAAGGCCCAAAATTACATTTTTCCTATAACTCAAACTAGTGAGCACATGTCTATAAATAATATGTCTATGTTCACTTATCAAAAACCCCCTGAATCTTAGTTTGAAAAAAAAATGCCCCTCTACTATGTCTCTAGTTTGAACTTTAAATTTTCAAAATTTTAAAATATTGTAATGTCCAAAATTTAGCATAAATCCATGTTTGAATTTTAAATTTTGGTATGTGAGAATTTTACAAAAAATTTTAAATGAATTTTCAAACCATTCTCTATTTTGGCCCCACTGATGGATTTTGAGTCAACCCCCTAGTTTGACTTTTTCCACTTGGTAGCATGCCATTGGCTAGACTTTGCACATTCATCACCCACTGGGCACCACATGGAAACTTCTAATTGGCTTGCAAGGCATCACCACGTGGAAACCTCTGATTGGTTCCTTGATCACCATCAGACTTCTACATGTCACATCTGCATTGGTTAATGACCTCGGCTAGGCCCCATAGCATACTTGCAAGTTTTTTGGATTTTTTGGTAGATTGCCATGTTGATACTGAAAAATGCTCCCATTTTCTAGTGGTGACATTGCAACCACTACATTATGGCCCATTTTTGGTGTCTTACCTTGAACCACTCACAAGGTGCCAATTAGTAACTTTTGGTTTTTCCTCTTCAACTTGACACATCACCACACTTGGTTCCACATCTTTATGCCACCTATGTGGTCACTATCTCACCATGGCTATTTTTTGAGCATCTTTACTTGGTAACATAGCGATAGCCACAAGATCCTCCACATGTCCACATCTAGATGTTTGATCTCCCACGTCAGCATCTCTATTAGCGTGCTTAGGTTCAAAATTTGTTTGAAGTAGGATCCAAATATTTGGGGTCCACCATGTAGGGTTGAGGCTTCAAAAACCTTGTCTTGTAGATAATACACATGATGTGTGGAAGAGTATATAAAGATATAAATTTCTCCAAGCATAGAAAATATGGGATAACTATTGTAAGCCCATTCCTTCTCTTTCTCTGGTGCTGGTGACTTCTCCATAGTCATCTTTTCTTTATGTGTTATCTTTTGTTCAATGCATAGGTTGCCTCCTCCTCATATGGGGATCCCTATGACCTACCATGGGAACCATTTTCTTGCTCTACCACTAGCTTTCCTTAATCCCCTACCATTGTGACTTCCCTCCAATTCATGTATTCCTCTTCTTTTTGGGTGTTCTTTCATGTAGCTCCCCTTCATTATCTTTCATCTAGAACATGCTTTTCCTATGGGTCAACGTAAGTCACAAATTCAAAACCATGAGGTTGTCTAGTGGCCTAGTCCTTCATAATAACTGAGTCTGTTAGCTCCTCATATTTACTGAAGTCCTTGGTGAATGCAGTTGGTGTTGTGTCTCTTGACCAAACCCCAATGAAGATCTTTCTATACTCAAAGTATCTTTGTCTCTAGAAGAAGGATTTTTTTCATTTTTATTCTTGGTGTTCTCTTCTCGCAAGTTTTTAGTAGCTACATCATTGTTTTCTGTAGTAGAATTGACATTGGAAGAAGGTGATCCACTGTTCTTTGTAGAACCCATTATTTTTGTCTAGCAATGCTATCCCACTCTCCTACCATTTCTATCCTTGTATCTAGAGTCTCGACTTGAATTAGCAGAGCCTTGACCAAAGTGAAGAAATTTGAAATCTTTATTGCTATCATTATCTACTGTATCGTCTTTATGTCTTGTCACCCCCTTTTTCTCATTAATTTTATTGCTTCCTTAGACCAATTTATTCTCATATTTAGATGTCAAAGAATGATATTTTCTTCTTGATTTCTAGAATGAGGAGGGAGATTGAGTATGCATGATAATAAATGTCTCTATCTTCAAAATCATGCTACTCACTTGAATTCTTGCAACTTTTTGTTTGTCTCCTTTTATCTATGTTCTTATTAGTCTCAATTGTACCCCTCTGATCATAATGCCTTGCCTTCTCATTCTTACTTCTAATATGTTCCAGACTTTTTATCCCCACCTTTCTATTTAGTCTAATCCAATTAGTCAAGCCCCCAAAGTGGGCCCGACTAAATTTTTTTTTGTTTTCTTAAAACTAAACTTTTAAACTAATCTACTAATTGCCTAATACTAATTTGAAACAAATTTGACCACTGAACAATCAAATAAAACTATATTTTACCATTGATTTGCAACTTGCCAATTTTGTGATAGGAGGTCTTTTGACCAGTGCTAAAAAATGACAAAAGTACCTGACTAGGCTCTAAAATCTAACACATTGATTCTCTGTTCCACATACTTGTGCCTTGTCAAATCTCATCTTGTGATGAATTTTGAGTCCAAAGGTATTGACTATCAAAGTTACCCTTTCATAATTACTTGCAAGAAAACATGTCAGAAAAAAATAAATCATGTTTAGATTTCACTTTGAAAATTGGGTAAAGGGACACTTGGGGGAACAAAAAATGGTGCATTGGTTTAGTGTCATGAGAAGAGTATTAATCTATGATTTGGGATCATGATGAATAACATGACACATTTTGTGATTGGTCAAAGTGGGATACTTATAATTTTTATCTTGGGAACAATGGCAGAAAAGCATTTTTTGCAAATGGAAAGAACTTGGGAAAGTGTGTAGACAGATTCCTCAAGATTTAAAAATTGGCACACTTAAATTATTTTTAGAGTACAACATAGTGGTACAATCCATTCAATCTCACCTATCATAGATTTTGATATATGACATCATGAATAGAGGTTCTAACAAATCTACACTTCTTGTCAATAGTAAAAAGTTACAAGTTGCATTTGTAATCACATTCAAAAACTGATCAGACAGATTCATCATAAGTTCAAAATTGAAACATAGCAAGTCTCTTACCTCTAAAATGAAACTCAAAATAAATTTTAGAATTTTGATCAACTGAGTCAAAGTTATAACAAGTCAAATAGGGCTTCCTAGAATTTAGAACAAATTGCATTAGCACGAAATCGATAAGTGACCAAATTTCAAGGGTTTAAAACCTAGTCAAACTAATTCAAAATGACTTGAAATTTAAAACATGGGATCTTTGGTATGGACACTAAAAATTTGCAAAATATGAGTCATGAAACATTATTAGGTGTGAGATATTCAATTGCAAACATAGCTTAATGTCACTATGTGACACATAAAAATGTAGATTTGACAATTGCTCAAAACGAGACTTCACGAAATTGCTCAAAATGACAATTTATCTTCATGAAACACATAGAAATACTAAATGCAAGGTGCTAGAAGAATTAATCACCTCTTAGGAATCAAATGCATATTTGGATATGAATGCATCAAAAAATGCTTATAGGGCTTACTTTTCAATTGTACTAAAAATTAGGGCTTCAATTTTGAGTTCCAATATTTTGTATCGACAATATTAGCACTAAAGAAGAATAGAAAATTGAGGATGTGTACAGATTCTTGTGTTATTAAAAAGATGACAATCAAGTAACGATTTGCATTGCCAAGGATGGATGATATTATGGATTGTTTGAGTGGGGCTGAGTATTTCACAAAGATAAATCTGAAGAGTGGATAACCATAAATTTTTATCAGAGAAGGAGATGAGTGGAAGACTACTTTCAAGACAAGGGAAGGATTGTACGAGTGGTTAGTCATGCCTTTTGTGGTAACCAACACACTAAGACTTTTATGAGGCTCATGAATGAGGTACTAAAGGATTTTCTGGATATGTTTGTCATTGTTTACGTAGATGATATTTTGATCTTTAGAAAGACATTGGAGGAACACTTGATGCATATTTGAAATATTCTAAATAAGTTGAGGGAAGAAAAGTTGTTGATCAACCTAAAGAAGTGTTCTTTTTCTGAAGAAAGAGTTGGTGTACCTAGGTTATATAGTGTCAATAGAAGGTTTGAAAATGGACTCAAAGAAAGAGAAGGCTATCCTTGAATGTTCTACTCTAAAGAATACTATAGAGGTAAGATATTTACATGGACTAGTTAGTTTTTATAGATATTTCATAAGAGGTTTTAACAACATTTGTGGACCCTTAACTGAAATAATGAGAGGGCATAGGAACAAATTTAAGTGGACTATAGAAGAAGATCAGAGTTTTCATCTATTGAAACAAAAAGTTATAGAGCAACACATTTTAGCACTTCCAAGATTTAACAAAGTGTTTCAAGTAGATTGTGATACTAGTGGTACTACAATAGAAGTTGTTTTGAGCCAAGAAGGTAGACATGTTACTTACTTTAGTGAGAAATTGAATGATGCCAAAAGAAAATAGTATGTTTATGAAAAAGAATTATATGCTATAGTTCAAGCATTGAAAAAGTGGAGACACTTTCTTCTTCCTAAGAAGTTTTCTTTATATACTAACCATCAAGATTTGCAATAATTGAGTAGTTTTGAAGGAAAATTAAACCAAAGGTATTTGAAGTGGATTGAGATTTTTGTAGAATTATACATTAAAAAAAAAAAAAAAAACAAGAGTGGGAAGTCTAATAGAGTTTCACATTCTCTTAGTAGAAGACAAATTTTGCTAAAAAAAATACATATTGAGGTGGTTGAGTTGAAGAAACTCAATAATACATATATAGAGGATCCTATTTTGGTGAAGCTTGGAACACTTGTATAGAACCTATTACTCTTCATAAGACAAAGTGTTTGGATTTCATAATCCAAGATGGTATGTTGTTCAAAGGAAGTCACTTGTGCATTCCAAGAAGTTTAATGAGAGAGAACATCATCAAGGAGAAGCATAGTGGAGGATTAGCTAGATAATTTGGTAGAGATAAAACTATTGCTTTTGTTGTTGAGAATTCTTACTAGCCATAGTTATAGCAGCATGTGAAGAATTTTGTATAGAGTTGTAGAGTATGACAGATGGAGAAAGGAGTGAAGTAAAATATAGAGTTATATCAGCCATTACCTATATAAGAGAATCTTTGGGAGGATGTTAGTATGAATTTTGTTCTTGGATTACCGAGCACATAATGTGGGCATGATTATATTTTTGTGGTGATTGATAGTGTTTCAAAGATGGCATATTTTATTCTTTGCAAGAAGATTAGTGATGTTGTTCATGTGGAAGAGTTGTTTTTTAGAGAAGTGGTGAGACTATATGGTCCACAAAAGAGTATAGTTTCAAATCCAGACACCAAATTCATTAGGTATGTATGGCATAAATTGTGGAAGAAATTGAAGACATATTTAAAGTTTAGTTCATGACATCATTCATAGACTGATGGACAACTTGAAGTTGTGAACTCGAGTTTGGGAAAATTGTTGACATGTTTGGTTGGAGACAAGACAAAAGGATGGGATATGATTTTACCACATCAATAATTTTCATATAATAATTATGTCAACAAGAGTACTAGTAAATTAGTATTCTAGACTATATATGGGAGTGCTCCAAGAAATGCTATTGAATTGTGATAATTGGATAAAGGAGAGATAAGCAGTGTTGAAGTAGAAGACTTTGGTGAATAGTTGAATAACATCCATGAGGAGGTGAAGAAGACCATTATAAAGATTAATGCATAGTACTTGTCTAAGGAAGATTTGAAAAGGATGTATAAGGAATTTTAGATTGGCAATGAAGTCATAGTTCATTTGAAAGAGGAGTGTTTTGTAGTGGGTATAAAAAGATAAAGATGAAGAAGTTTAGACCATGAAAGATAGTGAAAAGGTATGATTCTATAAATGCCTAAAAAGTTGAGTTGCCTAATAAATTGAAAATTTCACCATTGTTTAACATTTCATATTTGACAACATATTAAGAAGAAGGTGATGGAGATGAAGTTGCAGAAGTGCAATGGAGTATTCTAGCAACTACTTCAGCTACAAAAGAGATTGAGAAGATACTAGATAGACATGTTGGAAAAGGTGCAATGAACAAAACATATGAAGATTACTTGGTCAAATGGAAAGGTATGCTAGTATAGGATTCATCATGGCTAGAAAAGAAGGAGGTTAAGTGTCTTGGTTTTCCTCTAAACACCTAAGACATGACGGAGTCACTTCTCAAATTACACTATGTGTCTAATGTAGGAGTATCCTAGGTGTGAGGGAAATCTTACATTACCAAAAAATATTTTTACTTTTAGCCTTTTCTATTTTAATTAGGACTAGTAGACAGGTGATTTACTATTTATGGGAGCTTACTTTTTTTAGCAATTTTGTCATACAAGCTCGAAATATTATGTTTTTATAAATGAAGGTTCATTTCATAATTATAAGCCTACCATAAAAATCTCATTCCTCTAGCTTAAATATTAGAGAAATTATTGCAGATTTTCCATGGAAAAATTTGTAAAAATAAAATTTGAACTTAGTTTTGAAGGCCTTAGAGGCCTCGAATGAGGTCCAAAAGTCAATGGATGAATGCTTGCATTAATTTGAGCCTATAGATCAAAAGTTATGGTTTTCAAAAAGTGGTTATAATATCCAATCATAGCAATGGTTTGAGATTTATGACCTTCCGAAGTTGGCCTACCTAAAAAATTTTAAAAAAATGTTAGAGGTGTATTTAGCCAACTCTATATGTTTTGTTAGGATCTATTGGTGCTAGGTATTAATTTTGAATGTCTAAAACCTTCCTAAATGACATAAACCTTCCTTTTTAAGAAATGCCTAAACAATGTCTAGGACAAATCTAGGTGATAGTTCTTAGCTTTGTCTTGAAAATTACTATAATGAAGGCACCAATATGCATTAGCATAGTGTAATTCTAAATTCTATAATTCTACATTCATGGTGATAATAATAAGCCCATATTTTTTTCTTGCAATTACTTTTGTTTCTTTGTTTCTATTACATGTTTATGGTATTGAGTGGGGTAACCTTCATCAAGGAAAAAGAAAAGATTTGGTGGTTGGAGATTCAATTGGAGGAAAATAGAAGAGGGAAAGATAAGATCACAAGATGGGATTTAATGATAGATAAACTGAAGAAATAATTCATTCTCATGGGTTATGAGCTTGATCTATTGAAGAAAATGCAAGAGTTAAAGCAAATAGGAAAATCTATTCAGGAGTATACTGAGGAGCTATATTGAGTTCTCATCATAACCAAATATAAAGAAGCTGAGAATGAGAAAATTTCCCATTACTTTAATGGGTTGAGGCCAACCATTTAGGAGAAGCTAAGTTTGGTTGAAATGACCATCATTGAGGAGGCAAACCAATTTTACCTAAATTTTGTGGAAAAGATGAACAAAAAGTTTAATAACAAGAATATTGGTAGAGGTTATGGTAGAAGCTATATTGGATGGCTTTATGGAGGCCAAAATAATGATCAAAGAAGAAGGATGAGGCTAATAGTAGCAATCAAAACAAAAGGGTAAATAATAATTTTCTTTATCAAAATAATAGAGATCAAAGAGGAAGAGGAAGGGGGAAAGGATATGGAAGAGAAGGTTTTGATGGAACTTGTTTTATGTTGTGGAGAAAAAGGGAATAAAACATTTGAATGTCCCCAACACAAAGAAGGAAATATATGAAGACTAAAGGTTAAGCCTAATTTGTAAATGTTGATGAAGATTCAAAATAATCACATTCAAAAGATTCTCAAAGAGGAGACGTCCTAGTTAATACAAGAGTGCTATTGAGTGGTGAGAATGAAGTTGATTGAAGGAGGAGCTTGTTTTGCACAAGGTGAAAATGTGAAGATAATTGTTCTAATGTGATCATTGATGATGGAAGTACTAGTCTAATCTAGTGTTAGAAAATATGGTCATAAAGTTAAAGCTCAAGAGGCATAAACACCCACATCCATATTGTATTGTCTAGGTGTAGGATGACCATAAGATAATGGTCAATGATCAATTCCTAGTGAAGTTGAAGATTGAAAGCTACCATGATGAGGTTTTATTAGAGATTAAAGTCCACTAATATAAGTGGGTGAGTGGAGGTGTTTGGATTTGTTATCCAGTTAAAATAACTCTTAATATTTTGATCAATTCTTAAACATGTAATGAATAGATGCAACAACCATAGAAAGGTAACCATACACAATAACACCAAATATTTTAACAAGGGAGAACTTTGACTAGAGAACAAACCTTAGTGGAAATGATGATGTACTAATATAAATGTACCTTGTTAGGATTAACTACAGACAAAAATAATAGTTACATGTAAATATAACCAATATCAAAAAATAATAGATGGCATATAAGAGAACACAAGACACAAAAATTTAACGTGGTTGACCTAATCTCTAGGCTATGTCCATCAACAACAATTCCAATATTATTATCATCTAATGATTACAATATTCAATCTCTTACAACTCAATACCACTACAAGAGTACATCATGAGATCCCTAACCCTAAGCTATTTTATACAAGCTTTTTCCACTTACAAAATTAGGGCTAGAATAAGTCATCCAATAGAGAAATAGTAGAGTCATGTTTGAATTTGGGAGTGTTTCCCTTGGAAATCCTTCAAGGGGTATTGCCCCTTAACCACACTCTATACTCTAACATGAAGCACACCTAGGGCACTTTTTGGGGACCCCACAAGGGGCACTACCCCTTGACCTTGTAAAAATAATCTAGGGGCAAATTGCATTCAATAAACCTTTGAGTTTGATTAGACTCTACATAAAAATTGTTGGTGTTTTGAAACAACATGGTTCCAAAATACCCTAATGAGAACAATGTACATCTAAGGGTTGTTGCTTCCCATCTTCAACATAACATTTAAGACACAAGGCCAACTATATAAGGCTAGACCCTTCTTATACTTCAAGCTCTAAAAAACCTAGGTGGGTATACCTTAGATTCACTTATAGGGTACCGGTGGTAAAAAATATTCCTAAATCTAACAAATTAGATTAAAACCCTAAATCTTCTAACACTTATGTAGAGATCTCAAACATGAAATAGCTAATAACATTACCAAAGAAATTTCTAACCTAAGTAAGGGCATCCTTTTCAGTTATTTAACATTAAAGGGAAAGATATTTCATTAATGATGTTGATTTTTAGCAAGATCCTAACTATAAAATGAATGGTGGGAGGGATACTGAATACAAGAAAGGGTGATTGTAGCCCCTTGACTATGATATTTCAAGGTATCTTTTCCATATGCACCTATACTCATAGTGCATGTGGTTTTGTTACTTTCTTTACTAAAATTTCAATTTGAGTGTGATTTGATCAAGTTCAATATAACATACTAAATATGGAATATGATCTAAAATGTTGATGCAAATAAATCTTATGTTAGCTTGTACTAAGAGTGAGCATTTTTTCTATTATAATACTATATAAAAGAATAGTATATTGGCTACATTATTTTAGTTATATTAATCTATGAACAACATATTTTTATTGATACAAGTCTATATAATATTAGGTACAAATATGTATTCAAAATTTCAACTTAGTAATCCATCATCAAAAATATAATACAACTACCATTTATATTATTAGGATCCCATTATTCTATAACAAAGGAAGAAAATTTTGATGGGTAAATCAAAACAAGCTAGTTAACTAAACCAAGACAATGTCACAATAGAGTCACAACCAAACTAGGACAACATTCATTAACATGAATTTTTCTCAAACTTCCCATTAGTTGAATCCATGTATGATGTTGGAAAATTGATGGGACTTACAGTTGAATTGTTCCCAATTTTAGAATTCAAAGATCCTTTCTTAGATTAAATTTTGGTAACTACTCTCTTGGATTTAATAGGAATATGAAATTTTTTGAATTTGGTGATACTGCCTATTTTTCATAGATGCCATTAAGGAGATCATAATTTTATTGGGTGGTTATCTAATAAATTATCATTTTTTCTAAGATAAGGAAAAATTGTTTCTATTTGGTGAATAGAAAAGTCACAATTTATCCACCATAAGCTGACAAGTTTCCGCTACCTAAGAAGAGTACATATAGAAGAATTAAATATACAAATGTAGAAACATTGAAGAAAAATTTAAAAAGTATTGACCCCACATTGCATTTTTTTGTTTGAAAAGTTGTAAGAAGCTCCTCTAGAGCTCCATCAGGTTACATGGCTACTATAGGTGTTGTTGATCCAATGTCTATAGGCTAAATTTAACTTGTATTTGTGTAAATTTAAAAACTCATTTCTTTTCAATTCCTAAGTGGAATTAAAACACATGAACATATAAGATCATTTAATTTTATAAACAATGGAATGCAACTCTTTGTGGATAGTTGAACATCTTCTTCTATGGAGAATAAGGGATTATGATACAACAATATATATAATTTTCATCTATTGATTCAGTTGGTAGAAGTTCATCATGCCTTCTCAAAAATGGCTTCTATTTGAGTGTGTTTGGTAGAGCTCCATTTGGATTTTTTAGAATAAGGGAACTAATTATGGAATAGCTAATGCTTTTAGTTAGTAACTTTGTGTCACAAAAGATATAACAAGTTCTCTTTATACAATATTTTGTATTTGCCTTGAAGTTGGTTTGATGTTCTCTAATAGGGTTAAACTACTCCTACTCTCTAAGTTTCAGATTTGGGAGAAGATTCTTCATAATGAGCCCTCTAGGCTGCATCACTTCCATAGTGTTTGGTACTACTCCTAGTTGTGCTAAGTTCTTCATGGCAAGTTGTCTTGAAATGTTATCAAGAACTATGCAATGGAGGAAGTTGTCTTGAAATGTTGTCTTCTGGGATTTTGGAGAAGGCTTTAGGTTCCTTATGCAAGTGACATGATATTCTTGGAAGCTTTTCTGTTGACAAACTTCTTTTGGATTGTCCCCATTTTTCTTTTAATGGGAAGGAGATAGCATCTAATGAGAAAGCCTACTTTGCCAAGGCTAGTGTTAGCAAGGATTTCCCTTGTAAGGTCAACTTCAAGCATGCTTTATGCTTATATCCTTTTTTGGAAATCCCTCCTAAAGAACATTTTATTTTCTTAGTATTTTGTTGAAATCTCTTCTAAAGAATTTTTTATATTTCTCTCTAACAAACACTAATAGTAATGAGGAGAACAAAATAAGCCATTGTAGCTTTGGTTTTGTGTATATTTCTCTTATCTTGGACATTGACTTCCTATAATTTGGAGGTTAGATATCAATAAATATTTCCAAATTTTGTTCATCTATTGCTTGTAACTAAATTAAAGCCTATGAAGTTATGAATTATGCAGTAATATTCCTAAAATATTGTACTCAGTTTTCTTTTTCTTACTCTATATTTATGATTTTCCTTCTTACTATGTTGTGTAGGTTTATTTTGTTTATATGGATAGTAAAGTGAATGATGATCTAGACATGAACTTAGTGTACAATCGTCAACCACTTTTTATTTCTTATGATGGAAAGTTAATCCAAACAAGATTTATTTCAACATTTGATTGAATTTATGTAAATTAATTTCAGATTCTAGAATTCTAAAATTGTCATTACATTAATCAAAGTTAATCAGTGTCATTTTTATTGGTCACCATTTTAGTTTAAGATTCTTAAACTACAATCCACCTTTTAGCTTAGAGAAGGCCAATCCTCACTGGTTATAGCTACAAACATGGATTTGGATGCTTTGTAGCTCACATCTCAGAGGCCTAGGGAGGAAATATGGCCAGTATGTAATTTCTAGATCACAAATAATTAGCTAGAATTTCTGTTCACTAAAATTTCTTTACAATTTGGATTCATCAATTTTGTATCTATACAATTTTTAGAGATGGTTGGAGTTGTTTATGTATTTCCCAACAAGAAAATAAAGCTCCATACAAAACACTAGTGTGAATTTCTAGTCATTCCAAATGAGAATTCATTTGAAATCTTGGATGACTCTACAATACTTCAAGTGAATGTTGAATTCTATATTATTTCTAGAGGACATAACTATTAATAAAAAACTAAACTAATTAGAGATTATTTAATAATTAATGATTATTTATTAAATGAGAGGAGTAAAATTCCATGTTTATTCAACACCTTCTTTGGTAAAATATATTGAATTTGACACTAATTTTTTTAATAAAAAATTAGTTTGATACTTTGAGTTTTCTTGAAAGTGGGGAAGATTGGTCTTGATACTTGGATTTTTCTTCAAACAATCAACAAATTTTTTTTGCAAGGCTCCTGGTGACTTTTCTACTCAAGAGAAGGTTTTCAAAGAAAGTTATCTTTTAGATTTTGGCTTTCTAGGAGTTCCTTGGTGTAGGTCAAGAATTGGATCCAGTGTTGAGAAAGATATTAAGAAAGAGAAATGGAATCAAAATGGTTTGACATTAGTCATACCCCAATCATCAGAACCTTATCTTTCTTTGATACCTTACACATATCAAACACTCTTCCTCACACCTTTATAAGAGCATTTATCACCATCTCCTTACACCAGACAAATGGACATAGCCTAGTTAAAAACTTCATTCTACCAAATAAGAACTTTCTAGTTTATTTCATATAGACCTGTAGACATTCATTTATAACTTTTAAACCAAAAAGAACTTCTTTGATCACTACAGTGAGATGTATCTTCATTTTGTTACTACCAACATATCCAAATTGTAGCATGATCCAATGGTTCAATTATGAAATATGAACTTTGAACCAAGACTATATTTTTTTGAGACAATCATCTTCAAGTTTTTTCAACATAGCCTATCTTCCTACACTAAAATACATGCTTTTTCTACATAGTCCCATTAAACAATTGTAACATAAAATATAATTTATTCATAACCTTATTGTCAAGTAATGGGCCTTATTACACTTCACATTTTGCATATCTACATTGTATTTATTCACTATCTACCATAACAAAGGGATTTAAGCTTTAGCAATTCACTTCAACCACAAAATTCATTCTTGTTTATCAACCAAATCAATTGCTTATAAGAACAAAACATAAAGGAATAAATGCTTCATAATTCTAACATAATGAATCTTCAAATCAGAATTTTGAAGTTAAAAAAACAATTTATAGACACTTTGAACATTGTCAAGAAAACATAGAAATGAATAGGAATTTTTTTTTTAAAAAACTTGATTTCTATCTCTTGCATTGATCACCACACTCATGAGTCCATGACTTGATCACTATATGTTGATAAAGTCCTCAAACTAACCAACTAACTAACCTTCTCTTTATAATAGATATAAAAAGGTCTTCAAAATGGTCAACTATAGCCATCCATTAAAGCAAGGCTCCAATCAACACATAAAATAATGAGTAATAAAGGATCAGAAGAAGCAAGATCTTAAAGAAGAGAGGCAACATCTAAAGGGGCAAGAGAAGAGCCATGCAAAACCTCCAAGACCATATGCTTAACCTCACTTTAATTCTATGGGGTAACTGTCATATGCAAGGCATTTACACATTTCTTAATGGGGATTGTGGCTCTAGACATCTATAAAAGTTGAAATTTAGCTTCCATTTACTAAGAAGCCAATCTAGATCTAGAACATTTAGCCACTAAATAACCATTCCAAAGTAAAAATCCCAATGAATTGTCAACATCTTATAACCAAGTTGATAGGTTCAAATGGAATCCTGCAACTAGAGACTAACTTTTTGTGAGAAACCTTTTGATCAATCCTTTCCAACCAAGTATAAGCTAAAGTAGGATGGGAGAGAAAACTAATCTGAGAAGACATAAATGAAAGAACCAAAACTTTTTATAGCCTTCAAATTAGAATATCTCCAGAACTAGAGAAGGAGGTTGGGTAGTCCAACTCAAATGAGAAACACTAAAAATGACTCTAAAACAAAGTTAAAAGCTAGATACCAAGGCCTTGTCATGGAATCAACCTTTCCATAGAACAAGGATCCTTTCTCAATGATTGACATTCTACCTTGGGAAGATTGGAAGATATATAGAAATACTCAATATGGTGGAAAATTTCAACATCATTAAGTAACAAAAGGTTTCTATTTCAAGTAAATCCAAGTATGTATGTCACCAAATATTGGAATATAACGCTTGAGCAGTTAGAGTTTGATAAGAATTATAGATCTATTTAGTGGCAATCAGGTTTAGTTTGTTGATAGTATTTTTATTTTTCTATCATTTCTATTTCCATATTTATAGGATCTCTTTGAGGTCAATTATGTATTATATATTTGTACTCTTGAATGATGACTAATAAGTCACAAGTTTTATGTTTGTTCTACATTGTTTAATTTCAAGATTTATTTTGCAGCTTTAAAATCTAAATTAATGTAAGCTATTATAGAAGAATCATATGTTATCAATATTGATGTTAATATCATTTAAGATGAAATACTTGATCTTCTTTGATAAAGTCAAAATGCTGAAAATTCTCCATAAAAAGACATGCAAAATATTCAAACTATAACATATATTCAAAAAGTTTAGAAAAGACTAATAAGTAGCACTCAAACCAATAAAATCTCAAAATTGATAGAATTTATAGATTATGTGCTTCTCCTTGTAACAAGTTTATACAACCAAAAATTTAAGCCTAAAAATGGCTAGGGGAGATTTCCCAAATTAGGGGAACATATGCCCATAAGATAGTTTCATTTTTCCATGGTAGAGAAAGTAGTCCAAGCACCATTTGAAGCAATATGCCTTAATTTCTATAGAAAATCCTACAATATTTGGATAAGAGGAGGTTTTGGGATTTAAGCCAAAGAATGAGGGTTTGAAAGACTATAGAATCTTAGGTGTGATAGAAGTAGTGACCACAAAAGAATCCACCTCAAAAAAACCAAAAACTAGTAGTGTGAAAGAAGAAGAAAAACATTAGAGTGAAATCCACTTTTGAACTCTAATGTACACATGAATGTCATTGATAACTGACAATCAATTGAAACCATGAATGAGGTTTTAAGAGTGAAAACTTCTAGGAATGCACATGATTTCCATGGGAAATGCTTCACCTAGATAATTACAATTGCAAACCATCATCATAGGTAAATCACCTTAGTTTTATAGACAATGATTGAAGACTATGTCTAGCTTAAAAAAATCATGAAGATAATAGACCAATCTAGAAGGATTTGATCATATCTCGATTATCAACCATTCAAAAAGTCTAAAAGTCATGGATTTCTATGTGGAATCAGTACTCTTCAAATTAAATTTGGTTTTGTGGTGAAATATGAGGGAACATGGAATATATTTAACACCCTAGGTGGATTGCATGTGTACATTCCTTGTTTTCTTTGTGACAGTAAAAATATTTTTTTTGTCTAGAGTTTACAACCTAACATTTAATAGTTGGATCGTAATGATTTTTCAATATTTTTTTAATGATCTAATTTTTTTATAGGCTCACTAGAGAAATTTTCAAAAGTAATGTATTTTTTAAAATTTGTGGGGTATAAATTATGAGTCTAGAAAACTATCATAAAATAATAGTGACAGTTTAAATCATAGTTAATACTAAGGAATGGTATTGGTTGGTCAAGGACTATGTTAGTGCTTTGGGCATGTGTTTTACAAATGAAGAATATCTAAGAACTCTACTATCATGATTTTGGTCAATATTCATAGATGGGATTAATGATTGTTTGTAGATATTGATATGGGAAATAAAGAACCCTTTGTTGATGTGAGCAGCATAAAAGGCTTGGTGGAAGAGTAATGAAAGATTGATGTTGATGGATAAAATACTTCTATATTTATTTGTATTGTAGGATAAAAATAGTTTATAGATAATTGGAATTTATTTGTGTTATTTGTAGGTTGAGTAATTTAACAGAATCATTAACACCATTGCCTACATCAACTAGGGTCAAATACATAAAGACCTAGTATTGGTCAATACAAATTGACAACTATATTTACAAATTAATTACATTATGCCCAAAGAAATGCAACAAAAAGAAGGTTGTGAATAGAAACTAGCAACCAACTCCATAATTCCATTAATCCAAAATTGGAGTCAAAGTGAAATCCAAAGCATAAGTCATAGCCAAATTCAAGAATGATATCATGACATCCTACCAAATGCAAACTACACAAAGAATGGATCAAGGTTGCTAGACAAATTTGCCTACCTTATTAGGGTTGTTGATCCCATGGTTTAAATTTAATAAGTTAACAAAGCCACCTTGGTCTGAGGAATCTTTTTCCTATAATATAGTCTCATGATGATATCATGAAAGGATAGAGAAATGCAACATTCATGATATCAAAAGGGGCTTTCTAAAAACATATGGAAAAATGATTAGAGTGGAAAAGAGTAAAATTGAGGCATCTATGAACATGAAATAGTATAATATTAGGTAGAGTTGAGGATTGTCACATTTTTAAAACTATCAAAAGTACTAGAACACTAATAATCAAAATTTTCTTGAGAAGAAAGTTCTAAAGGTTGTCTTATGCATGGGCATGCCATTGTGACTCAACAAGTGACCCCAAGTGTTGAGTGATAGAAGCTATCCAAGTTTATGGTAGATGGGTTTAAAAATGTAGTAAGGCATCAAGAAATCTTTTGAAAAAATTTGTGTAGAAAATAGTATATAATAATCAAACTTGTTGGCTATGACCATTCCCAACCACCCTTAAAAATATTGCACTTGAATGGTACACTGATAAGAAAGAAGAAGAGAAATTAACTATAAAAAATAATAGTAGCACGAAAATAAATCCCAATGCAAAAATACAACATGTTTCTGAGTCACACATAGTAGAAATGATATTTCCACCTAAGGTTGAGGATGACACACTCGATGAAGATGATGTTGAGGGACATGTTGAAGCAATCTGTCCAACATGTGGAAGCTCTAGAGATCTTGAAATTTTTTGGTTGTGAGAAATGGTACCATGGAAAATGTGTTAGGATGCCACCTACAAGATATGAACATATCAAATAGTATAAAGGTCCAATTTTCAATAAAAGGGCTTTTGTTTGAAATGCTAGCATATATACTATGCTATGTTTCAGATTTAACTAAGATGTAATTTCAATATGATGACTTCAAATTTAAGCTACATAATTGTATTTAACATGTAATTCAAAGGGTATATGTTTAGATATTCAATGCTAATACTATTTTCAATTGTTGTAAATGATCCATGCAACATTTGTATGAATATATGACTACTTTTTTATAATTTGTAAGCAACTACTAGATTTTGGTTTCCAAAAAAAGGTTACTCATTTTCTGTATAAATTAAAATTCATTTACACCAAGAAAAACAAAATATATATCATACAGGGATGTCAACATTGGCAAAGATCTCATCCAAGGCTAGAATTATCAGATTTGCAAATCAGAAGCATAGCACCAACATGTTCATCATAGTGAAGAAAAATATTCAAGCAAAGATAATTGGGAAAAGTAATAGTAGATAAAGATCATGCAAGGTTCCAAGGAGAAGAAACAAAAAATACATTCATTTTTATAAGAGATAGGGTTTTAATCAACATCTCATAAAAAACTAATGTATGTGGATGTGCAAAAAATAAAAGTTAAATAATTTATCAAATGACAGTGTTGAAAAGAGAAATAAAAGAACCTAGAAGAAGAATAACCCTCCAAGTTGCAAAGCCCCAGGTGCTTTTTGATTTCCCCTAAATTTTATTTCTAAAAATCCTAAATTCCTTGCATGTGTTCACTTGTCTATGTGTGCCCTATGCCTCCATAGCTTCATATTAGATGATTATGCCATTAAAATCTTTCTACCTGTGAAGTATGGAAGAAACAATTAACTTCAAATGGATATTTGTGGATGAATTTCTCTCTTTTCCTCTTCCACTCTTATTCCTGCCAATCTTCCATGTTCATTCACATTCTTTTTATTACATTATTATCGCAATGTGGTAAAGTGAGCATTTGAATAAAGGATATAAATGTTTCCATAAGATATTTTATATTTATATTTAATTATTTTATTCAAATATTATGAAATTGTACATGAGTTGAAATAGTTATGTTCTATGTATAATTAAATATTTAATAGATAAATAAATTTTTACTTTTAAAATAAATATTTTCACATTTGATGATAATTATGGTTATAATTATTTATTAATTAGATTATAGTAGAAAAAAATATTAGTCATTATGTGAAACATCTTTTAGATATGAAAGACATTTTTTATTCATGATTATTGGGAGAGACCATTTCAATTTTGATTCAATAAAACATTTTAAAAATATTTTTAATAGAGAACCCTCCTACTAATTGGTCTTTAGTCTTTCAAAAGTTATTTGACTAAAAATCAATTGTAGATATTTATTAAAATAAAGAAACATATACACATTAGAAAAGAAATGTCTTATGTAGGCTATCTCTCAATGATAAAAATGCATACAATAATGTCCACTTGAACTTGAGTCAATTGGTTTGGTATACTAACATACCTATCAATGCTTGCATTTTGAAGATGTTATACCTAAGTTTGGTAGTGATTATATTTTTTCTTTTATTTATGTGTGACTGGATATATGAAGAGAGCCTCCTATGGAGGTAGTGGATGTATCTATAATTTTTATAATTTTATTTCTTATGGAGATGTTTATCTAATTTTTTTTCCTAGTGAGAACCAACTTTTTTTATTGATCCATAAATTGAGATAAAATCTATTTTATATATGCATTGAATGATGTGATTGTCACATATGTTTATACAAGGAAAGTTCATCGACACTCTTTTTTGTCCATTATTATCATAAAGTGGTGAAGTGAAATATGCACACAAATGGGATAGTTGTTTGGTATAAGATATTTGATATTTAAATTAATTATTTGATTTAAATATTATAAAAGTATAATTGAGTTAAAATAGTAATGTTTATCAATGTTTGATTTTAAAATCACCTAAACTTCAAATTTATGGCATGAGCGAGGTGTAGATGAATTTTTCATGCAATAATCCTATCGATGGACAAACATTTCTAGGGAAATGTAACTTCTAATTTAATTATTCGCCTAAGGGTATTTTATCAAATCTTATTATAAATGAGTAATAATATTGTATTCATTCGTTTTTGTTGGGTGACTAATTATTAGTGACTAACTATTTAGTCATTTATTTAGTAGTTTAAGTAGTAGCTTTTGGTTAGGTGAATAATTATTAATGACTAATTTTCAATCATCTATTTAGTTATGTATTTGGTAGTTTATGTAATCACTTATATTTTGTTGGTCTTGTGATTTTACCCAATCACTAAATTGGTCACATATTTAGTCACCTACAACTGTAAATTAAATAGAAATAGTAGAATGTGATTAATTTTATTCATGTGACTAAAAAATTTAGTGTTGTAACTAAACTATTTAGTCACATAGTCACATATTTGCTAAAGTGTACTAGTGTACTAAGCAAAAAGGACATGAAATTAAAGATGAAGATCAAGAGGATGAGGAAAGGAAAGCAATGTCTGAGGAAGAGGAGTCTCCCAAGAAAAAGGGAAGATTATAATAAGAAAACCTACAAAAGCTTGCACTATCATGTTTACAAGAAGGTCAAGCAAATCCAAGAGGAAATTGAAGATAGGTGTGTTGACAATTGGCTAATGAAGATATGTAATTATTTTAATTTATGGCAACACATGATGTACATTCTTACAGGAAAACTCAAAAATAAAGATACTTAGCTTTTGATACTCAGAAAATTGTCAAAGTATGAATCTCATTTACAACAATATATTGTTTTGTATGTAACTTGTTGCTAATGTCATATTATGACTAGCAGAGTTAGATGGAGAAAGTATACATGTTGATGATGACATGTATAACCTTAGACATCAGTAAAGATTGTATAGAAAAGAGATATTCACATTTTACCAGTGAAACATGATAGAAAAATTAAAGGAAAGGAATTATTTTGTTTACAAAATAATTAATTGACCAATTAGGGCCGACATCCTAAATGTTTACTCTAGGTTGGAAAATTATATTGCGGTCTTAGCTAAACCAATAGAAAATTGTGGAAATGCATGGTATTTATGTGAAGGACATCTTGCAAAGATAAGTGAAGAAGAATTGTGTGTTATTGTGATATGCAAATTTTCTATGAAAGCAATATATGCAAAGTTTTGCAAAGCTATTTTATGATCCGAGATTGAGCCAAGGATTGAATATTTGTCAAGGAAGAAGTTACAACACCTATATTGTAGAAGTTTAATTAATTGTTTAGGTAGTGAGCTCTTCTTGTAATTGGAAGTGCATGTTTGGGTAGTGGGCTCATCTTGCATCTACTATACTAGAACTCCTAATAGGGTTGGAATCTTGTAACAGAGATAAAAGTATCCTAACAGGGACTTTCTATACTAAATCTTCTCATAGACTCTTAAGAGGGTCCATCCTTTAACAAGGATTATCATCATATTATCTGGTGGGTATCATCCCCACTAGGTTTTTCCCTTGGATAGGTTTTCCCTAGTTAACAAAATATGGTGTTATGAGTTATCTTTATGCATGGTTACTATTATTTTTCAGCATTACTTTATTAATTTCTTATGTATGGTTCAAAGTAATAAATAATATTAAGCTAGTAACTAAACTTTTCAAATTATTATTCAAACCCCACCCCCCCTCCCAAGTAATTCCTATTTTTATAATTTGGTATCAGAGCATACTTACTTAGAAGAGGCTTAACAACTTGAGAAAGATGCCTATGACTATGGAATAGTTGATCAATAACCTTGAAGAGGCACTTGAAAATATTGACCTCCTTAATAAAGAAAGAGATAAGCCAAAGGATAGATATGAAGACTCCAAAGTATATATTGGACAACTAAAGGAAAAGATTGAACATCTCAAATCCAAGCCTGAATCTACTGAATCTGAAACTAGTAATGATGACTACTCAAAGTTGAAGATAGAGTAATTTAATATATTGAATTGTGAATTAAAGATTACCAATCTAAAGTTGACTTTGAAGAATGATCCTAGCAAAGTTGAAACTTATTTGAAGACTAGGGATACAAATCTTAGAGCAAGTCTAACGAAGAAGACATTTGAATTTGAAACATTGAAAGAAGATCAGGAAGAACTTCACAAGTACAACACTTTTGTGAAAGGTAAAATAAATCAATGCAAGCATCAACTTGAGAAGCTTTATTCTAGTAAAGAAAAGATTGATGATTTAATGTCAATATAGAGACCTGTATATGGTAAGATTGGTCTTGGTTATCTATTTAACACGTTTGCTAAGAAACCAAAAAATGGATTACATCCAAAAGAAAAAGATAAATTTGATGATAAGATTGAATCCAATCAATCTTTTGATAGACATAAAGAAGTTGGACAATACAAGGAAGTTGAGATATTAGATGAGCCAGAGCAAGTGAAATCTCATAAAGAAACTAGGTATGAATTTATAGGTAAGTGTTTTTCATGTAATGAAATAGGTCATATGAAAAGAGATTATACAAATAATTCATTTAATCATGTTAAGGATTTTTATTGTCATAGTTTTCATGGTATGGGTAATAGAGAAATTGATTATAGGAAACCTAAATATGATAATGATAGAAGGAATAGTAAAATATCTAGAAATACTAACCCTACAGATTGAAGAAGATATAATGAAACAAAATTGAGAGAAGGAAGACCTTATAAAGATAGAAGATAGATTATGCCTTATAAGTGTAAACAACTTTGGACACATATCTAAGAATTATCATGCACCTGATGATCAATAGAATCCTAGAAGCAAAAATCCAATATGTCAGTTATGAAACAACTTTGAACATACAATAAAGTATTATAGAATGGACAAAAACTTTAGAGATAGAAGGAACAATAGAAGAAACTTCAGAAACAGAAGGAATGATGGAAGAAATGTTAAAAATGATAGAAGGAACAATGAAAGGAACTATAGAACTAAGAAAAATAATGAGGAAAAAAGAAATGTAGTTAGTGAACTTCAAGAACAACTTAATGAGGCATTTGTAAAAAGAATAGACATCTCGGAACATAAGTTAGAAGATGGTGAGGAAAAAAGATTGAAATCAGTAATAAAATTTGATTCAACTAAGTTGAATTGAGCTTGTTCAAAGCACTAGAATTTGAAACTTCACTTGGAGATCAAATTGTGGGTAGCAAAGTTGGGAAAAGGTGTATCAAGATAAGTTTAGATGGTATCTAAGCTCGCTTGGAATTTGGAGCTTATTGGAACTAGTTGTAAAGGAATTAAGTGTTACTATTATTATAGAGAAAGTTAATTTTGTAGAAGAAGATGCATTGTTATGATAGAAGAAAGCTATGGTAAACCTCAGGTAGCATCTAAAAATTAGATAGTAGATCTTGAGCAATTATTTGTTCTTAGAATATAATTGACAAATTTTTCATGTTTGCAAGTACACAACTAATGCAAGCTCAAGTTGAATGAATACAATGGAGTAAAAACTTGATTAACACTTCATTTTGATTTCATTTGAAGCATAGAGCACTCAAAAGTGACTTGATAAGGTGATTTCAAAGTAAATCCTATTTTTAGAAATAGGTATTTTATTGCTTATCCATAGAATTTATTTCATAAAGTTTATATTTGATAGAATCGATGGATATTTTAGTAGTTCATAATGTTGAGAATGACGAGAAACCAAAATTGAAGGTTGTTTCTATGAAACCTATATAAGGAAACCCTAAGCTAACATTATCCATATGCCAAACATTGTAGTTAATTAGGAAGATGGAGGAAGTTATCTTAACAAAAAGTTTGAATCTATTGGGAGCGAGTATTTGAACAAGGATATGGAATTGGTCTTTAACCATGATATGACTATGAATCCTAGATTTGAACATTTGAAAGAATTAGACCTATTCAACTATCATTTCTACTAACAATTTGACCCCAATGAGTCAACGCAAATCATACTAAGTAGAATTCATGATTTAAAACTATGGATGGAGGACAATGTAGTTTATATTTGAGCCGACCTTATTCATGAGGTAATTGGTCTTAGAAAACAAGGTAGAGTACCTATAGGTCAGAAACTTGTTAAGAAGAAATTTGAGAGCTACACAAAAGTAGTTTACAATGGGAAAGTCATGGTGATCAACACCATTAAAAAATATGATGTAAGATTCCTGAGTAGAATCATTGCCTACTTTATATGTGCAAGTTCTAAGATTGATGAATTGTTAGTCAGATTCATCTATGTATCCTATATGATATGTATTGAGAAGGAACAAGTTAACATTAGTGAAATTCTAAGAATGAAACTTCTTAAAATCTTGGAGAAAAACAAAAGGACTAAGAATGGTGTGATTAGATCTCAGTCACTGATCAATCATATATTCTTTCATGTACTTAAGAGATTTCCATACTTGTTAGTCATAGATATTATGAGAAGTGAAAGATATAGAATAGAAGAGATCACAAATGTATGTAGAAGACATCCAGCAAATAAAATCTTGGATAGTGGGAATTTGATAATGAAAACATTTCAAAATGAGATGAGACAAAGATTAACAATTGCAATTGCAATTATAGAAAGATTTAAAGAAGATATATATGCTATAGTTGATATAGATTTTACTTATTTTCAAGTAGTAGAACCTCAAGAAACATTTCTTGATTCCTTAGGTTATGAGATAAGTGATGATATAGCAATTGGATACATTTATTTATTGTTGAACTCTAAGAAGGGCCTAGCTGATTACAGATTTGGGACTTATGAAGAAATTAGACAATTAGCTCACCAAGCATCCTTAGAGAAGGCATCTCACCAAAAGATAGAAACAATAATGAAGAAAGCTTTAACAAAGGTTGGTATGACTAAAAGTGAGTCATAGGCAATTAGAAAGACTATGAATCAAGGTATACTGTATGTGCAACCTTTATCAATGTCTATTGTAGAGGCATCTTCAGAATAGAAAATTTCTTATGCAACAATGTCAAATATACAGCCAAGTGAACCAAAGAGGAAATAAAAAGGATTAGTGGAAGTTGTGACTACAAAGACAAAAGGTGTCAAGAAAGTAGTCACTAGACCAAGAAAGAAAGAAAAGACATTGTTGACAATTGTTGAATCTAGTGAAGAGGAAGAACAACAAGAACAAGCTAAATAGACAAAGAAGGTAACTACTTCTAAATAGTTAGAAAGAAAAGCTTGGAAACCCTAGAGGTTGAAGATAGAGAAGATAAATTCAGCCATTTCTAATGAAAGGAACTTTGTTGACATAAATTTTATTTTATGATTTGTATAATGATATTGAGTAAGATTAGATTGATATCTTTCTTATGAGTTATATAATAGTCAATAATCTAAAACTCAAGGACATTGAAGGCACAAACAATTAGAAGTTCTATGATAGATTTATAGAAAAGAAGGCGCCATCTTGAAAAGAGGACATATAACTTTGAAATTCTATGATAAGGACAATATACAAGACTGATGACAAAGAATAAGTCAAGAATTTGTTGAGTAGTCTAGCACCTTACTTAAGAAACAAGGTGAGACCATTTCATTTTATGGTGGGTGAGGAGGATAAGATAAGAATTAAAACATCCATAGCTATCACTTAGATGATGATAGAGTCTAAGGTAGCACCTTGACTAGCACCTAGTATCTTGAAAGTATCACTAAATGGTGATATAATGAAAATTGACGAAACCAATGGTACTATCAACATTGATAATACTAACCCCTTTAAGAGTTCCAAATAACCAAAATCCCACATCAATGTTATTGAATATCAATTGAAAAAAATTAAATAGGAGAAGACACTATTAGAAGAAGAAAAGAGGAAAATAGAAGAGGTCAAGAATAAATTACATCAAGATGAAATGACAAGAAGAGGAAATTAGAGGAAGATAAGAAGAAGATAATAGAGGAGGAAAGAAAGAGACAAAAGGAAAGAAAAGAGAAGGAAGAGAAAGAGAAAGAAGAAAGAAGAGTCAAAGAGATAGCTAAAAAGAAGAAAAGAGAAGATAAATTGAAATTTTAAGAATTTGGTATAGCTCCAATACCATTTAAGAATTTTCCAAAGGGAAGAATGAAATGTGAGCACAATAGAGACAAGATATGATGAAATTAGAATGGATTAATCAGATAATTGGATGAATACATCATGGAAGTTCCTTGTATATAAAGACAATCAAGATGACTACAAGTCATGCAAACAGATAAGCAATAACTAAGTACATGTCCACCAAGAGTGGATTATCCTCCATTGTGCATGTATGTATGTGCAATAATGAGAGGATAAGAATACAAAAGTTTATCTAATAAAGAGATTTAGTAGACAACATGTACTCAATTGGAGTACAAACTACTATGTTGTCAACATGACAACTCATATGAATATACAAACTCCTAGGTATCTACAGGAAAACTAATATAAACATGCATTATCTTAAGTAAACTTAAGTAATGTGCAAATATTAAATACTTATTTACACCAATAGAAACCTTCAAGTTCATCTACTACATGTTTTCTTGCTATCCTGGCAAGTGATGATGATGATCAAATTGGCTTTATCTCATCCCTAACAAAGCTTATTAAGAAGAATAAGAAAGTAAAGATCCTGCAAAGAACCTTGATGGAGGTTACTAACAGATTACATAGAACTCTAGAAACCCAACATTCAAAGGTAGATCCTAAATAGAGGGCACAAGAAATTTTGATGTCTTTTGATGAAGAATCTCAAACCTATTGAATGTGGTAGAATCTAAGGCCCAGATTTCACATGATGATAATATATTTAGCACCATTTGTTAGAATATCAAGAATGATTTGATAAGTCTTAATATTTGTATTAGAGAACTTCAAAAATTTCAATTGGATCGAAAGGTATTGTACATGAAGTGTACCCTATCTCATAAGTTGACTAAGGATCTTGATAATAAGATTGAAGGTCATAACCCCCACCAAATGACCACACAACAAAAACAAAAAAAGAAGTAACTATAATGCAATATCTTATACCAAATCACAACTCTTTATTCATATAATAAAAGATTACATGCAATGTACTAGGCTGTATAGCCTTCTTGGTTATGGCCAAATATAGTAGCAATTATAGTAACGGTCCTGCAAGATCCCTTAAGATCTAATCCAAACACTAGCTAGTCTAGATCCACACTCTAGTAGAAACTTCCAAGACCTCTACTTGTGCTTGCAAGCCTCCAAGAAACCTCTTTGTTTCTAAATTGTAGCCACTCGCTCTTCTCATACTTTATCTAAGGTCCAAGTGTAAACTACCTCACATTTGGTCCTCAATCCACACAAGCCACCAAGCAACCTCCTTGTTTCTAAACTGCAGCCACTAGCTGCTTTAAAAACTTTATCCAAGATCCAAGTATAAACTTCCTCACATTTGACACTTTGTCCACACACTCACAACACCACCACAATCCTACTATAAACTACCTCACATTTAGCAGTATGTCCATAAACTCAAAAAAACTCACCCTTTGACTACTCTCCAAAATCACTCTAAAATAAATCAATCACTCCATCGATGAATGCCTAAAAGACTCCACAAGACCCCTTACTTATACCCAACTAATCCATAAATTGGCCTATCAATTATAAATAAAAATAAACCCCTCAAATTAAATATATGTTGAGCCGCAAGTTGGACACAACACAAATGAAATACCCATACATAAATTAAATTCCAAAATTTATCTCACAAAGAACTTGGTAGCAATAGAAACTAAGACCAATCCAAGCACTAGTAAAACCAAGCATCATTGAGCTCCCACAAGTATTGCCAAGTTTAAATGAATGTCGAGCAGAACATTCCATGCCAAGCTCCAAGACCATTTTGAGCTCCATAGATCATGCTAAGCTCCCAAAGCATGTCAAGCACTAGCCCTTCTTTGACCAAGTCTTAGTCCAAGCACCCTTCAAAGAAACTACTGAGCCTCCTCCTATGAACTTCAAAGTATTCACTAAGAAAACCCAAGATGCTCCTACATCAAACTCCATATGTAAATAGAAAAGTGTGTCCCACACTTTCAAGTCCAAAGAAAGATTAACAACCATCTTCATCTTCACTAAAGGCTTCACTCAAATAGGGACAAGAAAACCAATCTACACATTATCCACATCTACATAATTTTTTCAAACAATAGAATCTCAACCATCCAATCAGCATGCTCACTCCCAAGAACAAACTAAACATAATTCTTCATCAAAAAATCCTCATCCACATTAGCAAATAGTGAGTCCACACCGAGAACAACAAACTTCACATTAGTAGAAATATTTAGATCTCTATCAACACATCTCAAACTCACAACACCAAAAATCTCATTTCTCACAAAAAGATGCTCTGCAACACACAAGTCACCACTAATAGTAAATAGATCATCCACAACCAAGTGCGCTACAATCTCCATGTTAGACTCAACCAATTGATCATGAAAACCAACCTCCATCCCAACATCAACAAGGTTAGGAATATCCTTGACAACAACCTTCAATTGATCTTCAAGTTTTGTATCAGACTCCACAAACTAATCAACAAAACCAACCTCTTCTACCTCAACTTTGTGATGCCATCTTCTCTCTTTAACAAGTCTTCTAACTGGCTAGATGCCTCTCCTCTAGATTGGTAGACTCTAGCTCCAATAGCATATAACTTCTTTGTTTGGTTCCTCAACTCTTTTAGAAAAGAAAGCATCCACAACAACATTCACTTGAGCTATTGTCTCATTAATCCTCCACTCCATTATATCATAGAGATTCACAATCATTCCAAGGTCCAATCCTCTGAAAGCCATCTCTGAACATCTTCACAAAGCCTCAGCAACAAATCCTTCCCATGCTCCTTATGAAAAAATTGAATTGTATACAAGTTAGATTGCAACCTGCCACCTCACATGAACAATCATGAACCACATCACTAGTTTGGAACCCCATATCTACAATCCAAAAACTTTCTATGATCATTCCTCAACAAGATTAGTCTTCCATCTTGACATCCATCAATCAAGCTACATGTCTTCCCAAGGTCCTAGGACAAACTACCTCAACTTTCATGATCTATTGACATGCTTAGGAACAACCTTCACTCTGATACCACCTAATGCAGGGCAAGGAAGGAGAATCCCTAGAAGAGATTTCTTAACCCCCAACAAATAACCACACAATGAAAACACAAAAACAAAATAACTATAATGCAAGATCTGATACCAAATCACAACTCTTTATTCATATAATAATTGATTACATGCAATATGTTGGGTTGTAAGGCCTTCCTAGTTATGGAAAAATATAATAACAATTATAGTAATAGTTTTACAAGATCCCTCAAGATCGTATCCAAACCCTAGCTAGTCTAGATCCACACTCTAGTAGAAACCTCCAAGATCTCAATTTGTGCTTGTAAGCCACCAAGAAACCTCCCTGTTTCTAAAATGTGGCCACTGGCTCTTCTCCAACTTTATCCAAGATCCAAATATAAAATACCTCACATTCAGTGCTCTATCCACACAAGCCACCAAGAAACCTCTTTGTTTCTAAACTATAGCCAATAGCTCTTCTCCAACTTTATCCAAGATCCAAGTGTAAACTACCTCACATTTGGTGCTCTATCCACACACTCACTACATCACCACAATCCTACTATAAACTACCTCACATTTGGTGTTTTTTCCATTAACTCAAGAAAACTTTCCCTTTGGTTACTCTCTAGACTCACTCCTCTGAAATGAATGAATCACTCCATGGATGAATGCTTAAAAGACTCCACAAGACCCTATACTTGTACCCACCTAAACCACAAGTTGGCCTAGCAATTGTAAATCAAAATAAACCCCTCATATTAAATATATGTTGAGCCACAAGTTGGCCACAAAAAAAATTAAATACCCATACATAAATTAAATGCCAAAAGTCATTATATAGATAACTCAACACCAACAAAGACCAAGACCAAGTCAACCACTAGTAAAACCAAGCATCACTGAGCTTCCACAAGCATTGTTGAGTTCCAATGCATGCCGAGTACAATGAACCATGCCAAGATCCAAGACCATGCTGAGCTCCGAAGAACATATCATGCTCCCAAACCATGCTGAGCACCAATCATTCTTTGAACAACTCTCAATCCAAGCACCCTCCAAAGTAGCTATACAGACTCCTCCCATGAACTCCAAAGTAGTCATCGGGCAAATCAAATATGCTCCTACATCAAATATGTTACTTTACACATGTAGATTTTTGTGTTAATGACATGTCACCTAGGTTTTGGTCATAGGAGCATTTTATCCTTAAACTAATTACCTTTCTAAAGGTTAAGTAAACCCAGTTGACAAGGAATAGGATGAGTCAATATCAAAAGGAAATTCCAATTTAGACTTAACTAGTGTTTGAAAGGGTCATTAGGTGGTCCCAAAGTTTCCTTTGTGTGAATATAAGCTACCCATATGTTATTATAACATGTTAGGGCCTGAAATTTGACCATGTTAAAGCTTATCTAGCCTAGAGGGACCCTTTACCAATGCATTCTTCCACCAATTCGAAAATGGAGTTGTCACATGAGTTCTTCCCCATGTTTCCATTAACTCAAAAATAGAAAACTTTTTTTTTTTTTTTTTTTTGAGGCTGGGGGGGGGGGGGGGGGTTGTAAGAGGTAGTGGCTTGATATTTTTGCCAAAAATAGATAGAGGGAGAGGAATTTTAGGAGGACTTTGACAAACTAATCAGGTGTTCACCACTCTCTAAGTTTAGAGATAGTTAGGATTTTGGAACTTAAAAGCTAAGGAGAAGGGAGCTCTTCATCAACTATGATTACCATTAGCTTGGACCAAGGTCGGTGCTCAAATAATGACCATATTTCAAATTTTCATAATGAAGCTAATAACACATATTGTTATTATGGATTCATGTATTGCAAATATGAATTCTTTGTATTATGTTACAATGATGTGATTTTGTTTTCTGTTACATGTATTTTCTTGGTTGTTCCATCTTGATTTCCTTGTTTTTTTTTTGGCATGTTGAATTGTTAATGGGTGTGAAGGCTTCACTCAACCTTGGGAGGGAAGAGTAGCCTTGGGTGAAGTGGTTAGTTGGGCTCAACATTGTAGTTGAGAGAAATTACCTCATAGTGATGAGTTGTCTTCTTCTTTCATGGAGTATGGGCTCCATTGAAGCCATATAATTTTTGATTTTTTGGGAGATATAATGAATTGTGAAAGGAGGAAATTTTATCATAGCCTTTAAAGGAAAAAATGCAATTGTAGTTTGATATATGTATAATGGATATGACATTCTCGTCTTTGAAGAGTCCACCTTCACCCAATGTATTAAAGATTCCAATGGTGAATCAATTTGCAAGCCATAAGAGGGATTGTTATGTGTTGTGTTGTGTGGATGTATGCATTTGCAGATGTATGTGTGTATTCTATTTGGGATTTGTTTCCCTAGCTTGATGGGTGGTCTCTTTGGAGGCCTAGGATGGGAGGTGAGCCTCCTTGGTTCTTATGTCTTTTTCTTACGGGATGATGCTCTTGGATCGATGAAGCAATTTAAGATTTTTTCCTACATTGATGAAGAAAAAGATGTTTCATAATGTGATGTATTTGAAAAGTGTAGTGTTCTTCAATGCCATTGTGAAATGTGTTGTAGTGACAATGTCTCCATTGTTGGTTTTTGAAATTTAATGCAAGAGAGGACCTTCATTTTTATTCTATATAATTGTGAATATGGTGTTAAAAAAAAAGTAGGAATATGCACTTTTATAGTTGCAATATATCATTCGATGTGTATGTATCTAGTTGCATTGAAATTGTTTCACCATCATAAATGGGAGAACATATAGGGTATTACATAAAGGAAATAGTCATTGTCTTTTATGTACATGTAATGAACATGTCAAAGAAGGATTTACTCTCAAACAATAGATATACATTTCATACATTTCTTGTGTGGGAGAGATTTGTTGTAATAGCCAACCCAATTGAAAAGTTAAGTGATTGCATTGTAAGGTTATATGTTATGTATTTGATGCAATGGCAAGAAATTTCCTTGTCTTATAATAGTCATATGCTTGTAAGAGAAACATTTCCCTATGCTCAACATAATGAGAAATTCTACATAGAGTTTATTCATCATTGGTAAACATATATTCGATATTGTGCAACCACAACTTGGGTGTCAAACTTTAATTCTTGTAATGTAAGTGATCCTATAGATTTGAGGTATACAAAGGAATAACATCAAATTTGAAACTAAAACGAATAGAAAATTCAATTTAGACCATCATCAAATCCATAATTCATAGTCTCCTAAAATTAGAAGAGAAAAAGAGTATGCATAAAACCCAAAGAGAGAGCATGCATGTACATGCACATTTTTTGTCTAAAATTTGTATGGGAAGGAAGAATGAATTTCCCTCCTTATTAAAAACCTATAAAAAATAGAGTATATTCCATTGTACCCTCTCTTAAGGAGAATAATATTAAAACTAATTGAATACAACCTGTGCATAAAAATATGTTAAGGAGGCCATATGGATCATGTGATCCTTGTGTCATAGATTCATATTTTAAAAAACAAACAATATGCCCTCATAATTACATATACTTGGGACAAGACCATATCTCAAATAAATAAATTAAATAAATATATGTGATAGTTAAATAAAAATAAATAAATAAAATTATATATGTATAACCAAAAAAAATTTAACATCCTCATATACACCAATCTATATTGCTAAAGATGGAGGGTGACGTGCATGTATAAAAATTCTCATGAAAAACATGGACACCATCCCTTTTAATCCCAAGGTCGATATGTCACGTCTCATCCAATAATGTGCAATTTAAAAGAAAAAGATAGTATATGCAATTATGGTTTGGGAGGGAAGGAAAAATCATGTGATTTTTCCTCCCCTCATTTCTCTTTTTCCTAGGTGCTGAAGGATCTGATGGGAATCAACCACTCCCCGTTCATTCATACCTTGTCAGGTGTAACTAGTCAAAGGTTTGTGAGGGCATAGACTAAGCCCCATGTGATGGTGATATGGAATTGGGTAGGAACTTGGAATTTGGGAGAACATAGGCATTTTTGGCATTAGGTGGAGGGTAGGTTGGGGACCTAAGAAGAGAGGGAAACATGTGGTTAAAAGGGTATGAAGCAATGGATGGGGCAAGTTAAAAGAACTGATTGGTAATGAGATGTTTAGTTAGTAGTTATTAGAAAAGTTAGTTCGTAATAGTGCATTTTTAGAGATCAATTTAAGTCTTGTAAATATGATAGAAAATTGGAGCAATTCACTACTTATAAATTAGAGTAGGTTTTAGTACCATTAAGATGCATAATGAAATTTTATTAGTAAGATAAGAAATTAGTTGATAGAAGATAGTTTGTGTTAGTCAATTAGTAAATAAGATGGTATTATATTATAATTTTATTTGATTTGAATTTTGTAGATTATTAATTATTTTTTGATTAAAATAAATAATTTAATAAATGATAATTAATCCATAAGTTGGTATAAATACTACGATAGTAAAAGTGCAGACTAGGCCTTGTTATTAACAAGAATACTTGATAATGACAATACTTTATTTTAGTAATAAATATAAATAAATTAGTTGATAGATAATATGAGAGGATATAGTCATTATTTAGTATGGTATTAATTAAATTGTGAGTAGGATGCTACAATAACAAGTTTGAATACTAGTTAGAATGATAACTTAACTCACACTAGTGTGTAGGAAGTTAGGAGTAGTAGCATCTTTTATTAATTAGTAACTTAATAAAGTTTAGTTGCATAATTAGATTTGAAAATTGTAAAGTACCTATTGGAATTAGATGTATAGGCTAAATATTTAGTTATTAAACTCTACTCATGTCACATAGTTAAACATTCATAATACTTGACATACACATTGGGTAGTATTTTTAGTGTGAAATGAAGAGATATTGATATACAAAAATAAACATGATATCCTTTGGGTATCTAGTTAAGATGTGTCATTCATCTAGTCATAACTTAAAATTACATGTGGATATTATGTACATAGTATAGAGTAGAACAAGGAAAATTTTATAGGGGTTGATACCAAACATGAAAATGAACTTATTTATCTATACCCATTTTAATAAAAAATAGTTGTGAAACTATGTTGAAAAGATTTAATGTGTTTTCTAAGTCCAATTGAAGTTATTAATACAATACAATTTCTCTTAAGTGTATTATGCCATAGTAAATCACCAATTTAAGAGATTTTCCTCTATTAGTTGAAGTAGTAAGTATCAACACATACCATACTCTAATGAACTTAACCCCTACTCAATATCTTTAAGAAAAAAAAAAACTATATATATATTTGTAGTTATGTTTTTCCCTATAAATTTTGGGCATGACATTCTAGTATCAAAGCCATCTATCAACACTAGAGCCTAACCCATTACACTTAACTCACTAAAACTACAACTTGTGTGTAGGATGCCTATCATTACCTATAATGGTCATTAGAGGGCTAGAGTCCGTAGGGATGCATGAGTGGCACCAAGAGGGGAAGAACATGAAATTGGTGTAACCCCACCTAATCAACTTGAAAATTTTACTCAACTTTTCATAGCCATTCAAAACATTATTGAAGTAGTTTAGGAGAGGATGCCACTAGTAGTTCTACAACCTAAACAACAAGGAATAGGGGAACATAGAGTAGAGAATAGGGAAAGAAGTAGGATCCCCCCACCTAGAGATGCAAAGGGATGATGTGATCATGAGAAGGCCTCGGTTCATCAAATTGAACCACTACTAATTATAGAGCCACCAGTAGTAGTGAGAGCACCTAGAGACATAGGGAATGAGATTATGGAATTAATTTGACTCAAACCACCTTTCTTCACCAGAACCATGGATGGTAGACAAGAAGAGGCATGGTTATAGAGCTTAGCAAGGTGCTTCAATTTGTGACCTTATGGAAGCAATTTGAAGGTGTGACTTTCTATACACCTTTTGCTAGATAATTATTCCAATTGGTGGAAATAGGAAGAGACCATAGGTTGAGTGAGGGTAGACACTCTTACCTAGGAGGCATTTGTGGGTAGATTTAGAGATAGGTATCTTTCAAAGCATTTCAAACAAAGCCAAGTTGAGGAGTTCCTTGACCTCTAGTAGAGGGGCCTTACTATCGCACAATATGAGAGTAGATTTATAGAGATCCTTCCTTATGTTGAGTGCATGAAGGATGAGAAGCTACATATCTATCAATTCACCAAGGGTATCAATTTGTCTCTTTAGAATTTTGTATGCCTAGCTTTTTCTAGCACCTTGAGGGAGGTAGTTGAGACAACATTGGTTGTAGAAGATTTGCATAACAAACAAGAATCCTCAGATTGATCATACAACTAAAATCTCTCCTAGCATTCAAGACAACTAAAACTCTCATGGAAGGGTAATCAAAGTCACTCAGTGGGGTCCTCTAAGGCCCTATAGGCACAACAAAAGTCCCAATAGGATAATGAGTAGAAGTCTTTATAGGGATATCAGGGCTCTAAGCCCAAGTAGTGGTATTCATAGGGCTCCTAATGAGATCTTAGGCCATAGGCTCCATATGCATAGCCAGCTAGGACTCAAGAGTCCTCAAGAGGTGGTTATAGTGGGTCCAACATAACAGGGGGCAAATAATAGTCTAGGTCATAGGGAATTTATATTCAAACTCATGGACCATGTTATACCTGTGTTGGTATGGGTCACATAGCCACTATAGAACCTACAGTAGAAGACATCCAGTAATCCTGCAGAGTATTTGCAGCAATTGATAACCACCAAGCTGAGTACCAAGCCATCATTATTGAGGCCGCAGGTATAATTTGAGGCATTAATGTTTCTATATTCTTTGATTTTGGAGCCACTAATTCCTTTGTATCTACTTTTGTAGTGGAGCATTGCATGCTAGTGATAGCTAGGGTGATAGTTAATTCCTTTACTCATGATTGTCAAATTAAAATTGGAGACATGAGAATGACTTAAGATCTATGTATTACTCCCCTAGGATCTTATGATATAGTCCTTGGCATGGATTACCTATGTGCACTTAATGCTATGATGGACTACATATAGAAGAAAGTTGAGTGTTATGATGATCGTGGAAGTCCTACAATAATTTTAGGGATACAAAGGCTAGTGTCTCTTTGTATGATCTCCACCATGTAGCTTTAGTAGTGTCTATAAAGGGGATGTTAGTTTTTTGCAATTTCTATTAGTAATAGGGATTATGAAGATGAACCTTCTCTAGATGACTATCCGATATTACAGGAAATTGAGGATGTTTTTCCTGTAGAGCTTCTAGATATGTTGCCACCTAGTGCAATTAATTTCCACACAGATCTTGTGCCAGGAGTTGAGCCTATCTCTAGATCTCCATATAGGATGGCTATGCATAAACTTAATGAACTTAAGATTTAGTTGGAGGAACTCTTGGAGAAAGGACATATCCATCCTAGTGTATCATCTTGGGGTGCACCAGTGATCTTTGTAAAGAAGAAGGATGGATCACTCAGATTGTGTATTGATTACCGATAATTGAATAAGGTAACTATCAAGAATCAATACTAACTCCTTAGAATTCATAACCTATTTTATTATCTATAGGGTTCTCAAGTATTCTCTAAGATAGACTTGAAGTTTGGGTATCATCAATTGTGGATTGTACAAAGTGACATTCATAAGACTACTTTCTGTATAAGGTATGGCCACTACAAGTTCACGATGGTACCATTTCATCTTACTAATACCCCAATTGTATTTATGAGCCTTATAAATGGGGTTTTCCATAAATTTTTGGATAAGTTTGTAGTAGTATTCCTTGATGATATATTGGTATATTTTCATGATGAGAAGAATCGTGAAGAGCACTTGAGGTAGGTGTTATAGTGCTTAAGGGAAAATCAACTATATGGTAGTTTGTTGAAGTGTGCCTTCTTTAGAAAGGAAGTACATTATTTAGCTCATGTGATATTAGGAGATGGAATCTCAGTGGACCCATCCAAGATTGAGGCCATCATGGATTGGTCAACACTGACTAATGTTATAGAAGTTAGGAGTTTCATGGGGTTGGTAGGGTATTATAGGTTGTTTGTGGCATGATTTTTTGGGGTAGCTCATCCCATCACATCCCTTCAAAGGAAAGGGAAGAAGTTTTCCTGGACAAAAAAGTGCAAGAAGGCCTTTCAAGAACTCACAAGGACACTCACTAGTGTACCAATCCTAGAATTACCCGATCCTTCATCAGATTTTGTAGTATGCACAAATGCCTCATTGGATGGTATTGGAGCCTTTATCATGTAGAATGGCTAAGTTATAGCATATGAGTCTAGGAAACTTAAGATTCACAAGCTCAATTATCCTACCCATGATTTAGAGCTTGCAACAATGGTACATGGCTTGGCGAGATGGTGCCACTTTCTTCTAGGTCATTACCTTGAGCTTCATTCAGGCCACCAAAGTCTGCAGTATATTTACTCACAGTCAAATCTTAATGCTTGATAGAGGAGATGGATGGAGTTCTTATATAAATATAATTTTGATGTACAATATATTAAGGGAAGGGAGAATGTATTTTTAGATTCCTTGAGTAAGAGGTGTCATGGGATATCTTTTATGATTATTGAGATAGATTTGAGAAAGAAAATAGTACACCACCTACCTAAAGATATGTTTTATGTAGAAGTTTTTCAGTTAATCCACTCTAAAAGACCCTTGGAGGGAAAATATTCTAGCTTCTCTTTAGGACTAAATGGGTTACTACATCATAAAGGGCATATTTATGTGCCCTCCATAGTTGATTTACATGAGTTCATTATTTTGGAAGCTCATAGAGAACCCTATGTAGCAAATCTAGGTGTTAAGAATCTTCATGCTAATTTGACACAGTTATACCATTGGGCAAGAATGAGAATGTAGATTTCCAACATTGTAGCCAAATTCTTGGAGTATCAAAGAGTTAAGACAGAACATAGCCATCTAGGTGGACTCTTGCAACCACATGAGATACTTGAGTGGAAATGGGACACTATCTCCATGGATTTTATTGTTGGTCTTTTGATCTCTTCTCATTGACATGATTCCATCATGGTGATGGTTGAAATTTTGACCAAATTTTCCCTCTTTTGACCCATTTGCACTACCTTTACAACAATCATAGTTGGACAAGTGTTCTTGTGAGATATTACAACACTCCATGGCATTCCTCGTAGGATAATATTGGATAGAGATTCTTTATTTAGATCATCCTTTTGGAGGAAATTGTAGACATCATTATGTACTAAGCTCAACTTTAGTATGACCTATCATCCTCAGATAGATGGGAAAATTAAGAGAGATAACCAGATCCTAGAGGATATGTTATGAGTTTATGTGATGGACCACTAGTCCAAGTGGGAAGAATACCTTCATCTTGTAGAATTTTCCTATAACAATGAGTATCACACTTCCATAGGCATCCCATTATATCTAGCCTTGTATGGTATGTCCTATAGAAAACCCTTTATTTGTGATTGGATTAAAGATAGGATATCTATAGGGCCACAATTAGCCAAGGTTATGTAGCAATAGGTGATTATGATTAGATAACTTCTTACAGAGGCCCAAGATAGACAAAAGAAATATGAAGAGGGTGGATAGAGAATACATGGTTGGTGATAGAGTCTTCTTGAGAGTGCTACCACATAAGAGCCCAATTTGTTTTGGAACAAGATCTAAGTTAGCTCCTCTCTTTGTGAGTCCTTTTGAGATTTTGGAGCTGATAGGACCAGTTACTTATTGTTTAGCCCTACCACCTAGCTTTTTGTGCATCCATGATGTATTTCATGTATCTATATTGAGAAAGTATATTTATGATAAGTCTCACATCATAGCTTGGGATTCTTTGTAGGTGGATTCAGATAGACCAATAACATTGGAGACCATTCACATTTTGGCTTGACAGACCCTCACACTTCAAGGTAGAGAGCTAGACTAGGTTAGAGTCTAGTGGGACTGTTATGACAAAGCAATGGCTTCATGGAAGGATGTAGCTCAGGTGAAATCTCAATACCCATACCTTTTTGATGAACTCTAAGAGGAAGTTCATGTCTAGGGGCTGAAGATGTGAGGCCTCATCCCAACCTATCATAGCATAGATATTTTACATACATTTTGACATTTGAGATTTGGACATTTTAACATTTATTTGAGACTTAGATGGATAGTGCCTTATATTATCTATTGATTTTGGTATTTATAATAGTGATTTCCATCTATCATATGTACTAAGAACCAAATTTTTGTATGGGATGATTGAACACATATGGATTTAACTTTACACATGGTAGGATAGAAATTAAATTTTGATATAATACAAAATGTAAATTTCATCATGTTGATTTAAGCTGATTTGTGAATCTAGATATTTTAATGTTTTGAATATTTTATTTGAAATGATTAAGAACATAAATTTAATTGAATTATGTTTATATAGATTATGTAAGATTGGAATTTGTATACATTTATGATTTTTATTTTGTGTAGACATCTTTTGGACTATTGATGCTTGAATTTAGTGTGTAGGAAGTGGAACCATGGAAATTTATTGAAGAAACAAGGTCCAAACTAATGTGAATATGGTTTAGACAAGGAAATTCTTTGGAAGATTCAAAAACCTCATGGTGATGTATTTTATTTTGTAAATGTAAGGTTGTATATGTATGAAAATTTTAGTCTCAAAGATGAATTAGGGACATGTTGTGATGAGGTGTAATATGCTTGAATGTGTCACTTGACACTTTTAGATTTTTGTGTGTTAATGACACATCACCTAGAATTTTGGTCATGGCAACATTTAACCCTTAAAATAATTACCTTTTTTGAAGATTAAGTAAACCTAGTTGACAAGGAATAGAATGAGTCAATATCAGAGGGAAATTCGAATTCATACTTGACTAGGGTTTTAAATGGTCATTAGGTGGTCCCAAAATGTCCTTTGTGTGAAAATAAGCTACCCATATGTTAGTATAACATGTTAGTGGGCTAAATTTGATCATGTTAAAGCTTAGCCAGCATAAGGTGGCCCTTTACTAATGCATTCTTCCAACAATTCGAAAATTAAGTTGTCACATGAGATCTTCCCCATGTTTCCATGAAGTCAAAAATAGAAAACTTGGGGGGTGGGGGGCGGGGGGTTAGGTGGTGGGTAGAGGGTTCAAGGTTATAAGAGGTAGTGGATTGATGTTTTTTCTAGAATATATAGAAGGAGAGCCTTTTTAGGGTGACTTGGACAAACTAGTGGGGTACTCACCCACTTTCTAAGTTTAGAGATAGTTAGGGTTTTGGAAAGAAAGCTAAGGAGATGAGAACTCTTCATCAACTATCATTGCCTTTAGCTTGGACCATGGTTGGTTCTCCAACCATGACCATCTTTTACATTTTCATAATGAAGCTGAAAACATGTATTGTTGTTGTGGATTTACATATTTAAAATGTGAATTCTTTGTATTGCGTTGTGTGTTGAATTTTTAATAGATGTGAAGGCTACACTAACCCTTGGAAGGGAAGAGAAGCCTTAGGTGAAGGAGTTAGTTAGGATCAAAATTGTAGTTGAGAGAAATTACCTTACAGTGAGGAGTTGTTTTCTTCTTTCATGGAGTATTGGCTACACTGAAGCCATATGCATTTTGATGTTTTGGGAGGTATAAGGGATTGTGTAAGATGGAGGACATTTTATGCAACCTTGAGAGGAAAAAATGCAATTGCAGTTTGATATATGTATTATGTATATGGCATTGTCCTCTTTGAAGAGTCCCCCTTCACCCAATGTATTCATGATTCAAATGGTGAAACAATGTGCAATCCATGGAAGGGATTTTTATGTGTTGTGTTTTGTGGATGCATGCATTTGCACATGTATGTGTGTATCCTATTTGGGTTTTTTTTCCCCAACTCAGTGGGTGGCCTCTTTGGAGGCCTACGATGGGATGTGAGACTCCATGGTTCTTATGTATTTATTTTGTAGGATGATGCTCTTGGATCCATGAATAAATTTGAGATCTTTTCCTCCATTGATGAAGCAAAAGATGTGTCATGATATTATGTATTTGAAAAGTGTAGTGTTTTTCAATGTCATTGTGAAATGTGTTGTACTAAAAAGGTCACCATTTTTGGTTTGTGAAATTTAATATAAGAGAAGACCTTCATTTTGAGTGTATATCATTGTGAATATTCTATTATAAAAGAAGTAGGAATATGCATCTCTTTTCAATATATCATTCAATGTGTATGTATCTAGTTGTATTGAAAGTATTTCACCATCATAAATGAGATATCAAATAGGGTATTACATAAAGGAAATAGTCATTGTCATGGATCTACATGTAATTAACATGTGAAAGAAAGATTTACTCTCAAAAAATAGATATATGTCTCATGGATTGGTTGTGTGGGAGTGATTTGTTGTAAAACCTAACCCAATTCAAAACTTAAGTGATATCATTGTAAGGTTATATGGTATGTATTTGATGCAAGGGAAGGAAATTTCCTCGTATTGTAATATTCATATGCTTGTAAGAGAAACATTTCCCTATGTTGAACATAATGAGAAATTCTACATCAAGTTTATTCATCATTGGTAAACATATATTCAATCTTTTGCAACCACAACTTGGGTGCGAAAATTTGATTTTTGTAAATGTAATTGATCCTATAGATAAGAGAGATAAAATGGAATAACATCAAATTTACAATTAAAGGTAATAGAAGAGTCAATTCAGACCATCACCAAATTAATAATTCATAGTCTCCTAAAATGAGAAGAGAAAAAGAGTATGCATAAAACACAAAGAGAAAGCATGCATATACATGCATTTTTTCTCTCTAGAATTTGTATAGGAAGTGAGAATAAATTTCCCTCCTTATTACAAACCTATAAAAAAAAGAGTTTATTCCATTGTACCTTCTCTTAAGGAGAATAATAATAATAAAACTAATTGAATACAACCAATGGATAAAAATATGTTAAGGAGGCCATATGTATCATGTGATCCTTGTGTCATGTATTCTGATTAAAAAAATATAAACAATATACCCTCATAATTGCATGTACTTGGGATAGGACCACATCTCAAATAAATAAATTAAATTAAATATATATAATCAAATAAAAATAAATAAATAAATATATATATGTATAACCAAACAAAATTTAACATCCTCATATACACCAATCTAAATCACTAAAGATAGAGGGTGATGTGCATGTATAAAAATGCTCACGAAAAAAACATGGACACCATCCCTTTTAACACTAAGGTTGAGATGTAATGTCTCATCCAATAATGTGCAATTTAAAAGAAAAAAAGGGGGTGGTATATGTGATTATGGTTTGGGAGAGAATAGATAATCATGTGATTTTTCCTCCCCTTATATATATATATATATATATATATATATATATAAAATATTGATAATAAAGTAAAATAAAAATTTATAGTTAGGTTTTTCCCTATAAATTTTGGGCATAACACTAGTAAAGCTAGATGGAGATAGTATACTTATTCATGATGATGCCTATAACCTCAAATATTAGTACAGACTATATGGAAAAGAGATATTCACTATTTACCAGTGAAATAGGTCAACAAATTTAAAGGAAAGGAATTATTTTGTTTACAAAATAATTACTTGACCAATTAGGGCTGACATCCTAGATGCTTACTTTAAGTTGGAAAAGTATATTGTGGTCTTATCTAACACAAAAAATATTGTGGAAACATATGGTATTTATAAAAAGGACATCTTGCGAAGATAAGTGAAGAAGTATTGTATCCTACTATGATATGCAAACTTTCTATGAAAGCGATACATGGGAAGTTTTGTAAAGCTATTTTTTGATTTGTGATTGAGCTAGAGATTGAAGATTAGTCAAGAAAGAAGTTACAACACCTATATTCTAGAAGTCTAATTATTTGTTTTGGGAATGAGCTCTTCCTGTAATTAGAAGGGCATGTTTGGTTTGTAGGCTCATCTTGCTTCTACTATACTACAACTCCTAATAGGGTTGGAATATCCTAATAGGGATTCAAAGTCTCCTAATAGGGACTCTCTATACTAAATTTTCTCATTGACTCCTAATAGTGTCCATCCTCTAACAAGGAACATATATATCAATATATGATCTAGTGGGTATCATCCTCACCAAGGTTTTTCCTTGGCCAAGGTTTCCCAAGTTAACAAAATATTGTTTTATGAGTTATATTTGTGCATTGTTCTTGTTACTATTCTATATTACTTTATTACTTTTGTATGTATGGTTTAAAGTAATAAATAATATTCAGTTGGTGACTAAAGTTTGTAAATTATTGATTCACCCATCCTCCCCCCCTAGTATTTCCTATTTCTAACAATGGGAAGAGGAATAAGTTGAACATATTATCTTTCAAATGTCTACCCTCACCTTTCAAGGCAAGTTAAAAAGATTGGAAGAAGGATTTGGTATGATAGGTTTAAAGTCACTCAAGTATGAAACCAAGAATCAAGAAGAGAGAAAGAATATTGAGGACATACTTCTAGAAAATTTGGCTAAGTGGATATATTCACCTGATGAGCTTTGACATCAATTTCCTGATGCTCTTTTAAATGCAATCAAACCTAAGCTAGATGGTGTAATGAAAATTGCTAAGGACATTAGTGAACAAACTTTTAGACAACTTATGTTGAGTCTCAGTGAGAAAGAGCTGAAGGAAGCAATAAAATAGAATAAGAACAAACACGCATCCAAGTTTAATATGTGTATTATACTATTGAAAGATGTTGAATTTATGGTAAAATCTGCTAATACCACATGGAAGAATATCTATGGGCTACACAAGTATGGTGATTATGTTGTGCAGATTGATGATAAAGATGAGGAGGATGAAGATGTGGAAAAGGACAATGAAGATATCTATGATGATGAAGTTTATAACATGAATGTAAATGATGTTAATGAGGAAGAAGAATAGGAAGATACTGAAGGAAGTCTTTCAAAAATCTAGAGTGTTGAGGAATATAACATAGAAAAGATTGCAATAGAAGTTATGACTTCTTTCTCTCATTCTCCAAGCAAATCCTTAGTTCAATAAAGCTTAGAGAAGGTTTCTACCCCATTTATTATGGTTACAACTAGATCACCTAGCACCCAAAAAACCTCTAGAGATTCTGTAACAAGAATTTCAATGACTAAAGTGTCTAACACTTCATCTACTAAGGAGCTAGCTTCAATCCCTCCTGCATCAAGTTTAATTGAGCTGGAGCAAGGTATTCCTATTGTTAGTGTTATCTCTTTTATACCTACATTTATTTATGTCACAAATAGATAATATTGAGAGGAGGGGATGAATCAGTATTCTACAAAATTTTTCCCATAATAGAATATTGCTAATTAATTAATAACATGCATATGAAAGTAAACCAAAAATTTTGAACAATAAATATAACCATGCACATAAGGAACTCATAATACTATTATTTTTTAACTAGGGAAACCCTAGCCAAGGAAAATCCCTTGTGGGGTTGATACAAACAAGCTGATTCACTAAACAATAGGATCTTGTTAAGGATATTAACCCTATTTGGAGTCTATGTAGTAAATATAGTGTCTCAAGTCCTTGTTAGAGGACTAGGTCTTGTTAGAAGCCTCAACACTATTAGGAGATGGTAGGACAATTACAATATATGCATGAAGAGCCCACTACCCTCAAATGTAATTATACAATTCAATTCTTCAATAGATAGGTATACATACAATTATTTCTTACTATTGTAATGTGAAATTACTCTAATCATACATTAGATCTTGCATCACATAAAGTTCAGATATCATTCAATCTCTCTATACAATAGTTTGCATCACTTACAACTTTCTCATTACATCACATTAACTATGCAATATAAGATCTTTTCCTATATCTTGCATATTCATAAATTGATTCTTAGTTAGCTTCCATGTCTTCACACACTTGAAATAATAAAAAATAACTTATGGATTATTATCCACATAGTTGGCTCATCACGACTTAGTAATTATTTATAAACAAGACAATTCCTTAAGCCGTACAACTCAATTTTTTGGTATGCTATGTTCTTCTCTATTAAAAACATACACTAGTATTTTAATCATAACACACATCATATAATCCATACATATATATGCACCAGCATGCATTACCATGAAACCATCATGAAATTTCCCTTAACTACTCATAGCTAACTCTTAATGAGTTTTCTATACACATAACATCTATTCTCTATGCTATTACAAACTATCTAACACTTGGACAAATTTCTAACACTAAATGCATAAATGAAATGTTGAATATATGTTACAATAAATGGCAATCATCAAGATATCTATCTAACCATAGTGCCAACAATCCACCACTTTGGCATTGATGGAAATATTTGCAAAAATTAGTTAAGTTGTAAAATGATTTCATACATAATAAAAAATAAATAGAAATAGCTACACAAAAATTGGCTACAAATCATAAAAAATTTATTCATGTTTTGATGGATCATTACATTCCTTATCACTTCTTTACATTGATACAATAATATCCTCCCCTTTACATTTACATTTACATCTATACACTTTTCCTTTACATAATACTCCTCCTTTGACATCGATGACAAAGGTGTAAAAAATTATATCCAAATTAATTTTTTTGTCTTTTGTTGATCAATTGGTCAATATGGATATACAATCTACAAAATCATGTCTCATCTTGTCATAGTCATTCTAGTTCCCTTTAACTATATCTAATATACTAATGATTGCACAAAGTGCATAAGATGCCACTTCAACTATGTTCAAGTTAGTATAGGGAAACTTTTCATATGATGTCTTAGCTACAAGACACTCCTCCAACTACTTCTGGAAAATGATAATTTTGGGTGATAAGTATTCTCTGAGAATAGGGAATCTCCTTAATACATTTTCTTTTTCAAACTCAATGCTTCTAATAGAATTGTGCATCATTTCCATCTCAGTTTCAAAATCTTTAATTCTAACCTCTAGTTGCAACAATCTTGTAGTGAGTATATGAAGCTCACTCTTTTAGCCTTTGATCTTTTCATCAAAATTTGATAGGTGACTGTATGACATTGCACATTATCCATAAAACTTCTTAGCTTCATATAAGCTCCTCAATTCTTTTATGCACACATCTAAGGTTTTTAGATCATTTCTAACATTTGTGCATACTATATCAAACAATGCTACACCATGTTTCACCTATTCTTATGCCATGGCTAATTTAGCTAGAGTTATAAATTCTCCATCAAAGGTCTTAATCAACTCTTTTTCCTTTACCTATAAGTTTGGATTGGCTACAATTATGGAAACTATCTTCTGCATTCATTCCAAGACTTTAGGTAGAGTCTTCTCCAAAGACTTTATAGATTTGTTCTTCTAAAATAACCCACTTAAGGTGCTCATTAGTCCTTTCTAATCTTCATCATTAGATGGAATTTATGTTGTTGTTTATCCTCTAGCTATTTTTATTATAGAAGTTACTGTAGGCATAAGTGCAACTTCCTTTTTTTTCTCTTCCTCAGCTTTCATCTTCTCTTCAACTTCTTTCCTTGCATCTTCTTTAGCTTTCTTTCTCTTTTCAACCTCTTCTTTCTTCATTTTTACTTCCTCTTCTTTCTTCCTCTTTTGTTCTTCCTCCTTTTCTTCTTTCTTCTTCTTCTCCTCTTCTTCTTTCCTTCTCTTTTCCTCTTGTTCTTTCCTTTTCTTCTTCTTCTTCTTCTTTTGTTTTGTTTTCCTCTTCTTCTATTTTATTTTCCTCTTCTCCTTTCCTTTTCTTTTCCTCTTCTTCTCTCCTTTTCTCTTACTTATCTTTCTATTTCTTCAAGTTTCTTCTTCCTCATCATCATCGAAGCTAGTGTATGCAATGATATTGCAAACAATATTTGGTCCATAGCCTACAAAAGCATTCTCCTTTGTGTCTACAGCTATGTGTTTTTTATCCACTTGTATGGATACAATACCCATAACAATGCGAGGTAGGGAAAGTGCCTTCTATGTGTCATCTACTACTTCCTCTTCACTAGAAAGCATACTTTCCTATATATATACTAGACTATCAACTTTAGGCTATACACTTACCTTTGGTACTAAGGACATGTATTTCACTATTCCCTCCTTTGTTTATTTTCTAACTTCCTCATAATTGCCTCTAATCACAAGAATTTCTCTTATTTTGTTCCTAAGCAAGGGATCAATAGCTTTCAAAACTTAAAGTCAATATCACATAGTTTATTTATTGTTGTAATCCTCATATTTAGATCTTCTTCTAACACTCTCTACTTCCTATTAATTAACCTATTGTATAGGTCTTTAGGTATCTTATTCTGTATATTCTCAAACTTCTTGTTTCTCACATTCATATTGCTTATAATAAAATTCTCTAACTTCCTTTTATCGATATTGCTATACATACTGTACAATTTATTCAATTGTACAAAATTATCATCATTTATTATTTGCATCTTTAGATTCTCTAACTTGGATTTCCTAACTCTTTTTCCAACTGTTCTTATGGTTTCTTGAATATCTTGTTGAACTAGTTTATATCAAGATTCATCATCATAACTCTCTAAGCTTCTTACTTGTAATGTCTTTCTCCTCTTTCCTGGTCCACTGGTGGTGTTCTTGACCCTTTTCTTGGTTTTTCGTGTAGGTTCTTGCTTAATCTTTAGCAATCTTTCAAACTTTCTCTACACGATAGGTGCTTCCACCTTTGTCTACCTCCTAGGTTGTTCATACCTAGTTCTTACTAGTTGTACTTGTACTACAATTACATATGGTGTAATAGGGCCTTTTATACAAGGTTGTACAATTGTCACAACTTCTGAAGGTCCCACGATAGAAATGGGAATTGCTACCTACACTTTAGTCTGTCCATTGACTTTCATCTTCAGTGCAATACCTTTTATCTCATTAAATTATTTCCCAGTCAAACAAGATTCCTTAATAATGGAATCTATCTCTTTTTCTACCTTTTCCTTAGTTTCTTTACTATGTAGTTTAGACTGAGCTATTATTGATCTCTCATTATAACTTCCCCATCTAGGGCACTTTGTGCTTCGTAGATTCAAGATAAATATGTGCATACCCTTATATGAGCTATGTTCTCATCTCATATCTCATAGGCTCTATAAATTTGACACAAGGAATTACTATATTCCATGCGAGTGTTGTCTATTTCCACCATGAAGCTTATCTTTTCCTTGTACTTCTCTAACATAAATGGAGGTATTCTATACCTTAGACTCAAAACTCTTCATCATTCCTAGCATTCTCTTGTTTTGATCTATAGTATTATGTCACAAATTTCATTGTGCACTCTAATGAGGCCAAATATTGCCTTTATTTCATGATAGTTTTAAACACTTTGTTCATATTCTATTTTATTTCATTAAATTATTTCCCAGTCAAACAAGATTCCTTAATAATGGAATCTATCTCTTTTTCTACCTTTTCCTTAGTTTCTTTACTATGTAGTTTAGAATGAGCTATTATTTATCTCTCATCATAACTTCCCCATCTAGGGCACTTTGTGCTTCTTAGACTCAAGTATAATATGTGCATACCCTTCTATGAACTATGTTCTCATCTCATATCTCATAGGCTCTATAAATTTGACACTGGGAATTACTACTTCCATGCAGGTGTTGTCTATTTACACCATGAAGCATATCTTTTCCTTGTCCTTCTCTACCATAAAGGGAGGTATTTGTATACCCTAGACTCAAAACTCTTCATCATTCCAGGCAATCTCTTGTTTTGATCTATAGTATTATGTCACAAATTTCGTTGTGTGATCTAATGAGACCGAATATTTCCTTTATTTCATGATAGTTTTATTTCCTTTATTTCATGAAATCTTTGGCTAGTATTATATATATTATGCAATATTTCATATAGTTATCAAAATGTGTGTTCTTATATTTGAATTTAATTTGATAAATGTTTATTTTCAAACATGTCTCTATATTGCAACTAACTAGTTAATGAAGACTAAAAGATGATTGGAAGAATTCAAAAGATGAGTGCCAACAACATTCAAGGAGAAGAGAATGCTAAGGAGTAGCTATGGTGCAGGAAAGTTATAATAGTTCCAGGAAATAGGATAGCGACTAAGGAGGAGCTATGAAGATATATTGCCTTCTTTGCATTTATTCCTATGATGAGTGGATGTTTAGACTTTATTATTCCTACCTTAAGCCATTATTTCTTCTTCCCACCTTGAGTTGTTATTTTCCTTCTTTCTCTCCTATGGATTTAAAGCTAGGTCATTTACTTGTCTATGATAGAATAAGAGTTGATCTCCTATATATAGGAATCGAACCTAAGTGTGTTAGTTTAGCTAGTTAGAAGAAAGAGTTTATGAGAATAGACTTTAACTTTTATAGTGAAGTTGTGTTTTTATAGTTTTGTGTCATGTAATGAATTTTAGATATATAATGAAATAGTTTTTGGCTTCTATTTTGTGTTAGTATTTTAGCGAAGCCAACCAAGGGGGACCACTTGGAAGGTGGATTGGATTAGGATAGAATAGATTTATTTCCAAGTATTCTTAGTATCATAAGTAGAAGTTGTAAGTTCCTTTTTGTAGCATTGCACATTGTGAATGTTCCTATAGCATATGTGAGAATAGTTATAGTGGATGAACCAAGTTGGAATATTTGTTAGCCTTTAATTTTATTCTGAGTATTCATAGAGTTAAGTGTGTTAGTTTCTTGTAGCAATAGTGTAAGTTCTTTTCCTTGCATTTTACTTTCCTGCAACATAAGCTTAGTGACTTATTAAGAGACCTAGTGCACATACTATGCCAACCATTTCAAGTATACATCCATGCATTGAAAAGATTAAATGCACCTCATAGTGGAAAAAGTAGTCCTTAGTTTGAATATATTATTCCTAAGCATGGCCTAGAGCATGACTATGATACGCCTATTGTAAGGCAGACCATTTTTGGCATTGTTGTTTGAGATAGTGTCAAGCTAGAAGCATTTTTGAGTCATTTTTCTTCGATAAAGTCTCTTTAGAAATTTCTAGTTTTGAAGCTTCTTTCACTAGTGTAAAAAGTTTAATTGCATGCATCAAAGAGGGAGATGACAAGATGAATATGGCAGATTTCTTCCATAGGAGTCTTTTAATTTGAATGAAGAAATTGAAAAAGAAGAAGTTGAGTTACCTTTTGAAGAAACAAGCCCTATTTTTCCCATATCATCATCATCAAGAGCTGAACCAATAGATACTCTTTCAAAATTTCTAGTTTTGAAGTTTCTTTGACTAGTGTAAAAAGTTTAATTGAATGCATCAAAGAGGAAGATGACGAGATGAATATGGCAGATTTCTTCAATGGGATTCTATTAGTTTGAATGAAGAAATTAAAGAAGAAGAAGTTGAGTTACCTTTTGAAGATGCAAGCCCTATTTTTCCCATAGCATCATCATTAAGAGCTGAACAAATAGATACAAGTGGTCTTCAACCTTTTACTAAAGTTTTGGCTAGTTTTCTTAGTAACAGTGCTTTGAATGCACTAGTTGTTAATCATCTAGTACTCAATGTACCTTTTCAGTAGCAGCCTCATAATCTAATACCTCCAATCATGGAACAACCTAGTTTTCCATTTCCTCTCCCAAGCATTGTAAATATTGATAATCTCAAGAATATACCTAGAATTGCCCTTCCAAAGTTCTATGTCCTTGCAACTAAAGATCTAGATACTTTCTTGTTTGAATTTGACATACTTTATCATAGTTTTGACTACAACACTGATGCTCATAAGCTGAAATTTTTTCTAGAAACATTGAAAGAATCAACTTTATGATGGTTCATGGGCTTAGTAGCCAATGCAGTAGGAAGTTGGGATGAAATGCAAACTCTATTTTTGGATAAGTACAAAGAGTATTGCAAAGCATCTGGTTCATGAAAAGATGATTTCTTAAGAATATTTTAGAAGGAGGAAGAAACATCAGAAGACTATGTTTTATGTTTGTTATATAAACTCCGAAGAACCCTCAAAATGTGTTGTTTGAGGATTCACAAAAGCGAGTCTTTCTAAGAGGTGTGAAAAATGACTATTTAGAAGCACTAGACCTAATGGCTAGTAGTGATGTATATCAAGCTTCCTAGTAAGACCTTAAGAAGATATCTTAGAACTATTCAAGGTCAACCATGAAGAAAGCCTGAGGACCTCATTCCATAGTCACTAAAGGAATCAATCAAGGCATTTGAAACCTCAAGATACCTAACCTATTGTCATATTTCAAAAAAGGAATCATCAATGATGTCACTACACATCTTGACATAATGACTACAAAGAAGAAGTATGAAGAATCCAAGCTACAACTAGCTGAATATTGTCCTCATTGTTAGAAGAAAAAGAAGGATTGCCAATGTAAAATAGTTGCAAGCATGGAGAACCAACATCTTCCAATTGAGTACGTCAAGATAGATGGAGATGATGAGCAAGCATTCTTTGTTGCTCAATGCCAATCAAGGGCTCAACATCAAGGTATGCCTTAGGACCCTTTGCAAAATACAAATTCATATGGTAATAAATGGTAAAATTTTAATCCTCAAGGTCCTCCACAATATCAACCTAATTGGAACAATGCTGGGTAAAACAACCCACAATAATCCCAATGGCCTCAGAATTCCCAACCACCTTGGCCTTACCAACATAGTAACCAATAGAACTACTAGTAGAACCAATAGAATCAATGGAAACCACCCCAAGGGAATTGGAAATTTATGAACCAATGGAGGGGATATCAACAATGGCCTAACCAAAATACTGGTAATCCAATTACACCCTCCAGTTCAACAACCTACTCTAATGCCACCACCTAGAAATCCTAGATCTCAAAAGTAGACATAGTTACCTACACAACCTCAGCCAAACCCAAATAGCCAATAGCTAAAACAACCCATGTATAGTGCTAATGCTCAGCAGTATCCTACTTATGCTTTGGGTGTTGTAGATATACAGCTAAGATCTAGTATAACTTTATTAGTGCCTAAACTGCCTCTTATAATTGAAATACAAGACTCTCTTGTAGCATCAAAACCCTTAGTTACTAAAAAAATTGACCCAACCAATGTTACCATGTCAACCCAAGCTCAACTAGTAGTGAAAAGTCCTTTTCTAGAAAAGCTTGTACAAAAGAAACTTGAACAAATAGAGGAACAACCTTTAAATATTGTTGATCAGCTGAAAAATATATATGTCTAAATACCGCTACTTCAAGCCAATAAGGATGTTCCAATTTATGGAAAAGCCATTAGAGAAGCTTGCCTAAAGAAGCCTAGAAGGAAGAAAAAGGACTCCACCATAGTCCATGTTGTGGGATAATTGGCTAACATCATATTAGGGAAATTGATCACACCAAAATATTTTGATCCAGGAAGAGTCCAGTAGTGAATGTTAGTATAAATGGTCAATTTGTTAAAAATTCTTTAATAGATCTTGGAGCTGCTATAAATGTCATGACCAAGAATACTATAAAGAAGTTTAAAATAGAAGGACTAAGGGTTACACCAACAATTTAGCAACTTGCAGATAGCTCTATTGTCATCCTTGATGGGATGATAGAAAACATAGTTGTAACCTTAGATTCTCTAGAATATCCTATAAAATTCATGATTTTATCACACAAAGTTAATCTATATGGTTACCTTGTCATCCAAGGTCAACCATAGTTAGCCACAACTGATACAAATATAAGTTGTAGATTAAGGAATATGACCATATCAAATGGCCAAGAAACAAAGAAATTTGATTATAGTCTCCAGCCCAACCATTACTAGATTTGAGCACATCTATTTGGATAGATTTAGGAGAAGAAGAAGAAGAGTTAAATTCTATAGTATAGCTCATGATGTTACGTAGACAGTCTCTTTTGAAACTACAAGAGAAAGATTCAATACTTTAGAGTATCCTCACTAATAGTTATGTGGTAGAAAAAGGTGTATTTCAAAGTTCTTTATTGGAATTAATCTATATGAAGAATGTGATAAGAATTGTACTTTTCTCAAAGAACCTAATATTCTTTATCCACTCTTACCATGTCAATTAGAATCAATTCCAATCTCTAAAGCTACTATGATAGAGTTCACTAGTATTGTTGAACTGATTCAAGGACATAATCTCCATATTAATCCCAAATTAACACCCACATAGATGGAACAATTAAAAGAACTGCTTCGAAGGCATGAAAATGCCTTTTCTTGGGAATATAGTGATATGAAAGGGTTGAGTCCTACATTATGCACCAATAAAAAACAAGAAGAAGACTTAGGTTTGAGTGCATGAGAAACTTGACATGATTTGGGTGATGAGCCCGATCATTACCAATCTTGATCATAGTAGAAGGATCTTCCATACATGTGTTTGTTTTTCAATTTGTTAATGTTTTTTATGATGGTTATGTGTGTGGTATTTACCCAACCATAAGTGGAGCCATATTGGGAGTAATTGCAAAATAACTACCCATGGTGCCAAGACTGTTTCAGGGTTGTAATTGTGAATCTTGATAATGTCTTTTCTATTTGATGAATACATTCAATCATGAAGAAAGGTGGAAGAGGAATCACAATTACTTTATGAAGTCACTTGCAATAACCATGAGCTATAATAAAAGAAAAAAAGGAGGTGGCATGGTGTTTCTAGGGTGGAGAAAGCTGAGTGTGGAGGAAGCCGGTTGGAAAATGGTCATGTGGAGATGGAGAACTTTTGGTTTATAGAGTTTATCATTGCTATACTTAAGTTGTATGTGGTGTGTGTGATTGTTCAAAAAGGAAAAGTTGTCCACAATCTTGATGGTTTCTAGAGTATTTTCATAATGAAGAACCCATACTTGGGTAAAGTAAGAACACACCATGTGTTGATGTGTTTATTAACCAATGATTTGTGCTTGAGATGGGACAAAGAAGACTCTTTTTGAACCTCCTTTGTCTCTTGCCTAACATCCTCATAATTTCCTCCCATTAGAAGAATTTGTCTTATTTTGTTCCACAATAAGGGATAAATACACTTCAAAACTCTATCTAATTATTCTTTTGATCCAACATGACATAGCTTATTAATAGATGTGATAGTCATACTCAAATATTCCTCCAATACTCTTTTCTTCATATTTACCAAGTTATTATGTAGGTCTTTAAGAATCTTATTTTGTATACTCTCAAACCTTTTTTTTTTTAAATCATATTTCTTATAACAACCTTCTCTAACTATCTACTATCCATATTATTTTACATACTATAAAAGAATTCTCAACTAAACAAAATTATCATCATTAATAATCTATATATTCATATTTTCTACCTTGGGTTTCCATGATTTCTTGCCTACTATTGTCCTTTCTTCCTATGCATCTTGTTCAATAGGTTTATGTTCAGTATCATCTTTTGAACTTTTAGAATTACTTATCTGTATGGTCTTTCTCCTCTTTCTAAGTCCATTGGCACTCTACTTGACCCTTTTCTTCTCTCATGGTGTAGGTTCTTGCTTAACCTTCACCAGTCCACTAGACTTCCTCTACATAGAAGGTGCTTCCACCTTTGGCTATCTACGTTTTTGTTCATGGGTAGCTCTTACTCGTTTCACTTGCACAATTGTTGCATAAGGTGCAATAGGAGCTTTTGCACAAGGTTGTGCCATAGTAACTCCTTCTAAAGGTCCTACCATAGAAATGGGACTTGGTACCAACAATTTATTATGACCATTGGTCTTCATCTCCAATGTAGTTTGTTTAATCTCATCAAACTCCTCTCTTGTCATGCCAGATTCCTTGAGAATAAAATCTATCTTTTTTAAAACCTTTTTCTTTGTCTCTTTACTATATAGTTTAGAATGAACTATCTTTGATCTCTCATCATAGGTCCCCCATCTAGGATATTCACTATACTACTCAGATTCAAGTATGATCTATGCATACCTTTCAATCAACTCTACACTCACCTCATAGCCCATAGGCTCAATGAATTTCACTCTTGAAATGAATTCTTCCATGCAAGTGTTATTAGTCTCCACCATGAAACATAAATCATCCTTATACTTTTCCACCATAGAAGGAGGTATCCTATACCTTACTTTTATCTCATATTGGAATCTCTTCATCAATCTATCTACATCATTATCTCTAACATTTTCAGCCTTCAATCTATAGCATTGAGTCACTAACTCCATTGCACACTCACTACAATCCCAATCGATCATTCCACAAAACTTCTTAGTAACATAGAAGAATAATTTACTCAATAGGGACTCATATCTAAATTCTACACTCTTTGTTCTCTTGATCTTTTCAATGTTGTCCGATAATTGAAATATGATAATGTTACACAAATTCACATTCGTTCCTTCAAAAGCTGTCACATATGCCACATGAAAAAATGCCACTAGTATGGAGTTAACCCTTGATCCATTGCTCAACTTGTACCCTAATATTATAGTTAACAATTTAAATCCTTTGTTTTGAAGAGGTTCAACCTTCATATTTCTTCCATCAAACTTCATTTTCAAGTTTGTCTCAAACATTATTTTGACATTCTTCTTATTAATAGGATTACAACCTTCATTGCTTAATTGTGTAACCTTGTGAATCAATTCATTATCAACAACAATAGGTAGATCGACTAACCAAAACATGTCATCATGTATGCTACTCAATATGATTTAGGTCCATTGATGATTGTTGAATTCTATATAGAACATATACTTCACTATATTCAACTTCTCCAAGTGTACAAACTCATGTTTCAGGGATAATTCATTGCTACACATATCACCTAAATCACTATGAATTTCATCATCACCAATGCTCTCAATTTTGTAATGTATATAACTTTTGATATATTCTATGTGCAACACATTTTCTAGAACTTGAAAAAATATACCTAATGGATCATCCAATAAAGAAACAATAGGGTATTTCATGAACTCATATCTTGGTCTATCACTTAAATCATACACTCTTTGACTAGTCATAGTTCTATTATCTTTAAATACTAGAGTAAACTAGTTTTAGTGTTTCATAAAATACCTCAAATTTAGGATTTAGGACTTCTACAACTTTTGGCTTCTCAAACTTTACTTTGCACTTCAATTTGCTATCGAAGTGCTCTTCAATTCACTCATGGCACTTCACATGAAAAAATAATGCACTCAATCTTGCTTACGATCCTCAAATCATTTAAAATCATACTACACATTAAATATGTATGTAGAAAAAATTCAAACTACTATCTTTGTCTATGAGTAACCTTGTTTTCACAATTTCTTCTTATTGTGATCATATCAAGACTTGTGTACTTGACCATAGCTTCAATTCTATTTCTTCTACCTTCTATTAACTATAAAACCTCTAACCAATTTCTAACATCAATTTAGAGCAACTAATGCTTTACCTCTTTTGGAACTACTCAATTCAAGTAGGATGAGCCATAAACAATCTGCGATTTCAACATTCCACTAGTTGCGTCAAAGTATTGTTCTTCCAATACTATGTGTGAAATCTATGGATTACAAGATTTCACAAATGCTTCCTTGAACTCATAAGCATGTTCTTTAACTACTTATTTCTTACTATTATCACTTTCATTCTCATTCCTTCTATTATCTCTGTTGTTCCTTTTGTAATTAAGATTCATGTTAAGGTTTCTTTTATCCATTCTACAAAATTTTTCTATGTGTCCAAAGTTATTGCATAACTAGCATACAAGTGCATTCCTCCTTTGATTGGTTCCATTCTAATTCTTGGGTGCTCTACAATTCCTTGTAATGTGTCTAGGATTGTTACATTTGTAACACACAAACTAGTTCTTTTCTCCATTAGATGTCTCTCCCTTATTGTATCTATCGTATGATCTACCTCTTTGATTACTTATAGCATTAGCATTCCTTGATATTCTTGTTGGATACAATTGATTAATTATGTGTTGTATTTGATGCTACAAAAATTTCATAATCATTATCAGTCAGTATATGTCGAGCTCACTAGGGTAGTGAAGATAGTTTTTTTTTGTCTACCAAGCATTCCTATATTTTCCTAGTTCAAAAGGTAGTGTCTACCAAGTTCACTTGAGCATCGATTGAAAATTTATGGAAAGCAAGTGTTAACCAAGCTCACTTGGGACTTGAAGGAAGGTTGGATGGAACTAGTGCTAACCAAGCTCATTCAATTGCCAAAGGATTTTTGTAAGTTTTCAGTTTTAACAAAGCTTTTGTTGGTTAAAAAAGGAAATTGCTTCAGAGTTAGTTTTTACTGAGCAGGGTAAGTTAATAAAGGATTTTTTAAATTTTTTTTACTAAGCCTAATTGATTTATATCTTGATTCCAACCAACTAAGGTAATGCATATTGACTGTTATAAGTTGTATTTGAGCCGACTTGACAAAGTAGAAATTATAAGTATAAGATTGAGTTGTGATTTCAAGTGTCTGTGTGTGAAAGAGAGTATGCAGATTATGATGATGTGATCGAAAATCTATTAATGCGTAGAGGAAGTGAATTTGAAGGATAAGAAGAATATCCTTTTGGTATAGCAAAGTCATATTTGATCAAGAAGGATCACGTACAAACTAGAATAGAGATCTAAAATTAGCAAATTAGTTATAGTCAAATCAGGTCATCTCATTATTACTCTCTAACCATTGTAGCAATGATCTAAATCTCTTAATAGAGTTGGCTTAATAGCTATTTGCAAATCCTCTAATAAGGTGGCAATTCTATTGAATAGTTCTCAATACCTCTAACTAGGCCACTCCTAATAGGGTGATTAAATCATTTAATAGGGTCATACCTAATAGTGTGTTTTGTAACATTTAAAAAGGTTGGATCCTAACAAGGCTCTCTTTAGAAGAGTGAAAATTACTAACTATTAGTGGTTTTTCCCAAATTGGGTTTCCACATTAAATCCTAGTGTCAAATGTGTTCATGTTATTTTCTTTTTGTGTTTGCAACTAAGTTAAAGTAATGGTAATCATAGATAACATCTAATGATTTATGTTAATCTTTTACTAAGCTAATCTAGTTATTATCGAGTTACAACATTCAATGTATTTATTGAGCTTAAGTAGTATACATTTATCCCAATTGTCTTGCAAGACCTTACATGTGTGAAGTGTAATTTGCACTTCTACTAACAATTCTATCATGTGGTCTATTATGGAGAAGTTGTTGTCATGGATGAGAGTTTTAGAATGTGCAATATGTTTTTGCAATGCATCCATGGTGCAAAGAATCATGTTCCATATATCTACTAATGTAGATCTAATCCTTTCTTCTTCTCTAAGAAATTCTTCTTGTATATCTATCAAAAATCTTATCTTCTTCAAGTGTACAGAACTTGAACTAGGATCAATTTGAAGCTATTGAGTACTTGACTTAAGATCTTCATCTATTTTTGATAATTTGTCCTTTATTTTTCCTTGGTAAAATTAGAAACATTACATAGCTTACCAAAAAGTGATGATACATTTGTACAAGATGTTTCCAAAGAACCCAAAACAATAGAAAGTTTTACCTAATAGATAACTATGTGTTGAGGAATGCACTCAAACACTTTATTATCAAACTTCTTTTCTACCTTCTGCACTAGCTTATCCTGCCCATTGGTATCTTCATTGAAATTTTGAACTGCCTCTGCTAGCTAATACATAATTGGTTAAGAATAATCAACCTCAATGCTTATGGCCTCTACTAAAATTTTCTTTGCATACTCAATAATTTTAAATTCCTTATTTCTTTCCTCTCTTAATCTTTGTTGTTTGTCTTTCTTCTAGAGGAGTTCATCAAATGACTACATTTGGTTTGGAATGAGCTTCGAAATGTCCTAATTTGGGATTACAATTTCCTCATCTAGGTCTATTTCTTCCTCCATCTTTTTTCCTTTACCCAAAATTTTTTTTCTTGGTTAAGCCTTGGTCTCAACTGTCCTTGCAGTTATTGCTTGTGTTCTTTGAATGCAAATAATTATAGACATACTAGGACTAGCTATAAAAACTAATATTGCACTTATTGAAGGAATACTAGTAGAAATACCTGAAGAATTCAAAATTGATATAGCAATCACAAATATGTCCAAAACTATTGTGCTCAAAACTAATGTAGCCAACTCGGTATAATAGGGAAGAGTCTACAGCAGGGTAGATGAAGTGGAGGTCACTTCAGTCAATGATGTGCTAGGCTGAATTGGAGCAAGGGGTGATTGGATGTTTTTATTCATACTAGTAATCACAATCAATCCTGTTGGGGTTGTCTCTATACATGATGTAGTTATTGGTTTGCTTGGAGAGTGAGAAAGTGAGGCAATGACTACTACAACTATCTTAATTGGATCAGTTTCCTCATTATCTTGTGTTGCTTACTTGGTAGCCTCTTGCCCTTGTTCCTCTTCATCATCAATGTTGTTAAAAATGAGTTGCTTCCTTAACATTTTCCTCTTCATCTTTCTTTTCTTTATCATCATCATCATCAACATCTTTTACGTCAACAATAAAATCACTAAATTTATGTAAAAGATAGACATTTTTCCAAGTGTTAGTTGCATTCCTTACAACATGTTCAATACTTTTCATCACAATTAGGAAAGTGTTGAATTTCAGAGTCAATATTTCTTCACTTTTCTTTAGTGACTCTTTTACCTCCGAATCTAATATGCTTAGTATAGGCTAACTCAGAGTCTTCCCATAGATGGCTTTGATAATTTGCATTGCAAATTCCCATCTTGGTTTAATTTTCTCCAACAAAACATTAGGAATTTGAGAAGAAAGTTGGTCTAGTGAGTATTTCCATTTACCTATTTTGTCAATCACAAGATCTTTTATCTACTTTTGCTCTTTAGCTATTCTTATTTCATACTTTAATGCCTTAAAGTTTGTTATATCGGCTCATTTTTCAATTTTTCTTGGAAGGTGGGTGGAGGTTTTTTGAATATAATGTCCCCTCCTTAGATTTCTTCTTAGAGGATCTTCTTGTGAATACTATAGTGGATGGTTTTGGTGCGTTCGTGATAATTATATTTTCCTTCTTCCTTAATGGTTCTTTTATCTCAGATTCTTCCTCATCCTCTGCTTCCGTATCCTCACCTTTTCCTTTGATCAACAAAAGGGTATAACTTTTTTTTATTTTAGTAATTATTTTCTTTCCATTGTTAACTTCCTAAGGTAGCTTTATTTCTAGTTCTATTCTAGCTTTTACTTCATCATATGTACCAAAATATGCATCCTTAGGATCAACTAGTTGATTAACAAGTGCCTCAATGATATATTTAGTTTCATCAATATTAACCTCATATTTGAGAGGTTTCACCCATTCAATTCTAGGCCTAACTGCTTCAATGCATACTTTGTCACTATCCACCATAAAATACACATCATCCTTATAATCTTCAACAAATTTCTTGGGGATTTGGTATCTATTGTTCATTTTCTCCTTGAATGCATCAAAATACTTTTCCATAATACTATTATAGTTCTTTACCCATCATAGCAATATACTCATTGATATGATAAAGTACATGCACATCTTTTCTGCAAACAACCATGCCTTTTGAAGTTAATAATTTCTAAACATAAAAGAATAAACATTTTATCAGGGAGCGAAACTTACATGGATTATTCTTTGATGCCATGATGCATTCCATGTTCTTGTTGAATTGTCTCAAAAGTAGCTCGACATGGTCAAAAGATAGATTGTTCTTTACTACCTTGTATGCAAGGTCAACTACTTTGCATGACACATTGTTTAACCTACTTAGGCTATAAATCTTGTGTGCAATGCTATAAATTCCAAATTTCACCTCCATGTCTATGGCACTACTAATCTTCATTCTTCTATTGTCCCATTTTGGTAGGGTTTTCTTTACAAGTTCAGCCCAACCTAGGGTTTTGGTCATCTTGGCTTTGCTTAACATTGGGACATTAGTGATTTGATCAATCATCTTCTTTTTTATCAATACTAGTTGCTCCAACCACAGCTACCCGTTATGCACCTGATTAAGGAAGAAACTAATCCATTTTACTTCAAATTTATTGAGCATGTGAGAGATGTGAGTTAACCTTTTAGTTTCCAAGTGTTGGTGCTCGGGTTTCAAAAATCCATTTACACATAGTTTATCTAGGGCATCATCCATTTCAAAACTACCATTCTCTTGAATAACACATTTAAAATGAGTGCAAATGCCATTGACCAATAGTACCATTGGATGAATTTGAGACTATGCTCCACTTCAATCTAGGGTTTTAACAATTGCTAGAGTGAGCTTGAAGTCTAGTGCCTTCCATTCCACTCCACAAACCAATATATCTAATCCTTAGTTTTCCTTGCTATTGTTGGATGCCATCTTCACTCTGTAGGGTTTGAGAGAATTCAAAATATTTTGCTGAAAATTTTCTCAAATCACTTGGATGCTTTGAAGATCACCCTTCACAATAGATCTCAAGAATCTCATGGTACGAATGATTTTAGTTTCATGCATTTTATCAAAAATTTTCCATAAATGCTTCTGTACAAAAGATAGATGAATTGAAATTAGATGGATAGACTGTCATCTACTTCTTTGCATTGAACACTCAACAAAGTCTTCGTGACTTGGTAACCATATGCATCTTCATTAATCCTGACCTTGCTTGGAAAAGTCTATGACCCTATTGGTCTAATTTTTTTCATGATGAAATTTCCCTAACATAGGTACTAAAAAAATTAGATTGAATCTATCATTGGTGAATAGGGTTTCTTCTTTAGTCTTCCAAATTTTGTTTACCTTTGAAAATCCATTTAAACCCTATGTCCCATTCCTTTTAACTTCTTGGGCACAAAATCATTTTAAACTTTGGAAAATATTTTGTTTTCATTTTTAAAATTTTCCATGCCCGCAAGTGGTCTTGTTCTCTTATGTTTCTCATCATCTAATTCTAATGAGATCTACAGCAATCGCTACTTCACTATGGTGAGTTGTGCACTTCTTATGTATAGCAAGGTAGTGAATGCCATGAAACTAAAGAATAGTGCCATAAAATGGAGATGTGGTAGTCAGAAAATATGTTGCAGCCGAAGTTTCAGTCACATGCATTTTTTCATTATTGTTAGACCAGGAAAAGCAACCTAGTAAAAGGTAAGTAGAAGAAATAACTGGAATATTAATTTTTTTAATGATTTGCTACTTCACTATCAGAAAAGTTAAGCATCTCACCATTAGCAACATAGCAAGTTGCCATGAAATGTATTACATGATTGTCTCCAAACTTCCCGATGACCATAAAATTTTCCAAGTGGCATGGTGAGTAATAAATGTTATTGTCAGAAGTATTTAATAAGGATGATGTTGACTTGACTTTCTTTTATTCTTCTGGCACCAAGTTTTTGTTAAGACACTGGAGCAAATTAGGCATCTCATCGTTAGAGAAATATTGAGCTTCCATGAAATGAACCCATGGTGGGACCCTAAGCAATGTGGAAAGGTGACTAGGATTAACATATGGTTTTGTTGTGCTAGCTGTGCAAGATTTCTCAGGTCATCAGTATCCTAGACCCACACCCCATTCATAAAAAACATGAGGTATTTTGATCGTTAGATCAAGATGGGATCAATGATTCTCACTATCTCACTATAGAAAGATGTGTGCTATTTACTCTATGTGACATAGTGAGTATGGGGCCCGCCACATCTTAAGAGGTTCATGCAGTTTCCATGCAATCTAATCAACTTCAAATCTATGGCCCTCACTATCTCACTATAAAGAGTTGCTCAAAAGTTACATATAGTGAGGTAGCGAATGAGGGAAACACCATTTTTCTCATAAGAACTATAGCAAATGTGATCCACACAATCAAAGTAGGATCAATGGTTATCACTACTTTGCTATAGCAAGATGCTCAAAAGTTATGTATAGTGAGGTAGTGAATTGATGACATGTGTCCCCGGTCATTAGTGGGCCCAGAGTGAAATGCTAGTAGTGAAGGAAAGGTATAGATGGAATTGCCTCATTGGATTGATTGGCCAACTTGTCAAGTGGAATGCTAGTCATCTTTTTCTACATCCCTTGATCGTACGATTTTTAAAGATTGATGGCACAAATTTAAATGCAGAAGGTGGTGCCACTCTGTATATTAATGAGACATGGAAGCTTCATGTGTGAGAAAAAATAGACTATAAAATAGAATATTTTCTTAGTTCCGCCTTACACGAACAAAGATTTCTAGCCTTTTCTTAGCAGAAGCAATAACTGAGAAGATTGTGTTGAATTTGGCAAGATTGTGAAGTAGCTTGTTTGTAGAGAAATTGTAGAAATACAGAGAGGAATGAGAATGGAATTCAAGTAAATAATTACACGATAATCTTTGTAAGAGTTTTAGTTCTGCAAAGCGTAATTGAAGATGCCTCCAAAGAAGCAATTTTTAGGTCAGGAAAATTGTTTGGGTAGAAATGTACATGATGATTTGCTTGAGATGCTTCTTGAGTCTACTATTTAGATAGTACAAGTTAAGAAGTTGAACTCATTAAGCCCTAGGTTGAGGATAGTAGATGGATTGTTTTATAAGGGTAATTGGGTTCTAGATGCTCGTACCTCACAAACTTGTTTAAATTTGTTCAAGAAAGGGTTTCTAAGAGGAAACTGTTTGCCCCACATGCCAATATATGGAATTTTGACCTAGGAAAGCTAGTGGTCCCATATGTTTTTATGGATTATGATCTCCTTGAGGCTATGGAAAAAAGCTATGATCAAGCCACTAGAGTAGTAAGGAGAACAGATCGTAAAATTCTAATCACCATCAACCTAGAGGAAATTAGAGAAGTTTTTCATTTACGACATGTCATTAGGTATCATGTGCCCATTAATTTGAAAGATTTAGAAAAAGAATATATCTTTAAGAAGGATATAATTAGAAAAGGTGCACCAAAGGCCCATATTGGTAAAATTGGAACCCTACCAACAATAACGTCATCTTGTAAAGAACCTTTCAAGAAAGCATACTTCAATGCCATGGTAGTAGAGATATACAAGACCATGTGCAGAGTTTTAGAGAAGATGAAGAAGATTTTATGCCTATGAGTTTCATGTATATGATTACTCAAATCTCCTCTTTCGATGTGGAAATAATTTTTCATTTTTCTTCTTACTTAGCTGATGAGATTCATAGTGGATTGGTTGGGATTGCTAAGGGCAAGGTGGAGAAGGTTTGGGGCCACTACTCTCTGTTGATGCTCATGTTTTTGTTTAAGGGGGTGACATACTTTGGTAAAGTAATGGTTTTGAATAGAGAACATGAAGGGGAAGCACTACTAGTTTAGTTGTGGAGTGTAGACATGACTTGGGAAGCAAAAAATACCAATTTTGTTAGATTTGATAGGTATTTTGCCCCCAAGCTGAGATGCCTTATATTGAGTGATAATCCAAGGATCTCTAAGGCACTAATGCACCTCATTAGACCTATGGATAAACCCCATAATTTGAAAGTTTCACATAATTTGGGAGACATCATCCCATATTAAGTTTCAATTGTTATCAAAATTTATGGATTCAAAGGAACACCACATGTACTACCTTACTAGGTGCCCTTAAAGGTAGGAGTAATTGAATTCTTGTGACAGTTAGGAGGAGTAGAAGAAGCTTTCATGCATAAGAGGGGGATGGGATCAATTTTTCCCAATTGCACAATAGCCCACCAGTTTGTAATAACCAAGGAAGGGTGGGTTTTCCTTCACAATTTTTTGGATCAATATAAGATAGCTATCTCTCACCCTCATTTTTGTGATACAGAGGGTTTCTATCATTTGGCTCTTAGGCATAGGATCAAGCTTGGTCCAGTTGAACATGAATTTTATTTCCCTGAAGATGTAATAAGGAATGAGTACTCTCTACAGGTACAAGAGACAAATAAAGAAAAATGGAGAGTCTACTCAAAAGTTTTTAATTTTATTAATTGCTTTGATAAAGATTATATCCCTTTAAGTAATGATGTGACTACTATAGATAAAATTAATAATCTTATGAATACATTCCCTGAAATAATGGAGGTAATGAATTAGAAGAAGCAATATTTCATTAATTCTTTTCTAGATAAGGCTAGGGAAATAATGAGGAGATTAGGTTTCACTCCCAATATAGGGGTAGGTCCATTAATTATTCAAAGGAGGCTAGGATATGCTATTATTCAAAATCAAAGGCCCATTGTAGATAAACAAAAATAGGTAGTTGGATCTACTAGTGTTGTTCTTGAAGAAAGACCTCCTAAACCTTCTCCTAAGAGGAGAAAGATAATTAGCGAATAGGAACCTCATGTTGATGAGTACTCACCTTCCCAAACCCTCATGAGAATTGAGGAGGAGTAGCTCACTAATGAGCAAGTTGAGAAAATTAGATCGCAAGCGGGATTTTTTTTTACCTAAGTAGAGATTGATGAAGGGAACCTAGAGGAGACTCCTATGCCAAGTTTTGAATTCACTATTGTAGATTATAGAGGAAGGGAATTGGACCCTATTTTGGAACAAGCCAGTCAGCAATTTTTGTCTGATGATAATTTTGTAAAGTCTAGGGCTTTCCACCAATTTGCTTGGAGGGCAAACATGAACAATTTTGACAAAAGATGTAAGAATTTTAAAATAGAGCATTTAGAAATGGATGAAGCCTCTATTCAAAATCAAATAAAGGAACAAATGATTCAAGAGTTCCAAAGTATAACCCCTGAAGATGGGAGATAGATGGTAAAAGCTACACATATTTTATTATTGCCTAATTAGGACATTGTTGATGCATTAATTTTCAATTCTATGTCCAATAATTTGGGATTACAAGATCCAAATAAAAAGGAGTTCTTGGGAACTACATTTAGTAATGACCAAGCTGCTCTTTTCATGTGGTCACTAAGAGGAGGATCTAAGGTTGTTTCATCATAGCCTACTGGTTCAGGACTGACAGGGAATATCATTGTAAGAATAGTTGCTAACACCTCACATGTACAAGCAGCCCATATGAATGTGGATTATTCTCAATTTTCCTTGGCTACTGCAGAAAGGGAGGAAAAATAAATGATTGAGTTGTAGAGAAAGTATGAGGCAGTTGTGGATGTCTGAAATAAAGGGGTAAAGAGGACAATTGAACTTGAAAAAAAGTTATTGGGGAGGTCCACAAGGCCAAGAATAGCATACGCTCACCCTCCAATTGAACCTTTCAAATCCACTCCCCCCATAGAAATACCAAATATACCCCAAAGTTTGGAGTACTACACAATAGAAGATTTTGAGGGAAAAAAAAGTAAGCTATGGGCATTACATGTGGAGTTGGAGGTGAAATATGAAGATAAATTGAGAAAAGCTCTTACATACTTGGCTAATAAAATTGAATGGCCATTAGTTTATGACCAATTGGCTAGGGTGGTAAACATCTAGAATGAATTGAAAGCAAATGATTAGGCTTTAAAGCCTATTGTGAACAAATGGGGAAAGAAATAGAGGAGGAGAGAGGTGACCTTTTTGTGTTACTCTGTTATAAGGTCATCACATGATCTAATTGAGAGAAACTATGACATAGTTTTTGATCTCCAAGAGTTAGATGAAAAGAGAATTCATTTACAAAGAATAATTGTTGGCTACTTAGAAAAATATAAGAGCCAAAGGTTTAGCTTATTCCCTCATGCCCTAGATAGTAAAAATAAATTGAAAAGTAACGATAAATGGACCAAGTAGTTAGATGATTTATTTTGTCTTAGAATGAATAAAGTTATCAATGAAAAAGGGCATGCATGGTGGGCTACAACTACTAAAGAAATGGTAAAGGTTCAACTATTCTTTGATTCTTTGAAACAAGAATTTGTTAATATTGACAATAAGGTAGAGTTTGTTATCAAGAAGCAACAGGATATTTTGTAGTTTGATTGGCTAGATGACACACTATTTGACAAGTGGATGGCAAAAATAGCTGCTAATGAATAGATTGAGGAAGTTGAGACTAATAGTACTAAGGTGTAGGGTGATCAGATCCAAATCATTGATTCTACCACTACACAAGGCCAATAGGAAGAAGAAGACAAGAATGATCAATCAATTTTAGTTGTAGGCCCAGACCCATAGGATGCTGACACAACCAAAGAAGAGGGAAAGGTAGAAGTTACTCCCATAGTATAGGATGAAGATGGTGAAAACCCATAGGTGAAGATTAACCTGCAATCATTAGAACAAACTTCATCATTGGCTTACTTGGCAGTTGCATACATAGAGGAATTAGAATAGAAGCCAAATTAATGACATTAGAGGATGTAACAGAAGGGGACCCGCCAAAAGGAATGTTTGATCTAGGAATATTTCTGTTACTCACATTTTTGTCATTTTTGTGATAGATGTATGTAAATATCTCTTGTAGAAGACACCTATCAATTCTCTAAGCCTAAAGCTTGTTGCATCTCACATTATATAAGTGAGATTCCAAGGCTAGAGAAGGGTCTAATTTCTAGTACTTTTAGTCATATACTTCATTTTTGGTCCAGTAATTTGAGCAAGTTTTATGATGTATTTTCTTTGTAAGTTTCTAAGAATACATTAATATAGAATGATCTTTGTCTTTCTTCCTAAAGTCATTGAGTTTATTGCAAGTGTATACAAATTTCAAAGAAAATGAATACAAATTATGAACTATCCTCATATTAGTTTTTTTTTAAATTTTGTCTCCTTTTGGTTACTTAGTTATCTTGATTTTGTATGAGTAAAAGCTTGTGCAATTGAATGCAATCTATTTAGGTTGTATATCTATTCATCACTGCTATTAGTTCAATGGATTAAGTAAAAGCTTTGATGAATTTGATAAGGATACTACAGTAATAGGAAGGATGTTTTGAATTATAAATTATAGTAAGAATTTTTGAGGATATTTGTTGTAAAGCAAAAAATCAGATCTATAGATTTGTAGTAAACTCTAAACCCTAATGGATTAGGCACTGGTCAAATTGATTCAGTTGGAAGAGAAATAGATCATAAATGGGTATCAAATGCAAAATTATAATCAATTTTACTTTTAATTCCTAAAGATCTCCAAAGTTGGTCAATACTTATTTGCATTGAATATTTTAGCCTTAGTTTGCCACTATTGTTGAAAACACTTGCAAATTTATAGAAGAATTTATGACCAGATCTGCTATATGGGTTGTATTCTATTCAATATGTCACAAATAAGATATGTGTTTGAGAATTCAAGATGAGAATCAGAATGAATCTAATGTAGTTCTTCCACAATAATAGTCAAATTGAATTATCCCTAGGTATACCCGGCTTGGTCTTGCAGAGCCTAAAGTGAAGGAAACCATTCTTGGTTTTGTTGATGTTGGGTCCAAATGGTTTGCATATGTAATTGAAAATAGGAAATGGCTAATCCTTAGGTTGCATAAGTGTTATCATTTTGGTATTGATGCACTATTTTTCTCAGTAGTTTTCTCAAACACCAATAGACCCAACATCACTCTGTAGAGAAGGTAACTTAGTAAACACTAGTACAATTTTACTCGGTGATCCCTTGTATCCTGAATACAGATTTGGATCATTTTGTTCTTTCAATCTGGAATTGTTTTGAATGTTTTCTTTGATAGCATAGTCCTAGTTCTCCCTTGAGAGCTTAAGAAGAAATGGTGGAGTCACTCAATTCTTGAGTGACTTGATCATGATTTCTTGGACTTATATTCTTGGTAGACTTTGGAACACATTGCTATCTCATCTATTTTTGGATGTTATCAACTTTTGTCTTCTTTTCATCTTCAATTCTACCAGTATTCATGGAGTTCTTGGCAAGATGACCAAGTTTTTTACAAGTGAAACATCTTTTAGTAGTATTTTTCTTCCTCAAATTCTTGTTCACACAATTCATTCCAATGTGTCCAAATTATCCACAATAATGACATCTACACTAGGTGTTGTAGTCAAAACCAAATATTGCTTTCACAATTTTCTTTGTTGGATTCAATATCTTGGTTTTACATTCTGATTACTTGTGTCCATATTTCTTACATTTGTGACATTTGCCTTCAAATCTTGGCTTCTCTTTGCATTTATTAGCCTTATGACCATGCTGATTGCAATTGTAGCACTTTTAATTGAATTTTTCTTTTTCATTACTCCACCATTTGTTTGAAGTATGACCTATCTAACTACAAATATTACAAGTAGGTTTTTGATTCTTTTGAGCTCCTTGCTTGGATGATTCTCCTTCTTCTATATATCTAATTCCTACTTTTCCTTTTTGTCTATAGATATTTTTAACATTCAATTGATTCATGTCCTCTTGGGATTTCATCATTCTTTCACTGATTTTCCTTTGACAATTTATATCTTTTTGTATTCTTTCATTTTTAGATTTTAGGCTCATAATTTCTTCATTTGCATTGGAGAGATGACCAATAAAGTCTACTTGCTGAAGGGATTGGTTCTAGATTTCATTTTTTTTTCCTTCTATTCCTTATTTTATTTTGTTCTTCTACTCCATGACTTCACATAGCCTTACTAACTAAATTTCTTATTCTCTTCTTAGTTTTATTACTTCTTCTTGTATGAAACCATTCTTTTCTAGGAGTTCTTTGATTGCTTCATTGGCTTCATTTTGATTACATGAATGAAAGTCTTCAATTATTTCTTCAATTAAGACATGATCATTCATTTGAATTGTAATTTATTTTCTTCTTTTCAAGGATCGAGAGAGTTGCTCCTTTGTTTTCTTGAGTTGGGCAATAGCCATTTCTAGATCTAGCTTCTCATTGTCAATAGCTTTGTCAAGTTTGAATATCTCCATGGCCTTGATCTTTACTCAAGCTGTTAAAATTTCTCTTGAGAAACACAAAGCTTTGATACCAATTATTTGAAATATTCTTAACTAGGATAAGTTACTTAGAGTGGAGGGGTGAATTAGTAACTTCTAAAACTCATACAATTTCAACTCTTAATCCAACAATACAATTAGCATTTAATACTTCACATATAATCTAATTTAATTGCATGCATAAGAAATTAAAAACATGAAAGCATTCATAACACTATGTCACAAAGATTTGTTGACCCAAAAACTTTTCAAATAGAAAGTAAAATTAGGGTGAGAATGATACAAACAAGGTTTAGTATTGCAGTGTAAAGTTGCCTTATGAAGGCTTACATTGATCACTTCTGATGATCTACCTTGTTAGGAGCAACAAGGACTTCTAGGTCCACCTTTTGAAAGGATTTACAAACATACAATTAAGTATGCACTTGGTAAAGAGATTTATAAAAGACTGTTAGGTCTACATTGTTAAAGGATTTGACTAATCCACCTATTAGGATGAAACAATAGATGATATCTGATCTGTAACTTAGTTTGTTGTATGAGATTGCTTTATGTACTAATCACCTTCCTATGATAGATATGTCTTTGCTACTCCTTATACTGTGATAGCCTTTGTATTCTCTCTTTCTACTCTTCTTTGATTATATTCAATTACATTGCATCACACTTGGATATGATACAAATTACTACATATATACCAATCCAGTTATACAATTACAAAGTCAGCCACAACACAAGTTTATACAAATATTACAAAGTCAGCCCAAATGAAGACACTTGAGCTTTGATGGCTGACTTGATGAGGTTTTGATACTCGGCATCCACTATCAATGCTAGGCATCATCATGCACTCAGTAGACATAGAAGCTTGGTCTATACTAATCACTTCCAAGTAGTCTTGAACTCAATCCGTACTGGTGAGTGAGTGAATACTGTTGTTCTCTACTAGGTTATAATGTGACTATTCCAAATAGTCTAATAATGCTTTCATTTTACAAAGTAGCCTTTATGCTAGAGATTTTTTTTGAACACTAAGAATTTCTCTTTTGGGTGATCTAATGTGATCAATTTAATAGTCATGTTTAGCCTACTCTTTATGAGGATTTTGGACTTACTATAATTGGGGCAATGACATGTGGTCTGGCAACATTTTCCACTTCTAAGGGTAGCCCTGCTGAGGTTATTATTGATGGTATTTCTAGATTCCATATCAACCATCTTAACAAAGATGAATCCAATGACAAGATTGCAAACTTTCCAAAAATGCAAAACAAACCCACAGTTTTGGAATGTGGTATCTAATGGAGGGCTTCAACATATATATGAATGGTATAAGTGCAATTTTATGATCTATAATGATTTATTAACTTTAGAACATGTGCATCATCTTCAAGGCATCTTTGGAAACTAGATGATCTTATTTTCTCATTAGCTTGTTGTGAGTTAATGCTCACAGAGAACTACTACATGTTTATAACTAATGCTTAATGATATTGTGTAGATACACATAGAAGATTTATGCAAACAAGTTAATAAATTTGACAACACTGTATGGATTTTAGAAACATGTATCAAACTAAGGGCACCATCAGACAAAGCACTATATGGAGATGTTTACATTCTTAAGCATAGAGAACTAGTGAGTAATATTCAGATTCATATTATGTTTTAACTTGCATCAATGAAGAAAGGAAAATAAGTTTTTAGCAATTCAATTTTAGCAAGAAAGTTTCATACATATTCTGTCATTTGACTTGCTACAAACATAAAACACTAGGAGGCTTTTACCTTGGAATTAGATTAGTTACTCTATCAAGCATTGAAGCCTTGTTATTTCTTCTTTTTATGTTTATTATGAGGAGAAGAGATCATTATACTTACTCTTGTTATTCACTAAGGCTCAATTTGATTTTACCTTTGTTTTAAATTAAAAAAGAGTCTGTAGTAAAAGATGATGAATTCCCCATACTAGAAGTGAAGAAAATTGCAACATAGGATATGAAAGACAACAAAATTGATGGGTATGATTTTCTTTTAAAGTTATTGAATATGCTACTCACTCTAATGAGTGCATTTTATTCTCCTAGTCACTTTGGCTTTTAACAAAGAATAAGGGACATGCCCTTCTTTCATAGAAATAGAGTGTATGATATAAAAGCCAAAACTATTAAAAACATTTAAGACAATATATTAGGAAATATTTCTACCTCTATTTGTCTAATCATAAATTTTGAAGTAATTTCTTTTCATTTTCTGTGTTAATTCCTTAAGATTTTGTTGGGATAAAGTTCCAACTTTTCAGAACTCCCATATGCACTAGAAATCTTGACCCTAAAGCATTTCAACATAGGTCATTTGTATGTCAATACCTTATCTAAACTACTAGCCCACATTCATTGATGAATCAAAATTATCTTATTTAACAAACTTAGGGAGCTTAGAATTTTCTCATTTAAAAGTAGTTTTGAAACTTGAATATTATTATGATAATATTATTGTGCTTATTGATGATGTTTGGATTTTGACTATACTATTTCTTGTTCATCCGAAAATATAGGTGGCAAATCTTGCATCAAAAAGTGAAACCTTGATTTTCTTTTGGTGGAAATTAATATGCATTTCAATAATATTTTCAGAGAGAAGAGGATATTTGGAATTAACTTATTTTTCTAGTATGCTATAGGATTCTCAATTCATATTTTATCAATGTAGAGCACTAGAAAGAATGAATTGATCACTGCATTACTAAAGATTTACTTCATTATTATAATATTTGAATGAACACCAAATTTAGATTGCTTGTTTATATCTCTACCTAATTAGTTGTGCAAATTATGCATACCATTCATTGTGTATTAATATATGATGAAGTAACTACCATATCTAATAAGAAGTATATTACAAGAAACATGCATTGTTTCTTCATGGAAATCTTTTGAAAATGTTTATTGAAATGTATATACTTCCTATTTTTGTCAAACAAATGGAATGTTATTCATAGAATAGAATATTCATGTTCATTTTTCTCGTTTGTATCTTCATTGCTAAGGAATAAAATTTTGATACACAGCGGTTGAATTTCCTTTCAAAAATGTTAATTTGTGTGCTTAAATATTTGATATAACGTTAAACAAACATTTTGTAATGTGGAAATTACAAAATGACTAAACTGGAATGTCAAGTGGTAATTCTGGATAATCAAGTGGCCATTCTTGATCACCTGTGTTTTGCTTTTAGGACATAATTTCTAACTCATCATTTAAATGATAATAAAGAGAAAATTATTATTTTATTTATTTTAAGAAGCAAGGTATGAGTATTAGTTTTCACTGTGTATTGATTTAAATAAATTCATGTGAATCAAGGGTATATGAAACTATTATTGATTAATCTTGGAAGTTGTTTTTATGTCCCATGACATTTGAGAACAACTGTGCATACATGCTACTTTGAAGAGTTTTAATTAAATTAGGAGACTTGCACGTACCTAGTAGATGATTCGAGACTATATCATCAGTTACTTGAATTGAAAAGGAATGGTTGTACCTTATTTCTAATGAATTACCTTCACCCACCAAAGATGGCCGACTATATATATTGAATGCACTCTTTGTACAAGTAGTAGTTTCTAGAGATAGATGGTGAAATAATTCCTTCTTATTGAAGGTCAAAGGAAATATTAACAATTGTGTATGGTTTTATGGATTGTGTTAATGGCATTCGATTGTTATATTTGGTTTATCTTATTAGTCTACTATTATATTAAAAGGAACTTGTTATAGATTTTTTTGTTATGAATTGAGTGTACTTATGCCTCACTGCCATGCTATCATTTTAGTTATGTTCATTCATGAGTAATAATTCTTTAAAAAGAGTATTGTTTTAGATTTTTAACTTGCAGGTTTAGTCTTGAGTATCTACACTAGTTTAGTAGGTCCATGACTGAGATGTAGTAGTGAAGGTTTTATAAGGAGTAAATTGAAATGAGGATTTGTTACAATAGTGAAGCTTGTCTACGAAATAAATTGACATGAGGATTTGTTAGTGGCAAATGCTTAGCATTGAGGAGAAGCCCATGTGCTTTATTTAAGGAATTGATAATGTTTCTATTAGTCTTCATAGAAGTACTATTATGCTCAACAAAGGATGCATCTAACTTATATAATGTACAATGTGCTACCACCATAACACCTCTCACCATTTTGCATAAAAAAAGACTACCTACATACTTAGATCAATTAGTTTGATCATAATAAAAAATTTCCTTTTAAACAAAGGAAATGCAACACACCATTAATCATTCTTACTCTACCATCAAGAAACATGATTTAACTTTACTATAACCAATAATATTTAAATGAGAATCATCACTTTACCTCCATCAAATCTATCATATTCACAAAATCAATTGATATTTATTAGAGATCATATGAAAAGACGTGCTTGAGTTAATTAACCATGCATCATCACATGCATGAGTGATCAAAGTTGCAATCAATGCATCACCATCTCGCTTCTCAAACTCATAATCTTAATTAATTTTTTTCTATGCATTCTTTATGGATGTGTTCAGGTTTGCCACAATTCATCAAATAACTTTGGATTTTCTAAGAAATTTGGTTCCAAATTATTTATAATTTCTCTACCCTCCTACAATTCCAAGGAATATAGTTTTTTCCTCAAGAAAATTTAATTTAGTAAAAAAGTTGCCCAATACATCTCACAACATTGATCTAATTCAACCTTTGACTTTATAGTCTATAATAACAAACTTAGCAACCACATCTAGATTTGTAGGTGTCATGACATTCATCATCAATAACCTTTCAAAAATATTGATCTATTAACAAATCCTCCATATTGAACTTCTATGTTGGATATAATTTCCAAAAAAATCTCTATCTATAACTTTCCTACTAAACTAACCACCTACAAATATACATAACAAGATCACAAAGTATCTTCTATATAAGCTTCCAATCAAATTTGAATTAATTAAAAAAAAAATAGCTAACACAATACAACTAATCTAGAGGGGGATCAATTCCTATACCACTTTTAAGAAAATTAAGTGGGACATCTTTCTATACTAACCTTAAAAAGAGGGTAATGTAAAAACTTTCTCAAATATTTACAACAATTAGAAAAATTTAAATAACATGCATATCATAATGTAATGATTTATATGGGGAAAACTCTTCTAGGAGAAAGCTGCCATCTCCAAAAGTTGTCCAAATCATGAGGTAAAAACTAAAGATGACCTATGATGTGTCAAAACATGCATTAACACATGTAGCTATTTTTTATAACTCATTTTTGTGTTTAATGTGTTTTAACATTTTCTATTTGAAGAGACCCAACTCTTGGGTGGCCATGGCTTTTCAAATTGGGTATTCAATTAATGAATCATTTGAACCACCAAAAAAACATTTGATATGCTCTATATTATGCATCTCACTATTTTTTAACAATTCTTGAAATACAAACTTCAATACTTACAAAACTAGATAACATTCTTGAGGGTTGGCTAAGCTCCAGATAAAATGCACTAAAGCAAAAAAAAAATCAAACTATTTTTTCACAAAAATACAATGATTTAAAGAAAATATTGTTGTTATTGACCACAAAATATGTAAATTATGAAGAAAAAATGTTGAAAAGTTGACCATAAAAATCTAATGTATTTTTGAATTTTATTTTAATTCAATCAACAATATGTTTTGTCTGAAGCTCAATAGTATCCATAATTTAACACAAAAAAAATAAAAATAAAGCCATGCTCAAATGGAAGCTTATTAAAACTAATAAGCATATTTAAATGCAAGATTGAAATCTATATGGAAAATAGACTAAGGATAGTATTAATCATATGATGGATATAAACTACAAATTTAAGAATATGGTCTAAAAATAAAACTAAGAAATTAAAGATTTTCAAGAGAAGGGAAAGAGGTCCCCCGTTTGTGGCCTCACTGGTTCATAGCTCCAGGTCAAAGCCTAATTATTTTATAAACAAGATAACACTAAGTTTGGTACATGTCTCAAGCTTTAAACTACACTTTAACTCTTTAACTAAGTTATTTAGTAATTATAAATTTTACCATTATGTATTATCAGAACTAAGGTTAATCCCTACCAGCTATAAGGTCTAGACTCCTCTAATGATAGTTCGGTCGAAGGCCTAAAACCTTTCAGTATTAAAAGTTTAGTAGAGTTTCAAGAAGTTGTAGATTAAAAGTGAATAAAAATAAATATTTAAAATCAAGACTGTGACATTATAAATCGACCTGACTCTGTGACTCTTGAACCTATGAGATAAAGTGCTAGTATATTATATTAAAATATAATCAAAATAAATATATTAAATATTAATAAATTCTAACAAGACACGCCAACACTGTTCAAAGATAGAATTAATCGTTATATAATAAGAAGATTCAACCAGACTTAAATCGTGCAGGCATGGCATGGCATATCATTACAAATTTGTACGAGTGCAAGTTGCACCGCAGCCCATGTGAATATCAACAACTATGCATGGAGAAGAGGCCATGCAGGGTAGTGGTGGGGCGGGAATATCTTTCGCATGGCTCTGCTTTCTTTCCGCGCGGTTTCTACCATCGCCTTCAATTTCTTGTCTCCTTCCTTGATTCCCTCTCTGTCACTCATTATACACGACAAAGTAGGTGCAATTTGTCTAGGAAAGTACCCGGAAATATCAGAGAAAAAATTGGGTAAAGAGACAGAGCTGGACATTTTTGAATAATCTTTCTCGATGGTTTCTGAACAAAAGGGGCCCATCTCTCACACGCCTAATTCCACATTTCTTCCACCAATTTTGATCATAAATCTGACTCAAAAGGGGGTTTCCTAAAACCGCCTTCATTTCTTGTAGCCTCCACTGATTCCCTCTTCTGTTACTTATTATCTGGTTTCCCTCTTTTCTTAACGAGACAAAGCGATTCACCTGCTGCAACCCTAAACCTAGTTTCGCGGGTAGTAGTGGTGGATTCCACTTGCTGCAACCCTAAACCTACTACCATCGCCTTCAATTTCTTGTCTCCTTCCTTGATTCCCTCATTTGTCACTCATTATACAAGACAAAGTCGGTGCAATTTGTCCGGGAAAATACCCAGAAATAACAGAGAAAAAATTGGGTAAAATACAGAGCTGGACATTTTTGAATAATCTTTCTTGATGTTTTCTGAGCAAAAGGAACCCATCTCTCACACGACGAATTCCCCATTTCTTCCACTGATTTTGATCATAAATCTGACTCAAAAGGCAGTTTCAAAAAACCGCCTTCGTTTCTTGTAGCCTCCACTGGTTCCCTCTTATATCACTTATTATCTAGTTTCCCTCTTTTCTTAACGAGACAAAGCGATTCACCTGCTGCAACCTTAAACCTAGTTTCGTTTCGTTACAGAGGTAATTTTAACAATAATATAGCGCTTTCTCCATCCCCTTCCACTGCGACCTGCAAAGGAAAGGCTGATGGTATGGACGCTTTTGATGAACTTGCCCCGCTTGCATCTTCTTCTGCCTCAAAACCCATGAAAAGACCTAATTCCTACGATGTTTTCATCAATCATCGTGGAGAAGATGTCAAATCTACCATAGCTACCATTCTCTATGGATTGCTAACTCAATGTCATCTCTCTGCGTTTCTGGATGAACCGGAGTTGGAAAATGGCGATTTCTTTCCCCAAACATTACAAGCAGCAATGAGCAGCGCTCTGGTCCATATTGCTATTTTCTCTGAGAACTACGCAGAATCACCCTGGTGTTTGGCAGAACTGTCCTTTATGGTCGAGTCTGGCGCCCCAATTATTCCCATTTTTTACCATGTAGATCCTACTGATCTCAGACGGGTACACCAAGGGAAAGGAAAGTATGCTGATGCCTTTGACAAATACGTAAAAAAGAGTAGATATCTGGGAAAACTTAACGAGTGGAAGAAGGCACTCTACAAGGCCTCATTTTACAAGGGCGAAGTCATTATAAATAAAGAGTAAGTCTCATACAGTCGGTCTCCCTAAGGTGACAAATATGTATTCTCTTTCTTATATGTGCGATTTTAACTTTGGCATGGAATAATAAGTTGTGTGCATTGTTTTGATTTTTTAATGTTTTTACTTCAGTGATGAGGATAGGCAGCTGAAGAATGTTGTGAATGCTGTATTGAAAATAGTAGAAAGTGAGTCATCATGGGTTACAGGGAGCAACTCAGGTATCATCAGCACCGGGGACGGCAATGTACAAGCCACAGGGAAAATCAACTATGGATCTAGCAGTTGGACCTTAGGCGGGAAGAAATGAACAGTTCATAAAAACATACACAATCAGAAATAGTTCTAAAAAAAATTGTGTCATGTTGAACTGCATTTTGTAAGCCTATTTATTTAACTCGCCGATTTGTTTAACTTGCTATCTAATTCTTCCTATGTTCTTGCATCTCACAGAGAGAAGGACAAGGAAAACAGAGCACTTTTTTTCTTCTAAATCTTCTTACTATTAGACCAAATTTGATTGAATTTATTTTTCTAAAACTATTAAGTTGGATGTACTTGAAAAATAATATGAATTGAGAGATAATGAAGGCTGAGTACTCAACGTGACTGTGAATTGAACGTTGTAACTAATGGGAATAATTATAACCATTTTAAGGTGCAGTAAATCAAATTAATAAGAAGGCATAAGTAACAAAGTAAAGAAAAGACAAAGAAAGAAAGCAACGATAATTACCAAACAATAAATAAGAAAGGAAAAGGTGAGAGCATTTCATAATGTTTTGCTACATTTTATTTAAAAAAATATTGTTAATCCATCTTTTAAATGATCTTTAAATATTTAAGATATGATATGAAAGGTCTTAAGATGGGAGATAGACTTTTCCTTTAAGAACTCTTTATAATATTAAGAAAGAGGTTTATTTCCTCTTGCTTTCAGAACTTACATTAGGAGGCTTTTAACTTGAGGCAACTCTAAAATTTCTTTGAAGAGCTTTGATTTCCTTTTACAAAAACTATTCTAAAGGAAGGATGGTATTTTTATTATTTTTAGTCAAAAGTGAATCAAATAGATCGTTAATTCAGGTAATTCCCCAAGTAATAGATGTATATGGGTTTTGAAAAAACAAGTTAAATTTAGAGTATATTTCATTTACACTTAAGAGTGACTCTATGGACAAAACTAAAGTTTGCAAATGACTTGCATATGATCAGCCTGAACCCCGTTAGATGATTGAGGTAACTTAGTGCTCTAGATATAGAGATGACTAAGGTTAAGGTTTCCCATTAGAACTAGAAAGTATATGAGTAATTTTATTGACATATATCAATAAATTGTTGAACTTCCATGATCAATTACAAGTGAAAATGGAGTGTGGTATATTTCGTCCAATAACCAACTTGACAATACATGTAACACACTACTAGAGAACTCTCAAGGATAACAACAAACCACTTAAATAACATATCAATAATTTATTTTCATTTTTTGTATACAACATATCTTCTATCATGCCATATGATTGGCCATTATAATGCATAACTGAAAGATAAATATTCATTAAGATCAATGTCTTTAATGGGTTCCCTGACATTATTACTATGCAATGCACATAAGCTAGAATATATAAATAGGATGAATAGTTTTAGAAAATATTACTCACACCAAGCTCATTTAAGCACCAAACTAAATATTCCTATGATAACCTTTAATCAAGAAACAAGATCAAACATGCATCCATCTCTGTGTGTGTGTGTGTGTGTGTGTGTGTGTGTGTGTGTGTGTACATGTATATATGTGCATATATATACATGTACATATATGTGTGTATATATACATACATATATGTGTACATACATAAATACATACATACATACATATATATATATATCTATATATATATATATATATATATATATATATATATATATATATATATATATATATATATATATATATATATATATATATGTAGTTTACATAATCAATTATTAATATATTAATTTCTTGATAATGAATAGACACATCTTGTGAAGGGACTATTAGCATGAATGTTGATAATATTTATATGGTGGAGTAGCAAAGCATTGTTGGAGATATAATTTAGAGTTTGTGTGTTGCATTCATAATAGAGTTTTTCATTGATGTCAGCATATACCCTAATTTGTAAAGACTAGCAAAGTTACAAAGGAAGAAGTGTTTAGTAAAATTCAAGGATTCAATATTATCTTATGCACATGTGAGGATATATTCATTAGTATGTTTAGATGCTACAACTACGTGTGTGTACGAAAATATGAAGATTGATTTGAGTTATGAAGAATTCACTAAAGGCAACATTCAAACAATGCTTCTAGGAACTAGGTGCTAATATTTCGATTCTTTATCCTAACAAGGATGGAATTGTGTTAAGAGGACTTATCTAAAGGTTGGAGACATGAAACACATGATTTGGTTAAGAAGGCATAATCAATTGATCAATGTATGCAAAGATATGAAGACTATGAGCCAACACTTTGTTGATAATCTTGAAAAAGTATATAATCGTGATGAAACATGTATTTTAATATCTTAACAATGTGCTATAATATTATTGTGAATTGAGAAATCCTCAACACCAACTAAATAACTTATTTTAGGACTTGGTATCAAGGAAAGGTCATTTCCTTGTGGTAAATCATCATAAAGGAGTTGTTGTTTAGTTAGTTAAAGATTTTAGATATGCTTATCAAGAAAATTGTCTAGTAAAGAGGTTTTCTTAGGCTATATGGACAATAAGTTTAGTGTTTCTCCTTTCAACTCCCAATGAGGTTGGAATCTCCTAACATGAATTCAAAGTACATCCTAACAAGGACTCATATGTATTGATTGTATTCCATTGACTCCTTATAGGGTCTATACTTTTAGAAGAAACTTTTATATTAGTACATCATCTTGTGGGTATCATTCCCACCATGGTTTTCCATTTGATCAATGGTTTCCTTCTTTAATATATCTAGTGTTACTATACATGGTTATCCTTTTATCATTCTTTCATCTATTCTTTACATGTTTAAGAATGAATAAAGATATTGAGAGTTGTTTTAAGCATATAATTGATTCACACCCCACTCCTCCCCTCCTCTATGTTATCTTGGTGGACTTTACTTTCTAAGAATTGGTATCAAAGCACCATGTCCTTTAAAGGAAAGGCTTGACAACTTAAGGAGATCCATGGATTTTCATTTCAAAAAAGAAAGTTTGAATTTTCATGGAATTAATTATGACAACTGGAAGGAGAAGATAAAGGCTCATAGGCTATGCATGGGTCTAAAATTTTGGTTTGTTACTACAAAAACTAAAGATGTGAATGAATAAGAAAAAGTTAAAAATTGTGAGGAAGCTCAAAGGATCTATTCATATAGAATATGCCTTTTAGAGAAGCAATGTTGAAAACTCTTCCTCAAACTAAATATGGAAAGTTAAAATCTTTAAGACTTGCTGATGAGATTTAGACTACTCTAAAAAATATATTTTAAGGTGATGTACATGCTCAGAAGGCTAGATTATAGAGTTGGATATGTATGTTTCAAGATGCTAAGATGTAGGAAAATGAAAATACAAGAGCTTACTTTGGTCGAATATCATAAATTATTGTTGGAATAAAAAGTTGTGGAGGTAATAAGACAAAATCTGAGATTGTGTGAAAAATATTAAAGATCTTGACACCTTCAACAAGCTATTCCTTGAACACTTTCTTTAAAAGAGAGACTATTCTTATGAGGTTGCAAACATCTAAGATGTGGATTAAATAGATTGATGAACTACCTAGAGTGGACACAAATTTTATAATACAAAGTGACATGCCTATGTTGACAAAATTTCAAGTACTAGTAGAGACTATGTCAGAAATAGTTGAGCAACACAAGAAGAAGAAGACAAACAAATTGAAGGATTCGCCTTGCTAATGAAGAGAGAGCTTAATAGTAATAATATTCTTGTTTTTTGGATGTGTAAGGAATTTAGTCATTATTCTTCTAAATGTCCTAAAAGAGAAAAGAGCTTTAAAACTAGAAAGATATACAAGTCAAGAGTACCTAAGGATTGCTTTTATGTTTAATGAGGATGGTAAACTTGATTTTAAAATAGTGGAATAGTGATAATAAGGATGATGAATTTGGATTTGTTTCTATTAAGGAAGAAAGCCCTAAAAAGGAAGAAAAGGAAGAAGAGAAGAAAAAATGTAAGTGTCACAAAATGAAATGAAAAAGTCTAATTGGATTATAGATAGTGGTTGTTCCCATCATATGACAAGAGATGCAAAATTTTTTATTGAATTCAATAATGATGATGGTGGAGTAGTTAAAGTTGTAAATAATGCAACATGTCACATAAAAGGAAAATGATATGTTACACTTGTTGGATAGACTAAAACTAAGGATGTTTACTTTGTGGATTGTTTGAAATATAATATTTTAAGTGTTGGACAACTTGTTGACAAGGGATATTAGTTTTAGTTCCCATAAAAGTCTTGCATTGTTGAGGGAAAAAATAGTACATTACATTGGAAATTTAATACGGAAAGTAGTATATTAAGGGGGAAGGGGTTGAATTAGGATCTATGAAAAATTTAACACTTCAAACATGAACCATATTTGATATCTCCATTACAAACAATCATTAAACCTTAACATTATATTAATGAAATCATGTACTTCAACAAAATATCAAATCTAACATCTAATTCCATGAATAAAACTCACAAAAATATAAAAAATTTGAAACAAAGATTTGGTAACATAGAAACCCTCTAAGGTGAAGGTAAAATAGTGGTGGGGATGACACCCAAAAATTCTGCAGTACTGCAACAATAAAGTGTGGCTATGAAGGCTACAATGTTTGATCACATTTGATGATCTATCTTGTCATGAGTCTACCTCATTAAAGTTTTTCAATATTTTTAGATCTACCTTGATTAAAGGATTTTACCTCACAACTAAGTGAGTACTATGTTTGGAGATTTGCAAAGGCCTATAAAATCACTCTATTAAGAGATTTAACCCTAAAATACCTGCTAGAATATACCAATACTTGATCCATTGGTATGCACTTCAATGTTGATAACATATCTCTTATATCCAATGAGTTAGAGTAATGGATTGATTTAATTTAACTTATTAAATTACCTTTACTCCCTATTGAAGATTTCACTTTATCCACATGTGTTTCCGTTTAATAATTAAATGTTAATTATTAAATATCATTTACATTTTAGGGTTTCCCTAATAAAGTTTTATGATCTCCTTTACAAGGATTGATCATTTGCCTTTTTAATTATTATTTTAGTCTAATTATATATTCTGGTACAATTTCAAAGCCAAAGCCATGACCTCTCTTATCTTTTTCTTCTTTGTGACAGGTTCTTGAATGTAGGCATTCTATTGGATTTGTGGATTTTTTCCCTCAAATTCTTCATGGTATCAGAGATGGATCTATTGTAGCTTGTCCTTTTTTCTTTTTTCTTTTTTTAACTACAAAGGTGTTTCTAGGACCTATGCCAACACCCAACTCACCTTAACCTTAGGCTTACAAACTAATAAGTTGGGGGCCAGAAGAGCTGAACTGGATTGAGACTAGTACTTTGTGGATGGGATAACAGACTCACTATATTCCCATCAATTTAATCAAGAGAGAGTTTTGAACCTAGGACCTTCAGGGTAACTCATAGCCTCAAGCCTCTATTCTCAACTAGAAAAGTTAGAGCCTTTTGGCAAAGTCCAAACCTATACCCTAAGCTAGTGCAATAGGTACATGGCACATAAATCTCATAAGGGAAACTGGCCCAAAGCATTTCTTAACTATAAAGGGGAGTCAAATTTGTGACCTCAAGGAAGTAAAGCTCAAGGAAAAAATAAATTCACTTATAGGTGATGGCTAAAACTTTGAGGCAAAGTCTAGACCTATACCCTGGGCCAACATAGCAGGTATGTGGCACACAAGTCCCATAAGGGAAACTAGCCAAAAACCCTTCTTGACTATAAAGGGAAGTTGAACCAGTGACCTCAAAGAAGTAAACATCGAGACACAAACCAAATCACCTATAACTGACAGCTAAAACTTTGAGGCAAACTACAAACCTATACCTCGGGCTAGTGGAGCTAGTATGTGGCACATAAGTCCCATAAGGAAATCTAGCATGAAGCCCTTCTCCACTACAAAGGGGAGCCAAACCTATGACCTCAATGAAGTAAACCTCAAGGCACAAACCAACTCACCTACAATTGATAGCTCAAAACTTTGAGGCAAAGTCAAGAACTATACCCTAGGCCAATGGAGCAAGTATGTGGCTTACAAGTCTCATAATGGAAATTGGCCCAAAGCTCTTCTCCATTATAGAGGAAGTCAAAATTGTGACCTCAAGGAAGTAAAACTCAAGGCACAAAGAAACTCACCTATAAGTGAAGACTTTTGAAAAAATTCTAGTCCTATACCCTAGACCATTAGAGTAGGTAGTTGACACAAAAGTACCATAAGGAAAATTGGCCTACAAAACTTCTCCACTACGAAGGGGAGTGAAATCTTTGACCTCAAGGAAGTAAACCTCAAGGCACAAATCAACTCAACTACAAGTGGCAGATTAAACTTTGAGGCAAAGTCTAGACATATACCCTAGGCCAGAGGACTAGGTACATGGCACACAAGTCCCATAAGGGAAACTAGCTCAAAGCCGCTCTCCACTATGAAAGGGTGGAGAACCTATGGCCTCAACAAAGAAAAAACCAACTCACCTAAAAGTGATGGCTAAAACTTTGAGACAAAGTCCAAACCTATACCCTAGGCTAGTGAAGTAGGTACGTAGCACACAAGTCTCATAAGGGAAATTGCCCCAAAGTCCTTCACTATGAAGGGGAGTCAAACCTGTAACCTCAAGGAAGTAAACCTCAAGGAAAAAACCAATTCTCCTAAAAGTGATAGCTAAAATTTTGAGGCAAAGTCCAAACCTATACCCCAAGCCAACAGAGTAGGTATGTGACACACAAGTCCCATAAGGGAAACTAACCAAACCCCTTATCTACTATGAAGGGGAGTCAAACCTGTGACCTCAAGGAAGTATATCTCAAGGAACAAACCAAATCATGTACAAGTGATGGATAAAAATTTGAGATAGTCTAGACCTATACCCCCAGCTAGTGGAGTAGGTACGTGGTACACAAGTCTCATAAGGGAAATTGGCCCAAATCCCTTCGCTGCTACAAAGGAGAGTTCTAACTATGACCTCAAGGAAGTAAACATCATGGAAAAAGAAAAAACACCTACGAGTGTTGGCTAAAAACTTTGAGGCAATATCTACACCTATAACCCAAGCCAATGAAGTAGGTACATGGCACACAAGACCCATAAGAGAAACTTGTCCAAAGCCCTTCTCCACTACAAAAGGGGGTCAAACCTATGACCAAAAGGAAGTATACCTTAAGGCACAAACCAACTCACCTACAAGTGATGACTTTTAAAAAAAATAACTAGTCCTATACACTAAGCTAGCAGAGTTGGTACTTGGCACGAAAGTTCTATAAGGGAAACTAGCCTACAACCCTTCTCCACTACAAAGGGGAGTCAAACCTATGAGCTCAAGGAAGTAAACCTCAAGGCATATAAAAACTCACCTACAAGTGGTGGCTAAACCTTTGACGCAATGTCCAAACCTATACTCGGGCTAGTGGAGCAAATACATGGAACACAAGTCTCGTAAGGGAAATTGGCCCAATTTCCTTCTCCACTATGAAGGGGAGTCAAACCTATGTCCTCAAGGAATTAAAACTCAAGGAAAAAACTAATTCGCCTACCAGTGATGGCTAAAACTTTGAGGAAAATTCTAGACCTATACCCTCAGCCAACAGAGTAGGTAAGTTGCAAAAAAGTCCTATAAGGGTGTTGGCATTTGAAAATGATGGAGGGTTTTCAATTATCCCCATGAGAATATGACACATCTAGGGGTAGCTAACTCCCATTTTCAACATGCCATTTCAGACACAGGGCCAACTATAAGGCATGACCCTTCTACTTCAGGCTCTACTAAAACTAGGTGGGTAGACCTAAGATTCAAATGATACCGTACCAGTTCAAAAACATATCTCTGAATCTATTAAGTAGATAAAACCCTTATACCTCCTAGTAACTCATGAAATGACACAGATCTACAGTAGCAAATTGCAAATCTAGAATATTCACAAGCTGAGTGAGGGTAAAAGATTTAGGTCCTTTAACATAAAATGTAAAGATGATTTTGATTTTGATTTTATGTGGGTGGGGGAAACTGGATGAAAACCATGCATGGACAACAACTTAATGACCCTATATCTGATCAGTGCCCGATCCATTGGGCAAATTCATAAATCTCCCTCATGCATTTTGATATCTAATACTTATTCATATATTTAGATATATGATCTATCCATTCACCTTGTAAATAGACATCAATATTCAACTTAAATCTCATTCTTACTTGATATCATCCTCAATAAATCTGCAACCCTATTGAATCTTTGAAGCATTTACATGATTCCTTGAATTACAAGACACAATGAAACAACATACAACCTTAAGGGACTATAACTATGACCTAGGCTCTTTGTTCAAAGATCATAAAACATTACAACTCACTGAGAATGGAGACAAAATTTAAACTAAAACTAAACCCTTGCTATCCTTTGTATTGATTTCCTTGAAATAATACAAGAAAATGCACGAAATTAACTCACAAATCACTTAATAAATTAGAATGTACAATAAAATATGTTGTCATACAAGAGAGGAAATGGTAGGAATGAGAACTAATGGGATGGGAAGGGGGTATCACAGCCAAATCAAAGCTTCATGGTTTGGAACCAGCACATCCCAGGTCTTCCATCCATAATACATCAATTCCAGGCCAATCCTACTAACTATCTTCATACCAGAGAAACTTTCCAAAATTCCAACCCCTACAAAAGAGAAGAAGAAAGAAATAAATATCAAAAGGGCAATTTTCAAATTGAATCTACCACTGACAAGTGTCCCCTCTGAATTCCTTCCTAAAAGGATCAAAAACCTTCTCTCTGTAACTGAAAATCAAATCGCCATGATAATGGCTCTTAGAAGCATAAAGAATATCAGATATTTGGTGATGAGAATGTAATTGATTTCTAATGTTAAAATGAGTCACCAGGTAAAAGCAAAAATCAGTTCAATATGACTTCAAGAAGCCAATAAAACATTTTAGAATTGATTTTTTTCATTTTTAGGGTTCAAAAACCTCAAAACTGCACTATAACCAACTCTAACACTCCATGATCAAATCTGCTCATTCCACTGAGAAAGCCCTAGGGATCAAAAATTGGCTTATAGCTCAAACTAGTCAGCACCTATGCACAAAATGACTTCATATTTAGAAAATTTAGATCTTCTTGGTTCCAGTGGTATATTGGAGTGCATATCTAACCTTTCAAAAATGCCTAGAATCTCGATTCGAAAAATGCTCCCTTGGTAGAAACTCATATCTGCACTTTGAAATTTTAAATTTTTGAAGCATCTGATTCAATCCTAAAGTATAAACTTTTAAAAAAATATCTCATTTTAATTTAAAACATTTCAATGTGCAACAATTTTGTAAAAAATATTTAAAAATTATTTTTTATTTTCTCTACATTTTCACTTCCCCTTTGAATCTGAGGTCAACCTACGATTGACTAGGCGCCATGTGGTAGCCTCTCATTGGTTGGCCTGCCACCCCATAGCCACGTGGTGCTTCCTTGCTTGCCCACATTTCTTAACCGGTGAGCATCTTTCTTTTTTGGGATTGCGCCAACCGCTCGATCTGCCATGTGGCAAGATCTGAGTGCTTTTAATTTGGATCAATTTTGGAACGCCACCTCTTTTTTGCTTGTTTCATCCTTTCCATGTGGAAGCCTTTCATTCGCCACCCAACCACTACCTCAACATGACGATAGAGCCTGCCACATTATCTCCCGACCCGGGCCCCACTGACACATGTCGCGTGCTTTCTTCCCCACAATATTTATCTTTTGTGCAACTTGATACTGCGAGAATGCGGGCGCCGTTGGATGAAGATGCGTGGTGTGATCTCGAGGCTTTCCTCCAAGTCAACATCTTTATCTACATCGTCATTCAAAATTAATGCATTTGATCTGCCTGTCGACTAAGACCCACATGCGATCAAATGCCTTCAACAAAAGCATGCTATCTTTAAGACAACATACAAGATGCAAAGAATAGTATTTAAACTACAAAAGGTTTGCCCCACAAACAATATGGGATATCACATCTTTTGATGGCTTCTTCCCTTTTCAAATAGTGACTTCTTGCTTCACGCCTAAAATCCTTTATCCTTGGCTTCATGTAGATGACTCAGTTTTCACTTCTTATAAGGCAGTTTTTATTGTTGAATGTGCACTTTGCATATACTTCTTCCCTATCATATGTGTTGACTGATCCATTTTTCATTGCGTGAGTTCATTTTTAAACTGCGTGGAGACTTGTCTAGTGTCTTTCTATCTGCTAATGACTTCTTTGCAATTGTGTGGGCCTCCTTGCAGCTTTGGTCTGCTTTCTGGCAAAGCATCTTTATCTTCAAAGCATGAGGCTCTTGTTTTTCCATTCTTTCAATGGTGCCTCCATTGCCTGCTTCAACTTTATTCTTTTTTTAAAAATGACTCCCCTGTTATGCATGGACTCCTTTGTTTTAACCCTATGGCTGGTGTGCTTTGATGGCATCAATTCTACAAACTCTTCCTAACTTGGATGCTTATTGTCTAGGCATTAAAGCCTTCATATCTTGCGTGATGTGTCCTCCTTGCAAGATGGCTTTCCTTGCTCTCTTCTGTGAATGTGTGAGGTTCTTCAGCATATTCTTCTCACGTGGGATCTTGTTTGCATATACTCTATTCTTTGTTTTCCTTAGCACAGATTTCCCTTAAAACTGTAGACGTCCCATGGATATGGTAGATGGTTATCTTTGCATCATTGGCATCTTCCAAAAGTATGTGCATTTTTTTAAAGTAAAATAGTCCATAGCCTTCACGTGATGTGCAGAGGCTACAACCTTCACCCCATACAAATGTCTCATTATTATTATTAATATTATTGTAATTTAATTTTAAGAAATTCTAGAAATTTTCCCTTTTTTACTATGAAATATGATCACATTTCCCTACGTGCTCACCATGAAGATATAATTATAATGTTTTCGAAGGGAAATTAGATTTCTTGAAAGAGTTGTAACGGCTCCCATTGATGTCACAGAAGAACCCTCTTCATGGAGAACATACTCATATAGCTCTGTTGGAGACAAGTTGTAGCGAACATTGGTAAACTTTAGATCAACATCATCTAGGAGAGTAGAAGGAACATCAATGTGTTTTCTTTTCAGCACTGATGTCATCTTAATATTTTGTTGACCCTTATGTAAACCTTGAATTGTTTATCTCTTAAAGTGCATGTGAATTCTCCCTGTCCTTTAGAAATCATTATTGTAACCTCCTTTTCAAATGAAACATCCTCTATTCCTTCAAAAATTATCAATCTTGGCAGAATTAGTCGAACCCCAAAGTGGGTCTGGCTAAAAAAAGTTTTCATTTCCAAACTCTTGAAGTGCCAAAGTGATCCACCAACATTCTCAAATTGATTAAAACCAAGTTCAACCATTGATTAATCAACTGAAAACCATTTTACCATTGATCTGCAAACTGTCAAATTTGCGCCAAGAGGTTCATTGACTAGCCTTAAAAACTAACCCAAACAAATAACTGGGCTTTGAAATTTGTGATGTTGGTTCTCTATTCCACACACTTTTACCCTGTCTAAGCTTGTCTCATGAAGAATTCAGAGTCAAAAGATATTCGCGTTTAAAGTTGACCTTTTGGAATTTCCTGCAAGCAAACATGTCAAAAAACACTAAATTGGGTTTAGAATTGGCTTTAGAAACTAGGTAAACTGACACTTGGGAAGATGAAAATTGGGGTATTGGTTCTTTGCAATAAGGACATTATGAATTTGTGACTTTGGCTCATGACGAATCATGGGGTACAAATGAAGATCAGTCGAAGTAGGCTACCTGGATTTTGTAAACTAAGAACAATGACATAAAGCATTTTTTGGAAATGGAATTGACCTTGAAAACTATGCAGACAGATTTGTCAAGAGCTAAAAATTGAAACATAACAAGTCTCTAATGTCTACAATGCAATGAAAAAGGAATTTTAGCATTTTCATCACTTGGTCAAAAGTTATAACTCATCAAACAGGGCTTCTTAGAAATGTGTGCAAATTGCAAAAGCATGAAAACAGTAACTGACCAACTTTGACGGATTCAAAACCTAATCAAACGGACTCAAAATGACTCAAAATCTGAAACATAGGTTCTCAGGTATGGATACTAGATACTCCCAAGTTGCCTTTCATGAAACATTTTTGGGTGCAAGATATTTAGATGCAAACAAAGCCTCCTGTCACTGTTTGATACTTAGGATAAAATGCAAAAATGACATTGGCTCAAAACAGGACTTCACCAACTAACTCGGGATGTCCATTTATCATCATGAAATGCTTAGGCAAACTAAATGAAAGGTGTTAGAAACATTGAACACCTCTTATGCATTAACTCAAAAATGAGGTACATAGGCTTCACAAAGCATTTATAGGCTTGATTTTCTCGAACTTGCTCAAAATTTGGGCTACAATTTTGAGTGCCAACAGTGGCTTTTTCTGGGGATGCATGTCCCTTGTGGGCATGGCAAGGATTCAGATCTCTGGATGAAGTAGATCACACTCCTAAAATTCAAAAACTCTCCTAAACAACTTTATTGAAAACAAACAACAACTAGCACTTCTATGATTATGTACACACGATGCCCCCGGGCCACCGAACTTCAACAAAATTGTTTACCTCTATCATAAAAATAATTCTCATCTGAACTTTCATGAGGTAAACTAAAATTTCTTCTCCTATCAGTTTCACCAATCATTTTATCATCGTATAACAAATCACTCGGCAAAACAAAATCATCACTCTTACTTTCATAATGCATATAAAAACTTGCTTCATTCTCAACCATTAGCTCATTATGAAAATATTGATCAGCATGCTCATGAATATCGGTGTCAAACTAAAACTCATCATTACTAACTGATTCATGCATGATGTCTACTAGAAATGAAAAGTGCTCATTCTCAACTTCATAGAAAAAGTTATATATATCATGCATTTTTAACTTACCTTGAGTTTGCATTTCCTCAAGTGTTTCTAGCTGAATTTCAAATGAACAATCAGATTTGTATTCACACATAACATCATCATCACAATCTGAAAATATTTCATAACCTTCTGATGTATTCTTATAATTGAAGTGTTGATTGGCTTTTACCTCATTTCAATCATCATAGAACTTACCATGAAGTGTCAGTTTCTCTTCAAAGACAACTCCATTGGACACTTCATCTTCACACTCACCAAATACAACATCATTAGAAGATTCAACATCAAAATAGAAGAACAATAATCTAAAATTTTACAGCAACATGACAGTGTATCACAATTTGCATCTAACCCCACTAAACCTAAAACCTCCATGTCATCTTCAAACAATGGGTTAATGACTCCATGCAGTGATCCATTCTGAACATTAGGAAAAAACATGGGTTTCTCATCCTCACAAGCATCATCATATAAAACATTATTATAGACTTTAAATTCACTACCCACCCTATCCTCATGGAAACTTTCAGCGTATGAAGAAAAGTCAAAATTGTATCAAGACTCCTTTTCTATTTCTTCTACAAAACATATAGTGTTCATAGTTACACTCTCTTCATTAGCTTGTTTAGGATAACCATTATGAACAGACTATGATTCATTCCCAAACACCTCACTACATGTTGGATTTTTATTGTCTGATGTAAAAGCATTTGACAACACTTTACTGTAGTCTTCAAATTCACTATCATTAATTGAACTCAACATTTTTTTATCTTCATACCTTGAGGACAAATCGCTCTTAAAATCTTCATTGGCTAACTAATTCATATGACGCAAAAACTGAGATGCACTTTCCTTTTCAGAATTAGAGGAAGAATTCATACCTTCAACTTCAGATGAATGTTCACTGCCATCATTTCTTTCTTCTTCCCAATCAAAATTAGATTCATATGAAGGCAAACATACAATGTCATTTTCCTCACTATGATTCAAGCAACTACTCTCATCATCTCCTTCATATGATGCTTCCTCATTGTACATCAGATAAACAACTTCATTGCCATCATTTGGAAGATGACTTACAGCTTCTTCATACCCACATTGAGATTCATATCTTTCTAATTCATTATTAATATAATGCAACTTCTCAACAAGAGAATTCAATTCTTACCTATTCGACTGATTAAAATAATACATCTTACCATTTACCACTAAAACATTATCAACATGTGCATTATGTTCTTCTAATTGTGTCTAAGATGATGGTGATTCATGCTCTTCACTTTGTGTTAACTCTCCATGGCATGTTGGATCAACAACATCAAACTCATGATCAGAGAGATAACTTTCAACCTTGTCACTTGCACAAGACTGAGATCTAGGTTCAACAACTTCAAAATTGGAAACATTAGTAACATCATCATACACATAACTGTCATGAGAAGAACTTTCTATTGTAACTAATGTTTGATTTGTAAAATCAACATGTCGTTGAAACCTATCAGAGTCTAAAATATTATTCACTATTGTAACATCATAAAAATGTGTGTTTCTATCTGCAACTGGACTAACCTTTCTCATACAGACATTTTGATTTAAATTCTCAATCTGATTAAAACCTACAACAGGGGTGTTGACATTTTGTTTTGAAATTGAAATATCAACACTGTGTTCCACTTTTCTTTCAAATACATTATATTGGCAATCATTCAAGGCAAAATGACCTTTAGTCAATCCATACTTCATATTATTCTCAATATCTCTAGCAGTCATAAAAGCCTGATATAATGTTTGTGGTTCTTTATCCCTTAGTAGATAATTCATTTTCTTATCAAATGCATCAAAATAAATAGCTAAACACATTTGATCATCAAGTCTATAACTATGAGGGATTTCATTCAAAACTTTTGCAAATCTAATATTAAATTGAGGGACAAGTTCATCACTCTGAATATGAATATTTAAGAACTTATCATAAGAATCAGATATGCTTACCCATTCTCCAAATTGCTCCGTGAAGGTTGAATGCAACTGACCCCAAGATGAAATAGAACACTCTGGTAGAAAAGAAAACTAGTTTCTAGCATCATCTTCCAAGGTTTGAATGAATAACTTCATGTGCACGTCCTCATGAGCAATTTCACAGTCACCCATCAAATCACTAAACAATTCAATATGATGACTGGCTGAAATAGTATGGTTCCCACTAAACTTAGGCAAACATTTTCTAATATCATTAGAAATGACATTCGGGAAACCATGAATACCATCAAAACATAATGGCACATACCGCTTGGAAGAAATAGATCTAGAAATTTCACTAATAGGTTGCATCTTAGGTGAAATGAATCTTGACATTCTTTTAACAAAATGAAACTCATTGACTCATAATAAATTCTGATTTATAACTTGTAGGAGATCTACACAACCTTCTACCAAATGAACACTTCAAATTATACACTTCACAACTTTAAAACAACAATCTAAAACCTAATCAATGAAGTGTATGAAACTTTTTAAAATATTCTCCTCTTCTTAGTGTTGAAACTCACTTGATAGAGAACACACTTGTATAACAATCAATTTTCATGAAAAGAAAATACATGAAAATGAGAATACATTTAGTGTTGTTGCATGAAACCACTGATCTATTGATTGGCCTGGTGCTAACATGAATTCCTCACAACACTAATCATAACCTTACAGAGTCACCATATCCTTGAGGAGAGAAATGAAATCACAACAGTGATTCACATTTATCATTTCAAAAACTTTTAACAGCAAATCAAAGAACACTTTGAAACATACTGGTCAAAAACTTATATAGATCTCTCTTCTTGCTTGAAAATTCACACAACTTTCAGATCTGCTTATTTCAACTTAAAACTCTTTGAAAGTAATTATACAACCAATCTACACTGGTTCAAAGATCCTTTAGATAGAGTCGCTACTCACTTATGTGAGAAAGATTTGAAACATAATTTATAACATGATAGATCTGAACTAGATTCTCAATTTGTAGAATTTGCAAACCGTTAAACACTTAGAAGAGAGAAAACACTTTAAAACAATTCTAACTCTGAATTGACAATAATACTTTGAAAATAACAACCGGCTGAATTGACTGAAGATGAACACCTTTTAGCAATACAATTTTCATTCAACCTCATAGTTACTATCGCAAATGTATAAAACTTAATTGGGGTACATAAGAAATCAACAAAGAAATGGTAAACACCTCACACAACCCTACTTCTATAGCATATCCTTCCTATTGTATTGAATCTTATTCAAATTCTCAAGGTTTGTCTATCATAAAGATTCAATACTGGTGCAGGAGCACCTATGAAATATGCCAAGTTTCCTAAATCATTTTTGGCTTGTAGTGGTCTTGGCTAGACCACATGAATAAGGTCTATGGGATAAAGCCCCAAGTGTGTGAGTTGTGTTTGTAAATAGGTTTTTGTTGTGTTTGAGTTTCCAAGTTGCTTCTATGTTGGCAAAATTGCTTAAATTGCTTGTTAGAGCCTAGAATGGTCAAACACTGACCAAGACCCTAGGAGGATGGGAAACATGGAAAATATGTTAAAAGTTGTAATTACATGGAAATAGGTTCATTTAACCATGTTTTAGGTCATGGAGCCATTAAATGCACAATAGTGCAAAAGTTGCACTTGGCAACTTTGCAACTTTGCAAAGTTGCTTGACAACATTGACAAAAAGTGCTAAAACTTTATAAGGGCTTCAAGAATCAGTTGGAAACCTATGGGATCTGTTGATTCACGTGGGTAAGAGGTATTTAAGACCAATACAAGTTAGTTTGAGGGTTGGCATATGCTTTTGTACAAATTTTGGCATTGGAATGAAGAGCAAACTGAGCATTTTGATGACAGTTTTCTGATTTCACCCTTCATCCACACCTTTAATGGATTGATAGGGTTGCTGTTTTCATGTGATTTCATAGTGTATGGAATGTAGATGCTTTGGTAAATATTAGGAGTTTTTTTGATCAGTTTCATTACTACTTTGAAAAATCTTTTTAAAGTTGCCAGTTCGTTGGTCTGTACACAGCAATCAGCAAAGAAATCTCTATAACTTGAATTCCAATGGTGGAACCATGATGGCCTTTTGGAATCAAGTACTAGACTGTATAAACAATGTAAATATGTATTTTTGTCTTGTTTTGCAGAGGTTTGTTGTTTTTTCCAAGAGGCCCTAGGTGAGTTTGCATACCCGGCTAGGCAATGAAATCAGCAAATAAGTGTTTGAAAGGGGCATAGAATGGGGTGTTGGGTGCAATACAAATTCATGGAAGGAAAGAGTGGTGAGTGAAGGAAGTTAATTCTAGGAGTTCATTCATTTAGAGTCCATTTGAGTGGTGGAAGGAAGAACTCTCTATATTCCTGTTCATACAAACAAGAAACCCTTGTAAATAGACATATTTTTGGAAATCCCTTGTACGGATGACCTGGGTGTTGTAGACCTGAAAAATATTCAAGGGGAGCCAAAAGGGTATCCAAATCATAAATTTTTTTGAGTACTTCTTAAGGGTTTGAGGAGATATAAGCCAAAAATCAGTTTTGGAGGCCTAATTTTGTTATTAGTCTTGGTAGCCCTCTTAACTATGCAATCTTCAAATCGATTGGAAACCCAATACTCCAATTCACTTAGTGATCCTAAAAAATATTGAATGAGACCTAATACAAGCCTTGGAATTCAATATAGCTAAGAATGCACTCCTGGAAGCCAGTTGTCAAGAACGGTGCAATGAGAGCACTAGGGAGACCCCATGGTGAAATAGAGTTTTGAGTTGATTGGTGAGGATCAGTGTAATAAGGGAATAGAGAGAAGATACCCTTGGATTAGGGTATAGGATAAATACCCTAAGAGGCTAGGAGAAAGCCTAAAGTGAGTTCTAGTAGTTGAGGCTAGAACCTTGTTCAAGATCCTCCCCATCAAATTGGTATCAGAGCCTTGAAAGGTTTGGGACAAGACATTGTGTATGTCTTATTTTGGAAGTGAGTCAGTGGGAGAAACCACCATGGTAACAAATGCTGAGTTGGCAAAGGAAGTGACAAAACAAAGGGAGAAAAATAGGCTCCTTGAGGAAGCCTTAGAAGCTATGAAAGATAATCTTGATGAAGTGGTAGAGACAGTTGGAAAAATGAAAGAGAAGTTGGAAATTAATGAAGAAAAGGGAAAGGAAGAGAATGAAGAGGACTATGTACCTGAACCTGATCCTCCATTACAAGAGGAACCTTTCCTTAAAGCCATCAAGGCATTGGGTGGCAAATCTCTTGAGGGGATACCCCTATTTACTGGTAAGATGAATTCAGAGTTGGTCATGGAATGGATTGAAGGGATGGAGAACCATTTTGAATGTGAAGGCATATCAGAGGCACAAAAGGTGAAGGTTGCCAAAGCAAGATTAAGGGGACCAGCCCTAACATGGTGGAAGTTCATTCAAGAAGAGAGGGAAAGAGAAGGCAAGAAACCTATCTCTAATTGGAAAGCTATGGTGGCAAAAATCAGAGATAACTATTTGCTTGAAGACTATGAAATCCTGCTACACAAGAAGAGACAAAGCTTGAAGCAAAAAGATTTGGATGTGGCCTCCTCTACTGAAGAGTTTCAAAAACTTTTCTTGAGATCCAAGGTCCAAGAGGAGGAGAGCATCAAGGTGGCTAGATATTTAGGTGGTTTGAAATGGAGTATTCAAGAGGAGATCAGCCTTTGGACTCCTACTACTGTTCATAAGTGTTTTCAATTGGCACTCAAAGTGGAAGATAAGAATAGAAGGAAACAAGACTCTAACTCTAGGGGTAGAGGAAGAGGGAGAGACTCTAGAGGACATAGAGGTGGTTATGGGGGAAGAAGCAATGAACCCAAGGCCACAGGAGACTCCAAGTTGATTGAGCAAAGTGGGGAAACAAGTGGAAGAGGTAATTTCACTAGAGGAAGAGGATTTGGTGGTGGAGCTAGAGGCAGATCAAACAATTTCAGTAGGGGTTCACATTTTGCAAACATGAAATGTTACCATTGTGGACAACTTGGTCATCCAGCCTATAGATGTCCTGAGAAGGCATCATCTTCCCAAGGGGATAAGAAGATAACATATGTTCAAGAAGAATGCAGCAACAATATAACTTCAAAAGTGAATCTTGATTCTGAGAAGGGAGAAAATCTGATGTTTAGAAGAGTTTTGATCAAGGAGCCTAGCAAAGAAGATCCTAAACAAAGAAGGGCACTTTTTAGAATAAAATGCAAGATACTTGGTAAGGTTTGCAAAGTTATTGTTGACTTAGGATCAACTGATAATATCATCTCTGAAGAGGCTGTCCAAAAGCTCAAGCTAACAAAGATTCCTCATGATCATCCATATAGAGTCACATGGCTGAATAAAGGGCAGAATGTGTTGGTAAATGAACAAGTTTGGGTGGATTTTTCAATTGGAGGATATCAAGACAAAATTCTTTGTGATGTGTTGCCCATGGATGCTTGTCATCTACTCTTGGGTAGACCATGGCAATATGATAGGGATGTTGTCTATCATGGGAAGAAGAACTTGTATACATTCAAGAAAGGAGGAGTGACATACAAAATCCAATCACTTTTTGAGGAAGGCATAGATGCAGCAACAGATCAGCGTGTTCTACTCATGAGTGGAAAAGAATTCTTACATGATTTCAAGGAGAACAATGAAGTTGGGTTTGCCATAGTTGTGAAACCAAAGGAGAAAGATGCTGTCAAACAAACACCATTGCTAAGAGAGGTAAAAGAACTATTGGATCAGTTCAAAGACATCATAAGTGATGGAGAACTTGCCACACTCCCTCCACAAAGATCTATTAGTCATCAAATAGACTTTGTTCCTGGATCGTCATTGCCCAACAAGGCTGCTTACAAGATGACTCCAGATCAGAATAAAGAAATTGCAAGACAAGTACAAGAGCTACTTGACCAAGGTCTCATTCGGAAGAGTATTAGCCCATGTGCTGTACCAGTTGTTTTGGCACCAAAGAAAGGAGGTAAGTGGAGAATGTGCACTAATTCTAGAGCCATAAATAGGATAACAATTAGATATAGGTTTCCTATTCCTAGAATAGAAGATCTAATGGATTGTTTGGGGGGTGCTAAGTATTTCTCCAAGATAGATCTCAAGGGTGGCTACCATCAAATCAGAATGAAGGAGGGTGATGAATGGAAAACAGCCTTCAAAACTACGGAAGGACTTTATGAATGGCTAGTAATGCCATTTGGCCTCTCTAATGCACCTAGTACATTCATGAGGCTAATGAATGAAGTGTTGAAGGACTACATAGGCATTTTTGTAGTGGTTTATCTTGATGATATTCTCATTTTCAGCAAGACTAAAGAAGAACACATGAAGCATTTGGCAATTGTTTTAAAGAAGTTACAAGAAGAAAAATTGACCATTAATCTTGAGAAAAGTGAGTTCTTGAAACAAGAGTTGGTTTACCTTGGTTTTGTAGTTTCACAAGGTAACTTGAAGATGGATGAAAGTAAAATAGAAACCATTCTAAACTGGCCTACACCTAAAACAAGGGCTGCAGTAAGAAGTTTCCATGGTTTGGCACAATTCTACAGGAAGTTTATAAGGGGTTTTAGTGAGATATGTGCACCAGTATTAGACACCATCAAGGGAGGACTAAAAACTAAGTTCTTGTGGACCAAAGAAGCCAATGAAGGGTTTGAAAGGTTGAAGAAAGAGGTAGCTACTAAACCCATTTTGGTTTTACCTAGTTTTGACAAGTTGTTTATTGTAGAATATGATGCAAGTAATATTGTTGTTGGGGATGTATTAAGCCAAGAAGGAAGGCCAGTAGCATTCTTTAGTGAAATGCTAAATGAATCCAAATCTAGGTACTCATCCTATGACTTAGAATTGTATGCATTGGTGCAAGCACTTAGGAATTGGAGGCACTATCTTTTACCTAAAGAGTTTGTTGTATACACTGATAACCAAGCATTGAGTTACATCAACACTCAAGAGAAGTTGAGCCTAAGACACATCAAATGGATGGAGTTCCTACAATCCTACACATTCACCATCAAGCACAAGAAAGGGCAGATAAATAAAGTAGCTGATGCATTAAGTAGAAGGCTGCTTACTATCCAAGAAATACAGTTAGAGAGTATTGGAGTTGAAGGTTTCAAAGACCTATATGCTGATGATGAAGACTTCTCAGAGGCCTACAAGGTATGTGTAGAGTTTAACAATCATTTTCATAGCAAGTTTGCTGATTACACTTTGCAAAATGGGTTGTTGTTTAGGGGAAATCAATTATGTGTGCCTAGAGGATCAATGAGAGAAAATCTGATCCAAGAGAAGCATAATGGAAGCCTTAGTGGACACTTCAGTTTGAACAAAACATTGGAGTTGGTGGAAAGATTCTACTATTGGCCTAGGATGCAAAGAGATATCCGGAAGTATGTTGAACAATGCATGATTTGTCAAAAGGCCAAGGGAACTTCTACAAATGCAGGATTGTACCAGCCCTTACCCATTCCAAATAGGCCATGGGAATGCATCAGCATGGACTTCATAGTGGGCTTACCAAGAACAACATCAGGTTTGTATAGTGTGTTTGTAGTTGTGGACAGATTTAGCAAAATGAGTCACTTTATTCCTTGTAAGACTACTCATGATGCTAGCTATATTGCTCACTTATTTTTCAAAGAAGTTGTAAGGATTCATGGCTTACCAATCAGTATAGTTTCAGATAGAGATGTTAAATTCATGGGGCACTTTTGGAAGACCTTGTGGAGAAGGCTAGGTACTAACTTGGCACATAGTTCAGCTTACCATCCCCAAACTGATGGTCAAACTAAGGTAATTAATAGGGTTCTTGGAAACCTTCTAAGGTGTTTAACAAAGGAGTATGGCCAAGTGTGGGATCAAGTCCTACCACAAGCTGAGTTTGCCTACAATGATAGCACAAATAGAACTACCGGTAAGAGCCCTTTTCAAGTTGTTTATGGTTATCACCCAAGAGGAGTTTGTGAGCTACGAGAATTAAAGAATCAAGAAGAGATTAGTGGACATGCAGATGATTTTGCCCAGTCCATGAGAGAGGTACATGAGCAGGTCAAGAAGTCCTTGATAGAGGCTACTCAAAGGTTAAAGACTAAAGTAGATGAAAGGAGGAGAGATTTACAATTTGAAGTAGGAGATTTGGTGATGGTACACTTGAACAAGGCTAGACTTCAAAAAGGTGTTCCAAGCAAGCTTCAAATGAGGAGGATAGGGCCTTGTAAGGTTCTAGCTAAGTATGGCCCAAATGCCTACAAGATTGAGTTGCCAAACAATCTAGCCATCTCTCCCATCTTCAACATTCAAGATTTGGTTAAATACAAGGGTCCTAATGTCATGGAAGAGGAACACATCATAGAGGTAGATAAGAATATTCCAGAAATCAGTATTCCTCTCCAAACCAAGCCTCAAGCTGAAAAAGTTCTAGATTCAAGAGTAAAGAAGAAGACTAGGCATGGAATTTATATGGAGCATTTAGTAAAATGGAAGAACCAGCCTGAATCTGAAGTGACATGGGTAGCTGAACATGAATTCAAAAAGAGAGGTATCAGTCAAGATCTCTTGAATACTGACCCACCTTAAGTTTTTTTTTGTCATAGGGGGAGAATGGTGCAGGAGCACCTAGGAAATATGCCAAGTTTCCTAAATCATTTTTGGCTTGTAGTGGTCTTGGTTAGATCACATGAATAAGGGCTATGGGATAAAGCCCCAAGTGTGTGAGTTGTGTTTGTAAATAGGTTTTTGTTGTGTTTGAGTTTCCAAGTTGCTTCTATGTTGGCAAAATTGCTTAAATTGCTTGTTAGAGCCTAGAATGGTCAAACACTGACCAAGACCCCAGGAGGATGGAAAACATGGAAAATATGTTAAAAGTTGTAATTACATGGAAATAGGTTCATTTAACCATGTTTGAGGTCATGGAGCCATTAAATGCACAATAGTGCAAAAGTTGCACTTGGCAACTTTGCAACTTTGCAAAGTTGCTTGACAACATTGACAAAAAGTGCTAAAACTTTATTAGGGCTTCAAGAATCAGTTGGAAACCTATGGGATCTATTGATTCACGTGGTTAAGAGGTATTTAAGACCAATCCAAGTTAGTTTGAGGGTTGGCATATGCTTTTGTACGAATTTTGGCATTGGAATGAAGAGCAAACTGAGCATTTTGATGACAATTTTCTGATTTCACCCTTCATCCACACCTTTAATGGATTGATAGGGTTGCTGTTTTCATGTGATTTTATAGTGTATGGAATGTAGATTCTTTGGTAAAGATTAGGAGTTTTTTTTATCAGTTTCATTACTACTTTGAAAAATCTTTTTAAAGTTGCCAGTTCGCTGGTCTGTACACAACAATCAGCAAAGAAATCTCTATAACTTGAATTCCAATGGTGGAACCATGATGGCCTTTTGGAATCAAGTACTAGACTGTATAAACAATGTAAATATGTATTTTTTTCTTGTTTTTCAGAGGTTTTTTGTTTTTTCCAAGAGGCCCTAGGCGAGTTTGCATACCCGGCTAGGCAATGAAATCAGCAAATAAGTGTTTGAAAAGGGCATAGAATGGGGTGTTGGGTGCAATAAAAATTCATGGAAGGAAAGAGTGGTGAGTGAAGGAAGTTAATTCTAGGAGTTCAGTCATTTGGAGTCCATTTGAGTGGTGGAAGGAAGAACTCTCTATATTCCTGTTCATACAAACAAGAAACCCTTGTAAATAGACATATTTTTGGAAATCCCTTGTACGGATGACCGGGGTGTTGCAGACCTGAAAAATCTTCAAGGGGAGCCAAAAGGGTATCCAAATCATAAATTTTTTTGAGTACTTCTTAAGGGTTTGAGGAGATATAAGCCAAAAATCAGTTTTGGAGGCCTAATTTTGTTATTAGTCTTGGTAGCCCTCTTAACTATGCAATCTTCAAATCGATTGGAAACCCAATACTCCAATTCACTTAGTGATCCTAAAAACTATCGAATGAGACCTAATACAAGCCTTGGAATTCAATATAGCCAAGAATGCACTCCTGGAAGCCAGTTGTCAAGAACGGTGCAATGAGAGCATTAGGGAGACCCCATGGTGAAATAGAGTTTTGAGTTGATTGGTGAGGATTAGTGTAATAAGGGAATAGAGAGAAGATTCCCTTTGAGTAGGGTATAGGATAAATACCCTAAGAGGCTAGGAGAAAGCCTAAAGTGAGTTCTAGTAGTTGAGGCTAGAACCTTGTTCAAGATCCTCCCCATCAAATACAATCCCCAGTAGCATCGCCATCTTGTTGGTGTTTGAAAATGTTGGAGGGTTTTCAATTATCCCCATGAGAATATGACACATATAGGGGCAGCTAACTCCCATTTTCAACATGCCATTTCAAACATAGGGCCAACTGTAAGGCATGACCCTTCTTCTACTTTAGGCTCTGCTAAACCTAGGCGGGTAGACCTGAGATTCAAATGATACCATACCAATGCAAAAACATATCCCTAAATCTATTAAGTAGGTAAAACCCTTATATCTCCTAGTAACTCATGAAATGACACAGATCTACAGTAGCAAATTACAAATCTAGAATATTCACAAGTTGAGTCAGGGTATAACATTTAGGTCCTTTAACATAAAATGTAAAGATGATTTTGATTTTGATTTTATGTGGGTGGGGGAAAGCAGATGAAAACCATGCATGGAAAACAACTTAATGACCCTATATCTGATCAGTACTTGATCCATTGGGCAAATTCATGAATCTCCCTCATGCATTTTGATATTTGATACTTATTCATATATTGAGATATATGATCTATCCGTTCACCTTGCAAATAGACATCAATATTCAACTTAAATCTCATTCTTACCTGATATCCTCCTCAATAAATCTACAACCCTATTGAATCTATGAAGCATTTACATAATTCCTTGAATTACAAGCAACAATGAAACAACATACAACCTTAAGGGACTACAACTATGACCTAAGCTCTTTGTTCAAAGATCATAAAACATTACAACAGACTGAGAATGGAGACAAGATTTAAACTGAAACTAAACCCTTGCTTTCCTTTGTATTGATTTCCTTGAAATAATACATGAAAATGCATGAAATTAACTCACAAATCACCTAATAAACTAGACTATACAATAACATATGCTATCATACAAGAGAGAAAATGATGGGAATGACAAACTGATGGGATGGGAAGGGGGTATCACAGCCAAAGGCAAGCTTCATGGTCTAGAACCAACACATCCTAGGTCTTCCATCAAGAATACATAAATTCCAGTGCCAATCATACTAACTATCTTCATACCAGAGAAAATTTCCAAAATTCCAACCCCTACAAAAGAGAAGAAGAAAGAAATAAATATCAAAAGGGTGATTCTCAGATTGAATCTTGCACTGACAAGTGTCCCCTCTAAATTCCTTCCTAAAAAGATCAAAAACCTTCTCTGTAGCTTCTCTCTATAAATAAAAATCAAATCTCCATGATTCTGGCTCTTAGAAGCATAAAGAATATCAAATATTTGGTGATGAGAATCTAATTGATTTCTGACGTTAAAATGAGTCACGAGGTAAAAGTATAAACCAATTCAATATGACTTCAAGGAGCCAATAAAACATTTTAGAATTCATTTTTTTCATTTTTAGGCTTCAAAAAATCCTCAAAACTGCCCTGCAACCAACTTTGATGCTCCATGATCAAATTTGCTCATTCCACTGAGAAATCCCTGTGGATCAAAAAATGGCTTATAGCTCAAACTAGTGAGCACCTGTGCACAAGCTAACTTCATATTTAAAAAATTTAGATCTTCCTGGTTCCGACAATATATTGGAGTGCATATCTAGCCTTTTGGAAATGCCCAAAATCTCGATTTGAAAAATGCTCCCCTAGTAGAAACTCATGTCTGCACTTTGAAATTTTAAATTTTTGAAGCATTTGATTCAATCCTAAAGTATAAACTTTTTAAAAATTTTTGACTTTAATTTAAAACATTTCAACATGCAACCATTTTGTAAAAAATAATTAAAATTATTTTTTATTTTCTCTACATTTTCCCTTCCCCTTTGAATCTGAGGTCAACCTACAGTTGATTGGGTGCCATGTGGTGACCTCTAATTGGTTAGCCTTCCACCTCATAGCCACATGGCACTTCCCCACTTTCCCACATTTCTTAACCGTTGAGCATCTTTCTTTTGCAAGATAGCACTAGCCACTCGATCTGCCATGTGCCACGATCTGAGCACTTTTAATTTGGATCAATTTTGGATCGCCACCTCATTACTTCTTGTTTTATCCTCGCCACATGGAATCCTTTCATTTGCTACCCAACCACTACCTCAGCACGCTGACAAAGCCTGCCACATCATCTCCTGACTCGGGCCCCATTGACACATGTTGCATGCCTGCTTCCCCCACAATATTTATCTTCCACGCAACTTGATAATGCGAGAATTCAGGTGTCGTTGGATGAAGACACATGGTGTGATCTCAATGATTTCCTCCAAGTTAGCATCTCTGTCTGCATCATCGCTCAAATTAATGCATTTGATCTGCTTGCTGACTGGGACCCACATGCGATCAATTGCCTTCAAAAAAAGCATGTTGTCTTCAAGACAACTTACAAGATGTAAAGAATAGTATTTAAACTACAAAAGGTTTGCCCCACAAACAATGTGGGATATCACATCTTTAGATGGCTTCTTCCCTTTTCAAATAGTGACTTCCTACTTCATGCCTAAAATCCTTTATCCTTGGCTTGGCGTAGATGACTTAGTTTTCACCTCTTGCAAGGTAGTTATTATTGTTGAATGCGAACTTTGCATATACTTTTGCCCTTTGATATGCATTGACTGATCCATTTTTCATTGTGTGAGTTCCCTTTTAAACTGCATGGAGACTTGTCTAGTGTCTTTCTATCTGCTAATGACTTCTTTGCAATTGCGTGGGCCTCCTTGCGGCTTTGGTCTGCTTTCTAGCAAAGCATCTTTATATTCAAAGCTCATATGAGGCTACTATTTTTCCATTCTTTAAATGGTGCCTCCATTGCCTACTACAACTCTGTTCTTTTTTAAAAATGAGTCCCCTATTAGGCATGGACTCCTTTGTTTTAAACCTACTGCTGATGTGCTTTGACGGCATTAATTCTACAAACTCTTCCTAACTTGGATGCTTCTTGTTTGGGTGTTAAAGCCTTCATATCTTGCGTGATGTGTCCTCCTTGCAACGTATCTTTCCTTGCTCTCTTCTATGAATGCGTGAGGTTCTTCAGCATATTCTTCTCATGTGGGCTCTTGTTTGGATCTACTCTATTCTCTGTTTTCCTTACTGTAGATTTCCCTTAAAATTGCAAACGTCCCATGGATATGGTAGATGATTATGTTTACATCATTGGCATCTTCCAAAAGCACGTGAAACTTTTTAAAGTAAAATAGTCCACAACCTTCACGTGATGTACAGAGGCTGCAACCTTCACCCCATACAAATGTCTCATTATTATTATTAATATTATTTTAATTTAATTTTAAGAAATTTCAAATTTTTTCCCTTTTTTACTATGAAATATGATCACATTTCCCTACGTATTCAGCATGAAGATATGATTATAATTATCTCAAAGGGAAATTAGATTTCTTGAAAGAGTTGTAAGGGCTCTCGTTGATGTCACAGAAGAACCCTCTTCATGGAGAATATACTCATACAGCTCTGCTAGAGACAAGTTGTAGCGAACATTGGTGAACTCTAGATCAAAATCGTCTAGGAGAGTAGAAGGAACCTCAATGTGTTTTCTTTTTAGCACTGATGTCATTTTAATATTTTGTTGACCCTTATGTATACCTTGAACTATTTATCTCTTAAAGTGCATGTGAATTCTCCCTGTCCTTTAGACACCATTACCATAACCTCCTTTTGAAATGAAACATCGTCTATTCCTTCAAAAATTATCAATCCTGGTGGAATTAGGCAGACCCCAAAGTGGGTCTGGCTAAAAAAAATTTTGTTTCCAAATACCTGAAGTTCCAAAGTGATCCACCGACCTTCTCAAAATGATTAAAACCAAGTTCAACTACTGATTAATCAACTGAAAATCATTTTACCATTGATCTACAAACTGTCAAAATTGTGCTAGAAGGTCCATTGACTGGCCTTAAAAGCTGACCCGAATAGATAACTAGGCTTTGAAATCCAGGATGTTGATTCTCTATTCCACACACTTTTACCCTGTTAAAGCTCGTCTGATGAAGAATTCAAAGTCAAAAGATATTCGCCATCAAAGTTGACCTTTCAGAATTTCCTGCAAGCAAACATGTCAGAAAACACTAAATTGGGTTTAGAATTAGCTTTAGAAACTGGGTAAACTGACACTTGGGAAGACAAAAATTGGGGCATTGGTTCTTTGTCATGAGGAAATTATGACTCTACGATTTGGGCTCATGACGAATCATGGGGCACAAATGACAATCAGTCAAAGTAGGCTACCTGGATTTTGTAAACTAGGAACAATGACAAAAAGTAATTTTTGGAAATGGAATTGACCCAAAAAAGTGTATAGACTGATTCGTCAAGAGCTGAAAATTGAAACATAACAAGTCTCTAACGTCTACAATACAATGCAAAAGGAATTTTAGCATTTCAATCACTTGGTGAAAAGTTATAATTCATCAAACAGGGCTTCTTTGAAATGTGTGCAAATTGTAAAAGCATGAAAACAGTAACTGACCAACTTTGAGGGATTCAAAACCTAATCAAACATACTCAAAACAACTCAAAATCTGAAACATAGGTTCCTAGGTATGGATACTAGACACTCCAAAAGTGACCTATCATGAAACATTTCTAGGTGCGAGATATTTAGATGCAAACAGGGCCTCCTATCATTGTTTGATACTTGGGGTAAAATGCAAAAATGACATTGGCTCAAAATAGGACTTTACCAAATAACTCAAGATGTCAATTTATCATCATGGAATGCTTAGGTAGACTGAATGAAAGGTGTTAGAAACATTGAACCTCTTATGCATTAACTCAACAGCGGGGTACATAGGCTTCACAAAGCATTTATAGGCATGATTTTCTCAAAATTGCTCAAAATTTGGGCTACAATTTTGAGCGCCAATAAAGGGAAATTGGTGAAAAGCCTTTCTCCACTATGAAGGGGAGTCAAACCTATGATCTTAAGGAAGCAAACCTCAAGGCACAAACCAACTCACCCACAAGTGATGGGTTAAAATTTGAGGCAAAGTCTAGACCTATGCCCAGGCCAGTGAAGAAGGTACGTGGCACACAAGTCCTATAAGGGAAACTTGCCCAAAGCCCATCTCCACTGTCAAGGGGAGTTGGACTTGTGACCTCAAGGAAGTAAACCTAAATGCACAAACAAACTCACCTATAAGTGATGACTCTTAATCTTTGTGGGAAATTCCAGACCTATACCTCAATCTAGTGGAGAAAGTATGTGGCACACAAGTCCTATAAGGGAAACTAGCCCAAATCCATTCTCCACTACAAAGGGGATTGGAAATTTTGACCTCAAGGATGTAAACCTCAAGGCACAAACCAAATCACATAGAAGTGATAACTAAAAAAAATTTAAGGCAAAGTTCAAATGTATACCTTAGGCCAATGGAGCAGGTATGTAGCATGCAATTCCTATAAGGGAAATTAGCCCAAATCCCTTCTCCACTACGAAGGGGAGTCAAACATGTGACCTCAATGAAGTAAACATTAAGGCACAAACCAACTCACCTACAAGTGACAACTTAAAACTTTGAGTAAAAGTCTAGACCTATACCCCAGGCGAGTGGAGTAGGTAGCTGGCACACAAGTCCTATAAGGGAAACTGGCCCAAAGCCCTTCTCCACTATGAAGGGGAGTCATACCTATAACCTTAAGGAAGTAAATGTAAGGGATAAACCAAATCACCTACAAGTAACATCTAAAAATTTGAGGCAATGTCCAAACCTATACCTCGGGCTAGTGGAGCATGTACATGGCATATAAGTCCTCTAAGGGAAGCTAGCCCAAAGCCCTTCTCCATTATGAATGGGAGTCAAACCTTTGACCTCAAGGAAGTAAACCTCAAGGCATAAACTAACTCATCTACAAGTGATGACTTAAACTTTGAGGAAAAGTCTAGACCTATACCTTAGGCTAGTAGAGTAGGTATGTGGCGCACAAGTCCCATAAGGGAGATTGGCCCCAAGCCCATCTCCACTATGAAGGAGAGTCAAACTTGTGACATCAAGAAAGTAAACCTCAAGGCACAAACCAACTCACCTACATGTAATGAATTTTAAAATTTGAGGCAATGTCCAAACCTATACCTTAAGCAAGCAGACAAGTATGTGGCACACAAGTCCAATAAGAGAAACTGGCCCAAACCCCTTCTCCACTACTAAGGGGAGTCAAACTTGTGACGTGAAGAAAGTAAACCTTAAGGAACAAACCAATTCACCTACAAGTGACAAATTTTGCTATTTTGAACTACATTTTTCACAATTGGGGGGGGGGGGGGGGGGGTTGAGTGGGGTGGTGGGGGCTTTGGAATTCTAAGCACTTTGAGGCCTAATACACATCACAATTGGATTTAGAAGATGTTAAGACCCTTATATTCCATATAAAACATTCTTATTTTGGTCAATATTGCATTCTAAGGAAAAATAATAGTTTGACCTACCAAGGTCATATGACTCTTGGTAATCAAATTGAGATGCAAAAATAAGAATATTTAAAAAAACATTTTCCAAAAAGAAATTATGTGACCAATGTTGCAAACATTTCACCACCACTATGCCTCCTCCCAAAAATTGTCATGCCACCATCATCGGCTTTTACCACACATAGGCCACTGTGGCCACCCACTACTTGTGTGTCGCTACTGCTGACTACTCCATTTGCTCTTCATTCTACTCCTCCTAGGGTCCACCTATGGTCATGTGGGCCTTGAGTGGGCTTAGGTTTAAGCCCCAATTTTTTTTTTGCAATTATCTTTCTTGAAATTCAGGTTACCATGTGGTTTTTTTTCTCTAACTTGAGCATATAGAGGCATTTTAGGGAAAACAAGATATAATTGGAAAGTTGATTCCATGGTAGACATGACGGTGAAGGTAGTTTGTGGATTTTTTTCTCCATTTTGGTACCTATTTTTTAGTCAAATCTCATGATCCTTTTATGCATTCTAGAGGGCATAACTTTCTCATTTTAGCTCCTTTTTTTTATTAGAAAGAAGCATTATAAAGCTCTTTTCAAGAACTTTCTAGATTCTATATTAGTTTTGTCTATATTTTTCAAAGGTAGGTGTGATTATAAATCTCTTTTTTTTCTCTTTTCTTATATGCACATTCTTTCTAGGATCTAGGGTTCAACTTTTTGAATTATGGGGGGTGTTTTATATTATTGTTTCTATCATATGCTCTAGTAAACCAAAGCTTTTAAAAAGAAGAACCTTCTAAACAAATGAATGAGACCTCTTCTTGTCTACTTCCTCTTATCCCACATAACCATCACACATGGACATCTTCTATGATACAACTTCTCTGCTCAAATGATTTGTGGTCTTGTTTAGATGAAGTACAATGAGTTTTATAGAGGCCTCTTGAAATCATGCAACATAAGAATAAGATAGATGAGGCTATAGGTTTGATTTCTTTGAATTTTTTAGATAACTTGCAGTTTCATCTTGATGGGTCAAATTCCTCTCAAGAAATGTGGGCCAAGTTTAAGGACTTGTTTTATAATGCCCCACCCAAAGATCCTTGGAACAAAAGGATAAATTATGCACTGAATATATTTTTTAAAGATAAGTTACTTAACAATAGGATAAAGTAATCAAGTGCAATGATGAAACATCAGAACAAGGTGATGAGAATAGGAAACATGGCTAAACTCACATGTTCACCTACACCAGTGGAAGTCTTACAAAAAAATCCAAAAATTTCCAAGCTTAGAACCATAACTCAAAAATCTATACGACATGAGTCATGGGAATATACCAAGGGAATGTTCTCTTTCAAACCCAAAGTAAAAGCTCCTTGCATGGTTAGACATACAAGTCCATATCCATTAATCATGTCAAGATTAAGAATCACAAGCAAAGACCAACAATGGTCTGGTAGAATATGAGGGCTCAAGTTACAACCACTCATCTACTAAACACCATGCTAAAAGACAAATCTTGACTCTTGAGATATGGCTAAGTTTGAAATCCTGAAGTCCTAAAATTTGGCTATCTAAATTTGTGAAGCCTTGAAATTTATTAAAATCTTTATCTTAACTTAGAGAAGTCTATAACCTATCTCAAATGAATTATCACATATATTAAATATATCTTAAGTGAACTTTCCTAGAATCTTTATCTTATCTTGGAGAGCTCTAGAACCTATCTCGAATGAATCATCACATTTATTAAAATATATCTTAAGTATATAGAATTAAATATACTTAAACTTGCACTTAAATGATATATTTGAAACCCCATACAATAATCTACTAAACTAGGAAGGAGTACAACCCTAAAGGGTACCAAAAAGTTTAGAGATACCTGTTATTATCTTGAGTAGGTTTTTGCAAGAAAAGTGGTGACACTTTAATGCAGCCAGGCAACATTTGTCACTATATGCAAGGGATACTTTTTACCCAAGCAATACTTTTCACTATAGCTAGGCAATAATTCTCAGTATGGCCATGCAATACTTCACTAGTATCATACAATATTTTAGATAATACTTTGTAGTATCATATGATCATTCTCCTTAAGGCATGCAATACTCTTCTAGTATCACCCAATGGTGAACCATTTTTGCCCAAGATTGAAAAGAAACAACCTGAGAATTAGAAGGGAAAAAGAGTTAGAACTTCCACACTAGGGAGTACCAAATCTACTATAATGAAGGCTTGGACACTCAAACACATGAAATACAATAGTGTTAGATACAAATGATCTATTGTGTGTTTTCTTTGATGTTACACAAATGTCATATCAATTGACAGAAAATGCTTATTAAGCTCACTTGGTTAGGGAAGATAGTTTTCCTTGTTTACCAAGTGTTCACAGGTTTACTCTAAATAGATGATAGTGTCTACCAAGCTCACTTAGGTTTCGAAGGAATTAAGGTAGAAAAGAGTGTTAACCGAGCTCACTCGGTTAACAAAGGTAAAGTTGGACAAAGTTAGTATTTACTGAGTTCACTCAGTTGCCAAAGGATTTTTCCAAGTTCACAGTGTTAATCAAGTCTCTATTGGTTAACATAGAGAATCATTCCGAAATTAGTTTCTACCAAGTAGTGTTGGCTTATGAAGGATTCTTTTCTTGTTTTGGCATATGAAGCTTAATTACTTTATGTATCGATTCTAGCCAAATATGATGATGAATACTAGTTATTGTAATTTGAATTTGGGCTGACCCATCAATCTAGAAGCCATAAATAAAAGGTCAAGTTGAGATCTCTAGTGTGTGTGCAAGTGTATTGATTGAATTGAAAAGAAAAGAGAGGGAGTGAACTTGAAGGATTAGTTGGTATCCTTGTGGAGCAAAAAAGTAATATTCAATTAGGAATGATCAAGTTTAAGTAGGAAAGAGATCTAGATTCAATAATTTAGTTGCATCACAATCAAGTCATTTCATTGTTACTCTCTAACCATTGTAGTAGTGATCTAAAATCTCTTAAACAGAGTTGGTTTAACAGTTAATTGTAAATCCTCTAACAAGGTGGAAATTCCATTGAATTTTTTTAAGACCTCTTACAAGACCACTCCTAAAATGGTGATTAAATCCTCTAAAAAGGTCACACCTAATAGTGTTTTTTGTAACCTTTAACAAGGTTGGCTCCTAACAGGGCTCACATCAAAAGAGTGAAAAATAGTAACTAGTTACATTGGTGGTTTTTTCTAAATTGGGTTTCCATGTTAAATCTTGGTGTCTCATGTGTTCATGTTATTTTCATTATTCTTGCTTGAGTTAATTACTATTAATGTTTAAGATCTGACAAAAGTAATTCACACACTGCATTTACCAAGTTACAACATTTTTTGTGTGTTTACCGAGTTGCAACAATAATCAATTTTTTGAGTCTAAAATTTGTTGTTGACATTTAAGGGATTTGGGATTTATTTTAGTGGTAATTTATTTGTCCCCCTCTTAGTTACTCCTTCTATATTTCAAACAATTGGTATCAGAGATTTTGATGCTTGTAGGAAAGGTTTCAAGAACCTAAGCTAAAGATCAAGATGTCTTACAAGAGAGAGATTCCAAAGCTAAATAGAGACAACTTTTTAGCATTGTAGAGACTCATGAGACTTCATCTAGCGACCATTAGTGATTCAAGCTACAAATACCTTGATGAAGAATACAAAACTCCTACTGGTACATTTTTTGTTGGAGATCTTGCTGAGAAAAAGAACCATAATATCATGATGATTGATATTGCATCTACTCTCAGCTATGATGAATTTGATGAGACCAAAGACTGAAAAACTACTTTTGAGATGTAGAACAAGCTAAAGGATATCTATGGTGGTGATGATAATGTAAGGAGAGCTAAATTAGAAAGTTTTAGAGGATAGTTTGAACAAATGAGAATGAGACAAGATGAAAATGTTGCCAAATATGTGGAAAGAATCAAAGCTAGTGCCAGTGCAATCAAATCTTTTTGAGGAGAAATCAAGGAAGGAACTATTGTAAGTAAAATTCTTAGAACATTGCTTCCTATCTATGCAATTAGAGTATTTGCTATTCAAGAAAAGAGATGTGATCCAAAACACAAGTTAAGTTTGGATGCCTTAGTAGGAAGATTGAAAGCTTTTGAGCTAGACAATTTTGACAATTATGTTCTAGCTTCCAAAAATATTGAGTCTACATTTGAAGCTAAGCTTTCACTCAAAGAGAAAGGAAAGAAGATAAAGGATATCGGCCAGAAAGTGAAGAGGAAATAGAGGAAAGTTTTGATAGTGATCTTGAAATTTTTAAAGCCTTACTTGCAAAGAAATATTCTAGAAGTAGAGGAAGACACAAAGGTAAAGTTCCTTTAATCTATTTTTTCATCTAAATAAATTGGTCATATTGCTTCCAGGTGCCCGAATAGAGAAAGAAAGGATGAGAAGAAGATCCACAAGTATACAGGAAAAAAAGGAATCTAAAAGTCAAAACTCCTTCAAAGACAAAGGTAAGAAGACTTGTTTTATGGCTAAATATTTTGATAACAATGAAGACAAGATAGTATACATTGTTGTAAAAGATGAATAACGAAGAAGAAGATAAGATGGCACTTATCTCTCATGTTAGTAAAAATGATACATGGATCACAAAGAGTGGATGTTCACATCATATGATTGGAGACAAAACAAAATTTGAACACTTTGAACACTATGATGGAGGTAGTGTAAGGTTTGGAAACAATTAACCTTGTTGCATGAAAGGGAAAGGTTGCATATCATTAACCAATGAAATTATATGTGACAGTGCCTACTAGGTTAAAGGACTAAAATATAGCTTACTAAGTGTAGCACAACTAGTCAACATTGGATTCAAGGTAGAATTCATGTATGGCAAGGCTACTAGAAGAGAAAGGGAATTTGATTGGATTAGGAAAACAAACAAGATGTAACCTATTTTATCTTGATCTTGGTGACTGCTCATATTTTATTGTTCAAATAGAAGAAAGTTGGTTATGGCACAGAAGACTATGTCATGTAAACTTTGATAATATGGTCAAGATAAGAAAATTTAGAAAAGTAAGAGGTATCCCTAGTTTGAAGAAACCAGATATTGGTTTATGTAATAATTTCTAGATTGACAAAATGGGAAAGACTAGTTTTAAAAGAAAAAACTATCAATCTGAAGATGTCTTGGAAATTGTGCATACTAACTTATGTGGGCCTATTGGAACAGAAAGTTATAGTGGAGAATTTTATTTTCTTTTCTTTTTCTTGATGACTATTCTAGGATGTTGATTGTTATGTATCTTATAGAAAAGTCACAAGCATTTAAGAAATTAAAATAGTATTTAGCAAGAGTAGAAAAAGAAATAGGAAAAAATTGAAATGCTTAAGATCAAACAAAGGTGTTGAATTCATCTCCAATGAATTCAATAATTTTTGCATTGAAAGAGGAATCAAAAGGCAAGTATCAGCCCCTGGCACTCCTGAGTAGAATGGAATAGTTTAAAGAAGAAATAGATCCATCATGGATTATGTAAGGACTCTAATGATTGAAAAGAATGTTGCTATCAAATACTAGAAGGAACCCATCAACACTATAGTTCATACTTTGAACTGAGTAAAGTTGAAGAAGAATTCACATAGAACTCCCTATGAATTATGTAATGGCTACAAACCCAATGTAAGTTACCTAAAAGTATTTGGAAATAAATGTTATCTCTTGAAAGAGTCTAGAAAAGGCAAGTTTGATGTGAAAGGTGATGAACGTATTGTTGGAATTATACATGGAGTAACTGAGAGGGGGGTTGAATCAGTTATCACAAAAATAATTTGGAGAACCCTTAGATGTCTTTAATGCTTATTTACTGTTGATACTCGATAAACAAGTAGGAATACTGTAACTTGGTAGATTAACTAGTTATTGATGATTTAGCATTCATAGTTATTAATGTGTATGCAAGAGTTAAATAAAATGAACACAAGAGACACCAGATTTAACGTGGAAACCCAATATGGGAAAAACCACCAAGTAACTAGCTGCCATTTTTTCACTTTTCTGAAGTGAGCCCTATTAGGACCCAACCCTGTTAAAGGTTACAATACACACTATTTAGGTGTGACCTTGTTAGAGGATTTAATCACCCTATTAGGAGTGGCCTTGCTAGAGGTCTTTAGAACAATTAAACTGAGCTATCACCTTGTTAGAGGATTTACAAAATGGCTATTAAACCAACTATGTTAAGAGATTTAAAATCACTACTACAATGGTTAGAAAGCAACAATGAATTAACTTGAACAAGATGCAACTGAATTTGCTGGCTACAAGTCTCTGTTCAACATCATTAGATCCTCCTTGATCAAATATGGCTTTGCTGCTCCTCAATGATCTTTGATCATCCTTCAAATTCATTTTCACAATAATCAGTCTTCATATCACATTGATTCCATACACTTCCATACACACTTAGAATTTGCAACTTGACCTATTACTTATACCATTCAGATTGTCAAGTTGGCTCGTTTACATGTTACATATACCAATAAACCATACATCATTCGAGTACAAATATTACTCTAAATGAATAATGTTATTTCATAAAACAATGAAGTCCTTTACTGGCTGACCCTACTTAGTGAATACTACTTCCAAAAATTTCCTAAGTTAACCTTCTTGACTTGGTTAACATTGTAATATTCTTAAACTCCTTTGGCTGCCGAGTTTACTTGGTAAGAATTGAATTCCTTCTTGAGACCTTAATAAGAAGTGCTTCTGCCACATTTCCTTTGATGATTGAGTGAGATCGGTAAGAATCACTTCTGCCACATTTCTTTTGATGACTGAGTGAGCTCAGTAAGAACTATTTCTGCCATATTTCCTTCAATAATCGAGTGAGCTCGATAAGAAATATTTCTACCATATTTCATTTGATGACCGAGTGAGCTTGGTAAGAACTGTTTACTCAGTAGCTACTGTAATTTTTCTTTACTAACCTCCTATGCTTGGTAGATTTTTTCCTTTTGCCTCACTGACCTTCTGAGCTTGGTAGACACTGTTTGATGACTGATATGACATTTGTGTGACATCAAAGACAACACACAATTGAACAATTGTATCCAACAATCTCCCTCTTTGGTATTGATGGCAACACAACATGTCATAGCAGAATGAAATTTGAAAACAAGTCTTTTACTGATAGAATACTTACTTTCTTTAAATACAATAGACTCCCTCTTTCATAATAATCTCTCCTTTTTACAGACACTCTTAGTACTTTGCAAATTTTAGAAAGATATGATAGTATGCTCTCCCTCTTTGACAACACATGCCAAAGAAAACTCAAAACAACTAAATAGCATTGTACCTGATGTACTGATTCATATGCAATGTCTTTATTGGTTTGTTACATCAACTGATAGATCTTTAGTTCTATTTTTGTTGATGCATCACTAGAACTGTATTTTAGTGAGCTTTAGAGAGGGGAATGACCCCTAACATACCTCTTAGATATAAGAATGCATCCTTAGGTAAAGGCTTTGTGAATATGTTAGCAATTTGTTCCTTTGTATGGACATATTCCAATCTTATTTCCTTTTCTTGCACCAATTCTCTAACAAAGTGATACTTTATGGCAATATGCTTGGTTTTTGAATGCATTACTGGATTCTTGGATATGTTGATTGCACTTGTGTTCTCACAAAACATAATAATAGGTTCTTTGATTTCTTGCTTCATACCTTCCAATAATTGTTTGAACCATACAATGTTTGAGCAGTTTACTACTACTACAACATATTCAACCTCTACTATGGACTGGGATGTACGGTTTTTCTTTTTATTTGTCCAAGAAACCAACCTCTTTCCAAGAAAGAAAGCTCCTCCACTTGTACTCTTTCTATCATCAACATTCCCTACCCAATCTGCACTAGTGAACACTTTTAAATCCATATTTGCTCCAAGTTTATACTATAATCCATAATCTTCAGTTCTTTTCAAGTATCTCATGATCCTTTTAATTGCCATCATGTGATTTTCTTTTGGTTTTGCTAAGAATATTGCCTCAATTCCTACTATAAGGGAAATTTTTGGTCTTGTATTCACTACATACTGCAACTTTCCAATCATAGATTTATACAATGTTTGATCCACTTCCTCTAATTCATCATCTTTGGTAAGTTTCAATCCAGTAAACATAGGAGTCCCAACTAGTTTGCAGTCTTCCATACCAAAAATTTTTAGTATCTCCTTGATGTATTTAGATTGAGTGATGTAGATGCCATTCTTACTTTGTTGAATTTGAAGACTAGCAAAGAATTTGATTTCACCAAACATTGACATTTCAAATTCCTTGTTCATTTGTTCTGAAAATTCTTTGCAAAGATCATCATTTCCTATGAATAGAGTATCATCTACAAATATCTTTGCTAAAATAATCTTATTATCTATTCCTTCCTTTATGTACAAAGTATTATTATCATTAGTCCTTTGAAAACCAATCTGAGTAAGATAGTTATGCAATCTTTCATACCATACTCTAGAGGCTTGTTTCAGACCATATAATGCTTTATGCAATTTGTAGACCATGTCCTTCTTGTTTTGATCAACAAAACCTTTAGGTTGTTCACTGTAAACTTCTTCATCTAATATTCCAATGAGAAATGCTAACTTAACAACCATTTTATAAACTTTGAATCCTTTGTATGCAGCATATGCAAGTAAGGTTCTAACACCTTCCACTCTTGCAACAAGAGAAAAAGTTTCTCCATAGTCTACACTTTCTTCTTGAGTGTATCCTTTGCATACCAGTCTAGCTTTGTTCCTTGATACCTTACCATCTTCATTTAATTTTTTTTTGAATACCCACTTAGTTCCAATCTCATTTTTGTCTCTATGTCTAGGTACAAGAGTCTATGTTTTATTTTTCTCTATCTGTTCTATCTCTTCATTCATAGCTTCAATCCAACTTTCATTGTCTAGAAAATCTTTGACATTTCTCGGTTCAAAATCGGCAAGTAAACAAGTGCCTTTCAACTTACTTCTTTTCATTGTTCCTTCTAATTTATCTCCAATGATCTGATCTAGTGCATGATGCTTTCTGACATACTTGGCTAACATGGGCTCCTTACCTTTTGAATGACTTCCATTGTTATCATTCTACATCTCAACTTCTTGTCCTAGATCTAGTTGCTTAGGCTTAGTAGATGTTGATTTGATAGCTTTTGTTTGCAACTCAGATTCTTGCAACTCAGGTTCTTGCAACTTGGGAGGTATTAGCTCAGTTTGAACTTACTGTGACTCAGTAACTAAAGACTCTAGAGTTGAGGATTCTTGATTAACTGGTATATAGCACTATATTCGATTCAATGTAAACAAATCTCCTGTAGTCTTCAATTACCTTTTTTCTTTCTTCTTTAGATCTTTATACAAACTCATCAAATTTCACATGTGCCCTTTCTATGACTTTTTCAGTAGATAGATTCAAACATCTATATGCTTTACTTTTGCAAGAATATCCCAAAAATATTCCTTCATTACCCTTTACATCAAATTTACCTTTTCTAGATTCTTTCAAAATGTAACATTTGCTTCCAAATACTTTTAGATAGCTTACATTGGGTTTGTAGCCATACCACCTCTCATAGGGTGTTTTGAATGAGTCCTTTTTTAGCTGTACTCGGTTCAAGGTATGAACTGCAGTGCTGATAGCTTCCTTCCAGTATTTGATAGCAATGCCTTTCTCAATCATTAAGGTTCTTGCACAATCCATGGTAGATCTATTCCTTCATTCTACTATTCCATTTTGTTCAGGAATTCGAAGTGCTAAAACCTATCATTTGATTCCCCTTTCAATGCAAAAGTTATTGAATTCATGTGAAATAAATTCACCACCTCTGTTAGACCTTAACCATTTTAGTTGTTTGCCTATTTATTTTTCAACTCTGACCAAATACCATTTGAATTTGTTGAATGCCTCTGATTTCTCTCTTAGGTACATGACAGTCATCATTCTTGAATAATCATCAACAAAAAAAATAAAAAATTTCTCACCAGTATAACTTTCAATTCCAATGGGTCCACACAAATCAGTATGCACAATTTCTAGAACATCTTTAGACTGATATTTTTTTCTCTTGAAACTAGTTTTTCCCATTTTACCAATTTCACAATTCTTGCATAGACCAACCTCAGGTTTCTTTATGTTAGGAATACCTCTTACTTTCCTAAATTTACTAATCTTTATCAAGTTGTCAAAGTTTACATGACATAACCTCCTATGCCATAACCAACTTTCTTCAATTTGAGCAATGAGACATGAACATTCACCAAGTTCAAGATAAAATAAGTTACCTTTTGTTTGAGTGCCTTAACCAATCAGCTTTCCCTTTCCATCCAACAATCTTTCTTTTCCATGCATAAATTCTACTTTGAATCCATTATTGAGTAGCTATGCCAAACTCAACAAGTTATGCTTTAGTCCTTCTACCCAATATGCATTATCACATACAAGCTCCTTGGTTAGTGAGATTCTTCCTTTTCCTCTAATACAACAATGTTCATTATTACCAAATCTTACACTACCACCATCATAGTCTTCAAAGTGTTCAAACTTAGCTTTATCACCAATTATGTGATGAGAACAACCACTGTCTATGATTCATGTATCATTTCTACTCATATGAGAAATGAGTGTCATTTCTTCATCATTATTAGACTCATCTTTCACAACAATGTAGACAATTTTTTCTTCTTCTTCATCATCAGAATCATCAGAATCTTTATCCATAAAACATATTTTCTTACCTTTATCCTTGAATGAATTGAAGTCTCTCTTGCCATTGTACTTGTGACCTTTCTTCTCATCCGTGTTTTTCTTATTTGGGCACCTAGCAGCAATATGTCCAATTTATTCATGAGAAAAATAGATTAGTGGAACCTTACCTTTGTATTTTTCTTTTCCCCTTGAATATTTCCTTGCTAGCAGAGCTTCAACCACTCCAAGATCACTATCTGAACTCTGTTCTAATTATTCATCACTATCTGATTGAGGATCCTTTAGCTTCTTGCCCTTTTCTTTGAGTGAAATCTTGGCTTCAAATTCTGATTCAATGTTTTTGGTAGTTGGAACATAATTGTCATAGTTGTCTAGCTCAAATGTAGGCAATATTCCAACTATGGCTTGTAGATTTATCTTATGATTTGCTTCACATCTTCTTTCTTGAATTGTAGAGACTCTGATTGCATAAATTGGAAGTAGAGTTCTAAGAACTTTACTTATAACTATCTCCTCCTTGATATCTCTTCCAGATGCTTTGATTGCACTAACACATGCTTTAACTCTTTCAACATATTTTGCAAAGTTTTCATCCTCTCTCATCCTCATTTAATCAAATTGTCCTCTTAGACTCTCTACTTTGGCTCTTCTTATATTATCATCGCCTCCACAGATTTCTTTCAGCTTGTTCCACATTTCAAAGGTGAATTTGTAGTCCTTGATGTCATCAAATTCTTCATAACTCAGAGTAGATGCTATATCTATCATCATATTGTTGTGGGTCTTCTTTTTAGCAATATCATTGGCAGATAATGTACCAGCAAGTTTTGCATATTTTTCATCAAGGTACTTCAATCCTGTATCTCTAATAGAAGCTAGATGAAGTCTCATCAACCCTTGCCATGCTAAGAAGTTGTCACTATTAAGTCTTTGAATTTCCCTCTTATAAGAAATCCTAACCTTTGGCTTAGATCCCTGAAATATTTTCCTATAAGCACCAAGAGCTCTGATACCAATTGTTGGAATTATAGATGGAGTAACTGAGAGGGGGGTTAAATCAGTTATCACAAAAACAATTCCAAGATTCTTTAGATGTCTTTAATGCTTATTTACTACTGATACTCAGTCAATAATGCAAAAATACTATAACTTGATAGATTAACTAGTTACTGATCATTAACATTCATAGTTATTAATATGTATGCAAGAGTTAAATAAAATGAACACAAGAGACATCAGATTTAATGTAGAAACCCAATATGGGAAAAACCACCAAGTAACTAGTACCAATTTTTCACTCTTCTGAAGTGAGCCCTGTTAAGAGCCAACCTATTAAAGGTTACAATACACACAATTAGGTGTGACCCTATTAGAGGATTTAATCACCCTATTAGGAGTGGCCTTGCTTGAGGTCTTTAAAAAAATTCAACTAAATTGTCACCTTGTTAGAGGATTTAAAAAATGACTATTAAACCAACTCTGTTAAGAGATTTGAAATCACCACTACAATGGTTAGAAAGCAACAATGAATTGACTTGAACAAGATGCAACTGAATTTGCTGGCTATAGGTCTCTATTTAGCATCATTAGATCCTCCTTGATCAAATATGGCTCTGTTGCTCCTCAATGATCCCTAATCATCCTTCAAATTTTCTTTCACAATAATCAGTCTTCATATCACATTGATTCCATACACTTCCACACACAATTAGAATTCACAACTTGACCTCTTAATTATACCATTTAGATTGTCAAGTTAGCTCGTTTACATGTTACATATACCAATAAACCATACATCAGTTAGCTACAAATATTACTCTAAACAAATAAATGTTATTTCATAAAACAATGAAGTCCTTTATGGGCTGACCCTGCTTAGTAAATACTGCTTCTAGAAATTTCCTAAGTTAACCTTCTTAACTCAGTTAACATTGCAATATCCTTAAAATCCTTTAGCTACCAAGTTTATTCGGTAAGAACTAAATTCTTTCATGAGAGCTTGGTAAGAACTACTTTTGCCACATTTCTTTTGATAATCAAGTGAGCTCGATAAGAATTGCTTCTATCACATTTCTTTCGATGACTAAGTGAGCTCGCTAAGAACTATTTCTGCCATATTTCCTTTGATAATCGAGTGAGCTTGGTAAGAACTATTTCTGCCATATTTCCTTTGATGACTGAGTGAGCTCAATAAGAACTATTTACTTAGTAGCTACTGCAAGTTTTCTTTACTAACCTCTAGTGCTTGTTAGATTCTATCCTTTTGCCTTGCTGACCTTATGAGCTTGGTAGACACTATCTGATGACTGATATGACATTTGTGTGAAATCAAAGACAAAAAAAAATTGAACTTTTGTATCCAACAAGTATATTCTTAGGATATTACTACAAAAGTAAGGCATATAAATATTTGAATTTTTCTACTCATAAAATCATAGAAAGTGCACACGTTAGAATTGATGAGTGTGTAGAAAGGACTAAAGAATAAAGCAAAAGAGAACTAGAAAATTACAAAAGACTTGTTTAATTAAAAATTGATACATTACTCAACATATCTAACAATAAGAAGACTTCACCTCTTGAGTCTTCCTCAACTACCAAGTTGCCAGAAGTACAAACTGAGTCACAAGGACCCAAGTCACATTTTGAAGCTATCAAGCCAATGCCTACAAAGTCTAAATGACCAGAGCCTAAAGTTGAAATCCAAAATGGAGAAAGTACAATTTATTCAAAAGGAAAAGAACCTATATTGGCCAAGTATGTTAGAAGATATCATGCACTTGATCAAATTATTGGAGATAAATCAGAAGGCAATATGACAAGAATAAAATTGAAAGGTACATGTTTACTTGTTGATTTTGATCCTAGAAGTGTTAAGGATGCTATGGAAAATGAAAGTTGGATTGAGGCAATGAATGAAGAAATAGAACAAATAGAAAAGAAAAAAACTTGGACTCTTGTTCCTAAGCTAAAGATAAAAATGTGATTGGAGCAAAATGGGTATTTAGAAATAAGCTAAATGAAGATGGACAAGTATCAAGAAGCAAAGCTAGATTAGTGTGTAAAGGGTATTCTCAAGAAGAAGGAATTGATTATGGTGAGACATTTTCTCCTATTGCAAGGCTACAAGGTGTTTTAGGACCCTACTTGCATATGCAGCTCATAGAGGATTCAAAGTATATCAAATGAATGTTAAATCTACATTTGTGAATGGAATTCTTGATGAAGAAGTCTACATTGAACAACTAGAAGGTTTTGTTGATCCTAACATAAAGGATATGGTCTATAAATTACACAAATCATTGTATGGTCTCAAACAAGCTCCTAGAGCCTAGTATGAAAAACTAAATAACTACTTGATACAAATTGGTTTTCAAAGAAAAAATGATAGTAGTAGTCTGTATATCAAGGAAGGACCAAATAACAAAATTGTGTTGGTAGAGATATTTGTGGATGATACTCTATTTAAAATAAATGATGACCTATGCAAAGCATTTTTAGAATAAATGAACAAAGAGTTTTAGATGTCCATGTTTGTTGAAATAAAATTCTTTGTTGGATTGTAGATACAACATTACAAAAATGGTATCTATATCACCCAATCCAAGTATGTAAAAGAGATACTCAAAATGTTTGATATGGAAGATTCAAAACTAGTTGGTACTCCTATGTGTATTAGACTCAAGCTTACCAAAGATGATGATTCCAAAGAAGTAGGCAAGACTTTATATCTATCAATGATTGGAAAATTATAGTATGTAGTTCACACAAGGCCTGATATTGCCTTAGCAATTACAATAGTGGCAAGATTCTCATCTAAACCCGAAGAAAATCATATGATGGAAATCAAAAGAATTTTGAGATATCTAAAAGGTACTAAGGACTATGGCTTATGGTAAAAACTTGGAGGAAACCTAGACCTAAAGGTATTCATTGATGCTATTTGGGTAGGAAATCTTGATGACATGAAAAGAACAAGTGCTGGAGCTTCCTTTCTTAGTAAAAGATTGGTATCTTGAACAAGAAAGAAACAAAACTACACATCCCAATCTATAGCATAAGTAGAGCATGTAGCAACAAAAATGAATTATTCTAACATTGTTTGGTTCAAACAATTGCTAGAAGGAATGAAGGTTGAAATCAAAGAGCTAGTAGTCATGTATTGTGATAACACTAGTGTAATTAAAATATCAAAGAACCCAATGATGCATTTTAAAACAAAGCACATTGCTATAAAATATCACTTTGTTAGAGAACTAGTGCAGGACAAAGAAATTAGATTGGAATATGTCCATACAAAAGAACAAACTATACACATATTCACCAAGCCATTACCTAAGGATGCATTCTTGTATTTAAGAGGTAAGCTAGGGGTCATTCGCCTATCTAAAGCTTACTAAATAAATTTTAGTGATGCATCAACAAGAACCAAGTCAAAGATCAATCAGTTGATGTAGTATAATCAATAGATTATTGCATATAAATTAGTACTCAAGGTACGTTGATACAAATTTGGCATATGTTCTCTTTGGCATGTGTTGTCAAAGAGTTAGAAGTTTACTATCATAGCTTTATCTTTCTAAAATTTTGTAGAGGAAAATGTTTGAAAAGAAAGTATGCAAAGGAAGAATACATCATAAAGAAGAAGTTCTTGTGTAAAATCAAAGAGGGAGAAATTTTTTTGTCAAAAGGAATCTTGTTCTCAAAATTTCATTTTTCTATGACATGTTGTGTTGCCATCAATGCAAAAGGGGGACATTGTTGGATACAACTAATTAATTTTGTTTTTTCTTTGATGTTACACAAATGTCATATCAATTAATCGACAATGCTTACCAAGATCACTTGGTTAGTGAAGATAGTTTTCCTTCTCTACCGAGTGTTCATAGGTTTACTCTAAATAGATGATAGTGTCTACTGAGCTCACTTGGACATTGAAGGAATTGAGGTAGAAAAGAGTGTTAATTGATCTCACTTAGTTAACAAAGGGAATGTTGGATAGAGATAGTATTCATTGAGTTCACTTGGCTGCCAAAGGATTTTTACAAGTTCGTAGTGTTAACCAAGCCTCTGTTGGTTAACATAGAGAATCATTCCAAAATTAATTTCTATTGAGCACAGTTGACTTATAGAGGATTTTTTTCTTATTTTGGAATATGAAGCTTAATTAATTTATGTATTGATTCTAGTTGACTATGATGATGAATATTGGTTATTGTAATTTGAATTTGAGTTGACTTGTCAATCTGGAAGGTATAAATAAAAGGTCAAGTTGAGATCTCTAATGTGTGTGCAAGTGTATTGATTGAATTGAAATGAAAAGAGAGAGAGAAAACTTGAAAGATGAGCAGGTATCCTTGTGGATGAAAAAAGTAATATTCAATCAAGAAGGATCAAGTTTAAGAAGAAAAGAGATCTAGATTCAATAATTTAGTTGCATCACAAACAGGTCATTTCATTGTTACTCTCTAACCATTGTAGCAATGATCTAAAGTCTTTTAAAAAGATTTGGTTTAATAGCTAGTTTTTTTAATAGTAGGGTGATTAAATCCTCTAACAAGGTCATGCCTAACAGTGTGTTTTTTAACCTTTAACAGGGTTGGCTCCTAATAGGGCTCACTTCAGAAGAGTGAAAAATAGTAACTAGTTACATTGGTGGTTTTTCTCAAATTAGGTTTCCATGTTAAATCTTGGTGTCTCATGTGTTCATGTTATTTCTCTTATGCTTGCAAGTTAATTATTGTTAATATTTTGAGATCTAACAAAAGTAACTCACACTATGCATTTACTGAGTTATGAAATTTTCTTTGTGTTTATCAAGTTATAGCAATAATCAATTTTTTGAGTCTAAAATTTATTTTTGACATCTAAGGGATTTTGGATTTATTTTAGTGATAACTAATTAACCCCCCCTCTCATTTACTTCTATATTTCCAACAAGTACAATATTTTGGGCAATACTTTCCAATATCATATGATCATTCCTTAAGGCATGCAATACTCTTCTAGTATCACCCAATGTGGAACCAAAATTTCCTAGGATTGAAAAGAAACAACCTAAAAAATAATTAGAAGGGAAAAAGAGTTAGAACCTCCACACCAAGAAGTACTAGATCCACTATAATCAAGCCCTAGATACTAAAACACATGAAATTCAATACACCATGCAATAGAAAGCAGAAAATATCTATCCATCCAAACTATAACAACATATGAAAGAACATCCGGAAAGAAACATCAGAATGTACGTACATGGTTCATAAACCAACATCATATGAAGGAAAACATAAACATCCAAGCACCAAAACAACCTAAAAATTATGCATGCTTCCTCCCAACCATAATAGCATCATGAGACCTCTAAGTCCCTAGCCATCCCTCGCATGTAACATCCCAAACTGCCAACTAGATAGATAGAGCTTTGCTATGATGACATTATTACTAAAAAGTAATAACATCATAAGAAGATCTAACATGCTAATCCAATAAAGCATGGATACTCCAACTAATAGTAAATCACATCATCTAACCATATGCTAAAAAATCATAATAGAGGAATGTATGAATGAAATTAACATCATCTAAGCATGATATCCAAACATCCCAATAAAAGAATAAATCACAAGGAAACATATTCCAAAAATTTGAAATACCAAGTGAAACATCAAGCACCGATTGTACTAGACTAATAGACTGTCTCTATGCACAAGTCCCTAGCAGTGTTATAGGTAGATATGCATCCCAACCATGTGGAACCAAAGGTCTACTCTCACTATGCTAATGAAGATAATGATCCAACCACAAACGCACATAGAGAAAATGTCCATGGCTAAAACTCACACCAGATAGTGAAGATGACTAAAACTAAGATCATGAGATAGTGCAAGTACAATAAGTCATTTTCATAGTCTCAATGGGTCAACTATGTAAGGGCTATACTAGAGAATGATACGCTTGGAATTCCCAAGCTAACCTAGTGTAGAAACACTATCAAGGGTTTCCCTTGGTGGCCATCACACTAGTGCAGAAAAAGTCACAAGGGACTTCCTTGGAGGACATCATGGAGTGTTTTTTTAGAATCAAACCATAAGATAATCACTATCAGATAAACTATAAATGAATCTCATTTTTTCATCTCAATTGTATTACCCAGTATATTTTAGTTAATTATCACCTATTAGAACTTATTCATGCCAACCCTCTAGGCACAAAAATCACTAGGCTATGAGAGTAGCCCCTCCACTGCACACCCTACATACCCATGCTCATCACACAATTAGTGCCTATAGGCATGGATTTTTCCAACCTAACCCCAATGAACATTGCTCACTAAAAAAGAACTAGGAGTTTGAGCCTCACAAATCACCTGACAAATGCATGTGCATGCACTTATGTGTGGGCACACCACAATCACAAAGATCATAAAACAAGGGCTAGATGAGAACACAAGAAAAACAACACTCAATTGAATTAAAGCTTGGGAGTATGGATTCTACATGAATCTTAATGTCCATGAAATAACAACAAGGGTTATGCCAAAAATAATAACGCTAGGTAAAAAATACTCAACCAAATACAAGATCATGAGGATGAAATTGACATGCATACCAATGTAGATAGAAGGATTGAACAATGGCAAGATTGACATCTAATGGATAATCCAAGTCCATGACCAACATCATGCCACAAAAACTTAAGAAAACTAGGTAACATGCAAATTGAGGTGAAAACCTCAAAATTCAAAAAATTTGAAATTAAAACCAATTTTTCCTTAGGGCACAAAAACCACAAATATCAAATAAAATATGGGTTCTGAGTTCATATGCAAAGAAGACTAGCATATCAGTGCAAAACTCCAAACCTTCATCCCTAAAGTCAAAGAAATTCTCATACCAAACAGTTAGAGCTAGCATACAAAAATGGAGGCGATAACTAGTTCTCAACTTCCTCAAGAATGGCTACCAAAAATGGAAGTAGAAATAGAGTTGAAACAATAAAATGGGAGAGCCCTACCTTGCAACCAAAAGGGAAAAAAATAGAAATAAGAGCCATAAAATAAAAACCTTAGAGAAACTGCCAAAAGTTGAAACAATCCAAGGTCTCCCTGAGCTAGAGCCAACAAGACTATCCTCGTAATGATCCATGCCCATAGCTCCCACAATGAACATAACAATAATTCCTCATGAAGAGTATTTTGGTAATCAACCCAAACAAAAGCATGCTATTCCAAATAATTGGAATTCGTCTATGACAAAGCTATCGAGAATGAAATTAAATAAGATAAACCCCAAAATCACTTAAAGCAAGATCACAAAATTTCTTAATAACTTTCATGACAATGCAAACATCTAAATACATAGACATGTTCACAGGTCTAATCACGTAATGCAAATATGTCTAGATTTATTAAATCATCAAAAAGTTTAATTTAAAAAATTAATTAGCATATGTCAACAATATAGGGGCGATATTGGTTAAATATGAATAGTTCAATCACTAACTCCATGTGCCACTTCTAGGGATATAAGTTCTACACACTAAACAACTAATCAAGTGCAATTGGATATAACAATATAGCTGAAGTGATAAATGCATTAAATTAAATTAAATAATCATTTATTTATCACATTAAAAACCATTTATTTAAACAACCCATTTTGCATAAATTACCAAAATGAATAAGGTAAATATCTGTGGCACATAACCAAAGAATCCAATGTGGAACTTAAAACATACAAGTGAACACAACTAACCACTAGTATAGGAACCTAGTCTAATGTAGTAGGATAATAATACATAGTATAATCTATGCACACATCTCAGAGTAATCATGGAACATCCTCACAATATCACATCAATCCTAGTAACCACTAGCACAAACCTTAGTGAAACCATCTAATAAATCATAATCTCATAAATCAACCATAAACATAATCAAATAAATGAATATAGTAACATAAATCTAATCACCTCAAGGGTGTAGACCATGCATGGTCCCACTCACAATCACTCACCAAGAAAGATCATCAAGGTTGCATCCATTAGGATAACTTACATAAATCAAATGGGAGAGTCACTACATGTTTGGCACCATTGATGAGTTTAGGGTACTTTAGATTGAGGCAAAGCTTTCATCACTTGTACTGGAGATTCTTTTCCATCTATTAAGGACTTTATGATGAGTTTTAAACAATAGAGATCTTTGTTACATGGTTGTCGGAAAGTGAAGACTAATAAGGAGTGTATTTATCTAATAATGTCAAATATTCAAGGAAACTTTCAAATTTTCTCTTCTGCTTTCCATTCTACTATGGATTATTTGGGTCCTAGATTTACCATGCCCATAGTTGAGGTATTCTACGATTGGTTGGCTAGAGAAAAAGCCAATCTTTTATAGTTGAACTCTCTAAAAGGGCCAAAGAGCCATGCATTGGTTGTTTAGACATCTATAGGGAAGCTAAAATAGAAATTGAAGCCTAAATCATAATCAATAGGGAATGAGAATTCCTCTAAGCCTTCTCCTAAATCAAATGCTCAAAAATACACTCCAAAGAGTAAATATTCTGAGTTTGGTTAGTCTTCCTCTAAGACTAAGAATTTTACAAGTGATCCTTTCTGTTTTGTGTCAAGGAAGGACATCCAATTTAGGTATTGGAAATGTCTTGAAGCTTTAGAGGAGGCTATGCAACATCATAGTTTTTCTTCTTTGAAGTGACCATCTCCTCCTTTAGGGAAAGAACATGCTCTTTCTACATGAGCATTGTTTTTATCAACTACTTGGATTGTTGATTAAGGTGCTGCTTCCCAGGATATGACACACTCACCTTATTTGGTTAGCCCACTTTCTTAGAGTGTTACTATATAGATTGTAGTTGGTGACTTCACACAACTTTTAGTTTTAGGTTTGGCTACTATCTCATTAGTAGGAAGTTCCTTACAAGATGTTATCTTGGTTTTGACCATTTATACAAACCTCCTATCTATCTTTTATATTTTTCATTATGTCTCTTGTAAGATAGTTGAGTTCTCACTACATGATGTGGTTATTCAAGATCTCCATGATCCTAACTTGGTTGTTTCTATTGCGAGTGTTGTTCTTTAGTCTCACTTATATCACTTTGATGGGTTCTAGAGCTCTAATTCTATAGGTGCTTCTCTTATTTCTCAAGAAGACACACTGAGAAAGCTTTGGCATAAGTGTTTTGCCATGTCAACTACAAATATCTATAGTAGATAAGTACATGGGACCTAGTGATTAGGCTACTTCAGATCTCTTGTATTGAAAATATTTGTCAAGGTTATGCACTTGGAAAACATCACATAGATCCATTTTTGGTAGGTACATCCACACATGCAAAGGCACCATTAGAGTTCATACATAGTGATATTATGTCATTCCTCACTACATCCTTGTCAAGTTCTTTATATGTTCTTACATTCATAGATGGCTTCTCTAGATGCACACGATTGTATTTTTTGAAGTACAAGTTTGATGTCTTTGATTCATTTCAAATCTTTAAGAAATTTGTGGAGATGTCTGGCCCTTTTGTTAGGCATATATGCACTAACGATGGTAAGGTATATGTGAAAAAGTCTTTTAGATATTTTTGCACTGAGCATAGTTTACAACATCAGTTCATAGTTCCCCATACCTCAACAAAATAGGGTTGCAGAGAGAAAGAACATGAGATTAAAGGAGATGACTAATTGTATGATATAGTCTTGAGATATGAGTTCTTCATTTTGGGATGAGGCTATCAGTTGTGTCAATTATATTTAGCATCAAATGCCTCACAAGACATTGCAACATTTGACTCCTAAGGAGGCTTGGACTCATGTGTCAAGATTGATGTTTCTACATTCAATATTTTTGCTCATGAGGGTTGGGAATTTATTCCAAATTCTTAGAGAAAATCTATGGAGAGAAAGAACCAACCACACATCTTTTTTGGCTACTATGAGGATATTGTTGAAACTTAGGTTTGCACCCTTGGCCAAGGCCTATGCGCGAGGACAACCTAGTGTAACATGGAAACAACCTCCAAGCTATGGGACTTGAACTACGAGGTAGAGTCTCCAGAGAAGGCCGGCTTCCTCTTACTATCAGGGCGCACCTAACTACTCTCGAAAGGAAAAGGGGAAGAAGGATATGTAGAAAAAAAATCTACCCTACCTAAACTATGGAGGTGATGCACCAAAATAGAGTGTTCAGACCCGTTTCTGCCCATATATGCACTATTGAACCAGAATGAAACTAAGGATATATACGTACGGGCTTGTTTTGATCTAACAACCTCATGCAGATCAAGAAGCACAAATGAATAACACAAGGAAAGAGGAATCTCACTTATATATCATCCAGTAGGCAAGAAATAGATATAGTATGCAGGTTATAGATCTCGACAATACACCAATCAGAGGCAAAAGGAATGCACATACACATTAATGGAAAGAGATAAAATAGAGAATCATTCGGTTCAAAGGCATAGGGAATGTTACACTGAGAGTTGCAGAGCAATATCAGAGAAATCAAAAAGAGTCGACCTTTTGAAAAAATTACAAAATTGCCTTTATAGTTTAGGCATAACTGAGGGAAAATGATTTGATATTAACTGCTCAACTACTACCATTGAACCTCAAAAAATCTGATCAAAGATCACACTCGAGCATGGCTCTCAAGTACAAAATCATATTTTCAACTTAAGGAATGCCTCGAGTAGATAGAAGCAGTGCCAACGAATGATCCTAACATGGTAGATGGATCGGTTGAGATGGTGGAGTGTTCCCCTATGCCTTGCATTCATTTCAGGTAGGTTAGAATCGATCGCGAAGGTTAGATCATAGATAATCTTGATCATCTTTACCTCTTGGCTCATGAATCAACAGGCTTGAAGCAAGTCAAACTGACTATACGAGCCAGCTGGGTCATGCGGGCCAATTACCTTTCTTCATTCTGCCACCTGGGGAAGACTTTCATGATTGACCTTTCATCATCTAGCTAACCATGCCACCCTTGCAGATATTCATATTAACTATGATGATTATATTAACTGCCAGCCACTGACCGTCCTTTCTGACTAGACCAGCGAGACACATGTCAACAAGGCACTATGTCACCAACATAAACCTCGACCAACATACCCATAGCAAGGTGGTGATGACCATCGATCGGCCTAGATCCGACGATCATGAAGACTCATCATATTCCATGCTGTCCTTACCCTAGGCCCATCATATTGGGCACCACCTCGGCAACCTTGTTGTATCCAACCGACACCTGACAATACCTCAGTGACCGCACCCTGGTGAGACCTGGCCTCATTAACACGTGGCAACCTGTCGCTATGTTGCTATATTATAGATCGCACATCTTCACCATGGCAATATGGTGACAGTCGTTGATCTTGTCTGATCTAATGACAGCGAAGACCCACCTTCCTGCAACCTTGTTCCCTCATAATTTGCTGGGCCTGTGGTACATGTAGCACCTCCTTATTGGTTCATTGGTCATTTAATCCCCACTGCACTAGCAGGATGAAATACGGTCCCACCAGGACATGTGGCACCTTGTCGCTATGTCACCATCGTTATCTCTCGAGCAATTTCTAATGACGAGATAGCGCCAGCCATGGATCTCTGTAGATCTGATGATCATAAAGACTCACCTCTTAACTGTGCTAGCTAAACTAGCGATCTGGCGCACGTGGCCCCCTCTGATTCACCACTGTGACACTAGACTCTACCAACTGGGCAGATGGAGTACCTGATGCAACCCAACCGCTTGCCTAAAACCTCGCCATTATCTTCTCTGGCCTGCCAAACCTTGTCGCTGAATCATGTTGACTCACTGTTATCGGCACACCTTTTTCAACGGGCGCTATGTCGCTATGGAAATTTCTTAGCCAATGCGTGATAGCGACATAGCGCCTTGTCACCATAGAACATTTCCAACCCATGCCACCTCTGCCTTGCAAGCTTGACCCACTGGACACGTGGTGCCCTATCGCTACGTTGTCATGGTAACCTTTGCACAACTTCATCATACCGAGATGGAAATAGTCATTGATTAGCCTTGATCTGATGGCAGAGAACTTACAAGGCATGAAAATATCATAAGGTTCAGAACTGAGGAAATTTTGATATCTTCATGGGTATTAAAATATTAGTAATTGGGGAGGTGATCGTTGGGTGGGGTAACATTCAAATTTTGAGCCTGCTCGATGCATAAGACCAGTGCCCGTACACAATCCATTGGGCTATGGAGTCAAAAATGGGTCTGAAAGGTACAAATCTAAGAACTGTAAAACCCTAACCCTTTTTGCAAGGAAATCAAAACATTAAAAACCCTAGATTTGCCTCTGTAACTAAAGCAAAACAAAACTTCCTCTGCAACTTGAGACTGTCAAAACTTCGAAAGCTAGCAACTCAAAAGGAGAACCCTGTGCACACACACTTTTTGAAAGGTAGGAAATAACAAAAAAGGAACTAGACTAACTATGTACATGGATTCACAATCTTCATCAGAAGCAAGCTTTAAGATAAATCCCATTGACTGGGATGGGCAGAACTTCACTGTTGGGTCTGCTCAGTTGGAATGCATTAGCCTGTTTGAAACTAGCAATTAGGTAAGGGCCACTCCACAATGCATCAAACTTAGAATATCTTCCTAGTTTTGCCCTATCGGCATCCCATTTGAGGACTAAATCTCCTTCTCTGAAGGTTCTGGCTCTGACAACTCTGCCATTTTTACTGACATGGCACTATCTTCAATCAATTCCAACTGATGAGCCAACTCCAAGAAAAGGAATTCTAGTGAAATTGGGAGTCTAGCCTCCCTACCATATACTAGCACAAAAGGTGAATTCCTGATAGATCTCTTGGGTGTTATCTTATCAGCCCACAGAGAAGCTCTTAATTTCTTATGCCAGACCCTCTAATTGTCTTCTATTGTCCTCTTCATGATTCTGATCAGATTCTTGTTGGATGACTTAGCCAAACCGTTGCCCTGAGGATAATAATTTGACGATGTGCTTAGGTAGATATTGTGATTCATTTTCCATGCACAAATTTGGGTTCCAACAAAAGATTTAGCATTATCCGAGATGATAGTAGAAGGAGCACCAAACCTAGATACAATCCCATCAAGGAATTCAACCACTGATGGTCCTGTGGCATCCTTCAAGGCAACTGCCTCTGTCCATCTAGTGAAATAATCAGTAGCAGCCAAAATCCATTTATGACCTACACTAGATGGATGATGAATAGGGCCTATAAAATACAACCCCCACTAGGTAAAGGGCTGATCCACCTAAATAGGATGAAGGGGGAGAGCTGCAAGCCTTTGTTTGCCTGAAAAGAAAGCACATTTCTCAAATTTCCTCACATATCTATAACAATCATGGAACAGAGATGGCCAATAATAATGAGCCCTCATGATCTTCATAGCATTCATTCTTGCAGAGAAATGGCCACCATTAGGGCCATCATGAAGTTCCTTAATCATTCTCTCAGCTTGATCCTCTTCAATGCATCTCAATAGGGTCCCATTAAAATCCCTCCTGAATAAGATACTATCAATCACAACATAGGGAATGGACTAAAGTCTATATTGTCTCCTTTTAGCTCTGTCCAATCCCTGAGGGTATCCATCCCCTGATAAGAAGCTCTTCATATTTTTTATCCAGCTCTTTGGGCCGTTAACATTTCCTTCCTCCTGCTACTCTGTTAATACCATAGCGGCCTCCTCATCAGAATCCTGACCTAATAACATTTCTTTGCACAATCCTCTCCCTCTTACCAACTTGGTAATCTGAATATCAACATCATATTCCATTACCCTAGTGATCTATCCAGCTCTCTTTTCACTGATATCCTTGCTTAACAGAAAATCATTTACACTGGCATGGGGCACCAACAAATGGATCCTATTGTGGGATAAGAGGTGCTTGAATTTCTTCAAGGCTCTGATGACTACAAAGGCTTGCTTCTCAACAAAGCTATATTTATCTTCATATTCTTTGAGCCCTTCACTAAAGAAAGCTATGGGTTGCTCCTCATTCTTGCCATTTGTCTGAGTCAAGATAGCAGAGATACTCGACTCACCACCTAAAGTGTAGAGGATGAAATCTTTCTCAAAATTTGGGTTCATGAGAGTAGGGGTTGAGGCTATGGCTGTCTTGATCTCTTCAAAACTCTCCTTCCCCTCCTTTGTCCATGAGAAAACCATGTCTTTCTTAAGCATTGATGTAAGAGGTTTCACCATGGTAGCAAGATTAGGGATAAACCTTCTCACAAATTTTATTCTACCAAGGAAACTTTGCGGCCCCTTTTTGTATTTAGGGAGAGGAAGGGCAAGTATTGCCTTTGTTCTTTCTGGATCAATGGTCAGACCATCCTCAGATACAATGTGTCCCAATAATTTCCCTTGGCTTGTAGAAAAGACACACTTGGCTGGGTTGAGGGAAACCCCAAACTCTCTACATCTTAGAAATACCTGCCTTAGATGATCAAAATGATCTTCTACATCTTTTGAATATACAGTTATATCATCAAGGTATACTAAGACAAAATTATCAATTAATTTTTTGAAGGCCATCTCCATTGCCTTCTGAAATGTGGCACCTGCATTTGTTAGTCCAAATGGCATCTTGTAGTAAGCATAGGTGCCCCATTTAGTAGTAAATGCTATTTTATGTCTATCAGATTCTTTAACCAGCACTTGGTTGTAACCAGAGAATCCGTCAAGAAAAGAGAATCTCCTTAACCCACTGACCTTGGATAGAATTTGCTCCATGGAAGGGAGAGGATGGTGATCTTTAAGAGAAGCCAGATTAAGATCCCTAAAGTCCACACACAATCTGATTTCCCCATTCTTCTTCCTTACAGGGATAAGGTTAGCTACCCATGATGAGTGTTTGACAGGAAATATTATATTGGCCTCTATCAACTTGGATAATTCTTTTTTCATTAGGGGCTCAATATTAGGATTCACTGGCCTCTATTTTTGCCTTACTAGTTTGGCCTTATCAACTAGATCTATGGTATGTTGAAACAAACTAGGGTCAAACCCTTTTAAGTCATCATATGTCCAAGAAAATACATCATTAAATTCTTGACATAAATGAATGAAGTTTTCTTTCTCAATTTCAGAACATACCTTCCCCATATTCAGAGATTTTCCATCAGCAATTGTAACTGGGGCATAATCATCCTTTTCTGTAGCTAGATTCATTCCTTTGCCTCTTGTTTGATCATCAAGATTAAAAACACTCTCCAAAGTAATGAGACCCTTGGGCAACTTGTTAGAACTAAGGTGAATGATCTGATCACCATACTGATCTTGCAGCCTTGACTAGTTTCTCTCTGAGAATTCTGCCTCATTCTGCAAGAAACTCACAATTTGCTCATCAAAGTCAAGCACTTGCCAATGAGTGTTGTTGTCAGGGATGGTAGGCCTCACTCCCATCCTAATTTTTTGCTTCTTCTCCTCCTTAAGATTCCCTGGTACATCATAAGCTGCACCCACCACTACAAGGCTATTAGCATGTTTATTTTCTTTCCTAGGGATTCTCTGAATATTAAATGCATTGAAACTCTCAAGAAAATCCCAGACTCTGTGTTTGTAAGACTTGAGTAGGCCATTTTTGGTGATATTCTGGCCTCTCACTTGATTGACTACCAACTCACTATCTCCATATACTTTCAAGGCTTGTATTCCCCTCTTTTGGGCAAGTAAGAGACCTTGAATCAAGGATTCATACTCGGCCACGTTATTGGTGCAACTGAATTAGAGCCTGAAGGAAAAGTAGTATCTTGTTTGAGTAGGAGAGACCAACATAACATCGACCCCTGATCCATTTCTATTCCTTGAGCCATCAAAGTACATACTCCATATTCCATTTTTACCATCATTAGTCCCAACAAGATCAGGAACTTGGGTCTCTTTCTCTATTATGCAATATGTACTAAGGCCTGTCTCAAGAATTTTCAACATAGGCTCAAATTGATATGCATTTGCCCACTCATCCAAGAAGAAATCAGGAATCCCTGCTATGGAAGTGACAGGCTCATTTACTATGTCATTTTCATCCATCTCTAGAATAGGGCAATTCATATTGATGAAGTTGGGGGTGTAAGATTTAGTGTGATGAAGGGCTTGAGGTTCTGCTCTAATTGAGGCATTGGCTCCATATCTAGTCTTAAATGACATATATGACCAATCAGCAGATATGAATCCACCAATCTGAGCAGTGAAGTCTCTTGAAAGATAGATGGAAAAATAGGGCTTAACTTCAAAACCAGATATATCTTGAATCATAGTGCAACCAGGGCATGCATGTAGGGCCATCTCTACATTCCTAAGGATACCTATGGTTTTGACAGTACTACCATCTAGTTGTAACACATCCCTAACAATGGGCTCATATTTCATTCCTAGAGCATCAACAACACACGTAAGCATTACTGAGCTACTAGACCCTGAATCTATCATGCAATTGTGGACTAATTTGCCTCCTATAATCAGGGAAACATAGAATGGGGGAGGTCTAACCCTTTTATTTGTCTCCACATCCCCTGCTGGTTTTACTAGACTCATGGCATTCTCAATGATAGATGGCTGATCCTTGAGTTCAATCTTCTCTAATTCTTGTTGCAGTATCCTCTTCTGCATTGGTATAGTAGCAATAGCATCCCACATAGAGATATTCACATTTGTTTTCTTCATTTTCTCTACCACACTGAAAGGTGCATTAGGAACTTTGGTAGAAACTTTGGGAGCTGCACCTATAAGAGGTTGAGGTGGGGCAACATAAGCACCACCTACATCTTTCTTTATTGGATCTTGCTCTTGCTGTTGTGAAGTACTTGCTTGTTCATTTGCTGCTTGTATATGAGGTGTAGCACTCGAAGTTGAGGCCTGCTTAGGAGAAATGGGGGCAGCATGTTCCATAGGTCTCTTCCTGCTCCTTGTGTTATGAGCAATGAAATCCTGGTTTACATTACAATGCTCCCTATCCTGATGATTCATGAAAGAGAAATCATCATGTCCTTGAATATATGATGCCTCCTTGGGATGATCCTCCTTGTATGATTGCTTTGCTGTGGGTTCCTGGACAGTTAGGGCCATATAAGATTCTACCTTTTGGCACATGCAATAGGTATAAGAATAGTTGCAAGAAGGGCAAAAATCTTGATCTTGGGCCAAGTTATTTTGAGGGACTATAGCTTTGTTCTGATTTGAGCTTGAAGCAGAAGCATGACTATTTTGCCTACCCTGATCAAAGGAGCTATTCCACTAATTAGGAAGCCTACCACCATTTGGAGCTTGATATTGCAGTTGGGGAGGCTTGCCACTTTGAGCTTGTTTCCTTTCTAAGGCCACCACCTTGTTACTCATCTTTTTTATCATAGAGAGACTATCCTCTAATCTCTTCCCCTGGTCCTTCAACTCCCTCCCTTCCTCTTGCAATTTTTTATCCAGGGTCTTCTCTCTTTTATTTGTATTCAGCACTAGACCTTGGAGCATTTCTTTGAGCTCATCAATCCCATTTGAGGATATAGAAGCTCGAGGGACTGGAGTAAGGGTTTGTGATGTAGAAGTTGTAGGAAGAGGAGCCATTGCTAGTTGGTGATTAGGAACATCAGGAAAGAAAGGCATAGGGAGCCTTGGAGCCAATTTTCCTCCTTGTATTAGGATGTTCTCAGCTTTTATGGCTATCTCATAAGCATTAGGCAAGGTATCCCCTCCCATAGTTTGGATTGTAGTGGCAATATCACTGTTAAAAGCTCTAAGGTAATGCAAGAAGTCATTGCCAGGGGTAGGTTTCACTGCAATAGGTATTCTATCCCATGTCTTTTGGAATCTATAATTAAAATTAGTCATACACTCATGGGGGGCTCTTTTTATTGTAGTCAGCTACTCCAATAGTGACAAATGGTCACTTTTATCCTCAAAATGTTTGCATAATCCTACTCCTAGTTCATCCCAATTAGTTATAGAACCATGAGCTAAGCCTCTATACCATTGTAATGCTTTTCCTTTTAAAGATGAGGCTAGAAGTCTGACAGCAACATCATCCTCTGTAATACCATGAATATTACAGACATTTGCTACTTCTTGGATATGCTCTAAAGGGGAGATAGAAGTCTCACCAGTAAAATCAGGTATGCTTTTTAGTGTAGATACTGGTATATCATGTCTTTGGGCTAACAACAAGGGACTTCCACCACTAAAGGTGGCAAAAGCATGAACTCTTGGCTATGCCATATAAACAAGTGTTCTATTGATGAGTGTTTATAGAAATCTAGGCTGAGTTTGAGTAGTAGGAGGAGTAGAGGTGGACCTTATAGGTATCTTAACTGTTTCTTCACCCCTAACTGGTGATAATGATATTCTAGTCCTCCTTCTTCTAGGATTTGAAAGGGAAAGCTCTTGATATTGAAATTTACCTCTAGAAGACACTCTTGTTTCAGCTCTGGGTATGAATCACTGCAACTTGACTTGGAACTAGGTTTGTTGATGTTCAGAGTCGCCAAGTACTTTAAAGGACCAACCTCTCGAAGGCTTGAATGCTAAAGCTAGCACTACCTCTTCAACATTAATCTCTAAAATTCTTCATTTTTTGAAACCAGTAGACTTTAAATCTTCAATAGGATTGTCCCATCGGGCGTGCCAAAAACTGTTGTCACTTAGGTTTGCACCCTTTTCCAAGGCCTATGCATGAGGACAACCTAGTGAAACATGGAAACAACCTCCAAGCTGTGGGACTTGAACTACGAGGTTGAGTCTCTGGAGAAGGCCGACTTCCTCTTAGTATCAGGGCACACCTAACTACTCTCAAAAGGAAAAGGGGAAGAAGGAGATGTAGAAAACAACTCTACCCTACCTAAACTACAGAGGTGATGCACCAAAATAGAGTGTTCAAACTTGTTTCTGCCCATATATGCACTATTGAACCAGAATGAAACTAAGGATATATACGTACAGGCTTGTTTTGATCTAACAACCTCACGCAGATCAAGAAGCACAACTGAATAACACAAGGAAAGAGGAATCTCACTTATATATCATCCAATAGGCAAGAAACAGATATAGTATGCAGGTTACAGATCTCAACAATACACCAATGAGAGGCAAAAGGAATGCACATACACATCAATGGCTAAAAGAGATAAAACAAAGAATCATTCGGTTCAAACGCACAGGGAATGTTACACTGAGAGTTGCAGAGCAATATTAGAGAAATCAGAAAGAGTCGACCTTTTGAAAAAATTACAAAATTGCCTTTATAGTTCAGGCATAATTGGGGCAAAATGATTTGATATTAACTGCTCAACTACTGCCATTGAACCTCAAAAAATTTGATCAAAGATCACACTCGAGCATGGCTCTCAAGTAAAAAATCAAATTTTCAATTGAAGGAATGCCTCAAGTAGACAGAAGCGGCACCAACGAATGATCCTGACATAGTAGATGTATCGGCTGAGACGGTGGAGTGTTCCTCTACACCTTGTATTCATTTCAGGTAGGTTGAAATTGATCGTGAAGGTCAAATCGCAGATAACCTTGATCATCTTTTCCTCTTGGCTCATGAATCAACAACGTTGAAGCAAGTCAAACTGGCTATACGAGCTAGTTGGGTCATGCAGGCCAATTACCTTTCTTCATTCTGCCACTTGGGGAATTCTTTCGTGATTGACCTTTCATCATCTGACTAACCGTGCCACCCGTGCAGATATTCATATTAACTATGACGATTATATTAACTGCCATCCATCGACCATCCTTTCTAATCAGATCAGCGAGACATGTGTCAATAAGGCGCTATGTCGCTAACATAAACCTCGAGCAACTTACGCATAGTGAGGTGGCGATGACCATCGATTAGCCTATATCCAATGATCATGAAGACTCATCATATTCCATGCTGTCCTTACCCCAGGCCCATCATATCGGGCACCACCTCTACAACCTTGTTGTATCCAACTGACACCTAGCAATAAATTAGTGATCACACCCTAGCGAGACCTGGCCCCACTGACATGTGGTGACCTATCGCTACGTTGCTATGTTATAGATCGCACATCTTCACCATGGCGATATGGCGACAGTTGTCGATCTTGTCTGATCTAATGGTCGCGAAGACCCACCTTCTTACAACCTTGTTCCCTCATAATTTGCTAGGCTCATGGTACATATGGCACCTCCCTATTGGTTTTTCAATCATTTAATCCCCACTACACTGGCGGGATGAAATATGGTCCCACCAGGATAGGTGGTGCCCTGTCGCTATGTCGCCATTGTTATCTCTCGAGTGGTTTCTAATAGCGAGAGAGCACCAGCCATGGATCTCTATAGATTTGACAATCGTAAAGACTTGCCTCTTGACTATGCTGGCTAAACTGATGATCTGGCGTACGTGGCCCCCTCTGATTCGCCACTGTGACACCAGACTCTGCCAACTGGGTAGATGGAGTACCTGACGCAACCCAACTGCTTGCCTGAAACCTTGCCATTATATTCTCCGGCGTGCCAAACCTTGCTACCGAATCATGTTGACTCACTGTCATCGGCACACCTTTTTTGATGGGCGCTATGTCGCTATGGAAATTTTCGGGCCAACGCGTGATAGCAACATAGTGCCTTGTCACCACAGAACATTTCTGACCCATGCCACCTCTGCCCTGCAAGCTAGACCCACCGGACATGTGGCACCCTATCGCTACATCACCATGGTAACCTTCACACAACTTCATTATAACAAGATGGTGATAGTCATTGATCGGCCTTGATCTGACGGTGGAGAACTTGCAAGGCGTGAAAATATCATAAGGTTCGAAATTGAGGCAATTTTGATATCTTCATGGGTATTAAAATATTAGTAATTGGGGAGGTGACCGTTGGGCAGGGTAAAATTCAAATTTTGAAATTTTGTGGGGCAAACAAAATGTGGTAATAGATATGAAGGCATATAGGTTGTTTAATCTTGATTCTAGAGAGGTCTTATTTTGGTGAGATGTCTAGTTTGATGAGAATTGTCCTCATATGGAGCCTCCATCATTAGATTCTCCCTCACCACCTAGTACTTCCTTTCTCCTCTATAGGATTATGAATCCTCTAAGAAAGATCTTCATGTTCATACCCTTTCACCACCTCCACCAGATGTTAAGCAAGTGTCCATGTGGGCTTGTGATACTATTAATGCAACTAGACTCATGGTAGCAGATCATTCATATTCTAATTGAAATCATACTAAAACATGTAACACTTGAATATTGAGTCATGCCATATTAGATGATCTACATATATTTTAATATGTGATAGGATAATGTTGATCTCAAATTGGTTTTGACAAGTGAGTGTTAACACACTTAAGCTATTTACTTAGTGCATGTCAAACTAGTAATGCATATTGAGTACAACATGTAAATATTAAACCATGTTGAGTTGTAATGAGTGTCGAGTCACTCATGTGTTGAGTTGCTAAAGCTCTGAATAAGTAGACCATGCTAAGTGATTTAGAAGCCAAGTAAGCAATGGATGTCGAGCAGTTCAAGTACCAAGTTAGAAGTAGAAATGCATTGTATGTTAAACTTTAGAGACTTCATATTCTAAGTAACATAGATTGGACATATTTGGTTTTAATGACACAAACAACTATGTAAACCATTTTTTAGCTAACCTAAAGATAGATTTCAATCTTTTGAAGATAAGGATGAATCTATATGAGAATTTCATATGCACTTACATGTAGCCAATCAAAAAATGAGAAAGTTTAAGTGCCAAAATAGATGAATTTCTTAGCCATAGTATCATAACTAACACTAAGTCTCTAAGTCTTCTTAAGGAGGATGAAACCCTAAAGTTCTTATGGGTGTGTAAGGGATTAAATGGGAGATATAAAGAAGTTTGCATGTGCAAATAGAGTATTTATGGAGACTTGGAAGTTATGAAGAAGGAATGAATTTTAGAATGAGTTAGAGAAGAACAAAGGATAGAGAGAAGGATACAACATTGATACATCTGATCATGAAAGGATCAAATTGGACATTGTGTAGAGGCAATTTTTTATCTGTCAAACAAGTGCCAATTGTAGGATCTATGCTGAGACATTTAGCATGTGATTTCATTTAAATATCTTAATAGAGTAGTCCTAGTAGGCTATATGGTATCCTTTAATAACATTCTTACTTAATATTAAGTTGAAGTCCTCTAACAAGGCACACTTCTAATAGGGTCTTGAAATCCTCTGACAAGGTGGGACTTAATAGTCTTTGTAAGCCTTTAACATGACAAGCCTTTCATAGGGAAAGTCATGATTCATGGTCAAACCATTGTAACCTTAATTGGAAACACTTTATTGCTGTAGTAGTGAAGGATTTTTGGTGTCATCCCCACCCCAAGTTTACCTTCTCCCTTGGAGGGATTCTGGGTAATCATATCTGGTGGTATATGTGTGATTGTTTACCTATTTACATATGATTTAAGTGTATTTGCTTCACATGTTATTTCAGATTATTTATTGAATGAATGGGATGGATGTGTGCTCATGTTTTAATTGTTGATTTGTCACACCCCCCCACCATAGAAGTTTACCCTCTTCCCACTTATAAATCTAATAATTGGTATCAGAGCCTTGTTCTCTGAAAGAGAAGCTTTGTAGCTTTGAGGAAAGATCTTGAAATGGAAGCCTACATGTTTGGAAAGACTATTGAGAACTAGGAGATTGAAATACATCTTATACTACATCAATTGAATGAAGCTAGAGATGCTTTAAAGATTTCCTTTAAGAAAAGAAAGGAGATTGCTAATGTAGATAATGACACACTATACAAAGAGGTAGACACCACCAAGCCATTTGTAGATGGTAACTCTAGTGAATTTAATGCAATAGTTGTAGATCTAATGGAAAAGAATAGAATTCAATCTAAGGAAATTAGAAATCTCAATTTGGAGCAAGAATCACAAGCTATACTACTATGTGAGGTGACTGAACAAAAGAAGAAAGCCATGGAAGACAAAGGCATGATTCAAGAAGACAAAAGAGTTCTGGTAACTAGACTGGAAGAAAAGTCAAATGATAAATGCCAACTATGTACTGAATGTCAAGGACATTAAGATAACTACATTAAAGTTGCAGAATGAACTATTGTAGAATGATTTGAAAAGATAAAATGAATTTGATGAAAGTTTCAACAAGCTAAATGAAGCCATATAATACTTTGAGTAGTTACTGAGATCCCCTATATCTAACAAAGATATATCAGGTTTGGGCTACACAAAAACTGAAGAAGGAGAATCATCCAAAGTTGCTAAAGAAAGGAACATGAGAGGTAATAACTCCAAACCTACTTCTCATTGTTGTGGAAAGAAATGACATAATACTAATGTGTGCAAGAGAAACAATTCAAATTAGAATTTCAAACCTAAGAACATGGTTCATTATCATAAGCACAACAAACAAGATCATTAGTCACATGAATGCAGAAGTAGGACCATGTGTAAATAAAAATTTGAAGGATATTGCTACAATTGTCATAAGTATGGACATAGAGATTTTGAATGTAGATCCAAATCCATGTGGTCATCAAATAAGCCAACACAGGTAAGAATCCATGAAAACTCTTATAATTAGGATTACAATACAAGATATAGTTGCCACTATTCTCAAGAATATGGACCTATTCCTAAGAATTGTATTAGGACACAGTTCAGTGGTAACTACAAAAGATGCTTGAGTCAAACTATATGCTTTTTTTGTTTGAAGACTAGTCACATTAGTAAGCATAGTCCACCTAGGTCAAAGCCACTGAGTTGTGAATTTGATAAATGCAAAGGAAAGGAAAATGTTGAACACATCAAAGATGAGATGAACAAGACATGGAAAAAGAAAGATGTTTGCAACACATCAAATGCATAAGAGATCACTTCACCTAATGGGCCAAGTGATCACACCTCATCAAACTAGATAATCAAGAGGTATGTGGGACTAATATTTAAAGTTTTATATCATACATCAATTCCAAAAGAAGTTATTACTAAAAGGACTACATTAGCATGAATGAAGATGCAAGATGTTGAAAATTCAAGATTAAATTTTTAAGTTTTCATGCTATTGCCGAGCATGGAAAGTTTTCAATGGATGCTAAGTGGAATGCTAGTTGACACCAAGCTAGCAACCTAGCTAGTTGATGCAAAACTTGTAGTAGCTATTAAGTGATGGAAATATCTGCCAATGTTGAGTAATTTTGAAATTAGTAGATGTTGAGTTTATGTTAGGATAAACCACAGACATAAATAAAAACTACATGCAAATATAACCAATAACAGAAAATAATAGAACACATAGAAATGAACATAAGGCACCAAGATTTAACATGGTTCACCCAATCCCTGGGCTATGTCCACCAAACAACAAGTACGATCTTATTACAATCCAGTGATTACAACCTGATTACAATCCATAATCCCTTATAGCTCAATACCGCCGCAAGAACCAATTTCATATCACAACATTATGAAAAATACCCAACCCTAAGCCCTTTTTATACAAGTATTAAACCACTTTAGGGTTATAACATGTCAGCCATATGTCGACCATAATATGTCGGCTACTGCCCAAAAAAAAATTTTGGGCCGATGCCAAATAACACCAATCACATCATCATATTTTAGGGTACTAGATCCAGGAAAAAAATTACTCACCACCATTACCAAGCCATTCCATCTTTCAGGCAAAGAACACAAAATCAAGAGAGCCCTAATTTCTTCATCAAAATTGATACCCACAGAAGATAATTGACTAGTAATAGTATTAAACTCATTTAAATGATCTGCAACAAATCCACCTTTTGCCATTTTCATATTAAATAAATGCTTCATGAGAAATACCTTATTTGAAGCGGAGGGCTTTTCATACAGTGTCGCTAGGGTTTTCATAAAATCTTCTGTCGTCTTTGCTTTTGTAATATTAAATGCAACTGATGGTGCCAAACATAACTGAATGCTTCTGAGTGCCTTTTTGTCCAAAAGATCCCATTCAGCCTCTGACATAGTTCCCTGATTCTTGGCTTTTCCTTCCAACGGCTTCCATAAATCCTTTTGATATAAATAGTCTTCCATTTGCATCTTCCATAACTGGAAGTTCTGCCCATTAAACCTATCAACCCTCAACTTACCCTCATCTGCCATCGCTCCCACTCAACTATGAGACTCCCACTTAACCATGAGACTTTCTTGCAAAGGATAATTAAAAGAAAACCTTGTTCTGATACCAATTGTAGGGCCCATTTGTTATTGCACCAAAAGCCATGACTGTTAGTGAACATGGAACACCACATAATTAACCACCTCTAGACAGGGGAGCGCATTGCATCACCCAACAATCTCCCCCTCGACGCGCATACTAGGTGCTTACACGGGTTGGGAAGGCACCGGGAAGATTCGAACCCATGACCAGGCCAAAACCAGGCTCTGATACCACTTGTTAGGATAAACCACAGACATAAATAAAAACTACATGTAAATATAACCAATAACAAAAAATAATAGAACACACATAAATGAACACAAGGCACCAAGATTTAACGTGGTTCACCCAATCCCTAGGCTACGTCCACCAAACAGCAAGTCCGATCTTATTACAATCCAGTGATTATAACCTGATTACAATCCGTAATCCCTTACAGCTCAATACCGCCGCAAGAACCAATTTCGTATCACAACATTATGAAAAATACCCAACCCTAAGCCCTTTTTATACAATTATTAAACTTCTTTAGGGTTATAACATGTTGGCCATATGTCAGCCATAATATGTCGGCTACTACCTAAAAAAAAGTTTTCGGGCTGATGCCCCAAACCCCACTATTTATGAAGTATGTACAGTACTTTCCTGATCAATCACCACAATCTAATAGTTTATAGCTATACAAGCACTAAGCATTAAATGCAAGGGTTTTGAAGGGTATATGGTCATTTTTCACTCATTCTTCATTATTTTGAATTCAATCAAGAGAAAATAGAGCAGAAGGTAAGTCAACAACTTGTTTGAATAATTTGCAAAGATTTTAGCAATGATCTCACAGTAGCATATAGATTTTACAAGGTATTTATCACAAGCTGAGCAATGCAATTTTACATTGCACAAACCCTAGTTTAACAAGAATGACATCTAGCTCAAAAAATATAGAAGGAAAATAGTTTTTCAATGTTTAGCTTTTTAGTAATGAAATGAAACAACCCATATTTAAGGTCATTCCTAACATCACCTAATGTTATTATGGTTCAAGATGTAAGGAAATTATATAATGGAAAGATTGCTAGGATTGGAGACTTAGAAATCAGAGAAGCTTATGATAGATTATGTGATAATGGTGTTCTAAAAGAAGAATATAAAATTGTTGAGAGAAAGGGTTTGGCCTATGCCCTAGATTTTCCTAGTGTTCTCAAGATTGAATGGATTAGAGTCGTGTTAAGAAAAGTACATGATGGATCCTTATGGCTAGAAAGTGGATCAATTAAGATATCAAAAAGAATAGTTCACAGGGTTATTGGCTACCAAACCCTAAATCAGCCCAAGACTCTAAGAAGTGACTCCAAGGAAGTAATAAAGAAAAATACTAGAGCAAAATGGAACAAGAGAGGAATGACAATTGATACTATCACTAATCCACTATTGAACTTTTCTATGAGGGTAATCTCACACAAATTATATCAATCTAGTAGATTGAATAGTGTACCCTCTATTGTAATGGATGTTGGCTACAAGCTTGTGAAGAAAGATCATACTTATGATCTAGCTGAGCTACAATTACAACAATTGATGGAAAATCTTGGAGCGATTAGAAAAACCAAAAGTGCTCAATGTAAATTTGGTTTAATACTTATCTATATATTATTGTATGTAAAAAATACAATTCCCTCCTTTAGTACAGTAAGCTAGAAAAAATACAGGTCAATAGTAGTGCAGATTAATGAATTCATTAAGTAGATGGGAAAAATTTTTGAAACATTGATCACTAGCTATTTTGAAGATTTTAAGAAATCCATGAAGCAAAGAATGAGGATATATTTTCTTTGGTTGAGAAACATTACAATGATATATGCTTTCTTTTTTATGCTGACTACACATATGTGCAAGTTGCCACACCAAGGGTCAAATGGTTAAGACCACTTAGGTATCAGATTAATGTTGATGAAGCATCAGCAATATTAAATACACTCCTAGCAGAGGAAACTAACAAGACGGTAAAAATATTTGGGAGTTATGATGTGATGAAATCAAAGATTGAAATGGAGTTAAAACCTACCTCCACACTCAAGAAGAAAGATAAACTGGTAAAGAAGCTAAAGGCTAAATTTGGTGAGGAAGAAGATGAAGAGGATTAAGAGGAAGAGAAAGAACAAACGCAAGGACCTCTTGCATTGACTCAAGGCTTGGGAGAGGATAAAGAAGAGGAGAAAACTAAAGGTGCTAAGGGAGAAGAAGTTGAGGAAGAACCTACTCCTTTTGAGCCAAAGAAAAGGAAGGCTAAGGCATAACCTGTGGCTTAGACAAATAAAGTTGTCAAACCCATCCCAACCAAGTCTATTTTTCCTACCACTAGAGCAAGCACGCATGCAAAAAAACAAAAGAAAAGGGAGAAGACTAAGGCTATAGATCAAGGCAGACAAGTGCAAAAGAACCAAAGAGGAAAATATGTGGCACAACTAGATTCAGATGAAGAGAGGATAAAATCAAATGAAAACAATCAATTTCTAGTGGTAATCCATAATCCTCTATATAATCTTCAAAACATGTGTGAAAATGTCAAGAACAATGCAAATTTATCTAGTTTAAAGAATATTGACTTTGATAAATTGAGTAAAGATGAAAAGAGTTAAGTGGAAGAGGCATTATATGCCACAATGTAAAAATTTAAAAACACTCCACTAGAATTTTCTAACTCAATACCAAAAGGTTTATATGGTATTGTTGAGCAAAAATATCATTATTGTTTAAACTTGGAGAAAAAAATCATGGAATCAATAGTAGTTGAAGTGATGCCAGAGCTAACAACAAGATCGATTACTATGTTGGAAATGATTGAAATGATGAGAAAAAAAATTGTTGGAATAATATATGGAACTGGTAAAGAATGTCCTTAATCATTGTTTTGTCATTGATGTCAAACTTGCTACTTGTAGGGACGACAATTTCTTTAGTGATTCAAATACTATCAATTAGTTGATTGTCAAGGTGGCGGAAATCAAAAAGATGTAACTAGAACACCTAGAGAAATGTTGAAGTTATGATGTTGTAATGAAGTACAAGGATCAACTAAGCCATTGATGAAAAAGTGTATTGGATGACATACTAAAAGATATGAAGAATGAGCACACTAAAACATATCAAAGATCTAAGGTTTTAGCGAAGTCTTTTGTAAAGCTCAAACTAAGTTCAAGTGCTGAGCAAGCTAGTAACAGCCGAGCAAAATCCTAGTTAAGTGTCGAGTAGAATCAAGTGCCGAGTAAGTTCAAGTGCCGAGTAAGTCCAAGTGCCGAGTAACACATAGGTACCGAGCACTAGTAACTCAATAATGCCGAGTTGCTGCATTATTTTGGAAATTGAAGATTCACCAGAATTAAGTCAACAAATTTTTTATCTAGAAATCTATGAATTAAAAGGAAGATAAGAATGATGAGTTGGTGGCACAAAACACCATGTAGAACATTTTTAAGATACAACTAGAAAAGTTTCAAGAAGAGAACAAGATATGGGGTAGATACATTGTATCCTACCTACTCCATTTTGAAACCCAAAATTGGAGAGGGAGAATTGAGCGGCAAAAGCAAATCAGACTTCTATTTAAGAAGACATAAGTTAATGAGGAAAGAGAGAGTGAGAGGGGATAGTGAGAAAGCGAGACAATGGTCAAGCATAAAAGCATGAAATGTTGAAGAATGTGCTAAGGAGAAAATAGCACAGGAACTCTATTTGTATAGATGACCACAAGGATGATTTTATTGGTAGAATGAGTTAGAAGACTCAAGGAGACAAAGCTTGACAGGGAGACAAGTAGTTAGAACTAAAGTGATTGAAGCCAAGCATAAGGATTGAACTGAAAGTGTGATCTGAAATCTACAAAGTATGTTGTAAGTTATATCAGATCAAAAGACCATTATCGTTACTTTCTAGAAATTGTAATAGTAAGATAAATCCTATGGACTTAGGTTTGTTTAATAGCCATTAGATAAATATTTTAACAGGGTGACATTCCAAGTGAATGTTCTAAAGACCTTTAACCAAGCCCATTCCTAACAGTTTGGTGAAATCCTCTAACAAGGTCACATTTAACAGTGTGTTGTAAGCCTTTAACAGGGCAGGCTTTTAATAGGGCATCACTTCAGAAGAGTGAGAATCAAGTAGCATGTTACTGGTGATTTTTCCCAAATTGGGTTTCCACGTAAATCATTGTGTCATGTGTTGGTCTAGAATGATTTATCTTTGCATGTTGATTTACAGTAATTTGCTTATATGATTGATTTAAGTTTGAATAGATGAAAAGGGTATGGATTCATTAAAAGTAGTAAAAAGGTATTAATAGGGCATTTGGACCTTGAATAACTGATTCACCCCGCTCTCAATTATTCTAAAGAATTCTAACAATTGGTATCAGAGCCTAACTGCTGATTCAATTTAAAGGGACTACTAGCAGAAAAGATGAAAATGCCAAAGAGAGAAGTTCCCAAGCTCAACAAAGACAACTTTGCTGCATGGCAAAGTTTGATGAAGCTACATCTTGGATCCATAGGAGATTATGCCCAAAATTCAATTGTCACTGAACATTTAGATCCCACAGGTGCTCCTACTGTAGAAGACATGAAAAACAAACAAGAACACAACCAGACAATGCTGGAAATTGCCTCTGCACTCAATTATGCTAAATTTGATGATATCAAAGGATGTGACACTGCATTTAAAATGTCGAAAGCCCTATCATACATCTATGGAGGAGATCAGAATGTACAAAGAGAAAAAAGAGAAAGTCTTAGAGGAAAGTTTGATGACATGAAAATTGAAGAAAATGAGAATGCTACTTAGTATGGTGCAAGAATAAAGGAAGTGGTAAGTGCAATAAGATGCTTGAATGGTCAACTGGATGAAGATACTATTAATAGTAAGTTCTTAAGGACCTTGCTCCTTATCTATGTTATTAGAGTATCAGCAATACAAGAGCTAAGATGCATACCAGGAAATAATCTAAGCTTTGACGGTATAATAGGTAGACTCATTGCATTTGAGTTATCTAACTTTGACAACTACAAACCTAAAAATGTTGAATCTTCTTTTAAGGCCAAGTTATCACTGAAAGATGTCGAACAGGTGAAATCAAGGAAAGGAAGAAAAATGAAAAATGTATCTAGTGATAGTAGCACTGATGAGGAAGATGTGGAGCAATTGGAAGCATTGCTCGCTAGAAGATTTCACAGGGGAAAAGGAAAATTCAAAGGTAAGATGTCTATCATTTGTTTCAATTGCAATGAAGTAGGTCATATTGCTGCAAGATGTCCACAGAAAAAAGGATTCCAAGAAAGCAAAAAATACAAGAATAGAAGAGATGATGACAAGAGAGATTACAAAGAAAAAGGTAAGAAGTGTTATATTGTTGAAGAAAATTCTAATGACAATGATGATGAAGTTGTTTATGTAGCCATGAAGGACCAATCTGATGAAGAAGAAGCCACAACACTGGTGACATGTATAAACAAGAATGACAGATGGATCATAGACAGTGGATGCTCACATCACATGACAGGAGACAAAAGTAAGTTTGTTAACTTTACTTAGTATGATGGAAATAGTGTTAGATTTGGTAATGATGCTCCATGTCAAATCAAAGGAAAAGGTTCCATTAAGCTCACAGACCAAATTTCATGTGAAAATACATACTATGTTGAAGGATTAAACTACAATTTACTGAGTGACTCACAATTAGACAATATAGGTTGCAAAGTGGAATTTGAAAACAAAACTACAAAAATCTATGACAATGATGGTAAACTGATAGGAAAAGGAGATCAAACAAAGTGTAATTTGTTTGACCTTGATATGGATGATATTTCTTGTCTACTTGCAAAATTTGATGATGCATGGTTATGGCATAAAAGATTATGTCATGTCAACTTTGACAATCTAGTCAAAATCAGTAAAATGAAGAAAGTCAGAGGTCTACCAAAATTGAAGAAGCCTGATAATATCATGTGTAAGCAATGTTAGCTAGGAAAGATGACAAAGTCAAGTTTCAAAAGCAAAAACTATACATCTAAAGAGATACTTGAGTTAGTTCACACTGACTTATGTGGTCCAATGGAAATACAAAACTATAAAGGAGATAAATACATAATGTTATTTGTTGATGATTATTCCAAGATGATGACTGTTATGTTCTTAAAACAAAAATTTGATGCTTTTCAAATGTTTAAGTGGTCTGTGGCCAGAGTTGAAAAGGAAACTGGAAAAAGTTTGAAATGTCTAAGATCAGATAGAGGTGGTGAATTTACATCAAATGATTTCAAGATATTTTGTAATGACAATGGAATCAAAAGACAAATGTCAGCTCCTAGAACTCCCCCATAGAATGGAATTGCTAAGAGAAGAAATAGATCTATGATTGACTATGCTAGAACATTAATGATGGAAAATAATGTTGGTCTAAAATACTGGAGAGAAGCCATAAGCGTAGCTGTTCACACACTGAACTAAGTACAAGTCAAGAAAGGTACAAATACAACATATTTTGAATTATGGTATGGTTACTCACCAAATGTAAAATATTTCAAAGTGTTTGGTTGCAAATGTTTTATCCTTAAAGATGTTAGAAATGGGAAATTTGATGCAAAAAGTGATGAAGGTATATTTCTTGGTTACTCCACTAGAAGTAAGGCATATAAGTGTTTGAATATTAACACCAAAAAAATTGTGGAATGTGCAAATATAAATTTTGATGAGCACATAGAAGTCCAAGTTGAAGTACCAAAGAAAATGGAAGAGTATAGAACCTTTGTATATTCTTATAAAGAAATGACTGCTGATGAGGATGATGTCAATCAAGTTGGAAATCAACAACAAGTATCAGTTTCAGCCGATTCACAACCAGTGAATGTCAAGTTGCATTCAGAAGTTGAGTTACAAAATGAAGAAAATGTACAATCCGATTCTGAAGATAGCATACATGATGAAGAACAATCTGACAATGAAGTGCACAGTGATCCTGAATCTGAAAGATCAAACATGGAAACAAGGACAGAGCCAAGGTTATTCAAATATGTAAAAAGACATCACCTTGCTGAATAGATAATTGGTGACAAAGATGCAAAACCAATGACATGGAATAGACTAAGACATGAATTATGTCTAATTAGTCAATCTGAACCCAAGATAGTACATGGTGCATTACAAGATGATGACTAGTATAAAGCTATGGAAGAAGAAATTGATCAAATAAGAAAAAATAAAACCTAGAGTTTGGTTCCCAGAGCAACTGGCAAGAATGTGATTGGCACCAAATGGGTATTAAGAAACAAACTAGATGAGCATGGTGAGATTACCAAAAACAAAGCCAGATTAGTATGCAAGGGTTATGCTCAAGAAGAAGGACTATGGAGAAACATTTGCTCCAGTTGCTAGAATGGAAGGAGTAAGAACTTTACTTGCATATGCTGCCTACAAATTTTTTTATGTCTATCAGATGGATGTAAAATCTGCCTTCTTAAATGGTATACTAGAAGAAGAAGTCTACATTAAACAACCAGAAGGATTTTTTGATGAAAACAACAGGGATATGGTGTGTAAGTTACATAAAGCACTCTATGGTTTGAAACAAGCACCTAGAGCATGGTATGAGAGACTTCACAAGTATCTAGTGCAAATTGGATTTGAAAGAACCGATGATAAAAGCAACATGTACATCAAAGCAGAAGAAGGTAAAAACATTATTGTATCTAAAATTTTTGTGGATGACATAGTATTTGGTGGTAAGGAAGTACTTTGCAAAGGCTTTGCTGACAAAATGAAACATGAATTTGAGATGTCTATGTTTGGAGAAATCAATTTTTTTGTTAGATTGCAAGTACATCAACTCAAACATGGAATATTTATTACACAATCAAAATACATCAAAGAAATTCTTAAAACATTTGGATTGGAGGAATCCAAACTAGTCAGCACACCAATGGCCATAGGAAACAAGCTATCCAAAAATGATGAGTCAGCTGAAGTTAATCAAACAATGTACAGATCCATGATTGGAAAAATACAATATGTTGTACAAAGTAGACCAGACATAGCATTAGCAGTTGGAATAGTGGCTAGATTCTCTGCTAATCCTAAAGAAAATCATCTCATAGAAGTAAAAAGAATAATGAGATATCTCAAAGGGACTAATGACTTTGGTCTATACTACAAAAAGAATGAAAAATTTTAACTCAATGCATATACAGATGCAGACTGGGGAGGAAACATTGATGATAGAAAAAGCACAAGTGGAGGTGCATTATTTCTAGGCAAAAGGTTGGTTATCTGGACTAGCAAGAAACAAACATGTATATCCCAGTCCACTGCAGAATCAGAATATGTGGTAGCTATAGTCAATTGTACAAACATTGTATGGCTCACACATCTATTGAATGGAATGAGAGAAGAAGTAACAAAACTGGTGATATTGTATTGTGATAATAAAAGTGCTATAAACATATCCAAAAATCTAGTAATGCATGCAAAAACCAAGCATATTGAAATCAAGTATCATTATGTCAGAGAATTGGTAGAAGATAAACAAGTGAAGTTGGAATACATTCACACAAAGGAACAAACTGCAGATATCTTCACCAAACCATTGCCCAAGGATGCCTATGAATATCTTAGAAGCAAGTTGGGGGTTATACCCCTAAGTCAAGAAGTTTAAGGCAACAAGGAAGCTGCCTTGCATCAATAGGAATAAATCCTTGAAATGTTAACAGGTTGATGCAAAGGATGACAGTAGGAACTGAAGCTCCAAATCAGTCACAAGCATGGTGACAGAGGGAGAAAAACAACAAGAATCCAAAGCTTATATTTTGCATGATAAAGATGCTACATCTTTGGCATTTATGTCAAAGAGGGAGAAATATGCAGAAAACTGATCAATACAAAGAAAGAGGGAGATATATATGAACAAGCGAGATATATGAGATCGGTAGTAAAAATGCAGCAAGCTAACGTATACAATCTTGGTGGTAACTGAATTGATTACTTGATCAGTTTGGTTTTCCATCAATGCCAAAGAGGGAGATTGTTGGAAATGATTGAAATGTTTAGAAAAATAATTGTTGGAATAATATATGGAACTAGTAAAGAATGTCCTCAATCATTGTTTTGTCATTGATGTCAAAATTGCTACTTGTAGGGATGACAATTTCTTTAGTGATCCAAATACTATCAATTAGTTGATTGTCAAGGTGGTGGCAATCAAAAAGATGTAACTAGAACACCTAGGGAAAGGTTGAAGTTATGATGTTGTAATGAAGTACAAGGATCAGCTAAGCCATTGATGAAAAAGTGTATTGGATGACATACTAAAAGATACAAAGAATGAGCACACTGAAACATATCAAAGATCTAAGGTTTTAGCTAAGTCTTTTGTAAAGCTCAAACTAGGTTCAAGTGCTGACCAAGCTAGTAAGAGCTGAGAAAAATCCTAGTTAAGTGCCGAGCAGAATCAAGTGCTAAGCAGAATCAAGTGTCGAGTAAGTTCAAGTGCCGAGTAAGTTCAAGTGTTGAGCAGGTGCCAAGTAACACAGAGGTGCCAAGCACCAGTAACTCAATAATGCTGAGTTGCTGCATTATTTTGGAAATCGAAGATTCGCCAGAACTAAGTCGACAAAGTTGTTATCTAGAAATTTGTGAATTAAAAGGAAGATAAGAATGATGAGTTGGTGACACATAACACCATGTAGAACATTTTTAAGATACAACTGGAAAAGTTTCAAGAAGACAACAAGATATGGGGTAGATACATTGTATCCTACCTAATCCATTTTGAAACCAAAAATTGGAGAGGGAGAATTGAGCGGAAAAAGCAAATCAAAATTCTATTTAAGAAGACATAAGTTAATGAGGAAAGAGAGAGCGAGAGGGGATAGTGAGAAAGAGAGACAGTGGTCAAGCATAAAAGCATGAAATGCTAAAGAATGTGCTAAGGAGAAGATAGTACATGAACTCTATTTGTATAGATGACCAAAAGGATGATTGTATTGGAAGAATGAGTTAGAAGACTCAAGGAGACAAGGCTTGAGAGGGAGACAAGTAGTCAAAACTAAAGTGATTGAAGCCAAGCATAAGGATCAAACTGAAAGTGTGATCTAAAATCTACAAAGTATGTTGTAAGTTATATCAGATCAAAAGACCATTATCGTTACTTTCTAGCAATTTTAATAGTAAGATAAATCCTATGGACCTAGGTTGCTTTAACAGCCATTAGATAAATCCTTTAACAAGGTGACATTCCAAATGAATGTTCTAAAGACCTTTAACCAGGACCATTCCTAACAGTTTGGTGAAATCCTCTAACAAGGTCATATTTAAAAGTGTGTTGTAAGCCTTTAATAGGGTAGGCTTTTAATAGGGCATCACTTCAGAAGAGTGAGAATCAAGTAGCATGTTAGTGGTGGTTTTTCCCAAATTGGGTTTCCATGTAAATAATTGTGTCATGTGTTGATCTTGAATGATTTATCTTTACATGTTGATTTATAGTAATTTTCTTATATGCTTGATTTAAGTTTGAACATATGAAAAGGGTATGGATTCATTAAAAGTAGTAAAAAGGTATTAATAGGGCATTTGGACCTTGAATAACTAATTCACCCCCCCTCTCAGTTATTCTAAAGAATTCTAACATACTAAGGGTACTAAGAGGCATGTTGTTAGGTTTACACCTAAGTATAGAGCTTTCAAAATTCTTCAAAACAATATTGGGGATGTGATCAAGAAGTCTACCGAACTATGGAAACTAATCTATGGGTTAACCACTGTGAAACAAGGACAAGTCGATTCTTTAGAAGGTAAGAATGATAACAAGGATGATGAACATGGTGATGAAAAGGAAGATAAATATAAGGAAGATAAGAATAAAGATAATATAGTTGTGGAAGAAACACAAAAGAAAGATAATGACACAGCTACAATTGAACAACAACAAGATGAACAAAGTGTGCAGGACACACAAGTGTCAAGTGTTAGTCGCCTGCATGACATAGTCAAGTCAACTAAAACTATTATTGTCAAGGACGTTCTTGATTCTTTAGCTCAAAACATCAATCCACTAACTGGAGATGACTTGAAGAAAATACTAGACCAATCAATATTAGGTGCTAAATTATGTGATAATCCACTTTTGGTTAGTGTATATGAGGTCTAAAGGGTAGTGACTAATATCACAAGAGACAAGGTGAATCCACAAGAACCACCTTCTATAGTCCCTTCAGTTACTCAAGGATATCCTTTGATACAAAAAATAGTAAATACATCTACCAAGCTTGATACATCTATCAGAGTTGACACAATGGAGTAAAGTAGATCGAAGAAGAAAAAGATAGTACAACTGAATAGTAGGAAACATGATAGATAAATTCTTCTATACCTGAAGCACAAGGACCAATTGTTGTTCATGTCATTTTATTAAATAAGAGAAAATCTAAAAAAGCTAAGAAAACATCCAAAGTAACACAACAAGAAGCCATCCAAGCATTGGTAAAGGTATGTGTAGGATCATAGTGTGTCAAAAAGTGGTGACCCATTTCAAAATGTATTCCAACTTTTATCCCACCCACCCTGATATTAAATGAAAACAAATAATATATTTATAAGGTCCACTATATATTTTCATACCAAACCTATATGGTCAACTTTAAAAACATCCTAAAAATGTACTTTTGGCCTATTTTTATGTGATTTTTAGTTCAAACATGTAGTTGACAACTTTTTTTCACCAAAATTTGATGAAATTAAAAGGGTTTCTTAAGAATATTCTTATCTTTCCATAAATTTAAGTTTTGTAAAATTATGAGTTTAATAATTAATTATTACTTATTTTCTAATTGAGTTACGTATAAAGTGCTAATTGACACACTACGATGCACTACTTGAAAAACAACTATAACTTTCAAATGGTACACCATTTTTTAAATCCAGAAGATGCATCACATTCTATGTTTCTTCTACTATAAGAGAAAAAAATGAATAACTCAATTTTGTAGAGTTTTGAATTAGTTAAGGTGGTCAAACATTAGAGTTTTTTTATTCCAAAAATACTAAAGTCAAAAATTAATTAATTATTATTTATTTATAATAAAAGTACCCAAAAATATGTGTCACATGTAGGCATGAGTCTACTACTTATATCTAGAACATATTAAAAAATAATATCATTTTATTTTGATTAAGATGGTCAAACATACATCTACTTATTATTTTTGTTCTGAAATTTTTTTAATATTGCATTAAAATTCAAAATTTTGACCAATCAATTTTTATTTTTTTGAGATAATCCCTAGTAGTTTGGAAACTAGATTCAATTTGCTAGAGATTCTTTTCTCTCAACTTTTTGATATAAATTTAATAACAAGTAGAAAATTGCATGTCAAGTTGACATAACCCTAATTTTCTAATTATTTATTGCCACGTAAGAGCATAGTTTGGTTGACCATGACCTTGCACATACCCATAACTCTACCTACATCTAGCACTTCTCCTGCAAAAGTTCTTCAAAAGATAAGCATAGAAGCTATACCATTGCAAATCTCAGTGCCAGGCTCAAGCTCTCCAAAAGTTGAAAATGTAATTCACTATGGAGATATCACTCTTAATGAAGAGATTATCATTCCTAAGTTTGATTATCATAAAATGACATTAGATTAGATAAGCATTTTTCAACAAGCTTTAGAAAAGAAGAAAACATGAAGAAATGCTTAGGAGAGAACACAGGCAGAGGCAGGCACTTTAAGACATAAAAGACATCTTTCTTGATGCATTTAGTCTACCTACTCTTGAAGAGACCAAGCCACTACTAGAACAACTATCAAATATAGTGGACAAGGTAGATAATGTAGACATTGATACTAGTGGTAAACTCTTAGAGTGGTTTGAAAAAAATTCTAGAGCAAGGTCAATGAGAAGATATTTGTTGAGATAGCACTAACTCAAGTTGCATTGGCAACAAAGGTTGAGGATGTGAAGAAGGTACTTAAGAATATATATTCTCATTGTACACCAAATTTTTTGACCCTACACTCTTCACCCAAGAGAATATAAATCATATTTTGACCCTGGAGAGAAATCTAAACATATCAGGTATTAGGCTACCTCTAAACCTAGCTCAGAGTGAGAATTATTTTAATACATTGCTTTAAGCACAAATTCAATTAGTTGCATTAATAGTAGAAGAGACTAGAATAAGAGCCAAATTGACATGTATACATGTGTTTCTCACCACTCATTTGGAGATGTTGCACAAGGAGATAGGCTATGCAAAAAATTTGCTAAATAAAGACCCCAATCTTTCTTCTCTAGATGATCTAGTACACCTTGTTGTCAAGATTTCCATCTAACTCAAGTCACTAGATGTTGCATGTGACAACTAGGGTGCAGCTCTTAAAATTATAATGGAGGTTCATAAATCATTTTTGGACAAACATAGTATATGTGTATAGCTTATTTGACATAAGTGTCAAAAAGGGGGAGACAAAAAAAGGGTAAGAATATCATATGGGGGAGACTAAAGAAAGAGGCAGAAATACAATGCAGTGATAGAAATAGAGTAGCATGAAAGAGTATAAGTGCATTGAAGTTAAAGAGTATCAACACAAAAAAATCTATTCAAAATGGTGAACAAATTTTGGATACAGAATAGACATATTAACTCAGGGGGAAGTTATAAATTTTGAGGTATATAGGTTATTGTAGGTTATTGCAAAATTTTGAATTTTTGTATATAAGCTAAGTCATGGATATGTTATACTTGAGAATATTAGATTGACTATGTATATGCAAGTGTTTTTGATACTCATGTCAAAGGGGGTGATTGTTGATCTCATATTGGTTTTGATAAGTGAGTGTCAACACACTCAAGCCATTTACTTAGTTCATGCCAAACTAGTAATCCATGCCAAGTACAACATGTTAATATTATACTATGCTGAGTTGTAATGAGTGTTGATTCACTAATGTGTTGAGTCACTCAAGTGCTAAACAGATAAACCATGCCGAGTGATTCAGGGGCTGAGTAAGTAGTGAATATTGAGTAGTTCAAGTATTAAGTCAGAAGTAGAAATACAATGTATGCTGAGCATCAAAGACTTCATATGTCAAGTAACACAGATTAGACATATTTTTTTGTAATGGCACAAACAACTATGTAAACCATTTTTCAGCCAACCAAAAGATAGATTTTGATCTTTTGAATATAAGGATGAATCTATATGCAAATTTCCTATGCAATTAAATACAACCAATAAAAAAATGGGAATATTTAAGCAACAAAGTTCATGAATCTTAGTCACAGATTCATATTTAACCCTAAGTCTCTAAGTCTTCTTAAGGAGGATGCAACCATAAACTACTTATGAGTGTGTAAGGGATTGAATGAGAGATATAGAGAAGTTTTCATGTGAAAATAGAGTATTCATGGAGACTTAGAAGGAATGAATTGCACAATAAGTTAGAGAAGAAAAAAGGATTGAGAAAAGGATATAGCATTGGGACATCTAATTGTGAAAAAATAAAATTGGAAATTGTGTAGATGTCATTTGTTATCATGAAAGGAAGTGCCTATCATAGGATCTATGCCAAGACATTTTAGCAAGTGATTTCAATTAAATCTCTTAACAAAGTAGTCCTAGTAGACTATATGAAATCCTTTAATAGGGTGCTTACTTAATTGTAAGTTGAATTCCTCTAACAACGTACACTTCTAATAGGGTGTTGAAAGCCTCTAACAAGGTGGGGCTTAATAGTCCTTGTAAGCTTTTAACAAGGCAAGCCTTTCATAGGGTAGATCATGATTCATGGTGAAACCATTGTAACCTTAATTGGTTACACTTTATTTCTACAGTAGTGAAGATTTGTGGGTGTCATCCCCACCCCAATTTTACCTCCTCACTTGGAGGGTTTCTAGGTAATCATATTTGGTGTCATATGTTTGATTGCTTACATGTTTACATATGATTTAAGTGTATGTGCTTTACATGTTATTTTAGATTATTTATTAAACAAATGAGATGGATGTGTGGTGAAAGTTTTATGGGTTCATGTTTTAATTGCTAATTCACCACCCCCACTACCCAGCCCAGCACCACCCCCCCCAGAAGTTTACTCTCTTCCCACTTGTAAATCCACTAGATACTTGGAGTGGGACAGGGCTATGGATGAAGAGCACTCTTCTTTGATGAAGAACCACACTTGGGATCTTTTTCCTCTTTTGAAAAGAATAAAGTTGGTTCCTTACTAGTGGGTGTACCATACCAAGTATGTTGTAGATGGTTCTATTGATAAGTATAGGGATCATATTGTTGTGAAGCGATTTTCATAGGTTGAGGGTATTGATTGCTTTGAGACCTTTTCTCCTATCACCAAGATGAATTCTATTTGACTTGTGCTCTCTCCTACATCTTCTTAGGGATGGACATGAAGAGTACCTTTTTGCATGGAGACCTACATGACGAGATCTATATGGAGTAGCCTCATGGTTTTTTGCAAAACTTTTCTATGGTGTGAAAACTTTGAATGTCTTTATATGGTCTCAAACAAGCACCTCAAGCTTGATATGACAAGATGGATTCCTTCTTGCTTGCTTCATAGTTCACTCGATGACATTTTGATCCTACAATGTACATTCAGTGTCATGAGGCTAACTTTATGATACTTGTGCTATATGTAGATGATATCATCATTACAAGTAGATCATCCTCTATGATTTAGAGTGTTATGAAATCTTTGAGAGAGTAGTTTGAGATGATAGACCTTAGACTTCTACACTATTGTTTGTGCCTACAAGTTGTTCAATCTTCTAATAGGATAGCCATACTCTAGAAAAAGTACATATCATTATGTACATATAAGGTACTACATGTTATGACATTCACTACACATCAAAGAATCTTCACATTATTGGTTATACTGACTTAGATTGGGCTAGAGATATTAACGATCAAAAATATACTTCTGGCTTTTTTTTTTCTTGGCTCTTGTCCTATCACATGGTCTTGAAATAAGAGGCATGTTCACACATTATCATCTATAGAGACAGAATACAAGGAACTTGTAATAGGTAATCAAAAGGTTTTATAGCTTCAATAGTTGATACAGAGTTTGGATTTCCTCTTGATAGTTCCACCTTTCTTTGGTGTGACTATAAGAGTGTTATACACATTTCTTACAACCTAGTTGAGCATCAAAGGACTAACCATATTGATCTTTACGTGCACTTCATCAGGAATTTGATTTAGGATGAGTCTCTTTCCATGGAGTAAATTCCCACTTTTGAGCAGGTTGTAGACATCTTTACTAAACCTTTTGCATCCTTGCAATATTTTCAATTATATTCTATTTTTAGGGTGAAGGAAGTAATCCCTAAGGAGTATTATTGTTGAGTCTTTCCATCCTTTATTTCTATTTTATTATTCTTCTATGTCTTTTTGGAGCAGGTTTTTTCCCACATTATTTTCCCCATTTTTCCATTTTTTTGAGATTTTGTTGTGTTGGGTAGCTCATCAAGCTATGTTGCCAGGACCCATTTATGCTTTTAGTATTGTAGTTTCCTTTCCTTTTTTACATTGTTTGTATCGACATTGGTATTCATTGTAGACACCCAAAAATTGGCAAAGACCTAAATCACACAATTCTAATCAATCAGTGCAAATTAAAGAGAAAATATTACATTAGGTCATTAATCATCTATCAAATTAATAAGACCTAAATAGACTTCAAAAGAGGAGAAAAAAAATTCAAAATCATAAAATAAAATTCAAAAAAGGAGAGGGAAAAGAAAAACTTTTGAGAATAAATGGAACTTTTATTAAATCAATAAATCTGTTTATTCTCACAAAATGAAAAATCCTCCTTTTATATAAAGAATTAAAAGAAATCAAAATTTAGCCATAAATCATGACTTTTTAGGCTCCTCTTTTTTTCTCTCATGAGACATTTTTGTTGAAAATAAAAGTCATATTTAGCCACAAATCATGACTTTTTGGGCTCCTCTTTTTGTCTCTCATGAGACATTTTTGTTGAAAATAAAAGTTATATTTAGCCACAAATCATGACTTTTTGGGCTTCTCCTTTTGTCTCTCATGAGACATTTTTGTTGAAAATAAAAGTCATATCTAGCCACGAATCATGACTTTTTGGGTTCCTCCTTTTGTCTCTCATGAGAAATTTTTGTTGAAAATAAAAGTAATATTTAGCCACAAATCATGACTTTTAGGATCCTTCTCTTGTCTCTCATGAGACATTTTTGTTGAAAATAAAATTCATATACTTTGTTGAAAATAAAATTCATATTTAGCCACAAATCATGACTTTTGGATTCTTTCTCTTGTCTCTCATGAGACATTTTTATTGAAATAAAGCCTCATTTAGCCACAAATCATGACTTTTAAGATCCTTCTCTTGTCTCTCATGAGACATTTTTGTTGATATGAAAATCACGTGGAGCCTCAAATCAAGACTTTTGAGCCCCTCTTCTTGTCTCTCATGAGACAATTTCAATTTCACTTCTATCCACCAAGTGAAAGGTAAAACCCAAATTCTTAGCCCAACCCCTTCTAAAATCCTATAAATAGAAGGAGATTTCAAGAGCAAAAGAACCCAAGTCTTAGGCATTTTCACTATAGGCACATTTTGATTCATCATTTAACATTCTTATTGTAGCATTTTTCATAGCATTTTAGCATTATCTTGTGTTATATAGCATCATTTATCACTTGTTAGTTCATTGCATATTCATTTTTCAGCATTCTCCCATTCTAGAATTGTCACTAAGATGCCAGGTTGAGAGCTATTTTAGTAGTTGTAGTTAGGGAAACATGAGATGCTCATAGAGATTACATTTTGATGATGATAGCCTGGGTTTAGTTTAATTCATTGTCAGTCCATTTGCATTCTACACTAAGGTTTCCTGAATATGTGTTTACATCATGTACAAATTGGTGCCCACCATGGGGCTTCGTATTAAAGTCTCTTTACTCTTTAAGTTTTCTTGCTTATCTATTATTCTTCTTTTAGATCCATTATTATGCTATTGTTATGTTGTAGGTTTGGAGAGTGATTTATGAAGAAAGAGTTTACATACTAAAGCTTTTTGTGGATAACTTCTATCTTCTTGTCTTCTTCTCTCATACATCCCTGGCTTCCATAATGAGTTTTCATCCTTGTATTTGCATATTATCTTAGATCCATATTTTTTTTCATAGATTAGTATTGCATTGTTATTACATTTCCTTTCTTGCATTGTTTTGTATTATTATCATTTAGATTAGTTTTCATCTCCATTTGCATGCATATTGGATCCTTGAATCTCTTTTTTTGTATTGTAATTGAATATGATCTTTTGTAGGTTTTATAGCATGTAAGAAGCTCCATACCAAGATTAAAAAACTTTCAAAGGTGTTTCTAAGCTCAGAAAGATTAGATCTATTAAAAATCACAACCACAAGGCTACTAGAAATGTGCGATAGGAATGAAGACTCTTAAAAATGTGCCTATCCCTTGCTAGCTCCAAATCAGGTAGGTGGACCATGGCTCTTGTCAATTAAAAGTGTGGCATTTCTAAAATTTTCAAGCATAGTTTAATAAGAATTTTCAATCTTGCTGATCTAATAAAGAAGTAAGCCTATGCTCTCAACTCTTTGGAGTTGATCAAAATTCCCAACCTTTTGTAAAGATCAGTTATAGTTGAACAAGGAAAAGAACCCACACATAGTCTAATAAGGAGGCCCCCTATCTTTAGTAGTATAAGGGATGGTAATTAATCCTTTATGTCTACTATGTTTGGGGAACCAAAATAGTAGGGATATGCTCTCAATCTTCTCAAGTGATCAAGTTCCCAAACTTCTTTGTGACTTCCATTTTTTGTTTTTCACTAGGTAGGATTATCTAGCCATAGAAGAGCTACCTCCCAAGTTGCTTTAGCAGGGCCAATGAGAGGGATTTCCTTCCAATCTTGTATTCTTATGAAAGCAAGCCACCTATGTTTAGAACATAGCCTTCCTCTAGTAGTCCCACAAAAGGCATTGGTGAGAAGCGCTTTTTCATAGGAGAGGTAAATTCAAACATAGTTGGAACACTAAGACCCACTAGTCACTAGCCTTTAGATAACCTTGTTAGGAAGCCATTTTCTTCTATTTTCTAGGTGTGTGCAATTTTTACATCTTGCATTGGTTCTACTAATATTGCGCTTGGAAGTGCTTTAAAAATAAATAACAAATACCAGTGTAGATCATAATCATTCTAGAAAGAATAACTTCAAAACAATATCAAGAAACCAAGTTCAAAACCAAGATATTTATGAACTTACACTAAATAAAATAGTGCTTTTGAACATTCCTATAATGCTTTTGATCTCTATCGTGATGCATATGCCTATAAAACAACACATTTGACCATCCCTATGATGCATCTAAGCAATGAAATAGCACATTTGATCATTAAAATAGTGCATCTGACCAATCCTATGATGCATCTAAGAAAAAACATGAAACAAAGGCTATTTGAAAATATGACACTTGGGAACCAAAAATAAATTTGGATACCCTTTTCCATGCTGGTATTTTACAAAGCCTAAAATTTTTTATTTTTGACCAAAAACATCTTTTGAAAATAAGCAAAGTGACATAATCATCAACTCGATAGTTACCATTACCTCACTTTGCACATCAAGCTAGGAACATTTGTAAACACACATTTGTACCTAACTTCATTAAAGTGAACCTTATTCTATCAACATTGGTAAACACCTTGACCAATTTAGCTTGTTTCTACAAACAAATCATGATGAACCAAAAATTTCACCTTTTGAAGAATGCCTAGAAACTAAAAGAATCCAATTTACCTTTCATGCCATCGCACAAAACAAGTGTCCCAACAAAACCAAAACAGTCACCCATACGAGTGAGTGCTAGGATAGCAATTAGAACCATCAAACACAAAGAACCTCTAAACCTCCTCAAATCTACTATAGCAATAGATTGCTCACTGAACATGGTTACTTATGAGTCACCCTTGTTCGATCAAAATTTAGAATCCTTAGTTGCAATGGGTTCATCTGATGGATGGGATGATAGAAGTATCAAAACTAAAATTGAATATTTTCAATGAAATCTTAAACTTGTCAATATCATGGACAAGATTATGGAAAAATACAAAGAATGATACATATTCACATTAGCGCAACAAGGTGCAAAATTGCCATCCGACTTTGTTGTGACCAACCTAAAATGAGATGAAGAAGAATCACCTTTAGACAAAGATACACAAAAATTTCAAGGCTTACAACTAGAAATGGAAAAGATGAAAAGGGGAAAAAAACAACTCGTAGAGTTTAGCCACGAAAAGGTGTGTTCCCTACCATTTGAAAAAAAATTACCTTCACACCTTTTCCTTCAAATGTGTAGTTACCAAAGTATGATAAATATTTTGGCATGATAGATCCAAAAGATCACCTAAGGCAATTCTATACACTAAGCATGGAGTTTGTCCATGATACAACATAATTAATGCATCTATTTCCTAGGAGCCTCAGAGGACAAGCCTTGGAATGGTTCTCCAAACTACCCTCTAATGTTAAAAGCTTCGATCAATTGGCCTCAATTTTTATCACCCAATATTCTTACAACATTGAAAGAGAAGTTACAATGATTGATCTATGTAACACAAAACAACTCTTGGGTGAGTCATTCAAGACCTTCCTACAATGATGGAGGCACATGTTTGCTAAATATCATAGAGACATACTAGATAAGGAGAAGACAAATATCTTCATCAACAGTCTCTCAAAACCAATGAATTATTGGCTCCAACTCCAAGAGCCTAAAGATTTTAAAACTACCTTAGAAAACACAACTAAAATGGAAGAAACCTTGGTAAAAAATGACATAACTAACTTATCTAAAGATGGTAAAGATTTCTCCAACAATCCCACACAAATGGAAAACTCCTCTAATTGGTCCATTGATAAAAAAAAATTGTGGTCAAGAAACAATAATGAAAACATCACAAATGATGGGGTAGTTGAAGCCAATCATGTCAAAACTCAAACTCAACCCCCTTCAAATACACTGAGTGCTAGTGTCACACCTCAAAAAAATAATGGCTACCTATTTTATCAACATAACAAAGACCCCCCTATGTCTAACGAACAAGTGACTTACAATCAAGCTCCTCCACCATCAAGATATCAATCTTCTGATATACCTGAGGAGTATACACCCAAAGGGGTGTCCTATGAGAGTGCTTTACAAACACTCTTAGCTGATGACCTCATCATGTTACCAGAGGCTAAACCATATGAACTCCAAGTCAAACCAAAATGGTGGAATGACAAACACATTTTTGCCTATCATTGCAATTGGTGGCATTTGACAAACAACTGTTTCAACCTTAAGGGGGTCATCCAAAAATTAATAAAGAATGGAACCATTGAAGTAAAAAATCTTAGTAATTTTTATGAGTCATGAGAAGGGAAAGTCTTTTGAGGCCAATCAAAATGAACCTTTGCAAACTAAGGTTAATTATGTGCACCACTATGATAATATCATTGGCATGATTTCTAGATTTGATGACACTATAATGTCATCATAATTAAAGATAAAAATAAAAATTAGTCCTCAAATGCTATCACTTAAGGCCAAGCCTCCAAAATTATCCTACTAGGACCAGTGACAAATCCTAACCAAGCAGCTCCAAGTTCCTGCATGCCCAAGTATAACATGGTTAACCAATTACTCAAGATTCCAACCAACATCTCCATTTTCAAACTATTGCAAATCTCATCAGAGCATAAAGAGATACTCACTAAAGCCTTAGTGCCAAATGACCTAGATGTGAGTAGATTCCAAAACATGGTTAGTAATTTAGTTGCTCCTCATTACATGTCTTTTTCCACTCAAGATGACATGCCTATCATACAACTACAAAATTATCCTTTGTACATAGAAGTATTCATCCATAGGAGCAAAGTTAAGAGAACATTGGTCAATAGTGGGGTTGGTCTGAATATCTACACACTCAGTTTAGTGAAAGCACTTGGGTACATAGAGGATGTTGTTGACCCAAGAAAAAAGATTACCATCAAGGCTTATGATGATGAAGAAAGATCCTTCAAAGGCATGATCATATTACCAATCAGAGTAGGGTAGATCATGAAAGAAGTTGTCTATCAGGTCTTAGACCTACAATTAAGTTACAACATTCTGCTAGGAAGTTCCAATAAATCTAAAACAAGGGTAGGGTATGATAGACAAGACAAGATGCAAATCTATTTTGAAGCTTTCCTAAAGCATAATGATCCTTCCTCCTTGGTGTGGATACCCAACCAAAAAGACAATCATATCTCAATAACAATTGATATCATAAATAAGAATTTGGCCCTCTCAAGTTAATGTTTCATAGAAGAACCACCCATAAACACCTCCAATAACGACAATGATGATGATTCTGCTAAGTGGGAATTTGAGTTACTATTTGAGGATTCTCTCCATGATAAAGAATGTGATGTTGTCCACATACCTACCCCCAATAGTTTGGCTATACAAAGAACAACTCTTGATTCAAGATACACTTCACCAAGAAATAGAACACATTAGGATGGCTTAGAAGATGATGAACACATTGAAGGGTTTCACTTTCAAACTCTATTCCCTAACTTCTTTCTAGTAGAAGTCAAAGATGATTACTATGAGCCTCTTGCAAGCTCTACTTTCCCTAACACTCTAGAAGAAGCCCATGTCATAGATCAAACCAATACAACGTATGAGTCATCTAATGAAGTTATGTCTTTAAACCCCATTGAACCCTTCCCATACTATTAATTTCTTTGCCTAGTCCATCCTGAACTCATTAATTGGGATACAATCAAGCCTTTCACCTCCCTCATTTTTACACTGACCGTGAAGTTTTCATCTACCTTCATATGGTTGAACCATCTCATCAAAAAAGAATGAAAGAAGAGCATATAGTTAAGTCGGGTATCAATCACCTCAGTCACACTAGGGTAGGGAAAGCATCCGACAACCTTATTGACCACCACCAAGTTGTGGCTAATCTCTATAAAAAATGGAAACAAATAGAAGTGATGTATCTCAAGGTGAAAACCCAACTGTGGCACCCAAAGATGGGGTAATTGATACCTTGCTCAAACATTATGAGGAGTGATCTTCTATTTTGATTGAGCCAATTGAACTAGTCAACATCAACATAGAACAAGAACTAAAGTCCATTTATTTGGCATAGTCCTTGAACCCAGAAGAAAAGAAGGCATTCATTGAATTCCTCAGAGAAAGACAGATAAACTTTGCATGGTCTTATCTCGGCATGCTTGGTTTAGACCTGACCTTAATCCTCTACCTTTTGAACATCTCTCTGGAGGTTAAGCCAGTAAAATAAAAATTTAGAAAAATGCATCCTCATATAGCCTTGTTAGTGAAAGCTAAATTGGAAAAATTAATCAATACCAATTTCATCTAGCCCCAAGCATATGCATCATGGATCTCCAACATTGTCCCAATATCAAAGAAGAATGGTAGCATATGCATTTGTATTGACTTCCAAGATTTAAATAAAGCATACCCTAAAGATGACTTTCCTCTCCCTAATATGGACACCATTGTTAATCTCACAGTAGGTCATTCCATGTTTTCACTCATGCATGGGTTTTTTGAGTATAATCAAATTAGAATAGCACCAAAAGATCAAGAGAAAACAACTTTTACTTGTGCATGGGGCACATGTTGTTGGAATGTAATGCCCTTTGGGTTAAAGAATGCTGGAGCTACCTATCAACAGGCCATGACTACTATCTTTCATGATATGATGCATATATTCATGGAAGATTATGTGGATGATATTCTTGCCAAATCCCATAGTCAAGAAGAACATCTTCCCATATTGGCCAAAATCTTCACCCACCTAGAAGCATTAAAGGTTAGGCTTAATCCCAAGAAATGTACTTTTGGCATCAAATCAGGCAAGCTCCTGGGATACATTATCTTAGCCAAATTGATAGAAGTTGACACTGAGAAGGTACAAGCCATAGTTAGTATGCAACCTCCAAAGAACCTGAATCAATTACACTCTCTTCAAGGTAGGCTTTAATCAGTGCACTGGTTCATTTCTCAGTTGGTAGAAAAGTGCATACCTTTCACACACTTGCTATATAAAGACATAAATTTTAAGTGGGATGATCAATGTCAGAAGGCTTTTGAAACACTTAAGACCTATTTGATGAAACCGACTATATTGAAACCTCTGGTATCACACAAACCATTACTATTGTATATTTCTATAATTGATAAGTCAATTGGAGCCCTCTTGGTGTAAGAAAATGACTAAGGAAAAGAATGAGCCATTTAAAACATCGATTGCACCTTAGTCAACTACGAGCTTAATTATTCTTTCATTTAAAAAGCTTGCCTAGCTGTAGTTTTTGCTTCCCAAAAACTACTTCATTATCTTCTAATGCACAAAGTCAAGCTCATCTCCAACATTCATCCTCTTAAATGGCTTCTCAGCAAGACAACATTAACAGGTAGATTGGCCAAATGGGTGATGATCCTAAGTGAATTTGATATTGAGTATGTAGATAGGAAGCCAATAAAAGGATAGACCATTGCTGATCAATTGGTAGATGCACCTATAGAAACTTCCAATCCTATCATAGTTGACTCCCCTGATATGCACATCCTTCAGATAGAGCTAGTAACATAGAAATTTTGTTTTGATGGTCCCTACACACACCATGGGTAAGGTACCAGTATTTTTTTCATCATGCCACTTGGTGTTACCATCTCTAAATCTTACAAACTGCTCTTCCCTTGAACCAATAGCATGGTCAAATATGAAGCTTTGGTCTTGGATCTCAAGTTGGCTTTGGAATGGAAACTAACGGTCCTAGAAGTTTATGAAGACTCCTAGTTAATCATCAATCAAGTTATTCATACTTATCAAACAAAAGATGAAATATTATTACCCTAAAAACATATAGTCAATGCACTTAAGGCATGCTTTGTTCATATTACTTTTGAACAAATTCCTAGAGAAAGAAGCAAAGCAGTCAATGCTATGGCCACCTTGGCCTCCTTACTTCAACTCCCAGAATAGCATGAGTAGTATGAGTTCCTATTGGAAGAGGTGGTTCAAACTATGCTTACTCAACCTGATTCCCTTATCATTTTCCATCTAAACACCCACAATTCCTTTTGGTACAATCCCATTATCACTTACCTCCATGATAACACCATTCTATCTGACCTCTCACATAACTAAAAATAAAATTTTATTCACCAAGCCTCTTGTTACTCCTTGGTGGCTGATACACTATATAGGAAAGGTCTTGATGGTACTTTATTTAGGTGTTTCGAAAAGGAGGAGTCTAGAGTCACTCTACAAGAAGTCCATACAGGGATTTGTGGGTCACACACCAATGGGTTCACATTGGCCAAGAAGATCCTTAGAATCATCTTTTTTTGGCCAACCATGGAAAATGATTCTATTGATTTTGTCAAAACTTGCAAAAAATGTCAAATCCATGGTAGCGTTGTTCATGTGTCAGCCCAAGAGCTAAATCCTTTGGCCACACCATGGCCCTTTTATCAGTGGAGTTTTGATTTGATTGGAGCCATCCATCCACCCTCCTCCTGTGGGCATAAATGGATTATCACCACCATTGAATACTTCACCAAGTGGGTCGAAGTAGCACCACTTGCCGACTCTACTAGAAAACAAATCTCCTCTTTTATTCTCAACCATATCATTTTTCAGTTTGGCATACCTCATGCAGTCCTCACAGATAATGCCTTGTATTTTAAAAACCAAATAATTGATGAATTATGTGAAAAATTTCACATTATACACCATTCTTCATCAATTTATTATCCCCAAGGCAATGGCCAAGAAAAGGCTACCAACAAAACTATCATCAACATCCTCAAAAGAATCATCAATGATACTAGTAGGGACTAACATTTATAGATGAACCATGCCCTTTGAGCCTATAGGATGAGTGTTAGGATGCCTACAGGTGTGACACCCTTCTCCTTGGTCTACAATTGTGAAACTATTCTCCCTTTAGAGGTTGAGATCCCATCCTTGAGAGTTACTCTTCAAGATGTTCTATCAGATGAGGATTATAGAGTGGCCCATCTAGAATAGCTAGAGTCATTAAAAGAACATCAACGTGTAGTGCATGAACATCTCAAAGTGTATCAAAATAGATTATCAAGGCATTATAACAAAAAGATCAAACCTCATGTCTTTTTTGATTGGGGACCTAGTGCTCAGAGAAAAAAGAAAGGAAAATGGGAGACCAACTGGATCATTCCTTACCTTATCATAGAATCTTTTAGGACTGTTACTTATCGACTTTTAGATTGTGATGGTAAAAAATCACTAGAACTTATCAATAGCATCCATCTCAAATAGTTTTATGTCTAAAAGCTTTGAGATAAACAACAAAAATATCAAAAAATTTGGAAAAACATCAAAAATACCAAAAAAATTGAAAAACATAAAAAATACCAGAAAAAAATGGTACAAAAGAAGTGAGCACACCACTTTTAGTTTGAAAAGGGGCGAGAGATAACACTTTTGGACTTCCCTAAAAAACACAAGGCTTTCAATGCTGAAAAAAGGGGTTGTAGTTGAATGATTGATTCTTCGTCTTTGAGACCTGCCATTGTAATTAATAGTAGGAATAAGAGAAAGGCGCAACATTTACAATTGAATTATTTGGAGGTATCTAGGGTTGAGAAGCTTATAGCCTAGACTAGGGTAGTCTATTACACTAGTATTTGATATAGAATTAATTTCAAATATACCTAATTGAGAGACATTTGTGGGTTATAGTTCTAAAGTCTTTTTGGCATCATATGTGGATTCACAGTAGAAAAAATAACCAGTATGTTAACAACAATAAAGCAAGGGAAACAAAGCTTGTCATGACAATAATAATAACAATAACAAGAGAAAATCAAAGCTCTTTTCCTTGATGGAATGTACACAACAGTGGAAACAACTAGCATGACAACAACAAGGAGCACAAAAAATTCAGCAACATGTGGAGTTTGATTATGCATTGAGATACCATAGACATAAATTGTAGGAAAATCAATGCACATCTCTGCTATCCCACCCTTGGTCAATGATCTCCAATATTGATTTTAGCTCTTAGTCAACACACTTGGCATCATAAACTCCCTTCATTACCACTCTAGGTACCTCACATGGTCTTGGTTACCTTGGTATTCCACCAAATCTCACTCACATCCTCTGTTTCACCCCTATAGACCCAAAAATCAACCAAAATTATCAAAAAAATTCAAAAATCATCCAAAATTACCAAAAAAATTCAAAAATCATCCAAAATTATCAGAAAATTTCAAAATTTGTCCAAAAATGCCAATTTTTTTTTTTAAATAGCTCAAAACTATTAAAAAAATTAAAAAATCATCAAAAATGCCACAAAAATTTTAAAATAGCTTAAAACTATCAAAAAAATTCAAAAATTCTCCAAAAATGCCAAAAAAATAAAAATAGCTTAAAACTATAAAAAAAAAATTCAAAATATCAAAAAATGCTAAATTTTTTTTAAAATAGCTTAAAATTATTTAAAATTTTCAAAAATCATCTAAACATTAAAATAATTAAATATACAACTAGCCAAAGGCATTAAAAAGGGGGACAATTCCTATTAACAACACCCCAAAATTCCTGTTAATTTCTCAATTTGGCTATACAACAAGACATTAGCTCCCAACTTGCCCCATTACTATTAAGAAGAAGTGTGGTATGTCCTAAAACATTTCAAAGGACTTTGGAAAATTTGGTGCAACAGAGATAGCGTAAGAGGTGCTTCATTTCCCTCCTCTTGTCAAGAGCAACAATTTCCCATGAATCTATAGTCCTATTTAAGTTGCAGTGGCCATGATTAGTCTATCCTCCAAAAAATATGTCAATGCTATCTTGAAAGCCCAGATATCCATTAGACTTATTCATCCTCATATAGTTAGGGGCACAAAATAAGTAGGCATAAGTGTAAGAGCTTGGCCCCCCCTCTAGAGCCCTTTTCAAGGCCCATGGTCCTTTTCAGACCTCTCCAAGGCCTTTTTACATCTAAAACACATTTTTTAGGCCCATCTAGCACCTTTTTCGAGGCCCATGCATCCTTTTTGGACCCTTCCAGTGCCTTTTTAGGCCCCTCTAGTGCCTTTTCCAAGCCCACAACATCCCTTTTGGACCCCTCTAGTGCCCTTTTAGGCCCACAGTGCCTTTTTAGGCCCCTCAAATGCCTTTTTCAAGGCCCAAAGTGCCTTTTTAGGCCCCTTTAGTGCCTTTTCCAAGGCCCTCAACATCCTTTTTGGACCCCTCTAGCACCTTTTTAGGTCCACAATGCCTTTTTAGGCCCCTCAAATGCCTTTTTCAAGGCCCAAAGTGTCCTTTTAAACCCCAAAGCACCTTTTTAAATGCCTTTGTTAGGCCCCTCAAATGACTTTTTGAACCCAAATTCCTTTACATAAGCCTTGAGAATGTCTGTTTCATCAAACATCTAGAAAAATGTCACACATTGGTTTTATTCTTATCTATGATGGTTCTTAATAAGTACACACAGGTGTTCTTGCCTACTAGTCATGGCTATCCTCACTCTATGGATTGTATTCTTCCCACCTTTACAAGATTCAAGCCATTCCAACATTTATCACAAAAACACAAAAACATTCAAATATCTACCAAAAATCCCAAAAATATTTAAATATTTGATAAAACCACAAAAACATACAAATGTATTTCAAAAATACCAAAAATACACATGACAATGCATTACAATCAACATCAATTGCTCCCTGGCAGAACTAAACAAATTCAATCCTATTTCACACAATTAAAAGCATTCCTAGTCTGTAAATAATGATTTCGTATGCTATCCTTTTCTTTTAGTGCCTCAATGATGTACTTGACTAGAGGTACTAGGATAAAGTCATGATCTTTTTTTTTTTGGTTTTCACTCTTTAGCTTGAGTGATCCTTTGGTTTCACACATTGTTGGTGTCCACTTATAAGTGCCTCCTCTTGAATGGAATGCCATGTGTACCTCAACCAATTTTGTGTGATATCTTAGGTGAGATCTTTTTACTAACATGTGACTATTTGTGTGCCTATTTTTATTATTCTCTGGCTATAGCTTCTAGTTCTTAATGGTTGTCATGTTTTCTTGTACATTGTTCATCTTTGCTAGTATTCTCGGTGTGACATAGTATTCATATCACTATAGCTAAGCTAGTGGTGGTTGAACTTCGTCACTTTTATTTTACTACACACTCTATGATGACAATTAGTTTTCATCTCTTTAAATAAAAAAATGACAGTTAGTTGCATTCATTTAGTTTGCATATTCATCTTGGGTTCCTTTGCACACAAATGGTTGGCACATAAATTAGGATAGAATTCAAAAATGTTAGTTCACATCACAAAGTGGACAACAACATCAACATCAACATCAACATCAACATCATGATGAGCTCCTTGTACTCCACTCTCATAGACTTTGTCTCTTCACAATATTCACACTAGCATTCATATCTCATCCCATCACACTCTATCCTACCACATTTCATTTCATGTCATATTACCAAATCAAATTTTCATTACATCATAAGTAACATACCATCTATTCTACCTCATAATCCATCTACATTAATCATTCCCATATATATACACACTTGCATCCACTGCTACCATAATCATCACATTAAATCATCACATGCATACATAAGTCCATGATATCTCAAGTGGACAAGTCCAGACATTGAAAAAGATCAAATATCTCATATACCAAATAGATTGAATCATCAACATCAGAAGGTCTCACCACAAAAGGGTCCTCATCATAAATGACATACATGATAGCTAATAAAATGAAGCTCCACAAATCAACTCTATGTCATACCACCTAGACCATCTGTTTGTGTTTGATCCAAAGATCCCTTGTCACTAGCGACACTCGCCTCATCTTCAACGATTGAACACTGAATAATGATGACATCAATTTTTCATCACAAATGATAATCCTACATCAATCAAATCTCAACATTTAGCTATTTAGCTAATGGTTCTATCTTGAACTAGTTATTTTTTCTACTCTATATCCTGAGATGGACATGTTAGTTTTCCCTACTCTATATCCTAAGGGGGGCACTTTTTCTATGTATCAACATTACTCGATTGATTCTACCCATCACTTTGTGACTACACATTCCCTACTAACTATTCTCATCAACATTTTTAGAAATAAAATTGGAACATCCTTATTTTGTACATCCATTTTTCCAATTTCATTTCTGAGGGGGCAGTATATCAACATTCAAACTAGAGCATCAAGAAAATCAAATTGAGGCACCCAAGCTAGGGCATCAAACTTTTTTGAGACATCAAAAATGTCCTACCCTAGTCAAAAAATTTCAAACATAAAACCTACCAAAACTAGGGCGTCGAAACAAAACTATTCTAGCATAAAATCAATGGCAATCAAAACATCAAATTAACAACAATCAAATCATCAAATCAATGAGTATCAAGACATCAAATCACAAACGAATAGATATCCAATCATCAGAATTTGATGTAAAATTTGAAAATCAAGATAGTCTTTGAACTAATATGCTTTGCATATTAGCTCAAAGAGGGGCATTTGTAGACACCCAAAATTTGGCAAAGACCTAAATCATACAATTTTGATCAATCAACACAAATTAAAGAGAAAATCAAAAGAGACACAACAAAATTTTGAATCAAAAGATTATATTAGGTCATTAATCATCTATCAAATTAATAATACCTAAATCAACTTGAAAAGAGGAGAACAAAAATTCAAAATCATAAAATAAAATTCATAAAAGGAGAGGGAAAAGACAAACTTTTGAGAATAAATGGAACTTTATTAAATCAATAAATCTATTTATTCTCACAAAATGAAAAATCCTCCTTTTATATAAAGAATTAAAAGAAATCCAAATTTAGCCATAAGTCATGACTTTTTGGGCTCCTCTTTTTGTTGTCTCTCAGGAGACATTTTTGTTGAAAATAAAAGTCATATTTGTAGACACCTAAATTTGATTACACTACTTTGGTAATCTAATTTAGCCATCTCTAAAGGCATCATTAATTAAATTCTTATTTAATTAATCCTTTGTCATCCCCTAGTTGATTAATTTAATTAATCATCTATAGTCCTAATTGATAAATCAAATAATCTATTATTTATCAATAAAATCCTTTTCTCCTATCTAATTCCAAAAATCCCCATTTATTAAATAAATCTATTTGATAAATGAAATCCTCAAATTCAAAAAAACCCTAACCTATCTCTAATCCTCCATTTAGCCTAATCCACCCCATCCACCCATACTAACCAAGCTTAGCCACTAACTCACCCACCCTCATTAATGCCATCCACTTGCACATCTCTAACATCCCTAATCTAATCCTAAACCCAAGCCTAATCCACCCCCTAATGTTGTCACATTCCTTAAACAAGTTTAAGACTTTCCTAATCCAAACCAAAGTCTCCCCTCAAAAAAACCCAACCACTAAGTCATGAGTGCTCTTACAAAACATAAAGACTCTTACAAGCCCACTCATGACTCTTACACCCATCTTCCACACTCTTCCCTCTTCCACACTCATTCCTCTTACACCTCTCTTACATACTCAACCCCACTCATCATGCCCTTAACCAACCCTTTACCCTACCCTCTCACACTCATCCTCCTTGTGACAAGTGTCACCTTCCCATTGGTGCTAAACAAGCACAATCCATGTGCTCCCCTTTGAGTGCATCTTAGCCCTCCTTAAGCCTTCATCCATCCTTGCATCTAAGCCCTCCATCCCTCTACCCCTTAGCCTATAAATTGAATCCCATCCCAAGCCATTTCATCAACAATCTTTGAGCTAAAGTTACCATGCTATTTTGAGAACCAAAGCCATCAACCATACCCTTATAATGCCAAATTGAGAGCTCACAAAGCTACCAATTTGCCATTACCCATCTCCATTGAAGCAACTTTTGAGCATCTTGAGCATACATCCACAGCAAAAGGACACATCTACAGAATCAAGAAAGCATGGAGTGTTTTCTCTCGTGAGGTTTGCACTTCTTATTTTCTTTCTTAGTCTAAGCATATATGTGAATTTAGTTTTTGGTTTGTGAATGTTTACTTTATTTGTTAATGTTCTTTGCATACTGATTCTGGTTCTACAATATTTAGTCACAAATCATGACTTTTTGGGTTCCTGTTTTTGTCTCTCATGAGACATTTTTGTTGAAAATAAAAGTCATATTTAGCCACAAATCATTACTTTTTGGGCTTCTCCTTTTGTCTCTCATGAGACATTTTTGTTGAAAATAAAAGTCATCATTAGCTACAAATAATGACTTTTTAGGCTTCTCCTTTTGTCTCTCATGAGACATTTTTGTTGAAAATAAAAGTCATATTTAGCCAAAAATCATGACTTTTGGGCTCCTTCTCTTGTCTCTCATGAGACATTTTTGTGGAAAATAAAAATTCATATACTTTGTTGAAAATAAAAGTCATATTTTGCCACAAATCATGGCTTTTGGGTTCCTTCTCTTGTCTCTCATGAGACATTTTTGTTGAAATAAAGCCTTATTTAGCCACAAATCATGACTTTTGAGATCCTTCTCTTGTCTGTAATGAGACATTTTTATTGACATGAAAATCAAATGGAGCCTCCAATCAAGACTTTTGAGCCCATCTTCTTGTCTCTCATGAGACAATTTCAATTTCACTTCTATCCACCAAGTGAAAGGTAAAACCTAAATTCTTACCCAAACCCCTTCTAAAATCCTATAAATAGAAGGAGATTTCAAGAGCAAAAGAACCCAAGTCTTGGGCATTTGCACTATAGGCACATTTTGATTCATCATTTAGCATTCTTATTGTAGCATTTTTCATAGCATTATCTTGTGTTATTTAGCATCATTTATCACTTGTTAGTTCATTGCATATTCATTTGTCAACATTCTCCAATTCTAGAACTGTCACTAAGATGCTGGTTTGAGAGCTATTTTAGCAATTGTAGTTAAGGAAACATGAGACACTTGTAGATATTACATTCTAATGGTGATAGCTTTGGTTTAGTTTAATTCATTGTCAATCCATTTGCATTCTACACTAAGGTTTCATGAATACACATTTACACCGTGCACACTCATCTTAAAAGGTTTTTTTAGAGTAAAGGATTAATTTCATTTCATTTATTAAATTACCTTTACTCCCTACTTAGGATTTCACTTTAGGTACATGTATTTCCATTTAATAATTAAATTGTCATTTACCTCTTAGGGTTTCCCTATTAGTGTTTTACAATCTCCTTTATTAGGATTGATGCTTTGTATTTTCAATTATTCTTTCAATTTGGTAATATATTCTTTCATATCTTTAGAGCCAAACCCTTTCTTTCTCTTATATTTTTCTTCTCCATGATAGATTCTTGCATGTAGGTGTTCTACTAGATTTGTGGATTTTTTGTCATGAAATCCTTCACAATGTAATATCATCTATTTTGATTGATCTTTAGTGACTCCTCACCATACTTCTCAGTCACCTTCACCTTTTGACTCTAATTCACCTCAAAACTCCACATCCAAAATATTTTCAATCACACTCTCTCAAATTGGATCTTAAACCCTCCTTATATAGTTTTTTGGTGAAGCTTCTAGATCATGATCAATAATCTAGATTCATCCCTTTTGTTGATTTTTCCTTCTAATTATTTTATTGGTGGGTTTCCTTTCATAAAGAGTAGTGATGTTCATCAATACATGTAATTAACACCTTGATTATCTCCTTGATTTGTAAAATGTTGTTCTAGCTCAACAAAAATGGTTTACATAACTTTTTGTGCCATTAAAAAATTTAGATACAAAAATTATTTTACTTGACACTAATGGACCTTTCATTCTTAGTGTATACTATTCTTTATGCTATCCCTAGGCCTTAACTCAACTTATCTTATACTAAAAGGTGTCTCTATCTCACTTAACATATGTTGTATCCTGAATCACCCAACATTAACACAAGTGTCCAATGAATCTTTGTTGACATTAATTTTAAAGTTTGTTGATTAGTGACTCACACTTAGTCAATTGGTTAATCTAGTACCAAGCTTATCTTTTAGTTTGCAGCATTAACCAAGTGCTACAGTTACTACTGAGTAATATAGTTGTTACCAAGTTCTTCAATTAGTACTAAGTAATACAGTTGTTACTAATTTCTCTAGTTACTATTGAGTAATATAGTTTTTACCAAGTTTTATAGTTGCTGCTGAGTTTGAGAATTCTTATATAGTTCATGACAAGTAGTATCTACTAAGGTATTCAATAACAATGCTAACTAAGCTTCAGAGTATTAATTGAGTTGCAAGGTTTCAACCATGCTCTTTATTATCTAACAAGCTTACAATATTAGTGACGATAATCTAGTGTTGACAGAGCCAAGGAGTGTCAACCAAGTGATTCAGTTTATATACTGAGTTTCTTAGTGTTCACTGAGTCACACAAGTGTTGACTAAGTTCAAGTTACTTGGAAGTGATTAGTATGAACTAGGATTTTACATCTATTGAGTGCATGATGATGACAAGTGTTGACTATGGTTTTTGAATATCATAACATCTCCGAGTTTGTCTTTTGAACCTGAGTGTCAGTAGTTTGACCAACTTTGTGATCTTGATGGAAACCTATATTGTAGTTTACTTTGATGAATTATGATTTGGATAGGTATATATGTAATTAATTGTATCATATCCAAATAATTATTTATGAAGTGAATATGAAGAGTACAAGTGTGAAGAAAAAGGCTCCAAGAAATATAAGGGAAAACAAAGATTTATCTGTCACAACAAGTTGATCTTTAAATTTCAAATGAATCTCTACCACCAAATCAGAGTTGTAGATCAGAGATTAGTCACTGGCTCATCCTAAAGGTGTATCAATTAAATCCTTTAATAGGGTAGACTTGAAAGTCTTTAAAAATATCTTTATCAAGTGCATACTTGTATATTTTGTAAATCCTTTCACAAGGTGGACCTAGCAGTCCTTATTGCTCTTAACATGGTACATCGTCAAAAGTGATCAATTGTAAGCCTTAATCGACCAACTTTATACTATAGTACTAAAGCTTGTGGGAATCATCCCCACCCTAGTTTATTTTCTATTTGGAAGGTTTTTGGGTCACCATATCTTATGTCAAAGTGTGATGAATGTTTTAGTACTACTTTCATTCTTTCATGCATACAATTATATCATAATATTAATGAAGGATTAATTTTTGAAATTAGTTAAGTTTTTATTGGTTCTTGATTCACCCCTCCCCTCTTAGTAACCTTACCTATCTAATATTTCCAACAATTGGTATTAGAGCATTGTGGTTCTTAGAGAAGAAGTTTAACAACTTGAGCAAAGATCAAAGGCAATGGAAATATATAAGCTACATAACTCTATTGACAATGAAAAGTTGGATTTGGAATTAGCCGTTGGTCAACTAAAGAAAGCAAAGGTAAAATTCTCTCAATCATTGAAAAGAAATAAAGATCTTGTAGTACAAATGAATGACAATCTCTACACTGAAGAAAAAATTGAAGATATCTATCCATAAAAGAAATTTAGATAAAGTTTCTGAAGCAATATAACACCTATTAGAAAAAAATTCTAATCATCAGGAAGAAGTTAGAAAGCTGAAAAGAAAACAACAAATTATGTGAATAAGATTATGTGAAGTCATGGAAGAAAAAGACATCTTTGAATATACTCTAAGGAAACTCATGCCGAGTCTTAGTGAAAAATAGGTAAAAGAATCTTTGAAGAAGATTGAATAGAACCTCACTCTCAATCTGAATACTTTCATGATACGTCTCAATGAAATTGAATATGTTGTGAAGCCTGATACACCAACATGGAATAACATTTACAAGCTACATCAACCTAGTGATTTTTTTGTTCATGTTAGCTGCAAAGATGATGAGGATGACAAGGAAGATGATGATAATGATGAAGAAGAAGATGTGGAAACCAAACATGTAAATCTAGATAATAAGGAGGAAGAAGAAGAAGTTACAAAGGAAAGTCTCCCTAAGATTCAAAGTATTGAGGAAACTAACCTTGAAAAGATTGCAGTAGTAGTGATGGCCTCATTTCCTCACTCTTTGAGAAAAGCTTTAATGAGATCAGGCTCTGAGAAATCTTCTACCAAGTTGGTTGTGAAACCTCTACAACACCAAGAACCCAGCCAATCTTTGCACCTATTTAGCTGAGTACTACATTGAATGAAGTGATCAACACTTCATCTACCAAGCAAAAAGTGTCTCCATCATCATATTTGATGATGCAACAATAAGGTATTTCTGCTATTAGTAGCATATCTACTTTTTCTCCCAACCCCTCAATTTCTACAATGGTTGCAATTCCAAATTTGTCAATAGAAAGTACAATGATAGTTACAAACTAGTCTCAACTAAGTACTAAAGTATTAGAAAAGGGTAAGAAAATTGTTTCTCCAACTCTAAAAGAAAAGGATGGAGAAAATGAAATATTTAGATGAGAATATTGCTATTCCAAACTAGGATATCACTACCCTGACTACTAATAAGATGAAAATACTAGGGAAATTACTATAGAAATGAGCTAGGCAAAAAATGCTTAGAGAATAGAAAAGGAAGGAAACCTAAGTGGTAGAAGATATAAAAGACATATTTGTGAATGCATTAAGTATAGAGGTTGATATTAAAATACCTATTTTAAATCAATTAGAAAAATTTGTCTATAAATTCAATGAATATTTGAATGGACAAGATAAGTTTATATAGAGAGCAGAAAGAAATTTTGAAAACAAAGTATTAGAACAAGTGACACATAAAATTGGAATAAACTAAGTAGAATTATCTACTATGTTTAGTTCATTAAAAACATCTGCAAATAATGTAACTTCATTATTTAGTAAGTTATATGATACATCTTTCTTTACCCAAGGAATCAAGGAAAAATTATCTAAGATAGATGAAGACTTGAAGGAAAATGCACACCACTTGTCACTTGACTGAACCTATAGTTCTACTCAATATTCAAAGATTAGATATTTGACAAATTCGCAAGAAGAATTATTAAGGGAAGAAGCCATGATTGGGGCCACACTTGAAGATATCCAAGGCTTGATTCTTCTAAACATGTATGCATTGCAAAAATACATTACACATTCTAAGACACTCATCCATGATAATAACTTCTCCATAGCTGATCACATGATAGAGTTATTAGTAGAAGTGCAGATTGCATTACATGCAAGCAAGTTTTATAAGAAAATTGGACAAGATAATGACATTTATTTTGAAGGTAAATTCTGACTTCCTGTCACATTTTGGCATTAACATGTAGTATACACCTTTAGCATTTCTATCAAAAAAGGGGAGAAGCACAATATACAATGAATGTATATATGAGGAGTTGCATGAAGTATAATATGAAATATATGTATAGGGGAGTAGTACTAAAGATATATATGTATAATATGAGATATATGCATGGGGGAGGAATATAGTATTATACAAATACATGTACAAATAACTAGAAAACATATTTTGTAAAAGAAATTTTGAAAAATCTCAAAAATAGAGTATGTTATCAAGTTGTAGACACAAAAATGAGATTAAAGAATATTTTGGACTTCAAATTCTGAGTATTTAGTTTTGGATTGATAAATATTTTTATCACTAATGCAAAAGGGGTAGATTATTGACATTAAGGTCAATTTTTTCAATTAGTGACTCACACTTAGTCAATTGGTTAAGCTACTATTGAGCTTATCTTTTAATTTGAAGTGTTCACCAAGTGCTCTGGTTACTACCGAGTAATATAGTTATTATCAACTTCTCTAGTTTCTACCAAGTAATATAGTTGTTACAAATTTTTCTAGTTAGTACTGATTAATATAGTTGTTAATGAGTTCTACCATAGCTACAAAGTTCTAGAATCCTTATACAACTCATGATGACTAGTATCTACTAAGCTATTTGATGACAGCACTATTGAAGCTTCACAGTATTAACCAAGTTGCATAGTATCAACCATGCTTTCCATTATCTAATGAGATTGTAGTATTAGTGATAATAATATAGTGTTGAACAAGCCAAGGAGTATCAACTAAGTGATTTTGTTTATACCAAGCTCATAGGGTTAGTGTTGACCAAGCCATGAAGTGTCAACCAAGTAATTCAATTTATATACTGAGTTTCATAATGTTAACTAAGTCACACAAGTGTTGATTGAGTTCAATATAGTTGGAAGTGATTAGTATGAATTGAACTTCTATGTCTAGTGAGTGCATGATGATGCTGAGTGTTGACAATGTCTATCAAATATTAGAACATCACCGAGTTTATCTTTTGAACCCAATTGTCAGTAGTAGGGCCAACTTTGTGATCTTGATGGAAACCTATGTTGTAGCTAACTTTCATGAATTGTAATTTGGATTGGTATATATGTAATGAATTGTATCATATCCAAATAAGTATGTATGAAGTGAATATGAAGAGTAGAAGTGTGAATTAAGAAGACTACAAGTAGTATAAAGGGGAAACAAAGATTTATCTATCACAGCAAGATGATCTTTACATTTCAAGGAATCTCAAACAAAAAATTAGAGTTGTAGATCAGATATTAGCCACTCATTCATCCTAATAGGTGTATTAGTTAAAACCTTTAATAGGGTAGGCTTAACAATCTTTGACAAGTCTCTTTACTGAATGCATACTTCATTGTATGTTTTGCAAATCCTTTCAGAAGGTGGACCTAGCAATCCTTATTTCTCCTAACATTGTAGATCATTAGAAGTGATCAATTTTAAGTCATAATAGGAAAACTTTATATTGTAGTGTTAAATATTATGGGTATCATCACCACCCTAGTTTTACTTTCTATTTGGAAGGTTTTTGGGTCACCATATCTTGTGTCAAAGTGCTATGAATGTTTTACTACTTTCATTCTTTCATGCATTCAATTTGATCAAAATATTAATAAAGGATTAATTGGTGAAATACGTTAAAGTTTTATTGGTTCTTGATTCACCCCTCCCCTCTTAGCAACCTTGCCTATTTAATATTTCCAACACTCTTATGTGTGCTAGACACTAACTAGTCCTTAGCATGAACTACATATGTACACTTTACTACTTTACTTGCTCAACCTATATATTGGATTGGTCACAATGTCATGCCTAATAAAATTCTAAAATTCTAAAATGCCAAAATTTGCAAAAAGAAAACTCCCCCTTAGGATGTGCTCCATAACTTTACTTTGCTCAGCAACTATATACTATTTAAGTTGATGAAAACTCAACCCCACAACTCCTAAGAATTACTTACATATAAATACTTATCACAAAAAGAGAGAAATGAAAGCTATAGAGGTAGGAATTCACATATCTACACATCAAACATTACTGTTGAGGAAAAAAAAAAATTTGCATAATCAAAAGTGACTCAATAAATTAAAAAGAGATCAATACTTTTAAAAGGAGATCAAAACCCTAAAAGGAAAAACCTAGGTTGCATAAAAATAATTAATAAAAGAATTAATTATTATATGCCAAAAGTTTAACTTAAGTAAACTAAAGATAATACATGACTTAATAATTAAATCAAAATGATTTAATTAATAACATAATATCTTATTACTCTAACACCCCCACTTAAGATAAACTTAGGGAGTAGCTAAAAATCTAGAAACTATTGTTAAAAGGAAATTTGGGTCTTGACAACAAGGCTTGATAAGGTACCCAATCACAACCAAATCTCTATAAAAAGGAGAAATAGAGAAAACCTCTATGGAAAAAGCCCTACTCTAAAAAGAGATTGAAATAAAATGTTCTAGAAGATAGGAACAAAAGAATGATCATAAACTTCTGATATAAAGAACCTCCATTATATAGAATATGACTAGCCAGAGAAGACTAAGTCTAAAGAGATAATCAATTGAAAATGAAAGGTATCTTCATGGCCTCCAAAATTAGGAATGAAAGAAAGTATATGTTAAATAATCCATCTCACCAAAATGCATAGCTATCCAGCAACTACAATTACGTAGAACATAGGACCAAGTATTGAATACATAGTGTTGGCTCCTGAATTGATAGGTTTTGAATAACTCAATGATAGGTACAAGTACATATAGGGGAATCTAATTCACACATTTGACATGTGCATTTAGACATCAAGGCCATCTATAAGGCTATACTCCTTTAGGTTCCACAAGACCCAGGTAGGTGAACCTCAGATTAGTTCATATGGTACCAATTTTTAAAGCATAGAATTAATCTTATTTAGAAGATTGAAACCCCAATTCTTCTATTTATTATATAAACAACATACATATGAAATATCTTACAACATGACCTATGAACATGATAAACTAAGTGAGGCTAAATCCTTTCAAGCCTTGAAAATAAAAGGGAAAAGACTTTGATTAATGTGTTAATTATTAGCAAAACCAAAGTATTTAAACAATAAACATATAGATCCTATAGCTGATTAGTGTCTTATCTATTGGGAAATTCCATAAATTACTAACACATATCCTTGGAAGTCATTGATACATCTAATATATCAAGACTTAAAATCTATCCTATCACTTTTTGAATTAGATATTTGAATGAAGATTGGACTTCACACTCGACCTATCTTGCTATGAAATATGTAACCCTATCAAATATCTCAAGCATTCACTTGGATCTTTATCCCAACAAAAAAACATATGAAGACATATAACTTTAAGGATTTGCAACTAGGTTTAAGCTCTTTGTCCAAAAACCACAAAACATTACAGGCAAAAAAGATAGGAGACAAGAAATCATACTAAAGATAAAACTCAATTGCTACATTTTATTTATTTCTTTGAAACAAATACATAAAGTTTGTATGAAATAAATCATAAAATATTTGAATAGATCAAAAATATCTCTATAATTCATTAACTAGTATTCAAATAAAGAGATAAATGTTGGGCGTGAATGAAGAGTTCTTCTCAATAGTCTGGAAACAACCTGATGCAGAGCCCTCTGTATTTATCTTCAAGGAATCTTAATTCAACTCAAGGGATTCAAAATAGGCTGGTACACCCTCAAGGAACCAAGAACATCTCAAAGATTACAACAAAGAACCCTGACATTATACACCAATAAAGACAACATCTTCACTCACACAATCAGATTGCTATGTCTGATTGCATTGTTCATAACTTCAGTTCTAAATATCTTCTTGAAAAACCATTTGTAGTAATTGTTATAAATTAGTAATTATAAAACATACCCAAATCTGAGATCAATCCAATAAGAATATTATAAATTATGTACTCTGAACCAAGACCCATATTTTCTGTCATAAATCAGGAGCCAAACCATTAACCCTTCCTAGGGAATCAAATAACTTTCTCAAAATAAATTTAAATAATACCAAACAAATTTTTTAGTATCAATTTCTAAGTCTAGTTTCCAAATATATAAGTTATTTTCTTTTCTCATTCATAAATCATTGTATAATATCAAATCTTTTTCTGCAACACCATTGAAGGCATTTAAAAACCAGTTTTCACTCAAATCTTCATAAATTTCCCAAATCTAAGTTAAAATGATTCAAACCAGTTGGAAATGAAATTTAGTTCCTATATCTTTCCAATGAATATTATTATAGATCTTGAGTCTCCAAAATATTTCCGCTTCAGACACTGCAACATGACTGTATTCAGCGAATCTCAAATCTGCAAACATCCACTTTCACCAAAATACCCATAACTTATTCATTTCTTCATAAAATTGAACCAAACCAAAAGAATGAGAAGAAGGATTCATCATAATATATATCCATTTCTATATTACATAGTTTCCAATATGTAAATGGCCATACAACGCCTGGAAACTACTCTAAAACTAAAAAAAACCGATCAAAACCACAACAATAAAATGCACCAAAAATGTATCAAAGTATTTCCTCTTCTCCCAATTGATTTGGTTCGACCATACAATGGTTTTTATATCCATTTGACAGTTATAAACCTTCCTAACTACCCCCAAGACCAACCATATACCTTTTTACATCATTTTTCTATTATTAGCAACTTTCTCAATGTTGCATTTTACAACTTTTTATGCAACTTTTACATTTTTGACAAAAATGGCTTCATAGACTTTAAAACTTGACCCAAATACAATATAAATGACTCAAATTTATTTAATATAACAAATAATGAATCTTAACTTTCTCATGTTTTTGTATTTAATGTGCTCCTGCACCACAACCCACCATTAACTAGGTGGAATCACATCAATGGAGAAACTTTCCAATAAACTAAAACCAACCCTAATGAAAAAGAAGAGAAAAAAATATAAAGAATAGAAGAAATGAGAAAAAGTTCACTCTCAAGATGAACACATGCATGATACTGTTAAAATACATAGAATATGTGGTGAAGGAAGCTACAACAACATGGAAAAATATCTATCACTTACATCAACCTAGTGACTTAATTGTTCAGGTTGAAGACAAAGATGAAGAAGATGAGAAAGAAGATATAGAAATAAAAGATGATGAACTTGATGATGTCAATCTAGATGATGAGGAGGAAGAATGTGAAGCTAATAGAGGAAGTCTTTTAGAGATATAAGGTATTGAAGAGACTGATGCAGGGAAACTTGCACCAATAGTCATGGCCTCATTTCCTCACCCTACAAGCATAGCCTTAGTTCAATCTAGCTCAAAGATAGCTTCTACCAAGTTGATTGTAGATAACACTACTACACCAAGCATCCAACCAACCTTTGAATCTATTGAGCTGAAATTAACAATGAGAGAAGTGCCCAACACTTCATCTATTGAATAGGAAGGTCCTCCATCATCAAGCTTGACTAAGTAGTAATAAGGTATTCATGTTGTTAGTGTCATTTCAACTTTTGTTTCTAGTCTATCATTTTCAACTATTACTTCCATTCAAAATATAAAAAGTACAATGATAGTTGAGAAAGAGTCTCAATCAAGTATTGAAGTCCTAGATAAAGGGAAGCAAATTGTTTCCACCATTTTGAAAGAGGAGGGCAAAGAAAAAGAAGCTATTGATATTGATGAGTGTATAGTCATTCCAAATTGGGATATCTCTACCCTCACTCCTGATCAAGTGAAAACCATGGGTCAATTACTAAAGAAGAGAGCTAAGAAACATAAGCTTAGAGAAGAAAAGAAGAAAGAGAATCAAATATTTGAAGACATGAAGAGAATATTTGTTAATGCTTTGATTATTGAGGTTAATGATGCACAACATGTTTTGGATCAATTAGATCAATGAAGAATTGAATGGATAGGAGAAGCTACTTTAGAGAGTTGAACGAAAATTTGAAAATAAAGTGTTGGAACAAGTTGCACAAAGAATTGCAATATACCAAGTAGAGTTAGCTAATATTCATGGTACAATAGAAACATCTATTAGCAATGTTTTATCATTATTTGTAAAGTTAAGTGACACATCTATCTTCACCAAAGATATCAAGGAGAAACTATCCAAAATAGATGAAGACATGAAGTCAAGTTCATATCGAATGTCACTTGACCAAAGCCATAGCTCTACACATTATACAAAGATTAGGTATCTAACCAATCCACAAGAAGAACTATTGAAGGAAGAAGCTACAAGAAGGGCCACACTTGCAGAAATCCAAGGCATGATTCTTCAAAACATGGATGCATTATAGAAAAATATTGCACATACAAAGACAATCATCCATGACAACAACTTCTCAATTGCTGATCACATGATGGAATTATCAAGAAAAGTTTACATTGAATTATATGGAAACAAGGTGCTATAAGAAATTGGGACAAGAAAAAGGTACTTATTCTAAAGGTACATACTGAATTCTTGTCATATTTTGGTAGTAACATATAGATATTATACACCATTGGCATTTATGTCAAAAAGAGGGAGAAGTGTTTATGTATAAGAATAGAGAAGAAGTATATTATACTACATTTATATGTATATAAGGGAGATATATATATAGGGGAGTAGTATAGTGTAGTATGAATATAAGTAAAAAAATGCATTATAAAAGCAATTTTGAAAAATTAAAAAAATAGAGTGCATGTTACCGAGCTACAACAAACCTAAGTCAAAAATAAGTTAAAGACACAAAATTTTGGCAAAGGAAGTTTTGATTTATAGTTTTGTATGATCAGATTTTTCTTTCGATAAGTGTTTTTGTCACTAATGCCAAAGGGGGAGATTGTTGACATAAAGGTCAATTTGTCTATTAGTGACTCAACACTTAGTCAATTGGATATATTACTACCATGCTCTATAGTTTCTACTAAGTGTATAAGTTAGTTTATAATGTCTTCTGAGCTACACAATATTTATTGAACTTCAAAGATGAAGTTTAGTACAAATTAAGCATATCAGATTCTACTGGGCTAGTTAGTGGAAGTGAAGAAGATTGTAATAATAATCAAACTTTGTAGTTTTAACCAAGTCCAACAATGTATCCGAGCTCACAGGGTTAACAAAGTGGATCTAGTGTTGACTGATTCATGTAGTGTCAACTGAGTGATCCAATTGCTATTGAGTTACTCAAAGTTCACCAAGTCATATAGTGTTGACCAAGTTCAAGCTACTTAGAAGTGATTAGTATGGACCAAGCTTCAAGTTCAATTAAGTGCTAAACATTTTTTAGCATTGATAGTATTTTTTGTGTATCAAAACATTAGGAGTTTGTCTTTGGAACTTGAGTTACAACAATTGTGCTGACTTTGTGGATTATGATGTAATTGGTATTGTAGCCAACTCCCATATGTTGTGATTTGGATTAGAATACATGTAATGCATTGTATCATATCCAAATAATATATGTGAAGAGCATATGATTAGAAAAAGTGTGAATTGAAAAAGCTGCAAGCAATGTAAGGGACAAAAAAGTATAATCTATCACAAGTAGGCTATAATTGTAACAGAGGGAATCTCAACCAACAAATCAGAGTTGTAGATCAAAGATCGGCCATTGGGTCATGCTAACCAGTGCATCAATTAAATCCTTTAATAGGGTCGACTTAACAATATTTTGCTAAATCTCTTAACTGAGTGCATGCTTCATTATATGTTTGTAATTCCTTTGACAAGGTGGACCTCACATTCCTTATTGCTCCTAAAAAGGTAGATCACCAAAAGTGGTTAACTATATGTCTTAATAGGTTAACTTTATACTACAATACTAAAGCTTGTGGGTATCATCCCCACCCTAGTTTTACTTTCTAATTGGAAGGTTTCTAGGTCACCATATCTTATGTCAAATTGCTATGAATGTTTATTTGCTTTCATTCTTTCATGCATGTGATTAGATTAGAATATTATATGAAGGATTAATTGGTGAAATAAGATTAAATTTTATTGGTTCCTAATTCACCCCTCCCCTCTTAGAAACCTTTCCTACCTTATATTTAAAATAGAAATAACTCATAAATAGCTAAATAATCATAACTATCTCTATAATTAATTAGCTACTATTCAAATAAAGAGAGAAATATTGGACACGAATGGTAGGATTACAAGTAGAGCTCTAATCAATAGTATAGAAACAACCCACAATCAATTCGGTGGAATCAAAACAATGGAAAAACTTTCCAATAAATTGGAACTAACCCTAACAAAATACAAGAAAAGAGATTATAAAGGATAGAAGAAATCCTGGATCTACTATGCTACTACCACTTCTCCACTTCAAGAACATCTATTTGTTGATGAAAAACTTCTTTCTACTCTCTTCTTGTAATTGAAAATTAGATAAACATCATCATTTTTGAAGAATGCTTGAAATATCTTGAAAGGATGTCATATCTTCTACTAAAACATATGCCAAAACACTCACCAAATGACTTTAGAGGCAAAATAAAACTCTTAAGAACATTTTCCCCTAAACATGGAGCCAATAAACTATCTTGTCTACTTTCCAAATAAAACTGAAGCTCAATGATGAAAAAAAGGTATTCTAATGAGAATTCCCCAAATTTTACAAAACTACCTAAAACTTTTACTAGTGAATACCTACACACCTTCTGACTACAAAAATGGAAAAAATTATCTTCTTCCATTTCTAATGTTATATTGCACTCTATATTTTGGATAAAAATGGCCCCTCTAGTGTACATTTGAAAATTCTAGGCCTATGGCCATGTTCAAACCATTTAAAAGTTGAAAGATTTGAAAATTTATATAGTTTCAACTATAAAATATTTCAAAATTATTTATATCATTCAAATCCTTATGTGAAACACTTTGAAGGGATATTTAACATTTTAAATGTTTTGAATTTTGCATACTCTTCATTTTTACCTTAGTCAAACCTCTTGTTGACCTCCGACTAGGTGCCACATATCATCTCCTTACTGGCTGGATCCACCACCTCACCACCCCTTGCCACATGTCGCATTTTTGTGGCTTTAGGTCCTTAACCCTTAACCATCCTCAAACTTGAGCAACAATGCGATAAGTAATTTCGTAACCACAAATTAACCCTTTTTGCATCATTGGAGCTCAATTTCCTAACCACAAGTTATCCACTGTGACCACACAAAATAAGTTTTTTCACACCTTCATACCATTTTCTCTAACCTAGCATTAAATGCTCCAAAATTGTAACATGGTTAACTCTAACATTTTCATACCATCATCATGGCTAGCCCTAATCATGGCTTAACTATTATAAAAACACAATTTGTAGGGCCTACGTCAAATTCTATGCCACATGGCATCCTCACATTTGTCTTTCTATTGCCACATCACCTCCTATCAATGTTGCATCTTAGTTCAAATTTTTTTGACATCATCATCATTGTGAGTTATCAATCTATGTAGTTCTGGGTCACACATGTTAGCCTTGTGTCTCAAAAGGCTCATGCATTTGAGAAAACTAAGGTTTATTTTGTTGGGTTGTTAAACACCTTAAAATGTTTGCATACAATGAATGTGGGACAAAATGATTTCACTATTCCTCATGCAGTTTGAACTGCTCTCCAACACTACTCCCAATGTGCTTTTTCCTCTTTCATTGAGGTTTGGTCGATGAAGATCAACAAAGGATTCACAACTATCCTTAAAAAGATCAAGAAAAATCACACCAAAATTCTCCAAATCAAGATTTATTTCATCATTGGTACCTCCCAAAATATACACAACTTCTTCATCATTAAATTTATGGAGTTCAATTTCTTCATTCAAATTTAGAGAGCAATTGTCAACACTTAGATAGAATTCATGAGGCATGACAAGTTAAAAAGTCTTTGTTGACATGTGTGACAATACTTTAATATGGAATTTAGTTTTAAAAGAACATGAACCACACAAATCCTCTTCATTCATGTCTTTTATGTGAGTCACTTTTCCTTGATTAAAATATTCCTACATTTGAATGCTTCATGATGGATCTAATGGGATGGGTCATATGGAAGGGATGCTGCTATGGGTACTACTGTTGTATAAGTGAAAATAGTTATTTTGATTCTATTCTAGCATATTTTTCTTTCCTAAAATCAGACCTGCAAATAATTACAATTGATAGGGAAAAATAAGAAAGGCTAGCTGAGGCTCTATGTAGCAGAGGACAACCAAGTCAACATGGTGGTTCCTTCCAATTTTGTAACTTTATTTCAATAATTTTTCACATATAAGAAAATGCCTCTCTACACCATTCTATAACCTTCATTTCATTTATGCTAGGACATTTAGCAATTCAATTACTAACTGGACAACCTCAACCCTCTAATTTAGCATGTCGGCCTATTACATGGAACATGCTCATTGTTTTTGTTTGGTAGAACCATTCATTCTAGACTTTGCACTTGCAAAATACCCCTATTAGCAAAATTCCCTAGCTACTACAATGACATGGGTATCTTGGAGATGATCTTGGTAAACAAAGTTGAAAATTCTTGTAACAATCTATGGTGAAAACTTATACAATTAAAAAAAATGCCTCCTTCATGCTCTAGATAATCTTTCTATTGGAATTATGTTATATCTGTCATTAGTGACAAAACTTATTCAATTATGTATGGTTACCAAGCTTATCATTTAGTCTCTAGTATATACCAAACAATCCAGTGATAGCTAGGTTTTACAATTCACACTGAGCATTCTAGAAGCTACCGAGTGAATATAGATAGTGTGTAGTCCAATAGTTATCATTGAGCAGCTAGCAGTTACTAAGCTTCATAATGTCTACTAAGTCATCAATTTGTGTGATGAGAAGCTAGTGTCTATCGAGTAATGGAATGAGTAGTGTTTACTAAGTGCAAGCAAGGTAAACAAAATATTCAATACCTATTGAGTAACACTATAACTACTAAGTCTCTAGTGGTCACCGAGTTTAAAGCTATATTGTGTGTTTAGTATGGACCATGCCTCTAATTCTACCAAGTGCATGATGATTCTAAGTAATGCCATGGACACTAAGTATCAGAAGTTCACCAAGTCAGCTTACAGAACCCAAGTTTCTACTATTTAACTGACTTAGTAATATTTTGTTTACTTGTGTTTTATCCAACCTTATAATTGTAAATATTAGAATGGTATATATGTAATGTATGAATGAGCGGATGAATATATGGATGTATGGAGATGTAATGTTTTGAGAAGAGTGAATGTGAATCAATAGTAGAACAGAGTATTCAACAAGCTCTATAATGAAAAATAAAGTTATATCTATCACAAGAGGTGATCTATACTTCAAGGATCTAATTAGTAATAAATTTTTAAGTTAGATCTACTATTTCATCCTAATAGGTGAATCAATTTTCTAAATCCTTTAACAGGGTAGACTTAATAGTCTTTCTTTAAATCTCTTAACAGAGTGCATACTTCATTGTATGTTTTTAAAACCACTAACAAGGTGTATCTAGCAGTAAAAATTGCTCTTAATAGGGTAGATCATTAGAAGTGGTCAATGTAAGCCTTAACAAGCCAACTTTATACTATAGTAGTAAAGTTTTATGGGTATCATCCCCACCCCAGTTTTACTTTCCATTTGGAAGGTTTCTAGGTCACCAAAATATTATTTTCATATGTGTTGAATCTTTATCTTTTCTCATGCATGCAGTAGATTAGATGAATTAATGATGAATGGATTAAGTGCTAAATAAATCTAAAGTTTTTGAAGTTACTAATTCACCCCTCCCCTCTCATTAACTTAGCTAGTTTTGATTATCTCCAAAAATTGGTAACAAAGCTTTTTTGTTCTTAGGATAAAGTTTGACAGCTTGAGCAAAGATCAAGGACAATGGAGATATTCAAACTTGACAAAGCTATTGGAAATCAGAAGCTAGATCTGGAGATGGGCATAGTTAAAGTCAAGGAAGCAAAAGAGCATCTTTCCCAATCGCTAAAAATAAGGAACTTGCAAAATAGATGAATGACCATCAGTATGTTGAAGAAAAGATTGAAGAATTTTTCTCCTCTAGTAGTTCAACTGGAGCAAATGAGGCAATCAAAGAACTCCTAGAAAAGAATGGCTATATGCAAGTAGAGGTTAGAAAATTGAAAAGAGAACATGAAATTTAGTCAATAAGATTGTGTGAAATCTTGGAACAAAGGAATAAGGAAAATGAAGACTTGTAGACAAGGAATAATGGAACTCAATCTCAATCCCTTCAGCAAGAAAGTCTTATCAATTAGCTCTCCAATGCAAATGAGGAAATCATGAATCTAAGATTTGAAAATGAAAGTTTAAGGAATGATTTAATCACTGAAAGAAAAATCAATGAAAGATTGAAAGCTCATCTAATTTCTAAACAACAACTCAATGAAAGGATAATGAAATCTCAAGTAGACATGGATCAATAGAATCAACAAACTGAGCAAAATCTCTATATGCAAAAAGGTAAAGCATGACTTGGATAGAAAGAAGAAGATGAATCTTCCAGACAAGGTGCCAAAAGGAATCAAAGATGTACTTGCAATAATGTGGTAAGTTAGGTCATACATCAAACAAATGTTGGAGCAATGAAAAGGCAAAATTCAATGGAAACTTCTACAATTGTAGTCAATATGGTCATAAAGCTAATGAATGCAAGGAGAAATCAAATTTTGAAGATCAATGTCACAAATGCAAGAAACAAGGACACTAGGCATGTAAATGCAAATCTAAACCATTTAATTCACCTAAACAACTTGTCAAGGCAATATTTGGTTGGGACTACAATACTTGTTGTAGATGTCATTACTATGTAGAATACAGACACATTGGCATAAACTATGCAAGGCATCACTTGAGAAAGAAGGTACTACAATAAGATGGTAACATGCACTAAACTTGGTCATATAGCTAAGAATTGCATGAATATAGGTAGAGTTGAAGATGAAAAGAAAGCTAAAGCTGATAATATTAGGAAACAGAGGAGACAACAGTGGATTCCCAAATCTACCAAACAAGCTAGTTCAAATGATGGCCATGTCACTCAAGAAGTGGGTGACTCCAGTATTTCTAATTAGATTCTTAAAGGTAGAATTGGAATTGTATCTTCAAGTCATATCTTGAGTAGTTCCAAATGAAAGAAAACAAAAGATCCAAATCAGTATTTCAGATACAGGGGGATCGCAAGAAATTAGCATTCACTAAGCAAGGTTGGTCATAGACTCAACTGAGCTAGGTCGGGAGTAAATTAAAGTTTTGTTCAGTCATTGAGTCACAAGCTTCTATCGAGCATAGTGAGTGGATGATAGTTAGTCACATGCTATGCCATTATGGTACCAAGCATTAATGAAGAATTTTCATCAAAAAGGGTAGAATTTGACTTCATTTTTCACTGTGACTTCAAAATACATAGAGCTGAGTGATTTCTAGGTGCATTCAAGCAAGCTTGAGTGAACCTACAACAAAAAGGATTTGTTAAAACAAAAATCTTATTTATCGAGAAACCATGGCATCCAAAAGTAGTAGTAGTAGTAAGGCAAAAAGAGGTTTTGAAATGTTGCTAAAAGGCATAGAATGGAAAGCAACAAATTTCAAGTTAGTATCAACAATTATGGAGTCAATTGACTCAAATGGAGCTCAATCACATATTCCTCCCAAGGTATTCATTGTTAATGATATTCACACTCATTTTAAGTGTTATGTGTAAGAAATTGGAACCCTAGAGATGGACAATGCCCTAGGAGAAATGTGTGTTGATGGTTCTTTGAAACCCAAGCATAAGCATCTAGAGGTCAAAGGTTTAACCCATATCCCACATATGTCAACGAGCTTCCAAATTAAGTGGAGTAGGTATATTCTCGATTGTGTGCATAATGGTTAGCTATGGTTAGAACAGTCTGTGTTGATCACCAAGAAAATGATTCATAAGATCAAAGGTCTCCCTATGCTAAACAAGGTGAAATCTACCAAAACCCTAGGTCAGGAAGAGCCTCAAAAGAAAACCTTAGCCGAGTGGGATGGTAGAGTTCTAAAGATTAACACTATATCTGACATTGAACTAAGGTTTGGTGTTCACATCACTACTCACATGTAATGCTACACTAAACATAAGTAATAAATTTGAAACAAAGAACAAGTACAATTTACGTAATTTTTTTAAATTTTTTATAATTCAATATAATACAAATACAAGAAAAATGATTGAGCCACTCTCAATTTGTAAACCTCAAAATAAAAGAAGATATCCTCAAAATAAATTTCCATTATAACGCTAATACATATTGAGTTTAATACAATAATGAATTACGATATCATTCTTAAATGCCTATGTCCAACATATGGACCCTACAAGTAACAAATTTTGTTTCTAGATGTAACTTCAAAAGTCATCCTTAGTTACTTATTAATCAACTTGAAGAACCTAAAAACACATAGAAATATAACACAACACAAAGAGGGCTCAGTACACACTAAGTTGAAAAGCGTAATCCATCTTCATACATGTTAGAATAAACATATACATAACCATAATGCAGATATCTGATCCACTTAACATAGTGCAATTCCAAAATTAATATGCAAGAAGTAAACATCTACTTAACAATGCAAAATTAAACTTGCACTAAGAATAACCAGTAAATGAATCATATATATACTGAGGTGTAATCACTATGTATGGTAAGCTCATAGACAACACATAGTGGGATTCTCTATTGTACTCATGAAATGACGTAATAGAGATTTGCCTTGTTCTTCGTACTTAACCTTATTGGTTTAAGTCATAGGTAAGGCCAATTATCTTTTATATGTAATTAACCCACCCAATTCATTTTAAAGTTATCACTGAATTAATTAACTAAATAGGATAAACCAAATTTAGCCACCCCGATATATGTTCATCACAACTATTTTTAAAATACACATCAAATAGATTTACAAAAGAATGTACATGCAACATATATAAAATTAATATAAAACATGATACTACATCCTTTCACCTATTTGTAACACATCTTATTCTACCAATTTCAAAGGTAAATTTAGATAATTATAAAAACAGAAACAAAACCTATAATATCAAGACCATGCAAATACAATTAAATTGTTATCTCATCTTAACGGTACATACTTAATCTTAAAACTATACAATAAATTTCCTGCTAACATAATCAACTACATTTAGCTTCGAAATGACCAAGATAACAAATCAAAATGCATATAATATTCTTAGTCCATCAAACATATATCATCAGTCCATCTTTTCCATTGAAAACAATTTCCATTTAAATAATGAATTGAATAACATCATTAGCATAATAGATTCTAATTCATAAAATCTTAATTTCAAAAACATCATATAAATACCACCAAAATGCTTCATAACATATCCAAACAAATTAAATCATATCTAATAGACTCCACAATGTTCAAGCTCTGTCATTGTTTTAAACAGAAAAACATTAACAATGATGTTGTATGTTCAACTACTTATTCCCAAATTGCCAAATTTTAAGTTATACCCATAGTCAACATACAAGTTGTTTAGAATCTCGCAACATATCTAATTTCCATATTGTAAACTACAATTTCTAATTCAAAGTCAACACACTTTCTATTTAAATCTGCAACACACACAGAACCCCTAATACCAGTTTACTCATCTACAAGAACTGTTTAACAAAATGCCTCTTTCGAGTTCCAGATAATAGCATAACTAAAGTTACAAATATCGAATAAAACTTTACGTAGTTATATATGAATTCAAAACATCATGCACAATCAACAAGGTATCGACTATTCTACATGTAACCTCCACCATGTCGATAATCGTAATAAGAACTATGCTAACAAAATGAAAATCCAACCTTGTTTTAGGTTTCCTTCTAATTTTTTGACATAATGCCTACACCTGGATTCATACAAGTGACCTGATGTGAAACCACTGATGAATTTCCTACCAACCCATATAAACTTTTTTTAAGACCATTATACCAAAACTATAACTATAGGCTCAACTCAATTTCACAGTTTTATATATATATATATATAAGACAAGCTCAGATTTTACACATCGAAAAACTGTCAAGAAACAAAGATAAATCTCTTTCTAATCATTATATGGTTGGCTATGCATTGCGAACTCAAAACCCCAAAATCTTGCTAAGAGTTCAACACAATATCTAAGCCTTGATTTCAAGCAAACTGTTTGATATAATGACCATGCTCTAGTTCATGATAACTGTTTAATGTATAAAAACTGAACCCTAGTTCCATTCAAATTGTTTTTAATATATAATGACCGAGCCTTAGTTTTCAAGTGCACTATTTAATGTAATGACTTAACCCTTGATCCATGTTAAATGTTTAATAGAGTGACTATGCCCTTGATCACATTCATGATTCTGCAATCTAATGCGAGCTTGTGACTGTGGCCAAGCCATGCATACCCATGAACTCTAAGATATGGGTTCTCTCAGAGCTCAGTTCTGAGGAAGCCAAATACCCATATGTTTTACACAATCACATGCATGCTTACTGTCACAAGCATGTGTTTCTAACATTGTTCAACTCGTAGAAAAATGCATGTTTGGGGCAAAGCCCAAATATATATAGAAAAACCCAAAATGATATCTCCATACTTCACATTCAAGTGTGAATATATGCAAGGCTAAGAATTGCACGCAGTGCCATGCTCAGCATATATGAATTCTTGAGTGTCAATATACATCATATAAAACTGATAACCATTTACAGACATACTTATTGAAATAACAATGCAATTGTAAATAGAGAGAGAGTAGGGTAAGAAATTTCCCCTACGTGAGATACACTAGATGGAAAGTGCTCAACACAATGCTCTGCAATAAAGCTTGTTGCCAAAGCCCTAAATGCCATGTCAAAACCACACTTCCAATTTGCCAACATTGATAAACTTGAGAGAAACTTTGACAATAGAGAATAACAGAAGAAACTAGAAGTAATGCAACCAAATGAAAAGCTCTGTGTAATACAAACAAGCCTAGCCTCATAAGATAGGGCTTCTTCCTAACCATGGTGCCTATACTTCAGCAACACCTCACAGGTGTTTCACTTCACAGAGTAAAGTGGCCCAATTCTCAGCCAAAACCCAACAAATATTGAACCAAAATGAAATGGTCAACTAGGTGATAAATGACATAATAATGCCTTCATAAAATGCATTAAAAGAAATTGAAACCATACATACAATCATGCATATGAAAAACACCTACATAGTTGGCTTGCTAACAATGAAAATCCCTAAGTTTTGCATTCAAAACCGATTAGGGTTTTAGGGAAATAAAATATTCATACCAAATATAATATATGAATAAAATAATAGCCACATATGTTATAACAGTTGCAGGTTTTTAAACCCCTTTATTTAAAAAATGGGATTTGTTTAAACTAATACAACTTAGGTAATTAGTCCCTATCAAACACAAGTGCATAGACATATTTGACATGCCAATGTAGGGTTAGGAAAATATCGAGTACATAAACTCATAACCCTAAGCAACATTATTAAATTAAATTCAACACAGGCCAATGGATTAATCGCAATTAAATCATACCAAAGCTCCACAAATGTCCAATATACATCATATTAAAATTAATATTGTTACACTAAATATAAATCATGATAATCGTAAACAATATGGTAACATGCAATAAAATATGAAAGCTAGAACCATAAAACCTAAGCTTAATTTAAAAACTTTTCAATAATTTTACTAGTCAGATTTTTCCTAAAGTCTATACACAGCAATATCGTTTAAACTAGAAACATCAGACATTAATTCTAAATACATCAGAAAGTTTGTCAGATTCATAAGTACCTCTACCAGAGCTCAAAATAGAGTATTTCTGAAACAAAAAAGTTTGTCTAGCAATAATCACATGTCCCAAGGACATTAATAAAACCAAGTTCTACAGAAATAAAAACATAACATCTGAAAGGAACTTATAACAACAAAGTCCTAATATGCAAAAAAACCGAAGTAGTGGTCAGGCATGACACCCTCCCACACTAGGCTTTGAATTTCTCTAGGAAGTCAGCAAACAAGAATGGATGAGCTGCTCTCTTCATTTTAGTGTCCTTCTAGGTAGAAAATGTTTCATCATTGGGGTCCCATAGGACCTTTACCTACCTTATTTCTTTTCCTCTTAAACTCATAGTTCTGCTTTGCATGATCTGCACAGGTTCTAGCAAGCTTTGACCATCCATAATCTGCAAATTTTATCAATCAACCACTTAAGCAGTATCTGATATATACTTACAAAAAATTGAAACATGAAATACATTATGTATGCATGAAAGACTTGGTGGTAAGGCAAGTTTGTAGGTAACAGGTCCAATCCATTCTAGAATTTCAAATGGACCTAAGAATCGTGGTGCTAACTTGGATCCCTTTCCATAATGAATTGGACACTTACGTGGTCTTACCCAAAGAAACACTTTATCATCCAACAAGAATTGATGGTCAATTCTATGCTTATCAGCATATTTCTTTTGTCTATCTTGAGCACTAATAAGGTGCTCTTTGATCCTCTTAACCTGCTGCTCCAAATCTTGCAACATATCAGGTCCTAAAAGAGTCTTGTCCTCCAAATTATCCCAACTAAGAGATGTCCTACAAGATCTACCATACAATGCTTGAAAGGGTGCCATACCTATATGGAACTATGATATCCATTATTATAAGCAAATTCTACCAAGTGTAGATACTCCTCCCATTTATTCTATCTATCCATAATGTACATCCTAAGCATGTCTTCTAGAATCTGGTTGACACATTCAGTCAGTCAGTCTATCTCTGGGTGATAAGCTAAACTAAAATTTAGCTAAGTACCTAACTCTCGCTACATGGATCTCCAAAGAGAAGAAGTAAACACTAGATCTGTATCAGAAATAATCTTTTTAGGAATTTCGTGTAACTTAACTACCTACTCCATATATATCTCAGCAACCATTGCTACATTATAGGATGATCTAACTAGAATAAAGTGGGCAACCTTTGTAAAACAGTCCACTACCATCATAATAGTGTCATGCCTATGAGCTATAATAGGCAATCCAATAATAAAATCTATAGAAATGGTGTCCCATTTCCATTCTAGAATACTATGTGGCTGCAATAATCCTGCAGGGTGCTGATGTTTAGCCTTAACCCGCTAACCTTCCAAGCATCGAGCAACAAAATTTGCTATGTCCCTCTTCATTCTAGGCTAATATTAATGCTACTTAAGGTCAGCATGCATTTTCTTGACTCCTAGATGAGCTGAATATGGTGCTTTGTGGGCCTCAAACATAGCCAGATTTCCCAAATCACCTAACTCAGGAATGTACACACTCCCTCTAAACAGTAGTAAACCTTCAGAATTCACTAAATACCCCTCAAAATGCCCTTCCAAGATGTTGCCACTGTCAATAATAGCCTTAACATCCTGAAACCAATGATCTAAGAAAAGGTTCTATAAAATCTTATCCTTAAGATCCACTGTTAGGATCAAAGAAGATAATTCATGTTGCCTTCTGCTAAGTGCATCCGTAACCAAATTCTCCTTCCTTTGCACATATCTAATCTTGAAGTTGTATTCACATAGGAACTCCATCCATCTTCACTACCTAGAGTTTGTGTCTGGTTGTGTGAAAAGATACTGAAGGCTTTGGTGATTAGTATGTAACTCAAATCATTGACCTCGAAGAAAATGTCACCACTTGGTCAAAGCATGCATAATTATAGCAAGTTCAAGATCATGAGTAGGGTAATTCACCTCATGACTCTTTAGCTTTCTGGGCTCATAAGCTACAACACATACTTCTTGCATCAACACTGCCCATATGCCATCCAAAGATGCATCAGTGCAAACCACGAACTCCTTAGTTGAATCAGGGACTGCAAGAACTGGTGCACTGGTCAAACATTCCTTAAGTTTCTGAAATACTACCTCGCACTCCTTTGTCCACACAAATCTCTTCCCTTTTCTTTGAAGAGATGTGATAGGATGCGCTATTCGGGAGAAGTTTGACACAAATCTGTGGTAATAGCTTGCTAAGCCCGTGAAACTTCAAACCTCAGACACATTCATAGGTGCTGGCCAATCTACAATAGCCCAAATTTTGGATGGATCTATAGAAATTCCATCCCCTGAAATGATATGTCCTAAGTAACAAATCTTTGATTTGAAGAATTCACACTTCTTAGGATTGTCATACACTCTGTTCCTATGAAATCATTCCAAAAACCTACTCTAAATGCTACTCATGCTCCTCAGTAGTGTTAGAATACACCAAAATATCATCTAGAAAAACCACTACAAACTTGTCTAGGTAAGTTCTAAACACACCATTCATTAGGCTCATGAAGACAAAAGTTGCATTTGTTAACCCAAAAGGCACTACTATGTATTCGTAGTGCCCATACCTAGTGTGAAAAGCTATCTTATGAATATCAGCTTCCTAGATTCTAAGTTGATGATACCTAGATTTTAGATCAATCTTCGAAAAGACTTGGGCACCCTTGACATGGTAAAACGAGTCATCAATTCTAGGCAAAGGATACCTGTTCTTAATAGTGGCCTTGTTTAACTATCTATAATCTATGCAAAGTCTTAAGGAGCCATCTTTCTTCTTGAAAAAGATTACTAGAGCACCCCATGGTGATACACTAGGATGAATCAAACCTTTCTCCAAAAGCTTCTCCAACTAAAATTTAAGTTCAACCAACTCTTGAGCTATCATTCTATATGGAGTCTTAGAAATTGGTTCCGTTCCTAGCACTAAATCAATTCGAAAATCAATTTCTCTTCTCGGACGTATTCCAGGAATCTTCTCAACAAAACCATCCAAGAAATTTTGCAAGACTGGATGATCGAGAGAAGAACCTTTGACTATGGAATCTTCTAAGTCATTTACAGATATGGCAAACAAACTGTAGTCTTTTCGAGAACACCTTGCCAATTGCTTGGCAAAAATTGTCCGTAAAGAGATGGGTCTATTGATTCCAACAATAACCCTAGTTGATCCAAAATCATCAAAACAATTAATTGTCTTATCCTTGCAATCCATAATAGCTTGATGTTTTTCTAACCAATCCATCCCCAAAACTATGTCATACGATCCTAAAGGTATAACCCTAAGGTTTACTGAAGTAGTAAAAGATTTCATTCGAATCTTATAGTCAGGAGCAACAATATCAGTGTTCACCCTAGAACCTGATGCTAACTCCACTTGCCATATATTCCTTGCCCTAACCATAGGGATTCCACTATATGAAACTAAAGAAGAAGAAATAAATGAGTCTATAACTCCAAAGTCAAATAAGATAGATACTTTCATACCTTGAGTATTACCCTGAGCTTCAATAATTATATTCTGGTGTTCGGCCTACTTCTGATCCAGGGTAGCAAAAACATGGTGGTTTGTTGTAGAATCACCAACTGTCACTTCAGACCTAGTTGGCTTAGGTCCAACCTTCAGCTTGTCCCAGTTAGGGCACTCAGACTGGTAATGACCTAATTGTCAACAATGATAACACTCAACAGATTTCCTGAATCCCATGTTCTGACCAAAAGGACTAGGAGATGGATTATTACTCTACACACTCTGAGGTGGTTGAGATGGTCTAGGCCACTCTAAATCCTTGGAGTTCTTATCAAACTTCCTCTTCTTGAATTTCCCACCTAAAAATCTTGATTTCAAACTACTCTGTGGAGGCTTTTGACTCTTACTGACATTTGGGGTAGGTGGATTCATGCTAGTTTTGTATGAAGTCCCATGATATCCAAACTTCATCTCAATCAGCTTTGCTCGCTCTGAAGCTTCCTACATAGTCACAGGTATGAAAGTTCTCACTTCCTCCTCGATCTTGGGCATAAGCCCTCTGATGAAGTGTTGTATCATGGCCTTATCATTTTTTTCCCACCCAATTTTTTTTTTAAGCTCGTAGAACCTACGTTCATAAGCTTCCATTGTAGAGCTAGACTGCATAATCTAAAAGAACTCCTCTGCACGGGCCTGACACCAATATTCAAACATGAACCTCTCCTTGAAACACTCCATAAAGAGCTCCCAAGTAACTAGAGAGCTATCAATGCCAAGCTTCTCCAACTCCTATTCCCACCACAAGGAACCAAATCCCCTCAAATGCATAACCAACCATCTTACTTTCACATTACTCAAGTAACAGTGTAAGATAAAGCATCACTCAATATTTAGCATCCAAGCTTCTGCTGCTGTACTGTGTTCCCTACCATAAAATAATGGCCCTTTCATCTTGGAAAGATCCTAGAGCTGAGCTCTTGCCACTGGATCATCCTCTACATGAAGTTTAATACCCTACACAAGAGGTATCCTAACATTCACTCCCCCACCAAGAATCTAGTTTTTAGTCTCAATATTATTGAGACGTTCCAGTATCCGTTGAAGTACCATAGCTTGATCTACCTGGTTGTATTGGTTGTTTCCAACCCCAACATTATAATCAAACTAACCATCCCTAGTAATATTCTAGTGCCTAGGACCTCTACCATGGCCCCTGCCCCTGCGTCTACCTCTGCCAAAAAATTTATCCTTAGGAATGTTGCATCCTCAAGCTCCTTTAGTGACAGGAGGCATGATAGCAACCTAAAAATAATTTACTGTTAATAATGCATTAATGACGGGTTAAACCCTAAAACCCAAGAGTCTTGTTTATTCTAACCATGCTCTGATACAAAATGTAATGCTACACTAAACATAAGTAATAAATTTGAAATAAAGAAGAAGTACAATATACATAATTTTTTACTTTATTTTATAATTCAACATAATACAAATACAAGAAAAATGATTGAGCCACTCTCAATTCGTAAACCTCAAAATAAAAGAAGATATCCTCAAAATAAATTTCCATTATAATGCTAATACATATTGAGTTCAATACAATAATGAAGTATGATATCATTCTTAAATGCCTATGTCCAACATATGGACCGTACAAGTAACAAATTCTGTTTCTAGATATAACTTCAATAGTCATCCTTAGCTACTTGTTAATCGACTTAAAGCACCTGAAAACACACAAAAATGGAACACAACACAAAGAGGGCTCAGTACACACTAAGTTGAGAAGCATAATCCATCTGCATACATGTTAGAATAAACATATACATAACCATAATGTAGATATCTGATCCACTTAACATAGTACAATTCCAAAATTAATATTCAAGAAGTAAACATCTATTTAACAATGCAAAATTAAACTCGCACTAAGAATAACAAGTAAATGAATCATATATGTACTGAGGTATCATCACTATGGTGCTAAAATACTACATATATGTATGGTAAGCTCATAGACAACACATAGTGGGATTCTCTATTGTACTCGTGAAATGGTGTAATAGAGATTTTCCTTGTTCTCTGTACTTAACCATATTGGTTTAAGTCATAGGTAATGCCAATTATCTTTTATATGTAATTAACCAACCCAATTCATTTTAAAGTAATCACTGAATTAATTAACTAAATACAATAAACCAAATTCAGGCACCCTGATATATGTTCATCATAGCTATTCTTGAAATACACATCAAACAGATTTACAAAAGAATGTACATACAATAGATATAAAATTAGTATACAACATGATACTAAATCCTTTCATCTATTTGTAACACATCTTATTCTTCCAATTTCAAAAGTAAATTTAGATAATTATAACAACAGAAACAAAACCTATAATATCAAGATCATGCAAATACAATTAAACTGTTATCTCAGCTTAACGATACATACTTAATCTTAATACTATACAATCAATTTCCTTCTAACATAATTGACTACATTTAACTTCAAAATGACCAAGATAACAAATCAAAATGCATATGATATTCTTGTTCAATATAAAATTCTCATCAAATATATATCATTAGTCCATCTTTTCCATTGAAAACAATTTCCATTTCAATAATGAACTGAATAGCATCATTAGCATAATAGATTCTAATTCATAAAATTTTCATTTCAAAAACATCATATAAATACCATCGAAATGCTTCATAACATATCCAAAAAAATTAAATCATATCTAACAGACTCCACAATGTTCAAGCTCTATCAATGTTTTAAACAGAAGAACATTAACAATGATGCCATGTGTTCAACTACTTATTCCCAAATTGCCAAATTTTAAGTTCTACCCACAGTCAGCATACAAGCTATTTAGAATCTAGCAAAATATCTAATTTTCATATTGTAAACTACAATTTCTAATTCAAAATCAACACACTTACTGTTTAAATCTGTGACACACATAGAACCCCAAATACTAGTTTACTCATCTACAAGAACTGTTTAACAAAATGCCTCTTCCGAGTTCCATATAACAGCATAACTAAAGTTAGAAATATCGAATAAAACTTTATGTAGTTATATATGAATTCAAAACATCATGCACAATCAACAAGGTATCGACTATTCTACATGTAACCTCCACCATGTCGATAATCGTAATAAGAACTATGCTAACAAAATGAAAATCCAGCCTTGTTTTAGGTTTCCTTTTGACTATTTGACATAATGCCTACACTTGGATTCTTACAAGTGACCTGATGTGAAACCACTAATGAATTTCCTACCAACCCATATAAACTTTGTTTAAGACCGTTATACCAAAACTATAAGTCTAGGCTTAACTCAACTTCACAACTATATGTGTGTATATATATATATATATATATATATATATATATATATATATATATATATATATATATATATATATATATATATATATATATATATATATATATATATATATATATATATATTTATAAGACAAGCTTGGATTTTACACATCGAAAACCTATCAAGAAACAAAGATAAATCTTTTTCTATTCATTATAAGGTTGTTTGTGCATTGTGAACTCAAAACCCCAAAATCTTGCTAAGAGTTTAACACAATATCTATGCCTTGATTTCAATCAAACAATTTGATATAATGACCATGCTCTAGTTCATGATAACTATTTAATGTATAAAAACCAAACCCCAATTCCATTCAAACCATTTTTAATATATAATGACTGAGAGTTAGTTTTCAAGTGCACTATTTAATATAATGACTTAACCCTCGGTCCATGTTAAATGTTTAATAGAGTGATTTTTCCCTTGATCATAGTCATGAGTCTACAATCTAATGCGAGCTCATGACTATGGTTGAGCCACGCATACCCATGGACTCTGAGATATGGGTTCTCTCGGAGCTCAGCTCTGAGGAAGCCAAATACCCATATGTTTTACACAATCACATGCATGCTTACTATCACAAGCATGTGTTTCTGACCGGGTTCAACTCATAGGAAAATGCATGTTTGGGGCAAAGCCCAAATATATATAGCAAAACCCAAAATGATATCTCCATACTTCACATTCAAGTATGGATACATACAAGGCTAAGCATTGCACAATGTGCCATGCTCTACATATATCCATTCTTGAGTGTCAATACACATCATATAAAATTGATAACCATTTACAAACGTGCTTATCAAAATAACAATGCAATTGTAAATAGAGAGAGTAGGGTAAGAAATTGCCCCTACGTGAGATATAGTAGATGGAAAATGCTCAACACAATGCTCTGCAATAAAGCTCATTGTGAAAGCCCCAAATTCCAAGTGAAAACCAAACTTCCAATTTGCCAAAATCGATAAACTTGAGAGAAACTTTGACAATAGAGAATAACAGAAGAAACTAGAAGTAATGCAATTGAATGATAAGCTCTGTGTAATACAAAAAAGCTTAGCCTCATAAGATAGGGTTTCTTCCTAACCCATGTGACTATACTTCAGCAACACCTCATAGGTGTTTCACTTCATAGAGTCAAGTGGCCCAATTCCCAGCCAAAACCCAGCAAACACTAAACTAAAATGAAATGGCCAACCAGGTGATAAATGACATATTAATGCCTTCATAAACTGCATTAAAAGAAAAGGAAAGCATCCAAAAAGTCGTGCATATGGAAACCACCTCCATAGTTGGCTTGCTAACAATGAAAATCCCTATGTTTTGCATTCGAAACCCATTAGGTTTTTAGGGAAATAAAATCTTCATACCAAATATAATATATGAATAAAATAATAGCCACATATGTTATAACAACCACGGGTTTTTAAACCCCCTTTTTTAAAAAATGGGATTTGTTTAAACTAATGCAACTTAGGTAATTAGTCGCCATCAAACACAAGTGCATAAACATATTTGACATGCCAACATAGGGTTAGGAAAATATCGAGCTAAGTAACATTGTTAAATTAAATTCAACACAGGCCAATGGATTAATTGCAATTAAATCATACCAAAGCTCCGCAAATGTCCAATATTCAATGTATTAACATTAATACTGTTACACTGAATATAAATCATGATAATCATAAACAATAAGCTGACATGCAATAAAATATGAAAGCTAGAACCATAAAACCTGAGCTTAATTTAAAAACTTTTCAATAGTTTTACCAGTCATATTTTACCTGAAGTCTATACATAGCAATATCATTTAAACTAGAAACATCAGACATTAATTCTAAATACATCAGAAAGTTTTTAGATTCATAAGTGCCTCTACCAAAGCTCAAAATAGAGTATTTCTGAAATAGAAAAGTTTGTCCAGCAATAATCACATGTCCCAAGGACATTAATAAAACCAAGTTCTATAGAAATAAAAAAAAATTTCTGAAAGGAACTTATAACAACAAAGTCCTAATATGCAGAAAAACTGAAGTAGTGGTCAGGCATGACATCGCAAGATATATAGGTCTAGTCATTTGAATTGTGTGCCATGTGAGGTAGTTGATTTGTCATACAAGGTTGTAAAGAAGAATTTGGAATTATATTTGTTAGAATTATTGTTGAAATAGCTGAACAAGAATAAGGACAGCATTAGGACATCGAAAAACAACCCCTGTAAATTTGGTTCTTTGTTAACATGTCTTTTCTTTTATGTTCAAAAGTTTTTCCCATCAAAAGGTTTAGTAGTATGGAGGAAAGATACTCCAATTTTTATATCAAATTAATGAATTCATTACAGAAATGGGTGAAAATTTTGATAGTATTATGGATAATTATTTTGAAGCTTTTAAAGAGAGGATGAACAATAGGTTTAGGATTCCTCCTAAGCTAGTTAAGGATTATAAAGATGATGTATGTTTTATGGTTGATTTTGATAGAGTGTATATTTAGGCATTTAGGCCTAAAATTGCATGGGTGAAACCTCTTCCATATGAGGTTAACATTGATGAAACTAAAGATATTATTGAAGCTTTAGTGAATGAGCCAGTAGATCCAAAGTTACCTATCTTTGGAACCTATAAAGAAGCCAAATCCAGAATTGAGTTTGAAATCAAGCTACCCAAGGCTATAAGTAAAGGAAAGAGGAAGGTAGCCAAGTTGAAAATAACAAGTACCTATCTCATGCTTACCGAGGAAAAAGGTGAAGACATTGAAGAATCAAAAGAAGAAGAGTAGGAATCTGAAAAGGAGGTAGAGCCTATGAAAAAGAAGGGCAGGGTAATCATTACCAAGCCACCCAAAGCCTCCACAACTATATTCACCTTCCAAGAAAGGTTGAAACAAATGGAAAAAGGTGCAGGCATCACAAACTTCAAGGCACTAAAATTTGAAACTAGAATAGATGCTAAGAAAATGCAGATTGAGGAGCTTGTACTCCATAAAATAGGAAAATGGAAATATTCCTCTGATCAAATTGCCCCTAGAATTTTAGATGAATTATTGGCAAGATTGAAGCCAAGGTGGGAATCAACAATATAGATAGAAAAAGACATATATGAGTAATCACTAAAATAATTACTACCGTGTCTTTCAACTATAGAGGTTAAGGTAGTAATGAAAGACAATGAATCTGAAATGATGATTAGATTTCATACATGTTTAGTTTTGATCAAATAAATTCAGCATGTGGTTAGAGATGCTACAAACATGTGGAAAAACATCTATCATCTACACAAGCCTAGTGAAAATCCAATAGAGATCAATGATGTTGATGATGATGACAATGACAATGAGGAAGAAGATAACACACCTTGTGTTACCATTGATGATGAGGAATATCAAGAGTTGATGAAGGATTCTGAAGAAGAGAAAGAGGAAAAAGCTGATGAGGAAGATAAGGAAGATGAAGAAAATGATCCAATAAGAATAGAAACCCAAGTTATTGCCTCCCTTCCTCATTCTCCACCAAAGACGGCTACATCATTAGGGTTGAAGACAACTTCATTAAATGTGATTGCAACTACAATAGACACATCATCTATTCAATCACTATTTGCTCCCTCTCAGCTCTAGGTATCAATTATGGAAGTTTATACCACTTCATCTACCAAGCTAGAGCCCTCCTCTTCATTAGCTCCTGAGTCAACTACATCAGTAATATGTGAAGCATCTAGTTCTACAATTTTGTCAACTTCAATTTTACATACACTTGTAAGTACATCACTTGTAAATATTTCTACTAGTACTCCTATTGTATGTGCTCTAGTCAATGCTCCACCTATTATCACTTCAATTTTGGGTAGCACTTCAATTATGGATTTAGTTTATACCTCTCTTAGTTTTCCTCCAGTTGGTCTTATTCAAGTTCTTACTACAAGTCTAGCTATCTCTACAATTGTTTCTATTTCTAAATCCAAGGTAGTAATGTCAGAAGTAGAACCAAGGACTCCTCTAAAACTTCTTCTTACTAGAAAGGAAATTGATGATGATATTGATTTGGACAAAGAAATTTTAATTCCTAAGCTAGATCTTGATACTACTATAGTTCAAGAAATGAGAATGGTTAGTCAACTTTTGAAATAGAAGGCAAGGCAGAAATAGCTTGGAGAAGAAAGAGATATAGAATTTAGGATAATTGAAAATGTAAAGAATATAATAACATAGGCTATAGGTATTAATGTGGATTCATCTCAACACATTTTGTTACAATTGGAAGAAGTAGTCAATAAGTTCAATGAGGACACATCTGGTCAAGAGAAGCTAATTGAAAAGGTAGAGAAAAAGTTTGATAATAAAGTGCTTGAGCACATCGCTTAGCACATTTCCATAAACTAGGTAGAACTATCCTCAATTTTGAGCAATTTTGAAAATTCATTTACCAATGTGACATCACTTTTTTCTAAGTTCTGTGATGTTACAAAGTTTACCAAGGAGATAAAAGAGAAATTGAATAAGATTGATGTAGATATGAAGGCCAGTGCTCAAAGGTTGTAGCTTGACCCTAGTTCAAGCTCAACACATCACGTTAAGGTGAGATTTTTGTTAGATATGTAGGAAAAATTACTAAGAGAAGAAGCAAGGATCAGGTCCACATTGATAGATATCCAAAATATGATCTTTCCAATTATGGACACAATGTAGAAACATATTGCATATTCAAAGTCATTGGTCTAGGATAACAATTTTTCTATTGTAGATCATATGATTGAACTTTTTAGTAGAAGTTCAAGTGGCACTCTCCACTTGCAAAATTTTGCAAGACAACTAGGATAAGACATTAGTTCTTATTCTCAAGGTACACTCTAATTTTCTCTCAGATTTTGGTGTCTCCATTTGAACATATTGCATAACTCTTTGGCATTATTGTTAAAAAGGGGGAGTAAGAGTAAGAGATATGTGGAGACAAAGGGGGAGAGAATAGATTGATTTATGTTCAGATTAAAAAGGGTGGAAGACTGTGTATATATATTATGTCTGATGAGTGGGGGAGATGTGTACAAATGTATATACAATAGCTTTACAAATATAAATTTTGAAAAATAAAAAATTAGTATGTTAGTGTACATAAGTCTTGGCTCATAAGTGTTTTTTTCACTAATGCCAAAGGGGGAGATTGTTGGCATTATATTATATTTATCATTAGTGACAACATTTATTCAATTTTGTATGGTTACCAAGCTTATCATTCAGTCTCTAGTGTATACTGAGCAATCTAGTGATAACCAAATTTCACAGTTCACACCGAGCATTCCAGAAGCTACCGAGTGAATATAGATAGTTTGTAGTCTAGCAGTTATCATAGAGTAGCTAGTGGTTACCAAGCTTTACAATGTCTACCAAGTCATAAATTTGTGTGATGAGAAGCTAGTGTCTACCAAGTAATGGAATGAGTAGTGTTTACTGAGTGCAAGCAAGGTAAACAAAGTATTTAGTATCTATCGAGTAACACTATATCTACTAAGCCTCCAATGGTCACCTAGTTCAAAGCTACATTGTGTGATTAGTATGGAGCATGCCTATACTTATACCAAGTGCATGATAATGCTGAGTAATGTAGTGGATGAAAAGTATCAAAAGTTCACCAAGTCATCTTACAAAACTCGAGTTTCTACTATTTGATTGACTTAGTAATATTTTGTTTACTTGTTTTTTAGCCAACCTTGTAATTTGTAAATATTGGAATGGTGTATATGTAATGTATTGTATCATTTGCAATGTATGAATGAGCGGATGAATGTATGGATGTATGGAGATGTAATGTTTTGAGAAGAGTGAATGTGAATCAGCAGCAGAGCAGAGTATTCAGCAAGGTCTACAAGGAATAGTAAAGTTATATCTATCACAAGAGGTGATTTGTACTTCAAGGATATAATTAGCAATCAAGTTGTAAGTCAAATCTACTATTTCATCCTAATAGGTTAGTTTTCTAAATCCTTTATTAGGTTAGACTTAACAATCTTTCTTTAAATCTCTTAATAGAGTGCATACTTCATTATATGTTTATAAAACCTCTAACAAGGTGGATCTAGCAGTCCAAATTGCTCTTAACAGGGTAGATCATAAGTGGTCAATGTAAGGCTTAATGGGCCAACTTTAAACTATAGTAGTGAATTTTTGTGAGTATCATCCCCACCCCAATTTTACTTTCTATTTGGAAATTTTTTGGGTCACCAAAATATTGTGTTCATATGTGCTGAATGTTTATCTTTTCTCATGCATGCAGCAGATTAGATGAATTAATGGTGAATGGATTAAGTGCTGAATTAATCTAAATTTTTTGAAGTTATTGATTCATCCCTCCCTTCTTAGTAACTTAACTAGTCTTGAATATTTCCAACACTTTCTTATTGTTAAAACTGAATAAGAAAATAAAAGAGTTGAATGGATGAGTCTTCTTATTATATATTATAATTCTAACAAAGGTCAATGAGAACCTAATGGATAAATCTATGACCATGTTCTAGATGATGAAGATAAAAATTATGGTAAGATGTCATCCAATAGAAAAATCTCCTCATTTGGATAGTAGCTATGGATTATCTTTGCAATATCATGTGGGAATTCTTCTAAAGTATACTAGTCAAAAAGCTCCACATATACCAATATATCTATCTTTTCTTTTGAGAATAAAAACTACATCTGATGATGATGAAGAAATAAAAAAATTAGTATCCATATTTTTAGTCACAAAAATGGGAACTCCTTTTTTGTTACCAATTACACCTTTTGAGCATCTTTAATCAACACACATTATCATCAGTTTGATGGAATCAGTTCATCTCCAAAGTGGGTATCACTATTTCTTTTTCATTTTAAAATGACTAAAATTTCAAAATATTTTATTCAACTCATCATACTAACTTGATTCAAAATCCATCACTCCCTAAAAAATTCAAAACTCGTTTTACCTTGTTTTTACAAACTATGACTTTCTAAAAGGCAGACCTATCACTCTTCTTTAAACACTGGTTGAATCACCTAGCAAGGTTTTGAGATCTGAAAAATCTATTCATTATTCCACATTCTTGTATCCTATCAAATTTTGTTTCATGATGACGTCTTGGTCAAAAGATATTAACTGTAAAAGTTGCTTACTTGAAACTACTTGGAAACACACATGTCAGGAAATAATAAGATTTGTTTGGTTTTGGCTTTGAAATAAGGTCAAAGAGACACTTGAGGGCATTAAAACTAGGGAAATAAATCAATTCCATGAGGAGAGTATAACTCTATCACTTGTGCTGATGAGAAATAACTATAAAAATTTGGTAGAGGTTTGAACTTGGGTACTTGGATTTGCAAAATCGGGAGCACTAGAAAAACAATGATTTTCACAAACAAAATTGACCTAAGAAAGTAAGTAGAAAGATTTGTCAAGACTTGAAAATTGGTACACACAAAGAACTTTTAGAGTAGAACATAGTGGTACAATAATTTGGTCTCATCTATCATGGATTGAGAGTTATGACATCCCAAATAGGGCTACTGACCAATTTACACTTCTAGACACCAATAAAACTTTACAACTTGCATTTGTAATCATGTTTGAAAGCTAGTCAATTAGATTCATTAGAGGCTCAAAACTAGAATATAGAAAGTATCTGACCCCTAGAAATCAATGAAAAAGGAAATTTCTCATTTAGGTCAACTAACTCAAAATTGTAACTAGTCAAATAGGGGCTCTTGAAATTCTGAGAAATATGCATTAACATGGCAATAGTAAACAACCAACTTTAAGGAATTAAAAACAAGTTAAAATATATTGAAATGACTTGAAAAATGAAACATAGTCTCTTTTATATGCATACTAAGTACTATGAAAGTGGTGATTTGTTTAACATTAATGGGTGCAATATATTCAATCGTAAACTAGGCTCCCTATCACTATTTGACACAAACAAAAATGTAGATCTAAACAATGCTCAAAATGACACTTCACAAAATTATTCACAATGAAAATTTATCATCATAGGAAACATGGATATACTTAATTCAAGGTGTTAGAAACATAAAACACCTCATAGGACTCAAAATAACAACCTGGCACACATGGAAGAAAAGCACTTAGAGGGCTCAATTTGACACAAAATTTTAGAATGGTACTCAAAATAAGGGATGCAGATTCCCATCACATAGTCAACCCATCAAATTTAGAAAGAAATAGAATCAACATAACCCCCCTATAGTTTTGAGATGTAATAAATGGTTACTAAAATTGAATGCAATATCTCCAATAGAAAGAAGAGCCAAGAACATTAAAAGTGCAAAAGAAGTACAAACACCTATAATGACACATGCCATTGAAACATTATGAGGATAATTTCAAGGAAGGAAGAATCACTTGACAAAGGAAGATGGGGAATATGGACAACATGAAACCCCCCAAAGAATTTTATAATGTAGTGCGAGTACAACAAAACACAAAGATGTCCAAGATCCTAAAATACAATAGAGTGACAATTTATCAGAGTGCATTTCACAAAAATACTACAAAAAGATGTCAACAAAGATCAAAAGAGACATAAGGTTGATACACAAGATAATACAACCCATGAAAAATCATTTTAAGCAATGAAGTTGATCTCTAGACCCAAAACAACCACAATATCCACCAGAATGAAAAAAAGCAAAAAATTGAATGGGATGTAGCTGGAGCATAATATGGAAAATAAAATGTCTCAAGATATGTCTCCTAGAGTGAAAAATAGAACCTATAACTTTAACTACATAAATAGGTAAAAGAACAATATCAAAAGTCAAAATAAACTACACCATCATGATAGGCTCAGAATCATCTTTCTGATAATATCTTGTTTATGAAAAACAGAGTCTGGATCAACAAGCTATGACCAAAAAACCACATGTAGGTAAAAAAAGAACTAGAAGGGTGAAAAATTCATTGCCATAGGATATGTACTAGAATTCCTCAAGAAGTGTGCCCACCAAAACTATAAATTTCCTTCAGATGTGTGCCAAAGTTTTTTATTTCATAATAATTGGCTTGATTTATGTGCCAAAAATCTTGATTTGCATGCCAAAATTCTTGATTTTTGTGCAAAAATAAATCTTAACTTTTGTGCCAATAATCACAAAATCACTCCCTTGGGAAACATGCCAAATCTAGGAACAATATTTTTTCCCCAAGTTCCAACTATTTCCAAATTGGACAAATTTTGTATGAAAATAATAGTTTTTTTGGGTGCTTTGAGCTCTACAGTAAGGTCCATTTTGGCTCAATGTGTGTCAAAAAATGGTAACCCTAGATTCAATACAAAAAATTTAAAAAATTAAAACCCGCTAAGATAAAAAGCACAAATCTAAAAGCCAAGCTAAACTTCTCATAAACATAGTAGGGCCATGAATATCTAGAGCTTTGATACCATGTTGAAGTTGATGAAAACTCAACCCCATAGCTCTCAAGAATCCCCTACATGTAAACACCTATCATAGAAAGAGAAAAGAAAAACCTACGGAGGTTGGTTACTAGATCCACAGATCAGACATTCTTGATGCACAAAAAGAGAAATTTCTATCACCAAAAGTGAATCAATAAATTACAAAGAGATCAATCCTTATAAAAGGAGATCAAAGCCCTAAAAGGAAAAACCTAAGTTGCATGATAATAATTAATAAAAGCATTAATTATTATATGCCCAAAGTTTATCTTAAGCAAACTAGAAATAACAAGTGACTTAATAATTAAATCAAAATTATTTGATTAATAAGGAAATATCTTATTACTCTAACATATACATGCTTTGATTCCATTTTTAGTTCCCCTTGAGCTTGATCATACACATTATTTCCCTCTTGTTTTTGTCATGGTGGCTGTGGGGTAACAGAAGGGGTTAAACCATACTTATCCAAAAATGGTTTATGTATCTACAAAATCTTTTTTAATGAGCCATCCCAAGTAATCCTTAAAGACTCTATTGCTTGAATTTCAATTTCCAATTTAGCTGTAAGATCTACGAGACCATCCTCTATAGAAAAATTAGAATCTTTCTTTAATAACTCTTTTACATTCTATAAATGCATTTGTCTAACCTCCAAGTGAGGTGTCAACATAGGTTGAATTGAAATGATCTTTTATCTTATTCTACTATCTTCTACGTACAATTTAGCTTGTCTCCCTTATAAAACTATCAACTTGTGAAAATGTATTGAATTGGAACTTTTGTCCATGTTTAGTGTGCTTGCACTATACCTCAAATCAACTTCATTCTTGTCCATTTAAGCTCTTATTTTTTTTGTGAGGATAGATACATCATATAAATTCCTAAACAATATATGGACATTTTGAATGACTTTATCCAAATTATCTACAAGTTTGGAAAATTCTACTTATTTTATAGAAATCTTGGTCACAATAATCTCCATAACAATCTTTGCAAATTTCCTCTTAGACTATTGCATTTATTTTTACTTTGTGTCAATGTCCAAATTGTTCAATCTCTCCACTATTTGAACCAAATATTTATGATTGGATCTTTCTCATTTAGATTATCATATAGAAAAATTATCTCATAAATTACCTCTTTTTTTGTGTTCTCTTCTCATCTCCTCTAGTTTGGTTATATGTTAGCATTGATATTATTCATGGAATTAGATGTTAACTTTAATATTAAGTTGAACTACATGATTTCATTGATATAAGGTTAAGGTTTTATGAGGGTTTGTGATAAATATATGAAATATGGTTCATGTTTGAAGTGTTAAAGTTTTTGTAGATCATGATTAATCCCACCCCACTCCTCCCCCAACCCCCTCAATATCTTTCTTTTCCAATTAGATTTCCAACAATTGGCATCTGAGTAGTGTACTCTTAGTAGAAGTCTAACAACTTAGGCATTAAAGATCTTGAAGATGGAAGCTTACAAACTAGGAGAGATCAATAAAAACCAAAAGCTTGATGTTTATCTTGCACTTGTAAAAGCCAAGACTACAAAGGAGACATTGAGAAAATCCTTGAAGAGAAGGAAAGAGATGTAACTTCAACAAAATGACATACAATACAGAGAAGAAAATATCAAAAAATTGTTTGATGAAGGCAATTCTAGTGAATTTGATGGAAAAGTAGTAGATCTATTTGAGAAGAATAGAATTGTATATGAAGAAATGAGAGCACTAAAAAGAGAAAATGAGATACAAGAAGTAAGGTTTTGTGAAGTTATTGAAAAAAGAAAATGGCTCAAGAGGATAAAGAAAAAGATGATCAAGAAATAAGGAAAATAACCAAGAGACTAGATGAAAAGATCATTGAGGCACAAAATCTAGCACATAATCATTTTGACATGGTCAATCAATTATTAAGTGCTAATCATAAGATCATTAGAAAGGATATAGAGATCATAAGTCTAAAATAAAAAAATGAAAAATTGAAGAATTAGTTGAAAGCTAAAAAGAAGTTCATATAAATGTTGAAAAAATATAAGGAGGCTAAGAGATTACTTTGTGAAGTAATAAATGTGCCAAAGAGACCTCACGATACTTATGGACCAGGCTATGTTGAGAAGTAAGGGTAATAAAGGAATGAGACTGTAAAACCAAAGAACAAGAAGCCCACATGCTATCACTATTAAAAACCAAGTCATACAATAAATGTTTCCTAGAGAAAAAGTCATAAGTTCAATTCTAAACCCAAATTCAATGGATATTACTTTAAATGTTACAAGTATGGATGCCGAGCACATGAGTAGAGATCAAAGATTAGTCAGAGATCTATATTTGAAGGTTATTGTTATATATGTCATAAATATGGTCAAATGGCACAAGACTATAGATCTAATGAAAAACATAACTAGATATCTAAGAATAAAGGTAATTTACTTAGGCCACATAATGCAATAAGATGGGATTACAACACTTGGGTCACCTATTAGCTATGTGGCAAGAATGGGCACATTATAAGAAAATGTGTGAAAAAATACACTTCAAAGGTACAAACTGAAATTCTTTTGGCCTAGTATGTTTTCACGGTCAAAAATTGGTCACCTAAGAAGGGAGTAGTGAAACCAAGCACCAAAATATAATAACAATGAAAGGGATGAAAAAGGAAAGGCCAATGTAGAAGAAGTAGCAATTCAGATGAATCAAACTTGGAAGAGAAAATTAGATGAAGACAACAATCCAAATGGGTTAAATTATGATCACCCAATCCAGTAGATTAGGTGATTCCCTCACCTCAAACTAAATAATGAGGTAAGTATGGAATTGTGTTTCAAATTGGAAATCATACATTATTCCTAAGATTTCTTGCATAAAAATATGAATCAAAATGATATTAGATGCATGAGGATAGATATGAAGTTTTGAACCAAATAATGTATTGTGAGCCAAGTTGAATGACTTATGATGGTTGAGCACCAATGTTGGAATCCTTAAATGATAGTGAAGACCAAACTTCTATAGTAACCAAGTTTGAATAGAGAGCAAGTTGAAGATTAAATTGGTATTTACTAAGAAAAAATTAAGAAATATGTTTTCTAAGTTTTAGAGAGATGGTCAAGACAGTTGTTCAACACCCACTATACGTAAAATGCATTAATAAGTCCATAATATTTATTTTTTTGGGTATATATCAAATGTTACAAGTCATTTTACACACATTGAATTTAAGTTTTCAAGAGCTTAAAATGATAAGAGTGATTCCATATTTTTGTGCAGAGATTTGAACAATGATTTCTCAATGCGCCTTTGGTAATTGAGTATGATTTAGAAGTCATGTTGTTACTAAGAGAAGTAGAGTTAGTGGATCAAAACTGAAACACAAAGAACATAGCCAAGTTCTTCTATAATGGATAAAGGGGCATCATCTAAGGTTAGTAACAATCAATTGATTCATAATGAGGCTTGCAATCCTCCCAATTTTGTATCCTACCTTGAAATAGAAATTAAAGGAAACATATAGAGACCTATCTCTAGTTCCACCTACGGTTATCTTAATTCATGATGTCAGATGTTTCTATATGTGCAAGATTGGTGAAATAGGAGACTTTGGACTATGAAATTCATATGAAAAGTTTTGTGTTGATGGAAAACTGAAGGAGGAACATAAAAATATCATCAAGAAAGGGGTAACTCTTTCCTAAATTTTCCTAAGGTTTTAAAAGCATAAATGATCAAGATCATATTAAGTCATGTGCATGACATGAAAATAGAGTTATAAGGATGACTGATTGTAATCACCAAACAAATCAATAACCATGTCATGCGATACTATGTTCTTGATAAATTCAAATCTATTTGTTTCCAGGGGAAAGAGGTTATTAAGGAAAACACTTTCACAAAATGTAACAAGAGGGGAATGTCTATCTCTACCATCAAATATCCTAAGATATACTTTGTATTGAGAATCATGGCTCAAAATTTTATTAGTCCACTAGACTAGGGAGCATAGCTTGTGTTTCATTTGATGTGGCTTGGAAAATTATGTGGTAAATGTACAAAGTTGTGTCACCTTTTAGGCTGATTTATCAGAATAACTAAATTTGAGTATTTCTATCTAGAAATCAATTTTTTTAAAACATATGATCTAGATAAATTTATTCTAGCTAAGTTATATATGGTCTCACACTTTTCCAATTGGAAATGGCTATTAAATGCATGTTTTATTTGAGTTTGTATCTAGTTGCTAAAGAAATGAAACTATTTCAAAAAAGTGACATTTTAATAACTCTTGCTATTTTTAATGAATTTTTTTAATAACATATAAACACCATTTATAGAGCTCAAAGTCAAGAATATTCTCATCTAAAGTTTATAGTGTTTTAATGAGATATAGTATATTGTAATTAAAAAATTCTACATGCATGTATTTTAGCACTTGAAAAGATGTTGGTTTGGAGTAAGAAAAATATTAAACCATATCAAAAAAATATAAAAATTATATGGCCTTCTAGAGGAGAGATTCCTCTTCTAGAATGTATAATTTTTCTCTTGGTTAGAATAGATTTGTTTTGAAAAATGTGGTGGGAGATGAAAACTATCAATTTTAGATGAGTTAAAATTTGAATCATTATAAAAGAGAAAATATAGGTCTAAAGATAATTTTTATTTTTGATTGTTATAGCTATATATGTTATCTATAACATAGTCTGAGATCAAAAGGAAATAAATTTATTTTCCTATAGTTTTGTTGTGCGAACTAGACCCCTAGTTTTTAGCATTTTTCAATAGCTAAAAAATTGTCTTTAAAAATTATGAAATATATCAATTCTTATTCCAAATAATTATTTAAAATTATAATCCTAAAATTCATCAATTTCTAAAAATTTCATTAGTTTACTTCATTTTCAAATTCAAAATAATAATACCAATTTTATGTCATTCAAGGTGAACAGGTATACTTTTGTTAGCCTTTTTCTTTATAGAAGGGTGACATAGGTTTGTGCTTTTACCCTATGAAGAAAGATCATTCTTATGATCTTATTGAATTAGAACTTAAACAACTAGAGAAGAACTTGAAAAGCATCATGAAATAAAAAAAACACAATGTGTAGGTTTGGTTCACTATTGGTTTACAAATTATTTTATCTGAAAACTTCTTTTTGTACCATTGTTAATGTAACTTGGAGTAAAAAGAAGCTAGTGACAAAGAACCAAGTTTGAGCATAGACCAAGTTGAAGATTATATTGGTATTTACTTAGAAAAACTTAAGAAAGTATGTTTTCCAAGTTTTAGAGAGATGGTCAAGACAATTATTGCACACCCACTATATGTAAAATGCATTAATAAGTCCCTAATATTGAATTTTTAAGGTATATATCAAATATTACAAGTCATTTTACACACATTACATTTAAGGTTTCTAGAGTTTAAAATGATAGAGTGATTCCATATTGTTGTTTAGAGATTTGAACAGTGATTTCTCAATGTGCCTTTGGCAATAGAGTATGATTTAGAGGTCATATTGTTATTGAGAAAAGTAGAGTTAGTGGATCAAAACCTAAACACAAAGAACATAGTCAAGTTCATCTATAATGGAGAAAAGGGCATCATCTAAGGTTAGTAACAATCAATTGATTCATAATGAATTTTGAAATCCTCCTAAGTTCATATCCTACACTGAGATAAAAACTAAAGGACACATATAGAACCCTATCTTTAGTTCCACCTAGGGTAATCTTAATTCATGATATTAGATGTCTCTATATGTGCAAGATTGGTGAAAGAGGAGACTTTGAACTATGAAATTCATATGAAAAGAGTTGTGTTGATGGAAAACTAAACATGAAACATAAACATATCATCAATAAAGGGGTAATTCTTGTCTAAATTTTCCTAAGGTTTTCAAAGCATAAAGTATCAAGATCACCTTATGTCATGTGCATGACATGAAAATATGGTTATAAGGATGATCAATTAAATTCACCAAAAAAATCAATAACCATGTTCTTGATAAATTCAATTCTATTTGTTTCTAGGGGAAAAAAGTTATTGAGGAAAATACTTTCACAAAATGGAACAAGGGGGGAATGTCTATCTCTACCATCAAATATCCTAAGATAGACATTGTATTGAGAATCATGACTCAAAAATTTATTAGTCCAGTAGACTAGGAGTGTAGCTTGTGTTGTACTTGATGTGGCTTGGAAAATTATGAAGAAAGATCAATCCTATGATCTTTTTGACTTAGAACTTAAACAACTAGAGTAGAACTTGAAAAGCATCATGAAAGAAAAAAACAAAATGCATAGATTTGGATCACTATTGGTTTATATATTATTTTATGTTAAATTTTATTTTCCTACCATTGGTAATGTAACTTGGAGTAAAAATAAGCCAATGAAAAAGAAAATAAATGAGTTTATTAAACATTTGAGAGATGATTTTGAGAAACTAATGGATGGGTATTTTGATGAATTCAAACAAAAGATAAAAAATAGTTCAAGGATTCCTAAATCATTAGTAGAAAAATAATATGACAACATATATTTCTTATTTGATATAGATTGGACCTATATTCATGCAGTTATACAAAAAATTATATGGTTATGGCTATTAGGGTATGAGATAAATATTGATGACGGTGTAGTTTGCATAATTACACTACTAGATGAGCCTATTGACAAAGATTCTAAGCCATTTGGCACATATGAGATAGCTAAGGTGAAAATTATGATGGAAACCAAAGTGACAAAGATGGAAAGAAATAGAAAGAAGATGCTAAAGACCCTAGAAGGAATATTTGGTGAAGCACCATTTTAGATAACATAGAGAAAATGTGAGTATTTAAGGAGGGATGAAGAAGATGGTGATAATGAAGAAGAAGATAAAAAATAAGAAGATAAAGATTAAGATGAAAAATAAGAATAAAAATGAAAGGAGATAGTGGTTGTTGAGCCAAAGTATATCAAAGAAAAACAAATTGTTGTTGTTAAGCATGGGGTAAAGAAGAATCTAAAGAATACTATTATAGAATTAACATCAACTCCACCAAGGGTGACAAGGAAAAGGACAAGGGAAACTAGCACTATAGTTTCCACACCTCAGAAGAAGGGAGTTTCAAAGATAAAAAATCTAGCTCAAGTTGAGAGCTCTACAAAGAGGAAGATGACCACTAAGGAAGTAGAGCCAAGAAAACAATAAAGAAACCAAGGAGAAGGCATGTGCTTAAAAAGAATGATGAAGCAGATGAAGTAGAGAGGGCTGAGTCAAATGATTTGAGTCAATTTAGAATAGCCACACACAAGAAGCCATAAGACCTATATGAGATATGTGAAAACATAATAAGTTGGATAGAGCTATCTAGATTTTGTTATATAAAGTATGATACTTTAGGTAATGCAAATAAAAATAAAGTAGAGGAAGTAATATTAGATATAATGGTGAATTTTAAGTATACACCTATAGAATTAGGCAAGATTATTCAAGAAGAGCTATACAATAAATTGATCCAAAATGGAAATGGACACTAGTGACTAAAAGGAAAATAAGGGAAGCCTCATTGGATCAAACTGTGTCTAAACTAACAAATAAACACGTCTTCTTAGCAATGAGAAACCATAACAAAAAGATTTGTACCCAAAAGAAGAGCTTACCTTTTACTAAAGAAAAAATTTAAAGAAGTAGTTCAAGAGAGAAAGATGACATGGAAAAAAAATTATATCTTAGTGCATGATGATGAAGTAATTAAGGATGATGAAGAGAAGGAGGTAGGTGAGGTAGACTTAGATAACAAGGATGATATCTATGATGATGGCAAGAAACTAGTTGATACGATTTAGAGGATGGGTCAAGAAAGTGAAAAGAAAATTGAAATAGTCACCATAGATAAGAAAGTTATAGAAGATCAAAGAAATATGATAATCATGTAGAGGAAGAGCTAGAGAAGACTACAATGACTAAACTAGAGTAGAATGAGAAAGATCCCATACAAAAGTAAGCAAAAGAGGTGTTGATGAATACCAATCATGTGTTAATCCAAGAAAAAGAATATCCGAAGATTGATAAATAGGTAACATCTAAATTTTTTGAAAAATCACCTATTTCTATTTCTACTTTGAATCTTGTTGATGGTCAAGAACATGCAGATGTGAGTGTTGGTGAGCAACAAGCTATGTTGACTAGTGAAGGTGGAAATGCACAATGATTTCAATAGATCAATGATGAAAATAAGGTCAATGCAAGTATTAAAAAAGGTGATAAAATAAGGGTGTTAACATAATAAAGTAGATTATGCTACTATAGATGTGATAAAAAGTTCCTTAGGATCTAAAATTAAGGGAGCACAAGAGGTTGTGCAACTGAGTTCAACAAGTGAAATCATGTCTAGTAATGAGAAAAGTAATGTTAATGCACCTAAAAAACATGTGAAAATTTATAGAGAGAGACAAACCAGAGAAGAGATAAGGGAAAAAAGAGCTAAGGAGTCTTGGAGGCTAAGTGTCAATATCATACTCAATATCAACAATTATCTGTTTCTAGCACTGCCACCCCATATTCAAAGGGGAAGAAATTCAAGAAAGAAAGTTGAAATATCCTAGAAGAATACAACAAAAACCTATTACACTTGATAAAGTGATTGTGATTCCAAATCAGGACACAAATAGCTTAACATATGATGAAATGAAGGCACTTCAAGAGTACTTCAACATAATTCAACATAATGTCAAAGCTAACATCACTCCTTAAATCTTCACGTTTTTCTTGTGTTATTTGCAATGGCACTTCATCCAATGTTCCTTTCTTTCTCTTTATTTTTATCTTTGTCACTTTAGCTTCCATAATTATTTTGATCTTAGTTATTTCATATGTGATGAATGGATTGTAACCTTTATATATAGGTTCATCTAGTAGTGAACTTATGGCAGCTACAACTTCATCAATGTTTATCTCATACCCCAAAGGCCATAACCATACAATTCTAGGTATAACTATCTGAATATAGGTGTAGTATGTATCAACTAAGAAACATATGTTTTCATAGTATTTGTATTACAATGATTTAGATATAATTGATCTATTTGACATCTTTCGTTTGAATTTCTCAAAATACCAATTCATTACTTTCACAAAATCATCTCCCAACTATTTAATAAACTCGTTAATTTTCTTTGTTTCTAACTTATTTTTACTCCAAGTTACATTACCAATAGTAGGAAATAAATTATACACATAAAATAATATAGAAACCAATAGTGAGCCAAACATACACATTGTGTTTTTTTCTTTCATGATGCTTTTCAAGTTCTCCTCCAATTGTTGAAGTTACAAGTCGGCAAGATCATGTAGATGTTCTTTCTTCTCAAATTTCTAAGCCATACAATTGCAAAATTAGGTACACTCCTTGGTCAGTTGGATTGATAAATTTATGAGCCATGACCATCACTACAAATTCTAGGTTAGGATCTTTGATGGTAGAGATGGACATTCCTCTCATGTTCTATTTTTCCAAAGTGTTTTCCTCAATCATGTCTTCCACTCGTATGAATAAATTTGAATTTATTAAGAACATGGCATCCCATGGTATGGATAATGATTTATTGGGTGGTTTCAATTAGTCATCCTTCTAGCTAGAGAATCATGTCATGCACATGACTTAAGATGATCTTTTATTCATTATGCCTTGAAAACCTTATGTAAATTTAGGGAAAGAGTTAACCCTTTCCAGGTGATATGTTTATTTTACTCTAGTTTTCCATCAACATAAAGATTTTCATATGCATTTCATAGTTTAAAGTCTCTTGTTTCACCAATCTTGTGTTGATCTCTAAGCCTATGTTTCCAATTCATGTCCAAAAACTTAATCTTTTACTAGGAAAGGATGAACAATTATCACTATGACCAAGTCATCTAGTAAAGGCCAAGCATATAAAAGGACTTGTTTATTTTACATTCCATGCCAAAAAAGTTAATGATTACTAAGCACCCAATTGAGACTGGGTGTATTTGTAAGTCAAGCTATTTTAGTAGAGACTGAGTAAATTGAAAAGACAATTTCACCAACAAAATAGAGAAGCATATGTATATAGAAGCTGAGCACCAGTATGAATGTCAATGATGGCCAAGTCCTAGCACATTCAAATGCTAAGCAGTTTAGTTTTATTATATGAGTTTGTAATGTAGAAATAAATATGTAAAATATTTTGGCTGACTTCCATATGATCTTTAATGTTTGTAGTAATAGTTTAGATGGAGATTATGCATCATTATAGAAGGTGATGATCCCAAGAAATGCAAATCAATCAATTAGAAAATTAGAAAGAAACAACAAAAGAAGATGAATTGTAAGCTATTGATTAAGATCTACAAATTTCATAGAACATTTATTTAAGGAGGATTCTAACCTTATAAATAGTGAGTGTGTGTTATGAAAAGATAAGGATGTGAACAAGAGAGATGATATGTTCATGTGTAAATGAATACATAAGTGAAGAAGTAATGAGGGAGTATAACAAAAAAAGACAAGTCTAGAATTAGATCAAAAAAGGAAAATCAAAGTAGTGGAGGACTAAAAGGAGATATTAGATTGAGAGATTAGATCAAACATTGTATAGAGGAGATCCAAAATCATTTTATAGGGAAAATTGAGGGTCAGGTACTAAATCAATTTTGGATAAGAGAAAATCTCTTAACCAAGTGATCTTGATAGGTCTATGTAAACCTCCTAACATAGTCCATACTTAATTGTAAGTGTGAAGTTATTTACTAGGGTAGAAATTTATAGTCTTGAAGCTTTTAATAGGGTATACCCCTCACAAGGTAGATCATATATTATGATAAAATATTGTAAACCTAATAGGTTAACTCTATTGTTGTAATAGTGAAGATTTATGGGTTTCATCCCCACCCTAGTTTTACGTTCACATTGAAGTGTTTTTGGGTAACCAAATCATTCGTGTTATATGTTGAATCTTATATGGATCTCATGTATATGTGTATATTTTAGCATTATAGTTTTAATGTTAGATCTAAGATATGAGATTAATTAGGTGTGAATTCAATAATTTGGTTTTGCAAGGTAAAGTTTCAGATCCCAATTCACCTCACCTCTCAACATTTTTTTTCCCAATAATCCTTCCAACATCTTGCACGTATAGTAACATTTAACATCATGAATTAAGATAACCCTAGGTGGAACTTAAGATTGGGCTCTAGATGCATCTCCTTTAACTTCTATCTTAGGGTAGGCTACAAACTTAGGAAGATTGTATGCTTTATTATGAATAAATTGATTGTTAATAATCTTAGGTGATTCCCCTTTCTCCACTATAGTAAAAATTGATGTCATTCTTCTTGTTTAGGCTTTTATCTACTAACTCTTCTTTTCTTAGTAATAACATGACCTTTAAATCACACTCTATCATCAAAGGAACACTAACAAATATTTTTTCAAATTGATGCACAACAATTTGGAATTGGTATAGCCTTTTAACCTCTTGAAAACTCAAATGTGTGGTGTGTGAAATGACTTTTGATATTCAATATATACCACAAAAATTCAATATTTTGGCCTCATTAATGTGTTGTGCATATAGTGGGTGTGCAACAACTATCTTGACCATGCCTATAAAACTTGGCAAATATACTTCCTTAAGTTTTACTTAATCAATACAAATTCAATCTTCATAACTCAATCTATGTTCCAACTTGGCTACTATAGAATCTCGGTGAAACTAGAAATTAAAGAATTGATGTTGAGAACAATTATTCAATTGTATATTTTCTTTTATGTTAAAAAAAATGTCAAGTATCTACTAAGAAATCAATGTCTTCCATGTTCACTCGGGCATTGAAGACACTCTCCACTATATGATGAACATAGTTGGTATATACCAAGCTCACTCAACAATCAAAGGAAAGTTCTAGCACAATTCTAATGTTTACCAAGCTCACTTAGTTAACAAAGGAAAGTTGTCTTAGAATCAATGTTAATTCATCTCACTTGGTTACAAAAGAAAATTTGGTGAAGATGTAGTGTTTACTAAGCTCACTTAGCTACCAAAGGAAAATTATTTCAAAGCTAGTAACTATTGAGTTGGGTTGGCTAACAAGAATTTTTTGTGAGGATTAACATAGACATAAATAACAATTGCATGCAAATATAACCAATATGAGAAAATAATAAATCATATAGAAGAGAACACAAGACACCAAGATTTAACATGGTTCACCCAATCCTTGGGCTATGTCCACCAAACAAAAAGTCCAATATTATTACAATCTAGTGATTACAACCTAGCTATAATCTATAATCCCTTACACCTTAATTTTTCTATAAGAAAATATTTTCACATCACACATAATGAAAACCCCTAACCCTAAGCTCTTTTATATAAATATTTTTATTGCTTTAGATTTATAATTAATTATTACTTATCAACCCAAAATCTTGATAAAATACAGCCCAAAATTTTGAATTATATGCATTATACAATTTTTTCCTAATTAGTCAGCACAGACTAACAATCTCCTGCTTGGGGACTGATTAGGATCCACACTACATAAAAATATCCTACTGGGAGACTAATCCTATAGCAATACCACTACCACATAGTGCTCCCACTAGATCAAACCACCTTAGACTATGTTGTTCTTTTATTCTATTTAGTCTAGAAGACCAATTGAAGCTAAAGAGGAGTTTTGCTTCTTTGTTGTCGCTACCTTTGTAAATATATGCACTAGATTGTCATCTATGTCTGGCTTATCTAGCTTTAAATGTCCATAATCCAAAACTAATTGAATGAAATGGTACCACAATTATATGTGTTTTGTTTTTGAATGCAAAGAAAAAATATTCAAAAGATAAATGACACTACCTATTTGTAAACAAATAATTATCCTTTGGAGGGTGTCCCAATTCTTCTAAGAATAACTAAAGCCATATCACCTCCTCATTTTCCTCTATAGAAGCAACATAATAAACCTCAATAGTGGATAAAAGATTAACCTTCTACAAATAAGAAACCCAACTCATGGCTACCCCACCAATAGTAAATACATAACCTATAGTACTCTTCCTGATATCAATATCCCCAACCAAATATGAGTCAACATATCCCTTTAAATTAGTAGTAGAGCCCCCAAAATGTAGACACTTACTAGATGTACCTCTCAAATATCTAAGGATCCATTTTACTACATTCCAATGCTCAATTCCTAGATGACTCATATAATTGCTAATGAGTCCCATTGCATGTGCAATACCTAGCCTTGTACATAGCATAGCATGCATCAAGCTTCTTATAGATAAAGCATCAAGTATCTTGGACATCTTATCCTCCTCTTCTCATGTCTTTGGACTAATCTCTTTAAGCAACTTCAAATGACTAGGAAAAGGTGTGCTACTAGCTCCAACATTCTCCATAGAGAAATGTTACAGTACCTTTGCAATATAGTCAAATTGAGATAATATCAATTTATTTTTCTTCATATCTCTCTAAATCTTCATACCAAGGATTTTTTTTTCTACCCCAAAATCCTTCATAGCAATTGAATATGCTATTAACTAATGTTTCAGCCCCTTAATATGATCCATGTTAGACCCAAATATAAGTATATCATCAACATATAAACGTAAAATAATGTAGTTATGATCAACCAACCACTTAAAATAAACACAATGATTTGAATGACACCTACTATATTCATTCTCATCCATAAAAATATCAAATTTTAGATACCATTGCTGAGGTACTTGCTTCAAGCCATATAAACTTTTCTTCAATCTACACACTAAGTGGCTAGGCCATATATATTTTTGGTTGGGCCATATATATCTCTTCATCTTTATCACTAGAAAGAAAAGCTATTTTAACATCAAGCTATGCTAAATGTAAATCTTTAGTAGCCACAATACTTAAAATAGTGCAAATAGAAATCATTTTAACAAAAAGAGAGAATATCTCATCAAAATCAATGTCTTTTTTCTCTGCAAATCCTTTTACAACTAACCTAGCTTTAAATATTTCCTTACCTCCATCCTCTTCTTTCAAATTTTCAACGCATTTACTTTGTAAAGCCCTTTTACATACTGAAAACTTGCATAAATCCCATGTCTTATTTTTCTACAAAGAGTCCGTTTTGTATTTTATTGCAAACTCCCACTGAATCCTTTTGTCCACCTCCATAGCTTCATTATAACATTTCAAGTTGCCAACATCAATAATTAAAATAAAATACAAAGAAGGAGCAAATATTTTTGGAGATCTACTTAGCCTTGTAGAACATCTAACATTCACTAGGGTGTGTGGTATTTGTTCATGTGATTGTTGCACATTCATGAGGAACTACTAGAACATCAAGTTTTGGAGAATCATCCAACACTACATAATTATTTTCTTTCTTCTTATGTTGGTACAAAAAATATTTGTACAACACTTTCTCTTTGAATATGACATCCCTACTTCTTAGAATTTTATGATTTTCAAAATACCAAAGCCTATAACCAAATTCATCAATGCCATATCCAAAAAATACACATTTCTTTGACTTAGATTCTATTTTGATTCTTTTTTTCAAATCTATATGATAAAATGATTCACAACTAAAGGTTTTGACAAAAGAATATGTCACCTTCTTACCAACCCATGCTTTCTCTAGAATACCACAATCCAAAGTAGTAGAGGGACCTCTATTAATCAAATATATAGTAGTATTGACAACCTCCACCCACATGTTTAAGGGAAACCCTTCATCCAACCTCATGATCCTTGTATGCTCCATTATAGTCCTATTCATTCATTCAACCACTCCATTTTCTTGTGGAGTCCTTGGAATAATTTTCTTTCTACAAATAACATTAGTGGAGAAATAATCTTCCAATTCATGACTATAATACTCTCCACCATTATCAGATCTAAGACATTTTAATTTCCTACTACTCTCATTATCAACCAAGCATTTATATTTCTTAACAGTTTGAAATACATCATATTTTTGTCTAAGGAAATAAACCCATACTTTTCTAGTTGTGTCACAAATAAATGTAACATAATAATAAGAGCCACCAAGAAAATATACTTGAGCTGGTCCCCATACATCTATATGCACAAGCTCTAATCTCTCACTTTTCATTTCCTTCCCACTCATCACAAAACTTGCTCTCTTTTGTTTTCCATATGTTAGTGTTTCAAAACTACCAAGTAACAAAGTACCTAATACTAGGATTCTGAGGATAAGTATTGGTTTAAAGGTTTGCTACCTCCTATATACAATTTAAGAAGTCTTTAGATCTAGATCCAACATTAACAGAATCAAAGGGATTCTTTACTCTTTAAGCTTTGCCAAGCTTACCCAGTTGCACCTTAGGGATAAAAGGCTTAATACTTGATATTATCTTTACACTTCACTCATTCACTAATAATTTTTTTCATCAAACATGACCCCTATAGTAGATAATGATCACAATTCTTCTTAGATTTACAAATAATTCTTGGTTAGAACAAATAACTCTGACACAAAGATTAATTACAGACAAGTGTTGACCAGTAATTAAATTCTTCATATATGAAAGTAAAAATTGATTTGATTTTAAACCTTTTCTCCATGCAACTCAATGATTTATTCAACATGCAACTAAATGAATGGTCAGTTCCTTATCCATTTGCATTTAGAGTCTACCCACCAATTTTGACCTAATTAATTTCCTTACAACCGATTGTATCAGAAATGAACTCTAAACCCCATTCGTATGAATATCATTCTTATATGACTAGGATTCCTATCAATTTAATGATGCATTTACTTAATTCCTTGAAATAAAAGAAATAAAAAATTAATATACAACCTATCCTAGTTACATTAAATTGCATAAACCTTGCCCATACAATCTCAAAATAATAAACATATATTAATGGAGACAAAATTTAGAGAAAAAAAATATGGCATAACCTTCCCTTTGTATTAACTTTCCTTTAAAATTATACAACACTTATGTAAACTCATAATAACTCAAGACAAGACAACATGATCCTTCAATGTTTAATATATTCTCATATTTGCAAAGATGGATGCATCACAAAGTTAACACAAAGACTGATTGGATTGAATGAAACACTAGCATAATAGTAAAAGTAATAAAAAATTTGGAACCTTTATTTGCCTTGGGATCTCATTTATATAGCATGAGATGCAATAAGCTTCAGACCTAGATAAGAGGGACAACTATCCTTAAGACAAAAGAAAAACAAAAGGGCAAAATGTTGCTATCACAACAAGACAAATATTTGTGCTCCCTTGCTTTCTTACAACAAAATGTCTCTATCATGAATCTTTTTGTGGTGGGGCCATTTCTATTGTAGCTCGTTATTATTGAGAGGCTTTATGTGATGATTGGTCTAGATGCATTTTTTTGTTCCTCTAACTATGGGACCAGTCGATTTGTATGTGATAAATTAGGTTTTGCTATCTAAAAATTTATTATGACTCATTGCTCTCCTTCCAAATTATCATATATTGCCAAAACAAAAGTTGTAATTGGTTACTCTCTTCTTAAGCCACCAATTTGAACCTCCATATCTATTGTTATAGTTAATTTCTCCTCTTTCCTTTCTTTTGTTTGATCTAGTGTATCATTTATCTGTAACCCATCTAAGTCCACACTATCTTCATTAGTTTCTTTACATATCAACTAATTTGCTGGAGCAAGATCTAGCATCCACTTGTTGAAAAGTGAATCATCTGGTCAATTGAAATTCAATATCTCTTGTTGTTTCTTTAGGATACCTTCTCCTAATTTTTCAATTTCACCAAAATCCTTTTTGAAATAAATAATAAAAATCTAAACCATCATGAATTCCTCAATTTTTTTGCCGAACCATATGTGATCTTTTTCATTTATGACTTTATTTAATCTAATGCACATCATTTCATCTGACTCCTTAGCCCATTCTTCTTTAAAATTCAATTTATCTATAGCCTCAAGTGCATAAGGGAATGTAAGCCCCACACTTGTACCCTATTATAAATCTTAATAATGAATGTGATCAGGAGTTAAATTAGAACATGATTGACATTTTCGTTACTAATAATGATTTAGTAGAGACTGATAATGATTTTAGTTATTAAAAGTATAATAATCATTCAATAGAATTAGGTTGAATAGATATGACCACATGAAAATGAGACTCAATAGGTTCTAGCTAAGAACCTAGTCATGAGATTCAAGGTATGATCGACAAGGCTATTAGGAAAGATAAATTAACATTCACTCTAGTGAGGACAACAATGAATGTAGGTTATAATGACAACAAGACATATGGTTACATTTGGAAATTGCTTTTAAATTATGATGACATAATTATGGAAACATTATAATAGTATAAGGAATTAACCCTAGAAACTCACACACAAACCCCTCATAATGGGATATTGCTAGGAATGTCACTATGTTTAACTTGATTGAAAGGATACTAGGTAACAAGTCTGCATAATAGTGATTTTCACTTTGGACATATATACTAAGATCCATTTTATATATTTTAATGATTTAGTAGATAAGACTTTAGTGTTTCATGATCATAAGTAGGGTGATAGAGTTTAGAATGGTAATTTCATTATGTTAAGAAAGATAAATGTTGATACACATATTTTGATATTGTAATGTTTTGAATATTTTATGGAAATGATTAGATGAAAGTTAATTGTATATGTTAATGCAAATTATGTGATATTGAATCATTCTTCACTTATTTGTATGTCTTTCTATAATATTCCATTGGGCTACTGATGGTTAAGTTGAGTGTGTAGGAAAGTTGAACCATGGAAATTATTTGGGGAAACAAGGTTCAAACCTATGTGAACATGGTAAAGCCAAGGTGAATCTTTGAAAGATTCAAAACATCATTGTAATGTGTTTATTTCATAATGTGATTGTGCATGGGTGTTATAAGTTTCAATATCATGATTAATTAGCAACATATCATCATGATGCATAAAGTATTTAATGCGTGTGTGTTATTTGACACTTGTGTTGTCTATGTGTAAATGATAGGTCATGTAGGATTTTGGGCATGAAGTCACTTAATCTAAACTTAATCCCATTATGAAATTAAGTTAACCCACCTTGGAGAGTGTTATGATGAGTCACCTTCATGATGGAATTCAAATTAAATCTGATAGGAACTTTAGAGAGCCTAAAAGTTCTTACCAAGTGTTATTTTGGTAAAAGTAAGTCACCCACATGGTAGTAGTATGGGTTGGGGGTCTAAATATAACCATAAGTTGGCCTAGGGGACTTAGAAGACCCTCTAAACTAGTCATTTTCAAGACAATTTGAAAATCAAATTGTCACATGATTTCTTTCCTCATACCTCCACTTGGTTAAGTTCCTATTGGTAGAAAGGCACAAATGTGTAAGAGGAGTAGGTGGGGATGGAAGTGGAGGTCTTTTTAGGGATCTTGTTCCAAATTTAGTGGTTTCTCACCTACTCTATAATTGTAGAGATAGATAGGGTTTTGGAAGAGAAGCATGAAAGCCAAGGAAGGAAAGATCTTGATCACCATTTTATAACCATAGTTTGGAAGGAGGTTAGTGCTTCATGAAATGTTTTCTTTCATCTCAATAAAGTTGAATATGGAAATTGTAAGAGTGTTTCTTTTAGTATCTATGTTTTTTCATATGGTGCATGTTGTAAATGTTTTTGTATGTGAGTGAGCATGTTGTATCTATTTGTATTTGGTTTTGTTTTCTTGGATTGTGGTTGTGGACTGAATGTTGTGTTGGGTGTGAAGGCTTCACTCACCCTTGGGAGGGAAGAGAAACCTTGGGGTGAAGGGGTTAGTTGGGCTCAACATTAAAGTTGATAAATCCTCCTCTTCGATAGGGGATAGTTTCCATGGAGTATGGGGTCCATTGAAGCCATATGTCTTTCTATTGTTCTATGGAAGATATAAGTGAGCATATGTGAAGAGGAGTAAGTGTTGATAGCATTTTTGAAGCATGCAATTATTGATAGCCTTGTTGTGGCATATTTCTTTGAAGCCTTATTGGAATATTGCAATTGCAAGATTTGTTGTTTCTTAAGGATATGGCATTCTCCTCCTTGAAGAGCCCACCTTCACACAATGTTTATAATTCCATTTGTGAATCATTGTGCAAATCTTGGTTGGGGTTTTAAATATGTTGTGATATTTTTGTATCCATGTTGATGCTTGGGTTGTGATGATGTTTGAATGTATCCTAGTTGAGCCTTGTATCCCCTAGCTTGGTGGGTGGCCTCCTTGAGGCCTAGGTTGGGAGGTGAGCCTCCATGGTTCTTTATTTTCTTTGATATTGAAATTTATTTGATGCTCTTGGATACTTGGAAGTCATGAGGATTTCATTGCATAAGAGGAGGGAATACCATTGTAATTGGATTGATAATCAAGATACAAAATCCATCTTCATATGTGTTATATTTTTTATTTTAAGAGCTTGGTGTTGTTTATATTCAATTGATAGTAGGGGGATTGAGAAAAATCTATGTATGGTAAAAAGGTCATCCCATTTGTGTAATCTTGTTATGGTGATTTCACCACCTTTTGTGTATGTTGAAGGTTATTGTGGAAAGTATGTGTTGGTGTTGGAAGACAAGATATCATGTTTTAAAGTTTTTGCTATCATTTCATATTGATGTAGATTTGCTAAATGGATTTAATATCATGTTAGAATTTGTAACTGAAGGAAGATTACCTTCATTGAAATTTATTATTAATTCAACACCCTTGCATAATAAATGTATATTTATATTCAAATTTAAAGAAGTATAAGAGATGATTGTAGAATTAAGTTATTGTCTTAGCTTGAATAGCAATCATGTAATAGGATACAAAAACACATTAAGAATACCTTTGACTATAGGGTTAGAAAATCAAATGGTTGACATGAATGTACAATTATATAAGAAATAACTTGTTGTAGGTGCCTGGTCAATCCTCCAAAAAATGTATGGGGGAAACAAATTAAGTCTCTCCCCAAAATATAGAGCATTAAAAAAATAACATATAGGATTTACCCATATAAATCATGTGACCCTTATGTCACTTTCTTTGAATACAACAAAAAATAATAACAATAGTAATAAATGTATTCATAAATAAATGTATATGTCAAAAATAAGAACCATAGAGGTCTAGACACCTAAGACTATAACTAGAAGGTACTAATAGAAAATTTCCCCCCAAAAAAATATAAATTATTAAATATAAAGCTTAAAAACCCTTGACCAAACCCAAATGTAAAATATTTAATAACAATTTTCAAAGACTCTGGTAGACCCCATATTTACGTGTTGTAGCAAAACCAATATAATTCAAGATGGATATAGAACTATGAAATGGGAAACTTGGCTTGCTGCATGAAAAAGGATTAATGATTGTACTTGTTTCCTTTGGCATGATTAGGTGTGTCATTCCTCCCTAGGAAATTGTTTTTTAAAGGGATACAGAAAGGTAATTATACTGCATGTTAGTGGCCCCCATTCCCACTAGGAAACCTTTCTTTAGTCCCCACATTGGACATAGAAAAAGTAATGTTTATGACTCCTTTTCTTACTCATGTTAGCAACTCTCCCTAGGCACCTACCACTTGGGAAATGTGAAATGTTTTAAGTTAAATTCTTCACCCACCAACTCACGCTTAAGGGAGGACTAAGCAAGGTATTGGGAAATGTTAAAGGTTTGAAATGAATGTCATAGGTCAAATTTCCTTAAGCAACAACCTACCCTAATATGAATTCCTACTTAGTGTCCTAGGGGGATGTAACTCCTTGTCACCCCACCTTGGGAAGAGTAAAATGGGTATGTGAGTTCTATTGGAAGGAGGCTTTACACAAAAGGGGGCAAGTAGTTAATTAGTTATGCATTGAGATGGTAAGGGATTTGAGATATTAGATATTATAGGGAGGTGAGTCTCATAGTCATAGGATAGGGAATGTCTTATTAAAGTTTGAATTTATAATACTATGTAAAGTTCATATTTTAATTTTGACATTATTAAGAGTAATGTTAGGACCTAAGGATAAATAGACACTAGGAAATAAAACTTAGATTATTATTTAAGTTAGTTTGTTATAGGACATTCTATTATTATTGGGATTAAAATATAAGAAGAAATACAATATGTTATAACGTAATTTGATTATGAGGTAAAATTTGGAACATGAAATTATAGCTAGTGGTATTATGGATGAATTTGGGGTAAGGAATGTGCTTCCCATCACCATATATATATATATATATATATATATATATATATATATATATTCCTATAATGAGATACTTAAGTCTAGAAGGCACCATGTGATATTATTGTACATATAGCATCTAATAACATATATATAGAGGATTTAGAGGAGGAGATAGGGGTTAAGGCTAGGAGGAGATCTGGTAAGCTTGCACAATCTTAGGTTAGGTGGAAATACAAATCCATTAGAGTCCCAGTTGAGGAGGTTGAGGAAGATAGTTTAGAAAACAATGAAGGGAGGGAGGAGGAAGATATTTCCAACTCCAAGTAAGAGGATGGAAAGGAAGAGGGGGAGAAAATTTTTAACTCAGGGTACAACTTAGTGGATAATGCCCAGACCCAAATGTCTACTAGTAATGATATGAATACAAAGATCACCCATGTGACTGCTAGCTTCTCCCTTAAACCCATTACCTTTTGTGAAGAGAACAATAGAATGAACACCTCCCCCATAACTATTTCCTCCCCTATTAAAGATGATTATAAGGTTTCCTCTAACCCAAGGCTTTTGCAAGAGGATTTCTAGTTACAGAATGCTAAGGAGGAACCTATAAAGGTGGAAGCAAAGATAAAGAAGGGACCGAGAGGCTATAGGAATGATATAGCAAACTGGAAAGGAGGGTTAAAATTTTTGAGGAAGGGCTTTTTACCTTCTCCAAATTTGGCCTTAAAGTTACACATGCTACTGCCACCACCCTCCAGTTGCTGGCATAGAAAAAGGAGGACATGGGTATGGACATGGAAGATCACAAGTTTCTCTTAAAGTTCCTTGCAGATGAGTAGGCATGGATCCTATTGGATGTGAAGGGGAAGGGGAAAAAATAAAATTAAGTTTTTTAAGTTTATTGGGATCCTTGGATCCAAGACTTTTTATGTTTTACTGTTGGCTAAGGTTTTGCTAGTTTACATCTATTATTAGGACCTAGGATGGCTAATGTTGCCAATTTTGGTTATGTTAAACTCTTGTAGCTTTCTAGTTTTCTCTAGTTGGTGTTAGCTTAGTTGTTCTTTTTCTCTATTGGTTCTTGTAGGCTATTCGTTCTTGATATTTAGTTAGTCTTTTTTCTACTGGTGGTTCTGTTGGTAATGTGCTGGTTGCCAGCTTTTTTCTTGTATGGGATGACCCCCTTGTTTTGGTCACTTTTAATTTCAAAAACATATATATAGAAAGCATAAATATATTTATGGTAGGACATTAAAATTAATCTCCCCACAAGTTTTGACTAGTGAACATAACATACTATAGGTAATGTGTAATATTACCTTGGGAGTAATATGTTAGTTAGGACTTAGGACAAGAAAATATTAATTAATAGGTTTTGATAATTCATAATGATGTATATTTAGAACATTGAATTATAATTCCTAGATTTAGGTGACCATCCAGTTGATCAGATGCACAGAATTAAATTGATTAAATCATGATTATATAATCAATAATATGAAAGAGACTAGAGAAGATTCTAGGCTAGTAAGGAACAGAGTATTAGGAAGAAACATGTTAAATATTAATAATTAAAGATTAAAACTAAAATTATAGTAAAAATTTAAAATGGTAGCTAAACCTATCATCAAATTAGTAGAGTATAACAATAAAAAAGAAAAAGCAATAACATAAAATAATAAAGTAATTACAACATTAAAAAAAATGTCCAAAATAATAATGATAAAATAAAATAAAAATATTAATTATGGATAAATGAGTTGTTAAAGGGTATTGTTATATAGAAATATGGAGGATAAGATGAAAATTCGATATAATAACATCACGAGTTAATTATGGTCAATTAATGTAGGAAAAAAATTGGTATCCCATGAAAACTTGATGTACATGAATTCCAATGAAAAAAAGTTTTGTTCCACCAATTAACTTTACCACCTCTAAACATAATGATCAATTGGTACTTTCTAACATGAGATGTTGAATAAACACTCCATAGTTCGATAGAGCATTCATAACTAGTATAGTGCTATAAAGTTAGTCTTGAGATTTTCCTTCAAAAAAAAAAATTAATGCGTGTGGTTGTGCTTGCCTTGTAAAGTTGGACATGATAGGGAAAAGCCAAAAGCTTTTACCAACATATTTTGAAAAACAATTGATAATTCTCCTCTATAGCACAATTCTCTTATTATCAAAGTGAGAAAGGCCATTAGTCATATCAAATGTCTTTTCTAATTGTTCATAAAAAGACTAATAATTGAACAACATAAAATAGTAATGTCACTATCCCTACTATTCCATTTGTTTACAATTGGCTTCAGAGTGGCCTCATTACTTTTCAGCTCATTCCACACATCCATTAACATTGACAATCACTCATAAAATGCAAGCCAACCTAACTTGTCTACCATATACATAATTCTGTCTTTTATTTTTTTTCATATTGAACACCCAACACCTTATGTATTTACAATAATTTAGTCTTTTCTTCATCTAGCTCTTTAGCTATATACATTTGGGGTTCATGTGGGGTATTTGGGATTTCTATAATGGGAGTTGTGTTAAAAGGTACAATTGGAGGATGAGGAGGATAGGTAATCCTTAGGTGAATAGATTCTTCTCCTACTTTCCTTTTCCCCAACTATCTCTCCATCTGGTGTATTCTATTGCCTCTTTCTTCATATTATTCTAGCACCTTTTCAAATTTACCATTCAACTCTAGGAACTTATTTTTGTCTGTAGCTGTAACCACAGCTCCAAAGTTTACCATTTCTTTAGTCATTTGAGAAACCTTTTCACTATCTACCTCATCCACTTTGTAAACCATAAGGTTACCTATGTATTGAAAATCTAAAACCTCTTGAATCTTGTCTTTGACTTTTTTTTGGATGGACCACATCACCAAGGCCTAATGGTCATCACTATACTTTAACCCCTTATGGGCTTGCAAGGCCTTCTTCATTGTGTCAAAGATCATTGCATTTGCAATATCCCATTCTAGTAGTAGCATGACTCCTAAGTCTCTCAACAATTGTCTTCTCCCTTTAGGGATTATCTATACAAAATCCTCAATGAAGCTAACTTCGACCTTTTGATCAATTTTAGAGTCCTACCTACCAGGTTGCTCTATTTTAAGTTTTTTGTATTTTGTCTCAAAAATGATGATATTAATTCTCCACAAAAATTGGGATAATTCCCTAGAATTTTTTAGAAGCTTGTTCCACTAAAAGATCTATTTCTTTACCTCTAAAATATCCCATAGTGAGAGCTAATGCTAGAATAGGGGGCTCTTCAGGGACTCCTTCTTCTATGTCTATTGTGGTTATAATAATATCCTTCTTACCTCCCATTTTCTTCAACTATTCTCTTATAGAATCTTCATCATTTATATAGAGTGGAGTTTGGGTGGGAGAATATTATTTAACCCTAGAAGAATATCCTTTTCTAATTTCTTATTAATTGTAGAAGGCTTGGTAGGTGGACTCTAAAATTTATATTTTATAAAGAGGTACAAGCAATACACTCTTTGCTACCACATACCCAAAAAAAATTTGTAATGTATATTGGTTTGGGTTTATAATTACTCTACTAGCCAACCTATTTTCTACCTTAGTGGCCTTATTTGGATAAGTTTGGGTTAAAATTTACTTCTTTTTCATTTAAAATTTGCATGATCCCAAAAAAATTATCCTTAAGCATATCTATCTTTTCACCCTATAATTTTTTTACCATCAAGGGGATCATAATGTAGCTCAAAGGTATTTATAAAATAAATAAATTTGCTATAAACTTTCCACTTTTCCTTCCTAACCTCTAGATCCTATAATGAAAACCTATTTCTAACTATATCTTTAGGAAAAGTACTTATGGGATTTGGCTTCTATCCTAACAGAGGGCCACACTAGCCTTACCAACTCGCAACTAAAAACACAACAATATGGAGACAAAGAGAAGATATATTTCTTCATAAAGCATCCATTAATACTTGAAATTCATTACAATATTCTCCGAATGAGAGAACTCCAAATTCTTACAATATGAGAGAGCTTCCAAACCAGGAGCTTCCAACTAGCTTGAGCAACAAGAGCTTGTACAAGAAGAGCTTACAACAAAAGATCTTGAACCCAAAGGGATTCACCAAGAATAACTTCCCAACTAAGATCTTACACATTAATATCCTTTGCCTCCAAATTCTCTATACAAGAAGAGATCACACATTTAGAGCTTAATTACAAATGCTCGCATGCCTTGCTTAAATAGGCACTTACCATCAAAGATGTTACAAACACAACCAATGTGGGATGAAAGGTAAATACAACTACCTTAAAATACATATTAAATTCCCACCCAAATACAACTAAGCACTACCATGTGGACCAATTAGAAAATTACATTTCCTTTGTGGATTACAACAAATATTAAATGCATGTTTTAAGGAACTTTCCAAAAACTTCTAAGATGTCATCTACACGCCTCAATAAATGAAATGACAACTATTTTTCTTACTTTTCTATTTATGCAACGTATGTACCTTGAAAATAGAAATTCCTCTTTCCCCTCTTTTTCCCTTTTAAATTTTTTTCCCCTTTAGGTTTTCTCACTTTCTCTCTCCTCCACAAATTTTCAAATTTTTTTATAATTTTGATAAATATTTTGTATCACATCCCCTTTTTTGTGATGCAAGATGCTCCTACATCAAACAAACATGGTGGGTAAAATTTTGTGGATATGAGTTCACAAAATGAAGTAGCCATTGCCAATACTTTTTTCTTCTTCCAGCACATAGATGGAAAAAGTATCCATTGTTGATATATGTCCTTCTTTCTTCTTTTCTAGCACCTAGTTGGAATAGTTGTTTGCTACTAAAAATAGTCCTTTGCAATGGACTCTATCCAAGTATAACTTTCATCCCCCTCCAATCTTGTTGAATTAAATACACCTGTAATAAACTCAAAAAATCCATAGCAATCATCCTTTTTATACCACACTTCACTAACAAGATCCTCATATAAACCATCATCATTCTCTTTCACATTCATCTCAAAGATAATATCCCATGATTTGTAAAAAATTACCTCTTTCATATCTTCATCTTTTATTTCTTCTTCCATGTCTTCAACAAGGACAGTAACTGATTCACTTGTTTTGCTTCCAACTAAGGAATAGTATGCATCTTCTACAGCTGCATTCTTCAAATCATCTTCATCTAATTCTCACTCACAAATCTTTTCACCTTCATGCTCTTCATCTTCTTCAACTTCAAGTTCACACACACACACACGTATGTGTGTGTGTGTGTGCACGCGCGCGCGCGTGCGCCAAAAAGTGGCAATATGAAAAATCTATAGTTTTCAAATATCTCAAACCATTTCAAAATCTATTCTAACTTTTTTTCCACCCATCCTGATACTAAATAAAAAAAATTAATATCTTTATAAGGTCTACTATATTTTTTGATACCAAACCTATATGGTCAACTTATAAACATCCAAAAAATGTGCTTTTGGCCTATTTTTATGTGATTTATACTTCAAACATATAGCTGATGACTTTCTTTTCACCAAAATTTGATGAAATGGAAAGGGTTTCTTAAGAATGTTCTTATATTTCCATAAATTTAAGGTTTGTCAAATTATGAGTTTACTAAGTAATTATTACTTATTTTCTAATGGAGTTACGTATAAAGTGTTGACTAACACACTACTTGAAAAACAACTATAACTTTCAAATGGTACAACAGTTTTTAAATCCAAAAGATGTATCACATTCTATGTTTCTTCTACTATAAGGAAAAATAAATGAAAAGATGAATTTTGTAGAGTTTTGAATTAGTTAAGGTGGTTAGACATGAGAGTTTTTTTATTCCAAAAATACTAAAGTCAAAAATTAATTAACTATTATTTATTTAGAATAAAAATACCCAAAATTATGTGTCACATCTAGGCATGAGTCTACTACTTATAACTAGAATATTATTTAAAATAAATATCATTTAATTTTGATTAAGGTGGTTAGACATATGTCTACTTCTTATTTTTGTAATATTGCATTAAAATTCAAAATTTTGACCAATCAATTTTTATTTTTTTGAGATAAGTCCTAGTAGTTTAGAAACTAGATTCAATTTTCAAGAGATTGTTTTCTCTGAACTTTTTGATATAAAGTTAATAAGAAGTAGAAAATTGCACGTTGAGTTGACATAACCATGATTTTCTAATTTTTTATTGCCACTTAAGAGCATAGTTTGGTTGACCATGATCCTGCACATACCCATATATATATATATATATATATATATGTATGTATGTATGTATGTATGTATGTATGTATGTATGTATGTATGTATGTATGTATGTATGTATGTATCTTCATCCTCTTTCTCTTCTTTTGTACCACATATATGATACTCCACTAGATCTTCTTTCTTTTTTTCATCCAAGAAATTTTCAACATGTCTTTTCTAGTGATGCATGCTTCTCTTTCACAACTCTTCTTCTAATTTATTCACTTGCTTCTGTAAATCAAAGAATGCAACTCACAATGTTTCTTGATTTCTTGCTCTAATTTTCTCAAGTATAGGAGTCCACAAAATCCATCCAATCACAAAATTCATCTTCTTCTTCGTCTTCTCCATGCTCAAGTCTATATAAGACAAACTTCTTGCAATATAAGAACCTCAAAACTACCACACAATTAGTGATCTATCGACACACTTAGCTAAAATCAAGACCCTTGTGCAAACTCCCTCACATTTTGCAATCTGTCTACACACTCAAGAACTTCTTCTTGAAAAAATTCACCCAACCCAAGGTCCTAGTGCAAACTACCTCATGTTTAGCAATTTCTCCACACACTCAGGAACTTTCACTCTAAAACCATCTAATGAAGGGACACACCACCCTTACCAACTCACAACCAAAAACACAACAATATAGAGAAAAAGAGAAGATAAAATGCTTCATAAAGTATCCATTAATACTTGAAATTTATTAAAATATTCTCCAAATGAGAGAACTCCAAATTCTTACAATATGAGAGAGCTTCCAAAAAAAAAGCTTCCAAACCAAGAGCTTCCAACTAGCTTGAGCACCAAGAGCTTCTACAAGAAGAGCTTACAACCAAAGAGCTTGAACCTAAAGGGATTCATGAAGAATAACTTCACCACTAAGATCTTACATGTTAAGATCCTTCACCTCTAAAGCTTCTATACAAGAAGAGATCAAACCTTGAGATCTTGATTATAAATGCCCATATGCCTTGCTTAAATAGGAACTTAGCATCAAATATGCTACAAACACAATCAATGTGGGATAAAAGGTAAATTAAACTACCTTAAAATAAACATTAAATTTTCACCAAAATACAACTAAGCACCACCATGTGGACCAATTAGAAAATTACATTTCCTTTGTGAATCACCACAAATATTAAATGCATGATTTAAGGAACTTTCCATAAACTTCTAAGATGCCACTAACACACATCAATAAATGTAATGACAACTATTATTCTTATTTTTCTATTTATGCCACCTATGCACCTTGAAAATAGAATTTCTTTATTTTGCTCTTTTTCCCTCTAATTTTTGTCACTTTCTCTCTCCTCTACAAATTTTTTAAATTTATGATTTTGATAAATATTTTTTTATCTCACCCCCTTTTTCATGATGCAAGATGCTCCTTCATCATGTCCTCTCCCTAACTATTTAATAAAATCCCTCAGGGTCTATAAAATGAGAATGGGATTGGGCTATTTGATATTTGTCTGAAAACTTTTCTATATGTCTCCATCCCTTCTTGACAAAAATAAAATTATGAATGATAGTAATTTAAGGAAAGAATGTTCTTTTGGATTTTCCTATTAATTCTCTTTCTTCTAGAAATCCCATCTTCCATAGGAGTTCAAAAATCCCTACTTTTAAAGGTACTTGGTATGGTAGTACATGTGGTTTCCCAAGGAAACCATGTACTCTAAATACTATGGAAATTGCATATGGGATGATATATCCCCAATTCTGACTTATCTTGAATCCTTTTGCATAACCATTCGGTCTAATCAGTTCTAATAATGGTTGAGGTATTCTAGGAATATCTCTAGCCAATAAAATCCTCATGCTTGAGGCAAAATATCTATCAAATCTTATAAAGCTAGCATCTATGACCTTCCATGTCATATCAACACTACAAATTTGGATTGGTAATCTTTGTACAACCTTCTTCAATTAGAACTTCATTTCTTTAGACAAGAATGTAACTCCTTTATAAACACATATGTACATTAACATGGAGTACCAAAAACATGGTGTATCAACTTTAGCCTTAGCTATACGCACTAATCCATTATGAATTTCTACTAATAAAATAGTAGCAAAATAGAAATGTAGAGCTCATGCCATACTAAAGTGTTTGAGAAATAATAAGAACAATAGATCCCCAAATGTGATCCTATTCATCTATTCCAAACATTTTACAAAGAGAGAAATACGATTATATTCTTAGGATTGAAAATTTTCCTTAGCAATGGCTCTATGGTAGAAGTAGTTACTAATGTCAGTAAACCTATCTTGACAAAATACTCTTGTAGTGGCCCTCTTCTCAAGTATACCCTCTATGCATCATACATTGCCTACAAGTCTTCTATATCAATCCTCTCATGAACTATGTGATTAGAGTTTAATTTGAAAACATCCCTAATTAACTTTAGAGAAACCCTAAGAAGATTATTGCCATCATGATTTTTGACTATCGTTGTTATTAGATCATTTTTCTTTGACATTATTGCAAGTAGGCCTTCATCAAAGAAAACACCAGGAACAATTAACTTACCAATGTCAAATTCCCTTACATCATTTAAGGAAGTGTGAAGTTTTCTTTTTGCAAACCACTTATAGAACAAATATAAACCCCGAAAAAATGTGTCAGCATCTATAAACCAATTTTCTTTGTTGTAGAAACCCTCCTTGATCAATAACTTAGGGTTCTTAGATATCAATTCTTTTTCCCCAAAGAATTCATTTATAGATGGTGGCATTTTCTCTAAGAAATGATCATGTACAACCATTTGTTGGTAATCTACTTTTCTTAAGAAATCCCTTCATAGAGGCATATTAAAAATTTTATCTTACTATGACTATGATTTCTCAATTAACTAGAAGTTATAATACTTAACCAATTTTCCTATTTTTTCACTGAAAAATCCATTGGCAGAAATTTGTGACTCATAGAAATTGCACTTTGAGCTCTAAATATTTCTGCTCTTTGAGAATTCTATAAATTTGGTGTTCAATAATGAGAAAATTAAAAAAGTTATGGAAAATTTGGTCTTGCACGAAGTGCATCGATTAGAATTAATGCCTCCAACAATCATATTCAGGTCACACTGCAAAATTTGAAACCCTACTATTCATACATCAGATTGAATGATTAAGATTTAAAATAAAAAGGCTCCATTACTTATTTTTGAAATAGGACACATGTTGAAAATTCACTTCCCCACTCTCTCTAAAGTTTGATCAATTCCATAATGTAGGGCAGAGCCCATTGTCGATCTTGAAATGATCAACAGTCATGAATGTTTCACATTATTAATGTATTTTCTTTAAGATTTTGAGCCCACTAAGCCAGATCATTATCCACCTCCACATATAGGTAACATAACTTAGAAAATCAAAATAATACATTTGGTACACAATCCATTTGAGCATTACCTGGCAACCCTAAAAAAAACTGAACCCACATGGCCACACTTTGCAAATTTGCTTCCCAACTTTCTTCAAAACTTGATCATTTATATAATGCAAGGAAGCTCCTATTGCTGATCTCCAAATGATCAATGGCTCCACAACATTTTCTTTGTTTTATTCTATTCATCAACTATATCTAATGAGATAGCACTAATTTTCCAAGCCATTTTCACAACTTTCCAAATATTCTAATATCTTTCCTTTTTGTAGCCCACAAAAGAAATGATCTCACAAATTCCATGTGGCATCAAGCTGCTTCCCCACTTTCTTTAAAGTCATTTCATCTTCATCACGTGGGGAATCACCTATCATCAATCTTCTCAAGATCTGACAAATAAGAAAGTTTCTCGATCTCATAGTGTTTCACAAGGCTAAATGGGAACCACAAGGATAGGTGTCACAACTACACTTTGATTCTTTCTCTAAAGTTTGAACATTTTCAAGATGTGAGAAAGTGCCTATTGTTGATCTTGTCTTTGATCAACGATTGGGACCAAACCATACAAAGGTTAGATTTTTTCAAAAGAACACTATGCTAGTTAACTCAAAGTAGGAACCATGATTAGAGGAATAAGGGCTATGGTAAAATATTTTTGGGGAAAGGATTTTAAAATATTTATGTAGAAATTATCAAATAAAGGTTTTCAAATGGTATTTATGGCTCACAAATTGTTTTAGCATATTTTTAAAATTTAACTAATGCAACCCTATTTTTGAAAATATAAGGCACAAATAATACAAAGATAACATGAAATTAGATCTTTTATCTAGGGAAAACAAATTCTAACACACACAATCTCTAATTTCAATGATTCTACTATATTTTCACTATAAAATACAAAGACTTTTTGAATGTGGAAAACTAGGTCAACACTATACAAAAAAAATTCATAGAAATCTATATTGACACATTTTAGACCTAGTAAAACTTTCTTTGAATGATGTAATTTCATACCTCTCCCACTCATGTCTCCTAGTCTTTTGTTCCACAACATTATATCAAAATCTACAAAAGTTATTTTTTCTCCCAACTCAACTTTTGCAACTATTTCTAAACATTCATTTTTGTCTAAAACAATCAAAGTAGAAGGAATAGTATAACCTATACAAGATATAAGGTTCTTCTGTTCAAACCTTTTTCTACTAAAAGGGAACCTTTTGAAACCTTTCAATTTTTATCATTAAAAGTAACTACATAACCCTCATCACTAAATTACCTTGCTGAAATTAAATTCCAACTTGGCCTTGGAACATGTCTTACCTAATGTAGTAGCTAATGATTCCCAATTTGAAACTTAATCTTAACTTTACCCTTTCCAACAATCTGACAGGGTTCATTATCCTACAAATAAACAAACCCAAAATCCCATTGGATATAATCAATAAAATAACCTCTATAGGGTGTAGCATGAAATGAAGCACCAAAATCTAAATCACATGAATCATCAACACTTTCTAAAGATAGAAGCTGTTAGAAATGGAAAAAGAAATATGTAAATAAGCAATACCAGGAAAGAATCTAAGCGATTTAATGCATGAAAAGATATTACCATAAGATAGGAGAGAGAAAGCTTCAAGATCCAACACCATGAGACAAGATATTTGGAAAGGGGAAAGCAAAGAAAACCCCTTGTGACAAAATGAATGAGGCATGAAAAGCCTAAGAAGAGAGAGAGAGAGAGAGAGAGAGAGAGAGAGAGAGAGAGAGAGAGAGAGAGAGAGAGAGAGAGAGAGAGAGAGAAATCACTCATAAAATAATTGAGAAGAGGAAGAAAACCTCATTAGAAATGAGAGAGGAGGGTCATCTCTTAAATAGAGATGAGAGAGAGGAGTTAGAATGTAACTCCCATGTCTATGAATGCCACCATTCATAAGTGTGTGAGGCCAAGTGTGAGATTCCTCTTAAGGAGGAATAATCTAAATTACAAATTACAATAAATATTTGTCCTCACATATTCCACAAGAGGACAAAATAAGATGTAGTGGAAAAAGGACAAAAAGAAATATATTAGGATACCTTGGCTTATATCCTAATATATTATAACAATAAAGAAAGGAGGTCTAACCTTGGTTTATAAACACGCCAAGGAAAGATTACAACTTCTAACACCCCCCTTTAATCTTTACTTGGGGTAATTATATCAAGGGGTATTAAACCCATAATTTACAAAAATCTGCAACTTAATCTTCAATATGAAGTAATTTGATTGTCTTCAAGCCATATGGTACATTTGTAGATCCAAGAGAAGTACATGAGTCCTATGAATGTGATCAAGTGGAAGCATAGACACATCTGCATGTGTGAAAAATTGAGAAGGTTCCTTGATGGATCACCTGGAAAAAAAGACAAAGAACAAAAAAGAAGACAACTATCCACAAGTAGAATTGCATCTTATATTCAAATTAGAAAGTCTTTTTGAGTAAGGATAGTAAAACTCTCATAGCAAAAAAATGAGGAGAATAAAATATGTTACCACAAAGCAATCGAGATAACCTAATATCAAGATAAAGTATATGCTCAAAATATTATCAATAAGCACAAAAAAGTTTGATCAGTGTTCTCATGAAAAGTATATTATACTAATGTACTAATGACCACAGACAAGGCCAACTAATGATACTTGCATCAACATTGCATCAATCACGTGGATATAGACAGTCCACTTAATGAATCATCCCACTGCAAGTTAATGGGGGCATCCCTCCATAACGTGCATGACTCATGATCTAAGCAATAAAGTATGCAAATCATTATCACACTAATATATGAAAATAAAGTAAAAAGAGAGACATACTAATCAAATCATGATTTTAATAGGATACTCAAATGAATGGATTATGAGGGTTTAACAACATATTGCCTTCAAATTGGATCAACTCATCTAAATTTGGAGGGAAAAACTCCAATAATAACATCCTCTTCATTGAGGAACAAAATGGAACAACATGGTGGAAAAACTCCATAAATATTTAAACCTTTCAAAGTAGAACATATAGAATCAAATGGAGGGAACCTCCATATAAATATCAATCTTTCAAATTTGAACCAATAGAACCAATTGGATTGAAACTCCATAAAGATATTATCCTATCAAAGTGGAATAGATAGGATCAAATGGAGGGAAACTCCATATAAAATGAGCACACACCAATATAGGATGGAGGGGTATTCCATGGGCCAAATAAGCAAACTATGTATCAGTTATACTAAGGGGACCTACATAGTTAACCTTGAAAAAAAATTGGCTCCCTATGCAACTCAAAAAAGAATATCATATAAATCATGTAAATTAATGGTATAAAATCATAAAGTGCCAACATGAGCATAAAACGATGCTATAAAAGCATAATAGTGCAACTATGTGCACATCAAAATATCACAATAAGGTTGAAGGAAAATGTGTAAGATAACTCATAATCCAATCAGAACTAAGGTAAATGCAGAGATCCAAGGATGATCAATGAAAAAATAAATAAAAATATATATATATATCAGGTATAAAACTCCATTGAGGCTAAACATGAGTACTTAGCTAAAATTATGAATTGAAGTATTGAATATATTTATTTGGCACAAGAATATACCAATACGATTTAGTAATCATCACTTGTATATTTATCTGAGCATATATGTGTGCACCCATATATACTAGAATAAATATACCCTTAGAGAATAAATACTCAAATAACTCAAATGATAACTCATAATGATGGAAAAAAATTAGACAAGGCTTGAATAAAAGACTCTTAAAAGTGCTAATTTAAATTGTGTAATAATTAGTTTAATTTTGTAGGAAATGGGCCCTACAAGTGGTATCAGAGCTTGGTTTTGGCCTGGTCATAGGTTCAAATCTCCTGGTGCCTCCCCCACCCGCATAAGAACCTAGTATGCGCGTCAAGGGGGAGATTTTTGGGTGATACGACGCACTTCCCTACCCATAGGTGGTTAATTATGTGGTGTTCCATGTTCAATAACAGTCATGGCTTTTGGTGCAACGGTCATGGCATCCTCTTTGGATTTTTTACTTACCACATTTTCCTTGTTGTTCACTTTTGGTTTATCTCCTTCATTGTTCTTTTGAGTCCAAAAATATTTCTTCTCATGCTCTAGTTTCCCATAGTACTAGCAATGTATAGGTCCTCTAGATTGAGACCTATTACCCTTTGACTTTCCTCTTGATTTCCCATGATTTCCAGCATTATTTTCTCTCAATCATTCTGTGTATGCTTTCTATGTTCAAAGTACTTCTTGATGTAGATCCACCTAAGGTTTTCCTAAAATTTTCCTCACTCAAAATAACATTGATCACATCATCATATTTTAAGGTATTAGATCCAAAAACATAATTACACACAACTATTACCAAGCCATTCTAGCTTTCAGGCAAAGAAGAAAAATTCAAGAGAACCCTAATTTCTTCATCAAAAATTAATACCCATAGAAGATAATTGACTAGTAATAGTATTAAACTTATTTAAATGATCCACAAAAGATCCACATTATTCAATCTTCATATTAAATAAATGCTTTATGAGAAATACCTTATTTTAAGTGGAGAGCTTTTCATGCAATTTTGCAAGAGTTTCCATTAGCTCCTCTGTCATCTTTGCTTTAGTAATGTTAAATGTCTCCAATGGTGGCAGACATAATTGAATTATTCCAAGTGCTTTTCTATATAAGATATTCTAGTCCTAATTTACATTATAGTTCCTTGGTTCTTAGTTTTTTCTTTTAATGGCTTCCATAAATTCTTCTGATAGAGATAGTCCTCCACTTGCATTTTCTCTAATTGAAAGTACTACACATTAAACTTGTCAACCTTCATTTTACCCTAATCTTCCACCACTTCCACTCAACTATAAGACTTTCCTATAGAGGATAACTTAAAAATAACTAGGCTCTAATATCAAATATTAGCTTTAACATGGACAAAAATAATAATTACATAAAAATATAACCAATATTAGAAAATAAAAAATAACATAGAAGAGAACAAAAGACACCATGATCTACTGTGGTTCACCCAATCCTTGGGCTACATCCAACAAACTCTTAGAAATGCTTTAGAATAACTAAGAGGTAAGGTGGGGGGGGGGGGGATTGAATCAGTTATTCAGTGTCCAAATGTCCAATTCAAACTTATCATCAAGTAAAGTGTGCCCATATAACCATTTTATTCATCTAAACCTGAACATTCCTATTCAGCAAGTTACTATAAATCAACATGCAAGCATAACACATGAAAAGATCAATACATAACATAGTGATTTACATGGAAACCCAATGTGGGAAAAACCACTAGTAACATGCTACTTAATTCTCACTCTTCTACAGTGATGCCCTATGAAAGGCCTATGCTATTAAAGGCTACAACACACTATTAAATGTGACTTGGTTAGAGGATTTAACCACCCTATTAGAAGTGGGCCTTGTTAGAGAACTTTAAAACATTGACGTAGAATGTCACCCTATTAAAGGATTTATAAATGGCTATTAAGAGAACCTAAGTCCATAGGAATTTTTAGCCTAACTGATACAATTGCTAGAGAGAAACAAAAAGAGGTTTTGACCTGATTACAACATACAACTTAATTTATAGATTTATATCACTCTTCAGCTCATAACATTGCTTGGTTTTTGGTCTTTTTAGCTCTTGAAAACTTGCTCATCTTTCAAACTTTTTCTTATTGACTCTCCATGCTCAATGTACTAGTGCAATCATCCCTCTCTGACCACTTATCAAAGAAAAGTCTCTATGCTCTAGTCTTCCTTCTCTTAGATGCTTTCTTCTTTGACACCCTTCAACCATTATGCAATTTGGCCCACTAGAAACTCTTTCTTCTTGGTCTGTGACTTCTTAGATAGAACTATGGAGTTACTTTTTCCACTCGATTCTTTCCTCCTTTAATTTCAATTCATATGGACTAGGTAGGATTCATTGAATCTAACCCTCATTTTTTCCTTCTAGAAACATCATGAAAAATCCTCTTGAATTCACTCAAAAATGGTTCACATAGAATTCTAGGCCACTAGCTCATCATCTTTATCCTCCAACTGGTTAACAAAATTCAAGATAACAAACTTGTTGGCTCAAATTTAGTGAATCTTTGACATTTCCAATTATGCAAAAACTTGACACTATTGAAATTCTAGTGCTCGACACATACTATGTTGCTTAGCACCAACTACATTTTATTGATGCTCGACACCTATTGTGAATTCACTCAGCATCCACTAAGATTTTTTGACACTTGGCATCTGTTACTTTGCTCAGCACTTCAACACACTCAGCTCCTTTTGGATCACTTGGCACATACTAGATTTTCCATTTGCTCGGCTTAAACTAGCTTGCTCAACACTCACTAATTAACTTATTTTAAGCTTTGTAGTCAACCTTGTTTGAACTTATCCCCCCAAATTTTTTAAGTGTGACCATCTCTATATCTTCAAGTATGTTATCAATACATCATTTAACCATTTTCTTAGCTAATCCTTGCATTATATTACAAAACCTTAACTCAACCTTTCCTCTAGGTGATATTATTACATCTTGTTGATTAAATTCTCTTCATCAACCAAGTAAGTGATAGTACTTGGAACTTATAAGAAATTTATATTCACACATGACGTCATCATCAAAATCTAACATTACTTCACAACCACCTGGTATATCTTAATAATCAAAGTGCTGATTGGTTTTTACCTCATTTGAATGATCGTAGAACTTACCATGAAGTGTCAGTTTCTCTTCAAAGACAACTCCATTGCACACTTCATCTTCACACTTACCAAATACAACATCATTAGAAGATTCAATATTAGAAATAGAAGAACAATAATCTGATTTACTACAGCAGTATGACAGTGTATCATCATTTGCATCCATACCCGCTAAACCTAAAACCTTCATATCATCTTCAAACAATGGGTTGATAAATCCATGTAGTGATCCTTTTTGAACATTAGGACAAAACATGGCATGCTCATCCTGACAAGCATCATCATATAAAACATTATTATCAACTTGAAATTCATTACCCACCCTATCCTCATGGAAACTTTCAACATATGAAGAAAAGTATGAACTGTATGAAGACTCCTTTTCTACTTCTTCGACCAAATATATAGTGTCTATATTTACATCCTCTTTATCAACTTGTTTAGGATAACCATTATGAAATAACTGTGATTCATTCCTAAACACCTCACTACATGTTGGATTTTTATTGTCTAATGTAAAAGCATTTGACAACCTTCTACTGAAGTCTTCAGAATTATTAACCTGAATTGGACTCAACATTCTTTTATCTTCATATCTTGGGGATAGATTACTACTAAAATCTTCATTGGCTAACTGATTTGTATGATGAAAAAATGAGTTGCACCTTCCTTTTCAAAATAAGAGGAAGAATTCATACCTTCAGCTTTAGATGAATGTTCACTGCCATCATTGCTTTCTTCCTCCCAATCAAAATCAGATTCATATGAAGGCGAACATACAGTGTCTTTTTCCTCACTATAATTCGAGCAACCACTCTCATCATCTCCTTCATATGATGCTTCTTCATTGTACATTGGATAAACAACTTTATTGTCATCATTTGGAAGATGACTTATAGCTTCTTCATACCCACATTGAGATTCATATTTTTCTAATTCATTATTAACATAATGTAACCTCTCAATAAGACAATTCAATTCTTGGCTATCCGACTGATTAAAAGAATACATCTTACCATTTACTGCTGAAACATTATCAACATGTGCATTATGTTCTTCTGATTGTGGCTGAGATGATTGTGATTCACGTTGTTCACTTTGTGTTAACTCTCCATGGCATGTCAGATCAACAACATCAAACTCATGATCTGAGAGATAACTTTCAGCCTTCTCACATGCACACGACTGAGATCTAGGTTCAGCAACTTCAAAATTGGAAACATTAGTAATATCATCATACACATAACTGTCATGAGAAGAAATTTCTATTGTAACCAATGTCTGATTTGTAAAATCAACATGCCACTGAAACATATCAGAGTCTGAAATATTATTCACTGCTGTAGCATCATGAACATGTGTGTTTCTATTTGCAACTGGACTAGCCTTTCTCATACACACATTCTGATTTAAATTCTCAATCTACTTAAAACATGCAGTAGGGGTGTTGACATTCTGAATTGTATTGGAACACTCAACATAATATTGCTCTTGATTTTTATGTTCATAATGCAAGTAGGAAACACTAGAGAAATGACTCCTAGTAATTCCATACTTCAAATTATTCTCAATGTCCATGGCAGTCATAAAGGCCTGATATAATCTCTGAGGTTCCTTATTCCTCAACCGATAACTCATGTTCTTATCAAATGCACCAATGTAAACTATTAGGCACACTTTATCCTCTGGTCTACATTTATTCGGGATCTCATTTAGGGTTCTTACAAATCTGATATTAAACTAAGGAACAAGCTAATCTTCCTCAATATGAATCCTTAAAAATTTATCAAATGAATCAGATAAGCTCACCCTCTCTCCAAATTGCTCCATGAAAGCTGCATGAAACTCACTCCAGGATGAAAAAGTACATGCTGGTAAGAATGAAAACCAATCTCTAGCATCACCCTCTAGAGTCTAAACAAATAATTTCATGTGTACATCTTCACGGGGAATCTCATAGTCACCCATCAAGTCACTAAAAACATGAACATGCTAACTAGCTGAAATATTATGGTTTCCATTGAATTTAGACAAATGCTTTCTAATATCATCAGGGATGACATTAGGGAAACCATAGATACCATCAAAACATAATGGAATATATCTCTTGGTAGAAAAGGATCTACAATTTTGGTCAATGGACTGCATACTAGGTGAACAGAAATTTGCCATCTCTTGCATACTAACAACTTCACCAAATATCTTTCTAGATTTAAAACTTGCAGTAGATCTAAAAACTTTATCTACCAACTCAAATCTCCAAACATATTCCAAGATGTAAATACACTTTCTGAAACAATCCTTCACAGAATATGTTGAGATACATAAAACCTTTCTCCTACATAGTGCTTAAAATCACTTGATGGAGAAAACTTCCATATAACATACTTTCTTGAAAAAGAAATTCAAGAAAGAGGAAAATACCTTAACTGTGATGCTTGGAAACTTCTTCAATGCTGTAAAGAACAATTGACTCAAATAATGCTTGATTTAGTAAACAATTCACAACATCACCCTTTTCTTTCAATCACTGCCAAGGGCCTGAGATAACTTTTTCAAATCTGCATCCCAACTATTGCAATTTTCACAATACCCTTCACTTCAAAAAGTTTCATTGGTGCAGAGATATACTTTAGAGTCACCACTCATTAAATGAGAAAAGATTTTCCTAGCTTCCATAAGACAACAACCTAGTCTAGAATATATAACAGGTATCTGAAAACTCACACACAAACTCAAAACATCACACCCTTAACAAAGTGAAAGAACACGTTCTTGACTGGGAAAAATGAAACCTTGCATACAAAACTGAGTATGAAAATTTTTGGACTAAAATATATTACACCAAAGATCTTTGTCCTTTTATCAATGAATTTCTTCATGACTCCCCAGCGGAGTCGCCATTTTGTTGGTGTTTGAAAATGTTACCTGTTTCCAATTACCTTGATGAGAAGAAAACATATCTAGGGGCAGCTACCTCCCATTTTCAACATGCACATTCAGACACTAGGCCAACTATAAGGCTATACTCCTTCTTCACTTCAGGCTCTGCAAAACCTAGGCGGGTGAACCTATAGATTCCTTATATGGTACCAGTTGTCAAAGCATACACTGAATCTAATATGAAGTAGATGAAACCCATATATCTCCTAAAGACTTAATGCAATAATAGAGATCTACAATAGCTGAATGAGAATCTATAAAATGGACAAGCTGAGTGAGGGTTTGATCATTTTAGCTCTTCAACTTAAAATGTAAAGATGATTGAATAAATTGATGATAGCAAAACCCAGGTATGAGCAACAAAATTTAATGATCCTATCTGTGATCATTGCCTTATCCATTGGGCAATTAAATGAATTATAACCATACATCTCCTAGAAATCTCATACATATCTCTACGTTAGGGTCCCTGATCTATCCTTCACTTTGTGAGCTGACATCTGCATCAAAATGAATCTCATACTCAACATATCCTATCATGAAATCAGAAAACCTTGTGATAAACACCACGTAGTTATATGGCTCTTGGTTCCATAAGCAAGGTACTTCAATCACACACATCACTTAATGAGATGCAACGTAATCTATGGTCCTTGATCATAAACTAGAAAAGATTACAAATCCACAAACAGGAGACAAGATTCAGATTGAATTTGAAAAATTTCCCGCTCTTTATTTGCTTTCTTTGAAATCAAATACATGAAAGATGTACAGAATACTTCATAAATCACCTAACAGACATGAACTATTTTAATAAAACTCAACATGCTATTCAATGAAAGAAGAAATGCTGAAGAATCGTTTCTCAGTGCAAAAACTAGAACCCCTACAAAGTATCAAAGAAAGAAAGATATAGACAAGAAAGAAATCCTAGATCTGATCTTTACTTGACAAGTGTCCAGTTGAAAATCAATCCTGTGCAACTGAGTAACCTCTCTCTTCTTTCATCCCATCTGATCTTCTATTTCATCATTACATTGTAACTGATTTGTAAAATATCCCCAGCTAAATGATGAAATCCCTTATTTTCTCTAAATATCTGATTTGCAACAAAATTTTGATAAAACTTCATCTAACTAACTCAAAAATGCCCCCAATTGAATTCTCCTTGTCTTTTACACATATTCAAGCTATTAACTTGCCAAAAATCAAATCTCAACTTCCTGGTCTAAAAATAGTTGCAATTCAGGTACTTGATAGAAAACCTCATTTAGCTCAAACTCACTGATACCTGTGTAAAAATTGACTCCAAAATCAGAAAGTTTGTCTTCTCCCAATTCCAGCGATATATAACATCGCCTATCTGGCCTCTCGAAAACCTCCAAAATCTTATTTCAAAAATTAGTCCCCTGCTAGAAGGTTCAGGCTTGCAACTTTGATTTTTTATAAAATTTTTAAAATTCTAAAGTATAAAATTTAGAAAATGTTTCTCTTTGAAATTTTTGAACGTGACCCACTGCCTAGAAAAAATAAAAAATTATTTTTTTATTTTCTACAAATTTTTCCTTGCCCTTTGAATTGGGGGTCAAAGTGACTTTGACTAGCTGTCACGTGTCTGCATTTGATTGGCCCACATGGTCTGCATCATCTGCCATGTCACCACCTGCTCCCAGACCACTTGCCACATGTCATTTCTTGATTCTCCCTCGCTATGTCGCTATTTGACTTAACAACCTCCACGTCATTGGCAACATGGCAATGAAATGACACGTGTCATCCTCTACCACCTCATCATCCACCTTGGAACTCGTGCCAAGTCAGGCTCGCTATCTTGCTATAGTTAACTGGCGAGCATCTTCGTATGGTGAGGAAATGACAACCCTCTGATTGGGACACTTGTCAACATCTAGGCGCAACAGGACTTTTTGGCGCCATGTCATCATGTTTGAAATTCTGTCCAAAATTTGACTTTAGCGATGCGCCAACTGTCTTCAGTTTCCCCACATGCGAGCTTGGCTTTAAAATCCATTGCCTTAAGACATTAACCATTCCTTGTGCAATAGTATTTAAACTATAACATATTTCCTCACCCACCCAATGTGGGATAAAGCGTTTTCACTGGTTCCTCACTGTGCACGGCCTTCTCACTGAATATCGATCCCTCACTAAAACATGAGCTCCACCATTGATGCCGTCCTACAATCTACATCACGTGTGGAAAATGATTTGACTACATGTGAGGTTCCATTCTTGCCACATACTGGCCGGCTATTTGCTTGCTGCAGGTTTGACTATGTTTCCTTTGCCAGGTGTGGATTTCTTTATGAAGCTGCGGCTTTTTTTATTCATGCCAATTGCTCCATGATTTGGCATGACTCTTTTATAAGTGTGGGCTGCCTCTTAACGTATTCAACATGATCATTATTTTTATGCACTGGTTCAAATGAATTCTTCCCATTGGCAATGGAAAGTAGTGAACTGGAGGATGACTATGTAAAGATTTTAATAGAGCTTCTTCCCTTCATTGTTGTTCTGGCACCTCCCCTGCAATTAAAATATAGAGCTATTATAAAATAAAATAAAAAACTCCCCACTGTCATTAATGTGAGGAATCTGCCTCCTCGATCACGTGAACTACAATGTTTTATGGCAGTTTCCCTACCTGTGCGTAGGCCATGACATTTAGATAGGCAATGTCCTTTCTTTACGTGGATGACTTCATTCACATGCCCCTACATTTTCCTTTGAAGTGGACTGTGGCTTGGGATTCCTCACTCTAACAGTGACTTTCGCCTTTATCATGACATGGGACTACTGCTTTGTGCTTCTTTAACATTCCCACTAAACCTCTATTTTATTAGATATCTTTAATATCTATTGCTCTTCCATCCATTAAGGATTTCAATGCACAAGGTTCCTGCATTTAAGAATATCTCTATTCTTATTGGCTTTGAAAACAAACGAAAATAAACCAATTTATTTTGTTTTTCCTTTTGGTCTATTTGTTGCTGCATGCACTTTCTTGTATTTCTCATTTATTCTTGATCATATACGGGTTTTCACTAAAGCTCCCATGTTTTAATAATTTTTTTGGCTTGTTGTCCTCCTTAAAATTGCAATCTTCTCATTCTTCCTCTATACTTTATGCTCCTCTGTTGCATTGCTGACCCCTTCTTTATGATTATTTATGCCAAATTGAAATAGCCGACATTTGATGGCTTTTTGCATACCTTAAATCATTTGATTTAATGGCTTCTGAAAACATAGTAAATCCTTTTAACTATTGCATTATAGATGAAGTCCCCTTTTTAATTTCAAGCACTAACAATTTAAAACTCATATCACTTCTTACCTGCAAACTGTAAATTTGTGTCTGGAGGCCTGCCAGCTGTGCTTAAAAACTGACTGAATCCAATAGTCAGGCCACAAAAATTGGCACGAGTGTTCAATCCTACACACTCTATCATATTGCAAATTTTCAGCCAATGATGAACTCTTAATTAGGAGATTTTAATTTCCGAACATCCATACTTCGATTAACCTGCAGACAAACAATGTTAAAAAACATAAACTGGGCTCGGGTTCGCCATTATAAATTGGGTTATTGATCACTTGGGTTCTGAAAACTAGGATATAAGTTCTTTTCCATTAAGAGAATATAAGTCCATGTTTTCAGCTCATGAGGAATCATAGGGCACATTTGGCGAATTTTCAAAAATAGGGACTTGTAAATTGACTAAGAAATGTGTCAAAAAGTAATTTTTTGGCAAATGTGTGGACATATGAAACTATGCAAATGGATTTTTCATGACTTGGGAACTGGCATACTTGAAGGATTTTTAGGAGACAACACAATGATATAATCCATTTAGGCTCACCAATCATAGGATGAAAGTTATCACGTGCTGAACGAGGATGCGAATCAATCTGGATGCCTTAGCCGTAACAAAACAATGCAAACTGGGTTTTTAATCATTTTAGCAAATTGATCAAATGGATTCGTCATGACCTCAAAATTTGAACATATGATGTATATGACCCCTAGAATATAGTGCAAAAATAATTTCCTCATTTCGATCATTTGGGTCAAAGATATCATTGGTCGAACAGGGCTTCCAAAAATTGTGAACAACTACACAAATGTACAAAACAATAACTAACCAACTTTGAGGGGTTCGAAACCTAGTCAAACGAATTTGAAATGACTTGAAAACTGAAACATGGATTCTTTGTTATGGAAATTAAACACTCCCTAAGTGGCTAGTCATGACACATTCCTGGGTAGAAGATATTCAAATGCAAACTGGGCCTTTGGTCGCTATTTGACACTTGGGCAAAATTGCAAATTTTGACACTAGCTCAAAATGGAACTTCACAAAATGATTTAGGATGGCCAAATAACATTGTGGATCACATGCACATGTTGAATGGAAGGTGTTAAGCAAATTAAACACCATCTAGGCCTCATACTAACAGTCGGGTACAATCTCATCAAACGGGCATTTATAGGGCTTGTTTTTTGCAAACGTGGTCAAATTTGACCACACAATTTGTAGTGCCAACAGTGGCTCTGTCTGGGGATGCATGCCCCTTACAGGCATGGCAAGGATTCAGAACTTTGGAGTAAGCAGACTACTCCCAAAAAACTTTAAAACTTCTCTCGAACAGCCTATTGAAAGCAAGGAAACAACTACTTCTACTATTTACAAACGATGACCCTGGGCCACCGAAATTCAACAAAATTGTTTACCTCTGTCATAAACATGGTTCTCATCTGAACCTTCATGAGGTAAACTAAAATTTATTCTACCCATTTCACCAATCAAATCAACATCATGCAATGAATCACTTGGTAAAGTGAGATTAATACCTTCACTTTTATAGTGCATATGAAAACTAGGCAAAAATTTAACCTCCTGCTCACTATGAAAGAGAACATCAACATGCTCTTGAATACCAACATCAAACTAAAACTCATCCCTATTGCTTGATTTATGCATGTTGTTTGTCAGAAATGCAAAGAGCTCATTCTCAACTTCACAGAAAAAGTTATATATATCATGCATTTTTAACTCACCTTGACTTTGCATTTCTTCAAGTATCTTTGGCTGAATGTCAAAAAAGCAGTCCAATTTATATTCAAACATGACATCATCATCAAAATCTGACATTACTTCACAACCACCTGATATATCTTGATAATCAAAGAGCTGATTGGTTTTTACCTCATTTGAATGATCGTAGAACTTACCATGAAGTGTCAGTTTCTCTTCAAAGAAAACTCCATCGCACACTTCATCTTCACACTTACCAAATACCACATCATTAGAAGATTCAATATTAGAAATAGAAGAACAATAATTTGATTTACTATAGTAGTATGACAGTGTATCATCATTTGCGTCCAACCCCGCTAAACCTGAAACCTCCATGTCATCTTCAAACAATGGGTTGATAAATCAATGTAGTGATACTTTCTAAAAATTACAACAAAACATGGGATGCTCATCCTCACAAGAATCATCATATAAAACATTATTATCAACTTGAAATTCATTACCCACCCTATCCTTATGGAAACTTTCAGCATATGAAGAAAAGCATGAACTGTATGAAGACTCCTTTTCTACTTCTTCTACAAAATATATAGTGTCTATATTTACGTCCTCTTTATCAACTTGTTTAGGATAACCATTATTAACTAACTGTGACTCATTCCTAAATACCACACTACATGTTGGACTTTTATTGTCTAATGTAAAACCATTTGACAACCTTCTACTGAAGTCTTCAGAATTATTAACCTGAATTGGAGTCAACATTCTTTTATCTTCATATATTGGGGATAGATCACTATTAAAATCTTCATTGGCTAACTGATTTGTATGATGAAAAAACTGAGTTGCACCTTCCTTTTCAAAATAAGAGGAAGAATTCATACCTTCAGCTTCAGATGAATGTTCACTACCATCATTGCTTTCTTCCTCCCAATAAAAATCAGATTTATATGAAGGTGAACATACAGTCTCTTTTTCCTCACTATAATTCGAGCAACCACTCTCATCATCTCCTTCATATGATGCTTCTTAATTGTGCATTGGATAAACAACTTCATTGTCATCTTTTGGAAGATGACTTACAGCTTCTTCATACCCACATTGAGATTCATATTTTTCTAATTCATTATTAACATAATGCAACCTCTCAATAAGAGAATTCAATTCTTGGCTATCCGACTAATTAAAAGAATACATCTTACCATTTACATTATGTTCTTCTGATTTTGGCTGAGATGATTGTGATTCATGCTCTTCACTTTGTGGTAACTCTCCATGGCATGTCGGATCAACATCAAACTCATGATACGAGAGATAACTTTCATCCTTCTCACTTGCACAAGACTGAGATCTAGGTTCAACAACTTCAAAATTGGAAACATTAGTAATATCATCATACACATAACTGTCGTGAGAAGAACTTTCTATTGTAACCAATGTTTGATCTATAAAATCAACATGTCGCTGAAAGATATCATAGTCTGAAATATTATTCACTGCTGTAGCATCATGAACATGTGTGTTTCTATTTGCAACTGGATTAGCCTTTCTCATACACACATTCTGATTTAAATTCTCACTCTACTTAAAACCTGTAGCAAGGGTGTTGACATTCTGAACTGTATTGGAACACTCAACATAATATTGCTCTTGATTTTTATATTCATCATGCAAGTAGGCAACCCTAGAGAAATGACTCCTAGTAATTCCATACTTCAAATTATTCTCAATGTCCATGGCAGTCATAAAGGCCTGATATAATGTCTGAGGTTCCTTATTCCTCAACCGATAACTCATTTTCTTATCAAATGCACCAATGTAAACTATTAGCCACACTTTATCCTCTAGTCTACATTTCTTCGAGATCTCATTTAGGGTTCTTACAAATCTGATATTAAACTGAGGAAAAAGCTCATCTTCCTCAATATGAATCCTTAAAAATTTATCAAATGAATTAGATAAGCTCACCCTCTCTCCAAATTGCTCCATGAAACCTGCGTGCAACTAACTCCAGCATGAAAAAGAACATGCTAGTAAAAATGAAAACCAATCTCTAGCATCACCCTCTAGAGTCTAAACAAATAATTTCATGTGTACATCTTCATCGGGAATCTCATAGTCACCCATCAAGTCACTAAAAACTTGAACATGCTAACTAGCTGAAACATTATGGTTTCCATTGAATTTAGACAAATGCTTTCTAATATCATCAGGGATGACATTAGGGAAACCATAGATACCATCAAAACGTAATGGAATATATCTGTTGGTAGAAAAGGATCTACGATTTTGGTCAATGGATTGCATACTAGGTGAACAAAAATTTGCCATCTCTTGCAAACTAACAACTTCACCAAATATCTTTCTAGATTTAAAACTTGCAGTAGATCTAAAAACTTTATCTACCAACTCAAATCTCCGAATATATTCGAAGATGTAAATACACTTTCTAAAAAAATCCTTCATATAATATGTTGAGATAGATAAAACCTTTCTCCTACATAGTGCTTAAAATCACTTGATGGAGAAACCTTGCATATAACTTACTTTCTTGAAAAAGAAATTCAAGAAAGAGGAAAATACCGTAACCGTGATGCTTGAAAGAACAATTGATTCAAATCATGCTTGATTTAGTAACCATTGCACAACATCACCCTTTTCTTTCAACCACTACCGAGGGCCTGAGATAACTTTTTCAAATCTGCATCCCAACTGTTGCAATTTTCAAAATACCCTTCACTTTAAAAAGTTACACTGGTGCAGAGATATACTTTACAGTCACCACTCATTAAATGAGAAAAGATTTTCCTAGCTTCCATAAGACAACAACCTAGTCTAGAATTTATAATAGGTATCTAAAAACTCACACACAACCTTGGAATATCACACCCTTAGAAAGTGAAAGAACACATTCTTGACTGGGAAACATGAAACCTAGCATAAAAAACTAAGTATGCAAATTTTTGGATTGAAATATACTATACCAGAGATCTTTGTCCTTTTATCAATGAATTTCTTCATGACTCCCCAACAGAGTCGCTATTTTGTTGGTGTTTCAAAATGTTACCCATTTCCAATTACTCTAATGAGAACAACACATATCTAGGGGCAGCTATCTCCCATTTTCAACATGCCCATTCAGACACCAGGCCAACGATAAGGCTATACTCCTTCTGCACTTCAGGCTCTGCAAAACCTAGGCAGGTGAACCTCTAGATTCCTTATATGGTACCAGTTGTCAAAGCATACACTGAATCTAATATGAAGCAGATGAAACCCTTATATCTCCTAAAGACTTCATTCAATAACAGAGATCTACAATAGCTGAATGAAAATCTATGAAATGCACAAGCTGAGTGAGGGTTTGATTGTTTTAGCTCTTCAACATAAAATGTAAAGATGATTGAATAAATTGATGACAGCAAGACCCAGGTATGAGCAACAAAATTTAATGATCCTATCTGTGATCAGTGCCTTATCCATTGGGAAATTAAATGAATTATAACCATACATCTCCTGGAAATATCAGACATATCTCTACATTAGGATCCCTGATCTATCCTTCACTTTGTGAACTGACATCTGCATCAAAATGAATCTCATACTCAGCATATCCTATCATGAAATCAGTAAACCCTGTGATAAACACCAAGCAGTTATATGGCTCTTGGTTACATAAGCAAGGTATTTCAATAACATACATCACTAAATGAGATGCAACCTAATCTATGGTCTTTAATCATAAACTAGAAAAGATTATAGATCCACAAACAGGAGACAAGATTCAGATTGAATTTGAAAACATTGCCGCTCTTTATTTGCTTTCTTTGAAATCAAATACATGAAAGATATACATAATGCTTCATAAATCACCTAACAGACATGAACTATTTTCATAAAACTCAACATGCTATTCAATATAAGAAGAAATGCTAAAGAATGGTTTCTCAGTGCAAAAACTGGAACCCCTACAAAGTATCAAAGAAAGAAAGATATAGACAAGAAAGAAATCCTGGATCTGATCTTTACTTGACAAGTGTCCACTTGAAAATCAATCCTGTACAACAGAGTAACCTCTCTCTTCTTTCATCCCATCTGATCTTCTATTTCATTATTACATTGTAACTGATTTGCAAAATATCCCCAGCTGAATGATGAAATCCCTTATTTTCTCTAAATATCTAATATGCATCAGAATGCTGATAAAACTTCATCGAACTAACTCAGAAATGCCACCAATTGAATTCTCCTTGTCTTTTACACATATTCAAGCTATTAACTTGCCAAAAATCAAAACTGAACTTCCTGGTCTAAAAATGGTTGCAATTCAAGAACTTGATAGAAAACCTCGTGTAGCTAAAACTGACTGATACCTATGTAAAAACTGACTATAGAATCAGAAAGTTTATCTTCTCTCAATTTCGTCGATATATAACATCGCCTATCTGGCCTCTTGGAAACCTCTAGAATCTTATTTCAAAAATTAGTCCCCTGCTAGAAGGTTCAAGCTTGCAACTTTGATTTTTTGTAAAATTTTAAAAATTCTAAAGTATAAACTTTAGAACATGTTTCTCTTTGAAATTTTTTAACGTGACTGACTGCTCAGAAAAAATAAAAAATTATTTTTTTATTTTCTACAAATTTTTCGTTACCCTTTGAATCCGGGGTCAAAGTGACTTTGACCATCTACCACGTGTCTACATTTGATTGGCCCACATGGTCTGCATCATCTGGCATGTCACCAACTGCTCCAAGACCACTTGCCACATGTCATTTCCTGATTCTCCCTCGCTATGTCGCTATCTAGCTCAACAACCTCCACGTCATTGGCGACATGGCGACGGAACGACACATGCCATCCTCTACCACCTCATCATCCACCTTGGAACTCATGCCACGTTAGCCTCACTATATCAATATAGTTAACTGGCGAGCATCTTTGTATTGTGAGGAAATGACAACCCTCCGATCGGGACAATTGTCAACATTTAGGTGCAGCTGGACTTTTTGGTGCCATGTCATCATGTTTGAAATTCTGTCCAAAATTTGACTTTAGCTTGGCTTTAAAAGCCATTGTCTTAAGAAATTAACAATTTCTTGTGCAATAGTATTTAAACTATAACATATTTCCTCACCCACCCAATGTGGGATAAAGCGTTTTCACTGGTTCTTCACTGCGCATGGCCTTCTCACTAAATATCGATCCCTCACTAAAACATGAGCTCCACCATTGATGTCGTCCTCCAATCTGCATTATGTGTGGAAAATGATTTGACTACATGTGAGGTTCCATTCTTGCCACATACTGGCCGGCTATTTGCTTGCTGCAGGTTTGAGTATGTTTCCTTTGGTAGGCATGGATTTCTTTATGAAGCTGTGGATTTGTTTATTCATGCCAATTGCTCCATGATTTGGCATGAGTCTTTTATAAGTGTGGGCTGCCTCTTAACGTATTCAGCATGATCATTATTTTTATGCGCTGGTTCAGATGAATTCTTCCCATTGGCAATGGAAAGTAGTGAACTAGAGGATGACTATGTAAAGATTTTAATAGAGCTTCTTCCCTTCATTGTTATTCTACCACCTCTCCCGCAGTTAAAATATGGAGCTATTTTTAAAATAAAATAAAATACTCCCCCCTATCATTAATGTGAGGACTCTGCCTCCTTGATCACGAGAGCTACAATGTTTTATGCTAGTTTCCCTGCCTGTGCGTAGGCCATGACATTCAGATAGGCAATGTCCTTCCTTTACGTGGATGACTTCATTCACATGCCCCTGCATTTTCCTTTGAAGTGGATTGTGGCTTGGGATTCCTCACTCTAACAGTGACCTTCGCCTTTATCATGACATGGGACAGCTGCTTTGTGCTTCTTTAACATTCCCACTAAAACTCTATTTTATTAGATATCTTTAATATCTATTGCTCTTCCATCGCATTAAGGATTTCAATGCACAAGGTTCCTACACTTAAGAATATCTCTATTCTTATTGGCTTTGAAAACAAACCAAAAAAACTAATTTATTTTGTTTTTTCCTTTTGGTGTATTCGTTGTTGCATGCGCTTTCTTGTATTTCTCATTTATTCTTGATCATATAAGGGTTTTCACTAAAGCTCCCATGTTTTAATAATTTTTTTGGCTTATTGTCCTCCTTAAAATTGAATTCTTCCCATTCTTCCTCTATACTTTATGCTCCTCTATTGCTTTTCTGGCCCCTTCTTTATGATTATTTATGCCAAATTGAAATAGCCGGCATTTGATGGCTTTTTGCATACCTTAAATCAATTGATTTAATGGCTTCTCAAAACATAGTAAATCCTTTTAACTGTTGCATTATAGATGAAGTCCCCTTTTTAATTTCGAGCACTGACAATTTAAATCTCATATCACTTCTTACCTACAAACTATAAATTTGTGTCTGGAGGCCTGCCAGCTGGGCTTAAAAACTGACTCAATCAAATAGTCAGGCCACAAAAATTGGCACGAGTGTTCAATCCTACACACTATCATATTGCAAATTTTCAGCCCATGATGAAATCTTAGTCAGGAGATTTTGATTTTCGAACATCCATACTTCGATTAAGTTGCAGACAAACAATGTTAAAAAACATAAACTGGGCTCGGCTTCGCCATTATAAACTAGGTTATTGACCACTTGGGGTTCTAAGAACTAGGATATAAGTTCTTTGCCATTAAGAGAATATAATTCCATGTTTTGGGCTCATGAGGAATCACAGGGCACATTTGGCAAATTTTCAAAAACAGGCACTTGGAAATTTTGACTAAGAAATGTATCAAAAAGTAATTTTTTGGCAAATGTGTGGACATATGAAACTATGCAAATGGATTTTTCATGACTTGGGAACTGGCATACTGAAGGATTTTCAGGAGAAAACACAATGATATAATCCATTTGGGCTCACCAATAACGGGATGAAAGTTATAACGTGCTGAACAAGGATGTGAATCAATCTGGATGCCTTAGCCGTAACTAAACAATGCAAACTGGGTTTTTAATCATGTTAGCAAATTGATCATATGGATTCTTCATGACCTCAAAATCTGAACATATGAAGTATCAGACCCCTAGAACATAGTGCAAAAAAAATTTCCTCATTTGGATCAACTGGGTCAAAGATATCATTGGTCGAACAGGGCTTCCCAAAATTGTGAATAACGACACAAATGTACAAAACAGTAACTGACCAACTTTGAGGGGTTCAAAACCTAGTCAAAAGAATTTGAAATGACTTGAAAACTGAAACATAGATTCTTTGTTATGGATGTTAAACACTCCCAAAGTGGCTGGTCATGACACATTCCTGGGTAGAAGATATTCAAATGCAAACTCAGCCTCTGCTCGCTATTTGACATTTGGGCAGAATTGCAAATTTTAACAGTAGCTCAAAATGGAACTTCAAAGAATGATTCGGGATGGCAAAATAAAATTGTGGATCACATGCACATGTCAAATGGAAGGTTTTAAGCCACTTAAACACCATCTAGGCCTCATACTAACAGGCAAGTAAAATCTCATCAAAAGGGCATTTATAGGGCTTGTATTTTCCGAACGTGGTCAAATTTGACCACACAATTTTTAGTGCCAACAGTGGCTCTGTGTGGGGATGCATGCCCCTTGTAGGCATGGCAAGGATTCAAATCTCTGGAGGAAGCAGACTACTCCCAAAAAACTTTAAAATTTCTCTCGAACAACCTATTGAAAGCAAGGAAACAACTACTTCTACTATTTACAAACGATGACCCCGGGCCAACGAACTTCAACAAAATTGTTTACTTCTGTCATAAACATGGTTCTCATCTAAACCTTCATGAAGTAAACTAAAATTTCTTCTACACATTTCAGCAATCAGATCAACATCATGCAACGAATCACTTGGTAAAATGAGATTAATACCTTCACTTTCATAGTCCATATAAAAACTAGGCAAAAATTTAACCTCCTACTCACTATGAAAGAGAACATCAACATGCTCTTGAGTACCAACATCAAACTGAAACTCATCCCTATTGCTTGATTTATGCATGTTGTCTGTCAGAAATGCAAAGAGGTCATTCTCAACTTCACAGAAAAAGTTATATGTATGATGCATTTTTAACTCACCTTGACTTTGCATTTCTTCAACTATCTCTAGCTGAATGTCAAAAGAGCAGTCAGATTTATATGCACACATGACATCATCATCAAAATGTAACATTACTTCACAACCACCTGATATATCTTGATAATCAAAGTGCTGATTGGTTTTAACCTCATTTGAATGATCGTAGAACTTACCATGAAGTGTCGGGTTCTCTTCAAAGACAACTCCATCGCACACTTCATCTTCAGACTTACCAAATACAACATCATTAGAAGATTCAATATTAGAAATAGAAGAACAATAATCTGATTTACTACAGCAGTATGATAGTGTATCATCATTTGCATCCGACCCCGCTAAACCTGAAACCTCCATGTCATCTTCAAACAATGGGTTGATAAATCCATGTAGTGATCCTTTCTGAACATTAGGAAAAAACATCGGATGCTCATCCTCACAAGAATCATCATATAAAACATTATTATAGACTTGAAATTCATTACCCGCCCTATCCTCATGGAAACTTTCAGCATATGAAGAAAAGTATGAACTGCATGAAGACTCCTTTTCTACTTCTTCTACCAAACATATAGTGTCTATATTTACATCCTCTTTATCAACTTGTTTAGGATAACCATTATGAACTAACTATGATTCATTCCTAAACACCTCACTACATGTTGGATTTTTATTGTCTAATGTAAAAGCATTTGACAACCTTCTACTGAAGTCTTCAAAATTATTAACCTGAACTGGACTTAACATTCTTTTATCTTCATATCTTGGGGATAGATTAGTATTAAAATCTTCATTGGCTAACTAATTTGTATGATGAAAAAACTAAGTTGCACCTTACTTTTCAAAATAAGATGAAGAATTCATACCTTCTGCTTCAGATGAATGTTCAGTGCCATCATTGCTTTCTTCCTCCCAATCAAAATCAGATTCATATGAAGGCGAACATGTAGTGTCTTTTTCCTCACTATAATTCGAGCAACCACTCTCATCATCTCCTTCATATGATGCTTCTTCATTGTACATTGGATGAACAACTTCGTTGTCATCATTTGGAAGATGACTTACAACTTCTTCATACCCACATTGAGATTCATATTTTTCTAATTCATTATTAACATAATGCAACATCTCAATAAGAGAATTCAATTCTTGGCTATCCGACTGATTAAAAGAATACATCTTACCATTTACTACTGAAATATTATCAACATATGCATTATGTTCTTCTGATTTTGGCTGAGATGATTGTGATTCATGCTCTTCACTTTGTGTTAACTCTCCATGGCATGTCGGATCAACAACATACAACTCATGATCCGAGAGATAACTTTCAGCCTTCTCACTTGTACAAGACTTAGATCTAGGTTCAACAACTTCAAAATTGGAAACATTAGTAATATCATCATACACATAACTATCGTGAGAAGAACTTTCTATTGTAACCAATGTCTGATATGTAAAATCAACATGTCGCTGAAACATATCAGAGTCTGAAATATTATTCACTGCTATAGCATCATGAACATGCGTGTTTCTATTTGCAACTGGACTAGCCTTTCTCATACACATTCTGATTTAAATTCTCAATCTGCTTAAAACCTGCAGCAAGGGTGTTGACATTCTGAACTGTATTGGAACACTCAACATAATATTGCTCTTGATTTTTATCTTCATCATGCAAGTAGGCAACCCTAGAGAAATGACTCCTAGTAATTCCATACTTCAAATTATTCTCAATGTCCATGGCAGTCATAAAGGCCTAATATAATGTCTGAGGTTCCTTATTCCTCAACCAATAACTCATTTTCTTATCAAATGCACCAATGTAAACTTTTAGGCACACTTTATCCTCTGGTCTACATTTCTTTGGGATCTCATTTAGGGTTCTTACAAATCTGATATAAAATTGAGGAACAAGCTCATCTTCCTCAATATGAATCCTTAAAAATTTATCAAATGAATCAGATAAGCTCACCCTCTATCCAAATTGCTCCAAGAAAGCTGCATGCAACTCACTTGAGGATGAAAAAGAACATGTTGGTAAAAATGAAAACCAATCTCTAGCATCACCCTCTAGAGTCTAAACAAATAATTTCATGTGTACATCTTCATGGGGAATCTCATAGTCACCCATCAAGTCACTAAAAACATGAACATGTTGACTAGCTGAAACATTATGGGTTCCATTGAATTTTAACAAATCCTTTCTAATATCATCAGGGATGACAGTAGGGAAACCATAGATACCATCAAAAAATAATGGAATATATCTCTTGGTAGAAAAGGATCTACGATTTGTGTCAATGGGCTGCATACTAGGTGAACAGAAATTTGCCATCTCTTGCAAACTAACAACTTCACCAAATATCTTTCTAGATTTAAAACTTGCAGTAGGTCTAAAAACTTTATCTACCAACTCAAATCTCCGAACATATTCCAAGATTTAAATACACTTTCTAAAACAATCCTTCATAGAATATGTTGAGATACATAAAACCTTTCTCCTACATAGTTCTTAAAATCACTTGATGGAGAAAACATGCATATAACTTACTTTCTTGAAAAATAAATTCAAGAAAGAGGAAAATACCTTTACCGTGATGCTTGCAAACATCTTCAATGCTATAAAGAACAATTGATTCAAATCATGCTTGATTTAGTAACCATTGCACAACATCACCCTTTTCCTTCAACCATTGCTAAGGGCCTGAGATAACTTTTTCAGCTCCGCATCCCAACTGTTGAAATTTTCACAATACCCTTCACTTCAAAAAGTTACACTAGTGCAGAGATATACTTTAGAGTCCCCACTCATTAAATGAGAAAATATTTTCCAAGCTTTCATAAGACAACAAGCTAGTCTAGAATTTATAATAGGTATCTGAAAACTCACACACAACCTTGGAACATCACACCCTTAACAAAGTTAAAGGACACGTTATTGACTGGGAAACATAAAACCTTGCATACAAAACTGAGTATGCAAAATTTTTGGACTGAAATATATTACACCAGAGATCTTTGTCCTTTTATCAATGAATTTCTTCATGACTCCTTAGCAGAGTCGCCATTTTGTTGGTGTTTGAACATGTTTACCGTTTCCAATTACCCTGATGAGAACAAAACATATCTAGGGGCAGCTATCTCCCATTTTCAACATGCCCATTCAAACACCAGGCCAACTATAAGGCTATACTCCTTTTGCACTTTAGGCTCTGCAAAACCTAGGCGAGTGAACCTATAGATTCCTTATATGGTACCAGTTGTCAAAGCATACACTGAATCTAATATGAAGCAGATGAAACCCTTATATCTCCTAAAGACTTAATGCAATAAAAGAGATCTACAATAGCTGAATGGAAATCTATGAAATGGACAAGTTGAGTGAGGGTTTGACTGTTTTAGCTCTTCAACATAAAATGTAAAGATGATTGAATAAATTGATGACAGTAAGACCTAGGTATGAACAACAAAATTTAATGATCCTATCTGTGATCAGTGCCTTATCCATTGGGCAATTAAATGAATTATAACCATACATCTCTTGGAAATCTCAGACATATCTCTACATCAGGATCCCTGATCTATCCTTCACTTTGTGAACTGACATCTACATCAAAATGAATCTCATACTCAGGATATCCTATGATGAAATCAGTAAACCCGGTGATAAACACCAAGCGGTTATATGGCTCTTGGTTCCATAAGCAAGGTATTTCAATCACATACATCACTAAATGAGATGCAACCTAATCTATGGTCTCTAATCATAAACTAGAAAAGATTACAGATCCACAAGCAGGAGACAAGATTTAGATTGAATTTGAAAACATTGCCGCTCTTTATTTGCTTTCTTTGAAATCAAATACATGAAAGATGTACAAAATACTTCATAAATCACCTAATAGACATGAACTATTTTAATAAAACTCAACATGTTGTTCAATACAAGAAGAAATGCTGAAGAATGGTTTCTCAGTGCAAAAACTAGAACCCCTACAAATTATCAGAGAAATAAATCCCAAATTTGATCTTTACTTGACAAGTATCCACTTGAAAATCAAATCCTGTGCAACTAAGTAACCTCTCTCTTCATTCATCCCATCTAATCTTCTATTTCATCATTACATTGTAACTGATTTGCAAAATATCCCCAGTTGAATGATGAAATCCCTTATTTTCTCTAAATATCTAATTTGCATCAAAATGCTGATAAAACTTGATCTAACTAACTCAGAAATGCCCCCAATTGAATTCTCCTTGTCTTTTACACATATTCAAGTTATTAACTTGCCAAAAATCAAAACTGAACTTCCTGGTCTAAAAATGGTTGTAATTTAGGTACTTGATAGAAAACCTCGTGTAGCTCAAACTGACTGATACCTATGTAAAAACTGACTCCAGAATCAGAAAGTTTGTCTTCTCCCGATTCCAGAGATATATAACATTGCCTATTTGGCCTCTCGAAAACCTCCAGAATCTTATTTAAAAAATTAGTCCCCTGCTAGAAGGTTCAGGCTTGCAACTTTGATTTTTTATAAAATTTTAAAAATTCTAAAGTATAAACTTGAGAAAATATTTCTCTTTGAAATTTTTGAACGTGACCCACTGCCCAGAAAAATTAAAAAATTATTTTTTCATTTTCTACAAATTTTTCCTTGCCCTTTGAATTCAGGGTCAAAGTGACTTTGACCAGCTGCCATGTGTCTGGATTTGATTAGCCCACATGGTTTGCATCATCTGCCATGTCACCAACTACTCCAAGACCACTTGCCACATGTCATTTCCTGATTGTCCCTCGCTATGTCGCTATCTGACTCAACAACCTCCATGTCATTGCCGACATGGCGATTGAACGACATGTGTCATCCTCTCCACCTCACCATCCATCTTGGAACTCGTGCCATGTCAGCCTCACTAGCGCGCTATAGTTAACTGGAAAGCATCTTCGTATGGCAAGAAAATGACAACCCTCCGAACGGGACACTTGTCAACATATGGGCACAGCTGGACTTTTTGGCGCCATGTCATCATGTTTGAAATTCTGTCCAAAATTTGAATTTAGCGACCCGCCAGCTGTCTTTAGTTTCCCCACATGTGAGCTTGGCTTTAAAATCCATTTTCTCAAGACATTAACCATTTCTTGTGCAATAGTATTTAAACTATAACATATTTCCTCACCCACCCAATGTGGGATAAAGCATTTTGACTGGTTCCTCACTGCGCACGACCTTCTCACTAAATATCGATCCCTCACTAAAACATGAGCTCCACCATTGATGTTGTCCTCCAATCTACATTGCGTGTGGAAAATGATTTGACTACATGTGAGGTTCCATTCTTGCCACATACTAGCCGGCTATTTGCTTGCTGCAGGTTTGGCTATGTTTCCTTTGCTAGGCGTGGATTTCTTTATGAAGCTGCGGCTTTGTTTATTCATGCCAATTGCTCCATGATTTGGCATGAGTCCTTTATAAGTGTGGGCTGCCTCTTAATGTATTTAGCATGATCATTATTTTTATGGGCTGGTTCAGATGAATTCTTCCCATTGGCAATGGAAAGTAGTGAACTGGAGGATGACTATGTAAAGATTTTAATAGAGCTTCTTCCCTTTATTGTTGTTCTGGCACCTCCATTGCAATTCAAATATGGAGCTATTATAAAATAAAATAAAAAACTCCCCCCTGTCATTAATGTGAGGACTCTGCCTCCTTGATCACGTGAGCTACAATGTTTTATGGTAGTTTCCCTGCCTGTGCGTAGGTCATGACATTGAGATAGGCAATGTCCTTCCTTTATGTGGATGACTTCATTCACATGCCTTTGCATTTTCCTTTGAAGTGGACTATGGCTTGGGTTTCCTCACTCTAACAGTGACTTTCTCCTTTATCATGACATGGGACTGCTGCTTTGTGCTTCTTTAACATTCCCACTAAACTTCTATTTTATTAGATATCTTTAATATCTATTGCTCTTCCATCGCATTAAGGATTTCAATGCACAAGGTTCCTGCACTTAAGAATATCTCTATTCTTATTGGCTTTGAAAACAAACCAAAAAAAACCAATTTATTTTGTTTTTTCCTTTTGGTCTATTCGTTGCTGCATGCACTTTCTTGTATTTCTCATTTATTCTTGATCATATACGGGTTTTCACTAAAGCTCCCATGTTTTAATAATTTTTTTGGCTTGTTGTCCTCCTTAAAATTGCAATCTTCTCATTCTTCCTCTATACTTTATGCTCCTTTGTTGCATTGTTGGACCCTTCTTTATGATTATTTATGCCAAATTGAAATAGCCAGCATTTGATGGCTTTTTGCATACCTTAAATCAATTGATTTAATGGTTTCTCAAAACATAGTAAATCCTTTTAACTGTTGCATTATAGATGAAGTCCCCTTTTTAACTTCGAGCACTGACAATTTAAAACTCATATCACTTCTTACCTGCAAACTGTAAATTTGTGTCTGGAGGTCTGCCAACTGGGCTTAAAAACTGACTCAATCAAATAGTCAGGCCACAAAAATTGGCATGAGTGTTCAATCCTACACACTCTATCATATTGCAAATTTTTGGCCCATGATGAAGTCTCAGTCAGGAGATTTTAATTGCCGAACATCCATACTTCGATTAACCTGCAGATAAACAATGTTAAAAAACATAAAGTAGGGTCGGGTTCGCCATTATAAATTGGGTTATTGATCACTTGGGGTTCTGAAAACTAGGATATAAGTTCTTTTCCATGAAGAGAATATAATTCCATGTTCTGGGCTCATGAGGAATCATAGGGCACATTTGGCGAATTTCCGAAAAAAGGCACTTGTAAATTTTGACTAAAAAATGTGTCAAAAAGTAATTTTTTGGCAAATGTGCAGACATATGAAACTATGCAAATGGATTTGTCATGACTTGGGAACTGGCATACTTGAATTTTTTTTAGGAGACAAAACAATGATATAATCCATTTAGGCTCACCAATCACAGGATGAAAGTTATAACGTGCCGAACAAGGATGCGAATCAATCTGGATGCCTTAGCCGTAACTAAACAATGCAACTGGGTTTTTAATCGTGTTAGCAAATTGATCAAATGGATTCGTCATGACCTCAAAATTTGAACATATGAAGTATCAGACCCCTAGAACGTAGTGCAAAAATAATTTCCTCATTTGGATCAACTGGGTCAAAGATATCATTGGTCGAACAGGGCTTCCTAGAATTGTGAACAACTACACAAATGTACAAAATAGTAACTAAACAACTTTGAGGGGTTTGAAACCTAATCAAACGAATTTGAAATGACTTGAAAACTGAAACATAGATTCTTGGTTATGGACATTAAACAGTCCCAAAGTGGCTAGTCATGAAACATTCTTGGGTAGAAGATATTCAAATACAAACTGGGCCTCTGGTCGCTATTTGACACTTGGGCAGAATTGCAAATTTTGACACTAGCTCAAAATGGGACTTCACAGAATGATTCAGGATGGAAAAATAAGATTGTGTATCACATGCACATGTCAAATGGAAGGTTTTAAGCCACTTAAACACCATCTAGGCCTCATATTGACAGTCGGGTACGATCTCATCAAAAGGGCATTTATAGGGCTTGTTTTTTGCAAACGTGGTCAAATTTGACCACACAATTTTTAGTGCCAACACATAGGATATATTTTGCTCCAAATATTATATCATCAACAAAGATTTTAGATCTCAAAATATCTTTACCTTTTTCTACCTTTATATACAAGTTTTTGTTGTCATCTTTTCTCTCAAATCCTATCTTCATAAGATATTTGTTCAGTCTCTCATACCATGCTCTAGGTGCTTGATTTAGACCATAGAGTGCTTTATGCAATTTTCAAACCATATCGTTCTTCCTGTCATCAACAAATCCCTCTAGTTTTTCTATGTAGACTTCCTTTTCTAGTATCCCATTCAAAAAAGCAGACTTCCCATCCATTTGGTAGATTTTGAAACCTTTGTAAGTAGCATATGAAAGTAATGTTATTATTCCTTCCATTCTTGTAATGGGGGAAAATGTTTCCCCATAATCTAATCCTTCTTATGCATAACCTTTACAAACTAGTATGGCCTTATTTCTTGTTATCTCACCATTCTCATCAAGTTTATTCCTAAACACCCATTTGGTACCAATTACATTTTTATCAACGGGTCTAGGATCTAGGGTCCAGGTTTTATTCTTCTCAATCTAATCTAACTCTTCTTCCTTAGCTTTATACTAGTCATCATCATGTAGTGCTTCTTTCACAATTGTGGGCTGAACCTTGCTCAAAAAACATGATTCATTCCTTAGTCTATTCCTTGTCATTGGCTTGGCATCCTTGTCACCAATGATTTGATCTACAAGGTGATGTCTTCTTACATATTTAGCTAGTATTCATTCTATCCTTCTTTCCATGTTTGATCCTTCAACTTTAGAGTCATTTTTCTCTTCTTCATCTAGTATTTCATTATATCTCCCATGTGTACTACTTTTAGAATCAAAATGTGCATTTTCCTCATTCTATAACCTAGCTTCTAAATTCAGCTCGGCATTCATTAGTTGTGACTCGACTAATACTGAAATTTGTTGCTAATTCCCAACTTGATTGGCAGCTTTATCTTCAATAGGCATTCCTTCATAGAAGTATACAAAAGATCTATAATTTTTTGATTTCCTAGATTCATCAACTTGGACTTCTACATGCTCATCAAAATTTACATTCTCACTCTCCACAATCTTGTTATTATTTTTATTCAAACACTTATATGTTTTTCTTCTAGTGGAGTATCCAAGGAATGTCTCATCATCAATCTTTACATCAAACTTGTCATTTCTTGTATCATTAAGAATATAGCATTTACAATTAAATACTTTCAAAAATTTTACATTAGGTGAGTGACCATACCATAGTTCAAAAGGTGTTGGATTTGTACCTTTCTTGACATGGACTCTATTCAAGGTGTAAATAGCAGTGCTTACAACTTCTCTCTAGTACTTTAGAGAAACATTTTTCTCCATCATTAAGGTTCTAGCACAATCTATTACTACTCTATTCCTTCTTTCTATAATTCCATACTTTGGTGGAGTTCTTGGTGCTAATGTTTTCATTTTGATATCTTTGTCATTGTAGAATATCTCAAATTCCTTCTATTTGATCTTAGGCATTTCAAACTCTTACATGTTTCCTTCTCAACTCTAGCCAAATACCACTTAAACAATTGAAATGCATCATATTTTTTCTTTATAAACATGGCAGTCATCATCCTGGAATAGTCATCTTAAAATAAGATTATATATATATCTCCTAGGTAGCTTTGCACTTCTATCGGTCCACATAAATCAATATGGACTAGCTCTAGTACTTCCTTGGAAGTGTATGTTTTTCTTTTGTAACTAGATTTAGTCATCTTTTCTATTTGACATTATTTGTAAATTGTGCTTTTAGATTTCTTTAGCTTTGGCAAACCTCTAGCTTTCTTCTTTTTGTTGATGCTAATTAGATTTCCAAAGTTAACATGACACAAACTTTTATGCCATAACCACACATCATCAATTTTAACAACAAGATAGGTTGCATCTTCCATATCTAGGTAAAACAAATTACTCCTAGTTTACTTACCTTTTCCTATTAGACTTCCATTAGTGTCATATATTTTGGCAATTATGTTTCCAAATTCTACTTTGCAACCTACATTCCCTAACTATGATACACTCAACAAATTTTAGTTTAATCCTTCAGCATAATATGCATTATCACATGTAATTTTCTTTATAAGTTTAATGAAACTTTTTCCTTTGATTTCACATGGAGCATTATTTTCAAATATAACACTATTTCCATCATATTGAGTAATGGTAATAAACTTACTTTTATCTCCTATCATGTGATGTGAGCATCCACTATCTATGATCCACTTGTCATTATTGTTCACACATGCTACTAGTGTTATTGCTTCATCTTCATCTAATTCATCCTTCATGGCCATGTAGACTACTTCATCATCATTCTCATCAAAATCTTCTTCAACAATGTAGCATCTTTTGCCTTTGTCCCTCTAATCTCCACTATCATCTTCTCTTTTGTTCTTGTAATTGTTTCCTTCTATGTAATTCTTCTTCTATGTACACCTTGCAGCAATATGACATACTTCATTATAGTTGAAACAAATGATAGGGAGCTTACCTTTAAATTTACCTTTACCTCTATGAAATCTTCTAGCTAGTACTACTTCTAACTATGCCACATCTTCCTCATTTGTGTTGCTGTGACTAGATGCATGCTTTCCTTTTTCTACTCTTCTTCTTTGATTTCACCTTCTAAGTATCTTTCAATGTTAGCTTAGCCTTGAAAGAAAATTCAAGGTTCTAAGGTCTATAGTTATCAAAATTGGATAGTTCAAATGCAACAAGTCTTCCTATTATTCATTCAAAAGTTAGTGTGTTTCCTTGTACACACCTTAGCTCTTGAATGGATGAAACTCTAATAGCATATATGAGGAGCAATGTCCTTAAGTATTTTCTATTGATAGTTTCTTCTTCCAATTTACCACCTAGAATTCTTATTGCAGTTACCACTTATTTCATTCTAGAGCCATATTGAGCAGCATTCTCACCTTCCTCCATTTTCATGTCATCAAACTTTCCTTTGAGGCTTTCCCTTTTTTCTCTTTGAACATTCTGATCTCCTCCATAGATATCTATTAGGGCTTTCCACATTTTGAATGTAGTGTCACATCCTTTGATGTCATTAAATTCAACATAACTAAGTGTAGAGGTAATCTCTAGCATTGCCTAATTGTGTTCCTTCCTTGTGTCCAAATCATCTATAGAGAGGAATCTAGTTGGGTCTACATGTTCCACTCCAATTGAGGTTTTGCATGATCACCTATTAATCCAAGATGCAATTTCATTAGACTTTGTCATGCAATGAAGTTGTCTTTTTTTAGCTTGGGAACTTCTCTCTTAAAAATCTTGATCTTCTTGCTTCTAGTACCTTGAAACTAAATCAGTAGATGGCTCTAATACCAATTGTTAGAAATACTTTACAATAGCTTGTGTGTGTGTTGGTTGGGGGTGGGGGGGTGGGGGGTGAATCAATTATTTAGGGTCCAAATGTCCATTTCAAACTTATCATCAAGTAAAGAGTGCCCATCTAACAATTTTATTCATCCAATCTTGAACATTCCTATTCAATAAGTTACTATAAATCAACATGTAACCATAACACATGAAAAGATCAACACATGATATAGTGGTTTATGTGGAAACCCAATTTGAGAATAACCACAAGTAACATGCTACTCAATTCTCACTCTTCTAAAGTGATTTTGTATGAAAGGTCTATCCTGTTAAAGGCTATAAAACACTATTAAATGTGACTTGGTTAAAGGATTTAACCACCCTATTAGAAGTGGGCTTGGTTAGAGGACTTTGGAACATTCACTTGGAATGTCACCCAGTTAAAGGATTTACAAATGGTTATTAAACTAACCTAAGTCCATAGGATTTTTTTTACCCTAAATGATATAATTGCTAGAGAGTAACAATAAGGGGTTTTGACCTGATTACAACATACGACTTAATTTGTAGATTCTGATCACTCTTTAGCTCATAAAATTGCTTGGTTTTTGGTCTCTACAGCTCTTGACAACTTGCTCATCTTTTAAGCTTTGTCTCCTTGAGTCTCCATGCTCAATGTACTAGTGCAATCATCTCTCTCTAACCACTTATCAAAGAAGTCTCTATGTTCTAGTCTTCCTTCTCCTAGATGGCTTCTTCTTTGACACCCTTCAACCACTACACAATTCGGCATGCTAGCAACTCTTTCTTCTTATACCATGACTTCTTAAATAGAAGTTTGGAGTTACTTTTCCTACTTGAGTCTACCCTCCTTTAATTTCAGTTCATATGGATTAGCTAGGATTCATTGAATCTAACCCTCATTTTTTCCTTCTAGAAACATCATGAAAAATCCTCTTAAATTCACTCAAAAATGGTTTACATAGAATTTTGTGCCACTAGCTCATCATCCTTATCCTCCAACTGGTTCACAAAATTTAAGGTAGAAAAATTTTCAGCTTAGATTTGACAAATCTTTGACATTTCTAATAATGCAATAGCTATTGAAATTTTGGTGCTCAGCACATGGTTTATTACTCGACACCAACTATTTTTTACTAATGCTTGGAACTATTGTGAATTCACTTAGCATCCACTAAGATTTTTTGACACTTGACACCTGTTACTTTGCTCAAAACTTGAACACAGTCAACTCCTTCTATATCACTCGACACATACTATATTTTCCATTTGCTTTGCTATAACTGAAAATTTGCTTGGCTTAAACTAGCTTGCTTAGCACTCACTAATGAACTTAGTTTAAGCTTTGTAGTCAACCTTGTTCCAACTTATTCCTCCAAAGTTTCTAAGTGTGACCACCTCTGTATCTTCAAGTATGTTATCAATACATCATTTAACCATTATCATAGTTGATCCTTACATTCTATTACAAAACCATAACTCAACCTTTCTCTTAGGTGTTATTGTTACATCTTCTTGATTAAATCCTCTTCATCAATCAACTAAGTGATAGTAATTGGATCTTATAAGCAATTGTCATTTCAGATAATAGCAGGTTTGACATCAATGAAAAAACAATGAATGAAAACATTCTTTTAACAACAATCTTCCTTCTTTGCAACAATCTCCCTCTCTGATATTTTTCAAACAGATTTCCAACACAAACAATGAGTCCTATATTATTATGATCTAGTGATTACAACTTGATTGCAATTTGTAATGCCTTATAGCTCAATACTACTACAAGAAACAATTTTCACATCACGCATCATGAAAAATCCTTACCATAAGCTCTTTTACACAAGTATTTTACCACTTTAGGGTTATAAATTAATTATTACATGTTATCCCAAAATTCAGATAAAATAGGGCCCAAAATTTTGAATTATGTATAGTATGGATAGTACTTCCCTAATCAATCACCACAAATAATTTTTTTTTTCAGTTATATCATATTGAATTTGATGAATTGATTTGTTAGTTCTAGCTAACTGTAGGGATGAATGTTATTCGTATAGAAGTATAGTCAAGTCAAATTGATAAGGTCAATGATATAAGTATAAGGTCAAGTTTGAGGATTGAATGAGAGAGCAAGTGGAAGATAAGAACATGAATAAAGGAAGAGAATTAGAAGGATAAGAAGAATATCCTACTTGATCTAGCTACAAAGATTAATTTGATCAAGGAGGACCAAGCATACAAGCTAGAATTGAGATTTGAATCAACAAAGATAGTTGCCTTATTAATCAGGTCAAGTCATTATTACTATCTAATAATTTTAGTAGTTAATCAAATCTCTCAATAAAGTTAGCCTAACAACTATTTTGTAAATTCTCTATCAAGGTGGAATTTCTATATTGAAGTGTTTGAAGACCTTTAACAAGGCCACTCCTAATAGGGTGAACTAAATCCTTTAACATGATCAGACCTAATAGTGTGTTTTTTAACCTTTAATAGGTTTGGTTCCTAATAGGGCTCACTTTAGAAGAGTGGAAAATAATAACTAGTTACAATTGGTGGTTTTCCCAAAATGGCTTTCCATGTTAAATTTTTGTGTCTCTTGTGTTCAACTTATTTCTTTTATGTTTATGAAAATAAGTTAATTAAGGTTAAACACACAAAATATATTAAGAACTTATTAGTTTACTATTTATCAAGTGACGATAATTCTTAGTGTTAACTGAGCTCTATAGTGTTAACTGAGTAATCCTATGCGAATCAAGTTACAATAGTATTTTAGTTTTATCAAAGTTTTCATTTTGTATTATATTGATATCTTAAGGGATCTTGGAATTTCTTTTGTGCTAACTGATTCACTGATCCCCTCTTAGTTGCATCTCTTATATTTCTAACAATTTATATCAAAACTTTTGGTGCTTGTAGATAAGGTTTCAAGGACCTAAGCTAAAGAATCAAGATGTCTTATGCAAGAGAGATTCCTAAGCTAAATAAAGATAACTTCTAAAAATAATACGAACTCATGAAGCTACATTTGAAAATAATTAGTGACTTAGATCAAAAATATCTTAACACCAAATATGTTGCACATACTTGACATTTAACTATGGAACAAACTATTGAAAAGAATAATCACAATATAATGATGATTGTTAGTATGTCTATTCCCCATTATGTTGAATTCAATGAAGTCAAATGTTTTTATACTACTCATGAAATGTGGAACAAGCTAATAGATATCTATGGAGGTGATGAAAATATAAGGGGAGCTAAGACATAAAGTCTAAGAGTTTAGTTTGATCATATGAAAATCAGAGAAGATGAAAGCATTGCAAAATACAATCAAAGAATCAAAGAAAGTTTGAGTACAATTAGAGCCCTAGGAAGGACAATAGAATTTGTCAAAGTGGTTAGAAAGGTACTCGTAACTCTTCTTCCATTTTATGCAATTATAGTTTTAGCTATTCAAGAAATGAGATATAATCCCAAGAATGACATAAGTTTGGATGCACTACTAGAAAGGCTGATAACCTTTGAGTTAGATAAATTTGATTACTATGTTCTTAACTCTAGTAGAATTGACTCTACATTTCAAGCTAAGGTTTCAAACTCAAAAAGAAATATGGAAAATCTAAAGGAAAACAATTTGAAAGTGAAGAATAAGATAGTTATGATTATGACCTTGAAGCCATTAAAGCCCTATTTGTAAGAAGGTACCCCAAAGGCAAAGGAAAGTACAAAGGTAAAATACCTTCAATTTTTTTTCTTGTGAATAAGTTGATCATTTTGTTACAAGGTGTCCAAAAAAAGATGGAAATGAAGAAAAGAAGAATAACAATTATAAATGTAAGAAATCTTGTTACATTGCTAAAGATTTAGATATTAGTGATTTTGATGAAATGGTTTATATTGCTATAAAAGATGAATCAGATGATGAAGATAATACGATGGCACTCATTTCTCATATCTGTAAGAATAACACATGGATTATTGATAGTGATTGTTCTCACCACATGGCTAGTGATAAAACACAATTTGAGCACTTAGAACATTACGATGGTAGGAGTGTTAGATTTGGAAATAATGACCCTTGTTATATAAAAGGAAAAGGTTGCATTGCATTGTATAAAGAACTCATATTTGACAATGCGTACTAGGTTGAAAAACTAAAACACAATCTAATTAATGTGGCAGAATTAATCAACATTGAATTCAAGGTAGAATTCATGAATGGTAAGGCCAAGAGGCTGGATGGAAAAGGAAATCTATAGGGAGTGGAAATCAAACAAAAGGTAATCTATTCTATGTAGATCTAAATAAAAGTTCATGTTTCATAGCTCAATTAGAAGAAATTTGGTTATCGCATACAAGATTGTGCCATATACATTTTGATAACCTAGTCAAAATATCCAGGAATCCATTGGTGCATACCAAGACCAAGCACATTGGAATAAATTATTATTTTTCTAAGAGAACTCATTGAAATGTCCCTTTTCTGATTTTACATGATATTTCAAGCCTCAAATCAGATTTTTAGAAACCAAACAACCAATATTACAAAGATCCACCAATTTCTCAAATAAACCCAAATCGGGTATGTCCGAAATAGTGCCAAAAAACTTCACAACTTTACAAATTATTAACAAATCTGAAAATTGAAATTTTTACAGAAATTTTAGCAGCATAACAGCCTAAAAAATGAAATTTCTAGATCTATATAGCCTTTACACAACAGCTCACAAATGTGGGACAAAAACTGTGCTCATCGGGCTCCCGAAATTAACACAAAAATGGTCGGAAACACCACAAAAACACTAATAATCTATCTCAAAAGTTTAATCATGTCTAAATACATATATTAAGCTCTATTTTAACATATTAAAGTCTGAAATACAGAAACAACCCAAACTGATATGAAATACTCAACTGAAAACACCAAACTCATACCGAAAAACACACCCGAAAACCCACAAATTTGCTCTGTTCAGCACAAAGGCAAACTCTGTATGAGCATGCACATGGAATGGCTTGAAAATACCATCCTTAGCATTCCTAGAAACCTGCAAACTCCCATTCTTGGGTCTCCCTAGAAACTTGCAAACTCCCATTCTTGGGTCTCCTTCTCCACAAGTTTGGCAGCCTCTGAAGAATAACAAAGAAATGAGCAAAAATCAAGTTTTGGAATCTACCCAAAATGCCTCCAAACCCCTTAAAAGAGGGAATAACCCTAACTCACATCCAAGAGGGGTTAATAAAACATATTTTAATAATAATCTTCATTTATTAGTCCATTAGCTTCCAAAGATTATCCCCTTTTTCCAAAACTTCACCTTTTTGGGCCTGCCTGCCTTAGCAAAGATTATTATTTTTAATTATTTGAAAAGGGGACATGACAAGTCCTCCCCTCCCAAACTTTTCTTGTCCTCAAGAAATGGCTGAAAAATAAACCAATCAATCCACCTGGATCCCAAATGTAGTCATGAACTATACTACTACCAATTAACACAGGCTCCTGCAATATCCTCTGCAATATGACCAAGAGGAATCCATAATCAAACCGACAATTATAGCTCAACCAAACTCCAAAATCACAACTTCCATAGTCAAAAACCCATGAGACACAAACTCTTAGAACATCAAAACCCAAGTAAAGTGGAGTACCAACACAGTAAATACCATCAATGCATTCCACTGGCCTATATGGAATGTACAATCCAACTCTACAACAATGGTGAATGCTCCCGAATGAAACTATACCAAGTATGGAGAATCCACACACTGTACAACTCCTACAGTCAACACAACTCTGTAGATCACCGGCCACTGTCTCATAACCATAACTCCCATGCACCCCTAATGGTGAAAAGTCATCACAAGATAAATAGCAAGAAATGGAACCCAAACCAATTTTTCCTGCCATCAACTCCTCAACACAAGGATCAAATGCTAACTGATGTACATACCTTGCAATATAATGTTGATAAAGAAAACCAACCTCAGTTAACAACTCACCATGAACAAGTGATACAACCTACTGTGACTGATCACCAGCTAAGTCAGGAGATGTCATAGCCAAAGGAGTAGAATCAATAACAATACCTGCTGAAGCATCACTCCAAAACTCCTGCTCTAAGCCATGTATTATCAAACTATCAACTATAGAACATATCACCATGTCATGCCCATCACAACTCTCATACTGAGGCATCAAACTATCCCATAACTGATGATAAGAAGTGGGAACCAAAGTACATATTTGTATCATCATCTAATCAACATGGTCATCAAAGCTAAATTGATGAGCATACCTCACAATGTAATGCCGATAAAATGCACCAATCTCAGTCGATGGCTTAAACTACAATCTAGATGTAACTAGCTGCAATCAATCACTAACCAAGTTGGAAATGACTACTACCTTTGAAGACATCACTAAGGGAGTAGTATTACTAGCAGGAACCTTGCCAACTATCAACTCACCAACATCACACATGATCTTTGATACAACTCTAGTCTCCATGCCATTAGTACTAGAGGCCACCACCATGTCAGGCATACAACAATCTGCTACAACACCCAACTCAATTGAACTTGACTCTAGTGGGAATGAACCTGATATGCCAATGTTAGTATCAAGGATGGATGCATCCCCATATCCATTGTCTCTGACAATCTCGGCCATGGACATCCTCGGATCACCAAACACCACAGCTTGTGACTATATAGAATCAGGTAAAGAATATAGTCACTCCAACTCCATGGTCACCTTAGCCAAATGAAATTGTGACTCCTTGAAAGCCAACTCTGTACTCTCAAGAATCTCAGAAGTCACCTCAAGCTACTCAGTAAGCTCACTCAACTCATCTTCCTTGGCCAAAAATGCATCATATGTTGTACTGCCCCACTTCATAAGATAATCTCTGTTGGCTACCAAATGCATATAATTCTATCTCAAAATCTGAATAGCCTCCCATAAAGAGTGGATCTCTGTCAAGGAAAGATAACTGCCTTCCTGCTCATCACTAGTAGGAGAACCACATCCATAAACTGCTAACAACTGACAAGCAGCATCAAAATGCTGGCAAGTGATAGAAATGTCTCGGTCACTAACTCTCAACTGATTAGACAGATGATGGCACTGGCTTGACTGTCTCCTACAAACCTCCTCTGATGCACTGTCTAAAGGAGTCTCCTCAAAGTCACTAGTCTCTAGAGTATTACAATCCATATTCTGTGAATCAAATCTAAAGCTCATATCAACATATGGAGTAACAAAAACATTAGCACTACTGTCCAACTCCTCTGTACCCAAGGAAACTAAGTCTTCAAAACTATCCACTGCATCCTCCTAGATGTCATCAATGCCAATATGATCTTGGGACTCATCTGTACACACTGCCAAATATGAAATATCATCAACACATTCCAGCAAGTATAGTCGACTAGATATATGAACAAAGCCCAACACTGGTGTATAAAAACTAATATCAACATTGGATAAGCTCCTGGCACAAGAAAACATAACATCGTGCAATTTGCTAACCAAATCCATGATAGCACCCAAACAATCAATGCTACCAAAAAGTGTTAAAGATTTCCAATCAACTGAATCCCAAATGCCAATATAACAATCTTGAGTCCATATTCGTAAACTATAATCAGCTGGTAACTCAAGCAAAATCCTCACCTGAGTAATATGCCAATACCAACTAATTCCACATACTTGTCTGACATTATCCCTATATCCTAAATGTGAATTCAAGATGAACTCGCAACATTATCAATGTCTGCATATGATCTACCGTTCGCAGAAAGCTGAGTATTAGGAGTGCAAGATGAAACTAAACTCAATTTCATGCCATGCTTATCCCCATGTCTCTCCCAGTCTTGTAATGCCAATGGAGTATTCACCAAAGAAGCTCAAGTGTCCTCCAGCTCATGAGAAAGCCTGTCAACTTTCTCCTCCTTCGTCCCCAAGGCATCTGAATAGTCTTCGACAAGGCTAAGAAGATAGTCATGATCTGATAGAAGATGTAAATAACTCAACTTCATCGTTCCCATTCCTTCCCTAATTGCTTGTAAGTCAACACAAGGAGACTTTGCCTAAACTCCCTTATGTCTACCCTGTAACTGAATCATCTGAATGTGATCCTCTATCATATCCCGCATACTGTCATGATGAGATAATGAAGTCAAAATACTATCTTTGTTCACCTTTAGCTGGCTGGACAAATCATGTAGAGTACTACCTACCTCAACCTCATGTGATGAAGCATCTAACTGTGCCTGGTACTCTTTCTCAGCAAAGTCATGAATGCTCAATGTCTACTCATCTCTACTAGGTATCTCACCATCATGCACAACAACATCCTCATAATCATCATCTAAACCCACTACCTCCTGTGGCAAAGTAGAATCTGAGACCTTTGCCTGGCTATAAGTTAGTTTCTCAAAATCCTCATGCAAGTTCTTAGTAATTGTGTCATCTGTCCTGTGAGAAAATCTACCAAATATAAATCTAGTCAACTTATCCACCTTAGTTGGGTCAGACAACATGTCATTCATTATACGGTGGTGCTCAACCAACTGTTCAGACATGTCATGGCTTATTTTCTTAAGTTTATCTCGAATGTCTAAATAACCATCCTTTCTACTATTCTAACTCTGGATATCAATTCTCCAAGATCGTGTCCTCTGAGACTCTATCCTATACTTGTCCATTCTAGATAAAGAAGAGTGTAACCCCAATAGATTATAACTTCTTCAAACATCAAGAACTAACATGCAATTGATTAGAAGTAGCATGCAACCATAGATTTCGACATGCAGCTGATTAGAAGAAACATGCAACCACCAAATTCACCAAGAACTGACATGAAAATGATTAGAAGTAGCATGTAACCATAGATTTTGACATGCAACTGATTAGAAGCAACATGCAACCATAAATTATGACATGCAAGATCTGGGTAGTTGTCAAAACTGACATGCAAACTTCTACAAACCCTCAGGCTGGCAAGATCATGGCTCTGATACCACTGAAATGGCCCTTTTCTGATTTTACATGATATTTCAAGCCTCAAATCAGATTTTCAAAAACCAAACAACCAATATTACAAAGATCCACCAATTTCTCAAATAAACCCAAATCGGATATGTCCAAAATAGTGCCAAAAAACTTCACAACTTCACAAATTATTAATAAATCTGAAAATGGACATTTTTGCAGAAATTTCAGCATCATAAAAGCCTAAAAAATGATATTTCTAGATCTATATAGCCTTTACACAACAGCTCACAAATGTAGGACAAAAACTATGCTCATCGGGCTCCCGAAATTAACACAAAAATGCTCGAAAACACCACAAAAACACTAATAATCTATTTCAGAAGTTTAATCATGTCCCAATACATATATTCAGCTCTATTTTAACATCTTAAACTCTTAAATACAATAGCAACCCAAACTGATATGAAATACTCAACTGAAAACACCAAACTCATACCAAAAAACACACCCAAAAACCCACAAATCTACTCTCTTCAGCACAAAGGCAAACTCTGTATGAGCATGCACATGGAATGGCTTCAAACTCCTATCCTTAGCCTTCCTTAAAACTTGAAAACTCCCATTCTTGGGTCTCCCTGGAAACCTGCAAACTCCCGTTCTTGGGTCTCCTTCTCCACAGGTTTGGCAACCTCTGAAGAATAACAAAGAAATGAGCAAAAATCAAGTTCTGGAATGTGCCCAAAATGCCTGCAAACCCCTTAAAAGAGGGAATAACCCTAACTCGCATCCAAGAGGAATTAATAAAACATATTTTAATAATAATATTCATTTATTAGTCCATTAGCTTCCAATGATTATCCCCTTTTCCAAAACTTCACCTTTTTGGGCCTACCTGCCTTAGCAAAGATTATTATTTTTAATTATTTGAAAAGGGGACATGACACTTATGCAAGATAAAAAGGTGAGATTGGAATATGTGAATACAAAAGAGCAAATTATAGACATATTCACAAAGCCATTACCTAAGGATGAATTTTTGTATCTAAGAGGTGAGCTAAGGATCATATCCCTATTTGAAGCTCACTAAACAAAGCTTTAGACATGCATCAACTAAGTATTTTGAAGATATTTAAGTTGATGCAGTAATGAAAGAGTAGATTGCATATGAATTTGCACATCAAGTACATTAAAATCAACTAAATATTGTCTTTGGCATGTGATGTCAAACTGGGAGAGTTTTCTATCATACTATTGAAATTTTGTATTTGAGATGTCTAAGAGGGAGAATGATTGAGATGTTAGAGTTCATTATCATATTAGAAATACTATAATTTAGATAATCATTCTAGGGTGAGAGATTGATGTAAGAGGGATCTCATACTAATAGAGGGAATTCTCATGGATGTGGATTAGAATGAAACTAAGTATATTATCCTTAATCGTGTTGTTTCTCTAAAATTTCATTTTACTACGACATGTTGTGTTGCCATCAATGCCAAAGAGGGAGATTGTGCAAAATAATTATTAAATTGTATATTGTATTTGATGTTACATAAAATGTCAAGTATCTACCAAGAAATCCATGTCTACCAAGCCCACTTGGGAATTAAAGATAGTCTCTAGTGTATGAAAAAAATAGTTAGTGTCTACTAAGCTCACGCAGGCATGAATAGAAAGTTAGCATAATTCTAGTATTAACTAAAATCATTGAGTTAACAAAGGAAAGTTATCTTAGAACTAGCATTAGAAAATCTTACTTAGTTACCAAAGAAAAGTTAGTGAAGATGTAGTGCTTACCAAGATCACTTGGTTACCACAAGAAAATCATTTCAAAGCTAGTATCTACTAAGTTGGGTTGACAAACAAAGGCTTTTTGTGTTACAACATATTGAGTCTAATGAATTAATTTGTTAGTTACAACAAATTTAAGGTATCAATATTAATTTTTTAGAAGTGTATTCAAACCAACTTGACAAGGTAAATGGTTTAAGTATAAGATCAAGTTGAGGATTGAATGAGAGAGTGAGTGGAAGATAAGAAGAATATCCAATTTGATCAAGCTACAAAGATTAATTTGATAAAGAAGGATCTAGTGTACAAGAGATAATTAAGATCTAAACTAGGAAATACAGTTACATCAACAATCAAGTCGGGTCATTTTACTCTATTATAATTATAGTACTAAATCAAATTGCTTAATACAGTTAACCTTACAACTATTTCGTAAATCCTCTAACAAGATGGAATTTCTATATTGAAGTGTTAGAAGGCCTCTAACAAGGTCACTCCTAATAGGGTGGACTAAATCCTTTAACCGGGTCACACCTAATAATGTGTGTTTTAATGTTTAACAGAGATGGATCCTAACATTGATCACTTTAGAAGAGTGAAAAATAGAAATTAGTTGTAATTGGTAGTTTTCCCAAATTGAGTTTTCATATTAAATCATGGTGTCTCTTATGTTCATGCTATTTCTTTTAAGTTTATACAACTAAGTTAATCAAGGTTAAACACACTCAACATATTAAGAATTTATTATTTCAATGTTTACCTAGTGACACTAATTCTTAGTGTTAATCAAGTTGTGATGCCTTAAATGAGTTACAACAATATTTCAATTTCAAAAGAGTTTTGGTTTTGTATTGTATTGACATCTTAAGGGATCTTGGATTTATTTTTGTGGTAACTAAATCACCCCTCCCCTCTTAGTTACTTCTCTTATATTTCCAACACTCCAACATTAGTGCTCATTCATCATAAGTCCTTTAACTCAGCTCAAAATAAATTATTTGGTTCAAAAATTAGATCTATCCTCATGCATTTATTATCATATTAATTTGAAATTTGATGAAAATAATCTTAGGAACTAATGTATGATATATAAATTTGAAGCAAAATTTCATATAGACCTCTTTTTTGAGTTTGAGGTGGGGAAATCATCTAATAAACTCAATTGGATGATCATAATCTCAGAATTTTCACTATTGCTCTCATCTTCCAAGTTTGATTCATTTGATTTCTTACTTCTTCTACATTAACCTTTCCTTTTCCATTTCTTTGTTCATATTATATATTGGCATTGTTGGAAATGTAAGAGTAATTAGGATGGGAGGGGTTAATCAATTACCAAAAAAAAAAATCCTTCTCCCTTAGATGTCAATACAAATTTGCACTAAACAATACTGAATAGCTCAATTAATACAAGGTTATTACTAATGCTCAGTAAAAAAAGTAATCTTAAGACTATTAAACTATTTTATCATTTAGTAACATATTTTCTGAACATTTAAAGCATAAGAAAATAACATGAACATAGATGACAACTAGATTTAATGTGGAAACCCAATTGGGGAAAAACCCATCTTGTAACTAGTTACAATAATATTTACTGTTTTGAAGTGAGTACTATTAGGGGCCAAGGTAAAAGTACAAAGCTTTGTCACCTTTTAGGCTGACTTGTTAGAATGAATAAATTTGAATATTTCTATCTAAAATGCATTATTGTTAAACATATGATCTTGATAATTTTTTTCCAGCTAAGTTATAAATGGTCTCAAACTTTTCCAATTGGAAATATCTATTAAATACATGTTTTATACTAGTTAGTATCCAATTACTAAAGAAATACAATTATTTCAGAAAAATGACATTTCAATAACTCTTACTATTTGTTATGATATTTTTTTAATAACATATAAACACCATTTTATGGAGCTCAAACTCAAGAATATTCTCATATAGAGTTCATAGTGTTTTAATTAGATATAGTAAATTATAATTAAAAAATTCTAGAAGTACACATTTTAACACTTGAGAAGATGTCAATTTTGATAAAGAGAAAGAACTAAATTATATTAATTTTTTTAAAATTTATATGATGTTCTAGAGGAGAGAGTCCTCATCCAGAATCTATAATTTTTCTTTTGGTTGGAATAGATTTATTATGAAAAATGTGGTGGGTGACGAAACCTATTGATTTGAATAAGTTGAAATTTGAATCGTTATTAAAGAGAAAATATAGCCCTAAAGCCAATTTTTACATTTTATTGTTCTAGCTACATATGTTATCTATAACATAATCTGAGATCAAAGGGAAATAAGTTTATTTCCATGTAATATTGTGTTGGGTACTAGACCCCTAATTTCTAGCATTTTTTAGCAACTAAAATTTATCTTTAAAAAATAGGAAACTATATAATTTCTTATTCCAAATAATTATTAAAAAAAATAATCTTAAATTTTATCCATTTCTACACATTTCATTAGTTTACTTCATCTTCAAATTCTAAATAATAATCCTAGATTTATGTCATTAAAGGTGAACAACTATACTTTTGTTAGCCTTTTCCTTTGTAAAAGGGTGACATAGGTTTGTGCTTTTACTTGCCAACCCTATTAAAGGTTACAAAACATACTATTAAGTATGACCCTATTAAGGGATTCAAACCCTCTATTAGGATGGTTTGCTTAGAGGTCTTTAAACACTTCAATCTTGAAATGTCACCTTGTCAGAGGATTTACAAAATGACTATTAAGCCAACTCTTTTAAGAGATTTCTTTATTACTACAGTGGCTAGAAAGAAACAATAATGTGACCTAATTTATGAAGAAGCTTCCTTTGCTAATTTAGGTCCCTATTCTAGCTTGACCTCTAGATCCTTCCTGATCAAATGTTTCTTTGTAACTTATCTTCCACACTTTTTTGCTCTTCCTTTTGCCATCACTCACATATAATTTTCTTTCATACTCTATTATTTTACATCATATCCTCACAAATTGACGTTCCTTATATATCATAAGCTAGGAAAAGTCAACTTGAATAACATTTCAAAACATTATTAAACATCCAAATAGTCAACTTTAATTAATAAAACATTATACAATTTCAATCTACTATTAGTGGGTCAACATTGGAACTGAACACTCAGTTGACATAAAGACTTCTTCATTTCCCAACCACTTTATCAATCCTAAAAACCTTTTAATGCTCAACTACTTGGCCAATATTGCAAGTAGGTACCCTTTCATAAACCAACTACTCAATTAGTACTATAAAGTCTTCATAATCTAAGTGCTTGTTTAATACTAATATATACAAGGTTAATATTGCAAACCCAATATTGCTTAATTAATAGTGGAATTTTACTCTCTTAGTCTTTGTTGACGCTACTTCAACCAGTCTCTCTAATTTTCTCTTATGTTCACTAGGTTGAACATCAAACACTACTGCATATGGTATGCTTTGTTCTAAAGTTTTCTCAACAACTAAAACTAGCAAGGGTTGTATGTTTAGTATACCTTGCTTCATTGTTTGTGTCATTACCTCACATTCACTCTTTGCCATTCTAGCCTTAGATAATTCCTTCTTCATTATTGACTCGACCTTCTTGTGAGATGATTTTTCCAAGGTTGCTTGATGAGCATGTTGAATGATTTCATCATACATGAAAAATCTATACTCTATTTTATCTCATTCAAAATTTAAGAACAAGTCAATGTAGCCAACTGCAACATCATCACTCAACTCATAACTCAAAGAATCTTAAAATGTCTCCCAAGGTTCCACTACTTGAATATAGGTGTGATATGTATTTGGTTATTATAAAACTCTTTGTATCTTTATTTCAAGTGAGATCCTTAATCTCTTTTTCATCTCATTTTGAAATGTTCTCATAATCAAATTAGCAGTGTCCAATACCTTCTCTATAGGGTTCCTTCTGCATGTCTCTGTAATCTTTTCCATAGTGCATCTATCACTACTCATTATATTTACTACTGATAAGTAAGGAAATATCTTTAGTACATGAAAGAATATGTGATTTACCAATGATTGGAATCTAAACACACCATTCTTTGATCTTTTAATATTTTTCAAGGTTCTCCAAGAGTTGCATCTGTTGGCTCTTGATTTAACAGTTTTGAAAATGACCAAAAAATCAGACAGATGCATCTAAGGCTAGCAAATTTCTATCATGGATACACTTGACTGCAGTCCTGGGCCAACTATAAGGCTAGACCCTTCTTCTACTTTAAGCTTTTCTAAACCTAGGTGGGTAGACCTCAAATTCAATTGATATCGTACTAGTGCAAAACGTATCCTTGAATCTATTAAGTAGATGAGAACCCCTAAATTTCCTAATAACCTATGCAATAACAACGAAGTGTAGTAGCAAATTACAACTCTATGAAATGCACAAGCTGAGTGAGGGTTAAAATATTCTAGCTCTTCAACATGAAAATGAAAGAATGTTTGATTAATAATGTTGAATTCAACAAACCCTCAGATATGCATCAGTAAGACTTTAATGGTCCTATAGCTAACCAGTGCCTAATCCATTGGGCAAATCCATGAATCAAATGCATACATATGGATATTTGATACTTATATATATATATTTAGATATATGGTCTATCTATTTACCTTGTAAATAAACATCTGTACTCAATCCAAACCTCATTCTTACATGATATCCTTCTCAATAAATCTACAATCCTGTTGATTCACTAAAGCATTTACATAACCCCTTGAGTTACAAGCAACAATAAGACAACATACAGCCTTAAAGGACTACAACTATGATCTAGGCTCTTTGTTCAAAGATCATAAAACATTGAAGCTCACTAAGATAGGAGATAAGATTCAGGATGAAACTCAACCTATTACTGCTCTTTGTATTATTTCCTTGAAATTATATAGTCATATGCATGAAATGAAAAACATGAAACAACCTAATAGATCTAAACTATCTATATATTCCTTCCTACCATTGTTCACATGAGAGAATTATGCTGAAAAATATGGTGTCTCGATATTTCGAATGCATCAAGACTGGAACAAAAACCCTAGTATCACAATAGTGTGCAAATTTTCTCCAAAAAATTAGAATCTATACAATGAGAAAGAATGAGATTGATATAGAGGAAAGAATTCCCTAATTAAATCTACAATTGACATCTGTCCACATGAAATTCCCTCTCTTTTCCATGAAAAGACTCTCTCTAATCTCTCTCCTCAACTCGTAGATTCAAATCATCATCATTTGTTTCTAAAAGAAAGAAATATCTCCGATATCTAATTCACTATTATAATTGATTTTGATGCCAAGTTGAATTCATGGTAAAAAGTGCAAAAGTAGTTGAATATGGCCTTTAGAATGCAATACAATCTTTTCTAGCTCATCTTTACCACATTCAGGCTTCAAAAGGTCTTCAAATATGCTCTTTTACAAACTCTGATGCTCAGTGATTCAATTTGCTAGTTCTGCCACCAATGCCCCATATTTAACAAATTGGCTTATAGCTCAAACTAGTGAGCACCTATGCACAATCTAACTACATATTTGGAAAGTTCATCTTGTTCTAATTTTGGTGGTATATTGGAGCATCTATTTTGGATAAAAATTGCCCCTATTATGGCTATTTGAAAATTAGGCCTCTGCTCCATTGCTCCATGGCATTTTGCAAAAATTTAAACTTTTACTAAAGTTTAAACTATATTAAAGTTTCAAACTTTATTTAAAAATAGATGCATGTGAATTCAGACTTCAGATGAGGGAGAATAAAAATATCAAAATTTAAAATTTCCCAAATTCACCACCATTTTCTATTTGGGTCAAACCTGTTGACCAACCTCACCATGTGTCATCACATGATTTGTCCACCTTTCCACCATGTCAGTGAAACATGTCATCTTCTTGCTATTTGTTATGCTTAATTGGTGAGCAACTTCAGTTAGCAACATAGCAATATCCATCTGATCTGCCATGTGGCATGATCAGGTGCACCTGAAATATTTGTTTGCCACATCACCGCCCAGTTATTCTTTTTGCTACCACTTAGTGCTACTTGATTCGTTAGAAGTGGTACCCATGACCAACTTGTGTCTCTCATCAATTTCTTGAATTTTTTGGCCAGTCACTATGTTGCTAGCATGAATTTCTTGGATTTTCTAGCTAGCAACATAGCAACTAGCCAAATTTTTTTACCTTTTTTGGTGTCCTACTTCCTTGTTGATGTCATCTATGTTTTACATTTTCCTGATCAAGATTTTGGTCCTCTTTCCTCTAGTCGGCTGGTCAACCACGGGCCCCACATCGAACATTTTCCTTCCAAAAGGTGCCTATCTTGTAGACACAATACAATATGTGTGTAATGGTATTTAAAGAGCGAAAATGCCCACCATATGGGAAATTTGGGACTAAACATTTAAGATGCCCCCTTTTTTGTGCATGTTTTGCTCTGTGGCTAGGCATTCTTAAACCTCCAAATGGCTCCCTTATTTTGTCCCATGCATTGCAAATGAGGCCTTCCTTGGCTTTGTCTTTTATTTCTTGTGCTTCTCTTCAATGATGCATGTCAAAATTTGCAATTGCCCTCTGCTTTTGGTCTACTTTTCTTCCTTACTGGCTTGGATTACCTCACACATTATTCACTGGCTCCACATTTGTAAAAGGCATTACATTACTAAAGAGTCATTATATAAGTGGGATTCATATTTTTTGGTGACTTAGACTGGCATTTCTTCTAGGGCATACATGGGCGGCTTTGGTCAAAAAAATCCTTAAAGTTGTTCAAAACTGCATCTTTTAATAAGGGGCTTGGAGTTGTGATTTGGCTTGGTGGGCTTTCCATGGTTCCTCACAATTGGATAATCCCAAAGAGGCTAAAGATTGCAATACCTATGACTAGATGCAACCAATTGGTCAGCATCTCTATGAACAACAAGAGTAGTAATGAGACTACATTTAGTGGGTTCATCATTGATGTATTTGAGGCTATTGTGAAAAGGTTTAACTATCAAGTGTAGTATGATTTCATTCATGATGAAATTGAATCCTATGATGAACTTGTCTGCCATGTGTATCTCAAGGTCTCTACTTTTTGTATTTTCTAATATTTAGAAGAAGACTAGAGAGGTTCCATGTCAATTTAATATGTACTTTTTCTTTTAGTCCTTGGTAGAAATATGATGCACTTGTGAGCAATGTTACAATTACAGCAGACCATAGTGAAATTGTTGATTTCACACAACCATTCACAGAAATGAGTTCAGTGATTGCATGTCCATTTGGTTCCTTGTAGCCATCTTTAATGGTGAGTAATAGTAATGTAGCCCCTAGATATTTGGCTATCACCACAACATCTACAATTTGCATTCAATGATAGTGAGCACCATTGCAAAGTGTGACTCTGATATATCCCCATGTTTTATCTATGTTATGGGCTTCCTCTTTTTTGCCTTATCCCTACCAACCTCATCTTCTTTACTGACCAAATCCCCATTATATTTAACCTTCTCAACAAGTTCTTTCTCCATTCTTTTCTCCACATTATACTTGACCAGTAGTCCTAAGTCAAAACTTATCAATATCTTCTCACTAGCATTTTTGCAGTGATTACTATCATCTCTAACTTGTGATAGAACTTTAGCGTATGTTATTCTTTGCAACGACTTCTTGGCATATATTCTTCCAACAAGATGTGATTCAAAATCATCCAGAGAGTTGATAACTATATTGCATGCAACACATTCCTCAATTTTTAATTGATTTGATTTCAATGAGGATGTTCACCCTTCCATCATCTATTGCTCCATTCAATCTTGATTGAACCAAACTCAACAAATGACTTCAATCTTCCTATCTCATCATATAACATTTATTTTGGGATATCTTTTCCTTTCATGAATGATTCATTAAGTTCTCCAAGTTTACTAACAATGTTTCTTTGTTCTTTATTTCTTCTACTAGTTTTTGAGTTCCTTTCCTACTTCCTTTTATCATTCTTTCTATTTCCAAAGTTCCTTCCATTGTTTCTTCATTCTCTAAAGTTTCTATCCATTCTACAGTACTTCACTATGTGCCTAAAGTAATTGCATAACTAACATATAGATGCTCTACTTCTAGAATTCTATTGATCATTAGGTGCATGCCAATTTCAAGAAATGTTTCTTAAGTTATTACACTTATAACACACAATCTACTTTCTATCATCATAAGATCTTATTTCTCTTGATGTCCTTTCATTAGATCTTCTATCTATAGGGTTGGCATTTCTTTATGTTCTACATTTTCTTCTATCATTATCCTACTTAGGTTTTCTACAATCAATTTCATTATAACCCTTACCATGACAATTATGAAAATAAAAGTCCTTAACAAGATCAAATCACTTATTCATACAATCTCTTTTCATATGACCTATTTCATTACATAAAAATCACTTACCTCTAAATGGATACCTAGTTTTCTTGGAAGTTTCCACTTCCTCTGGTTCATCCAACATTTCAATTTTATTAATTTGCTTAATTTCTTTAGGTTTCTCAAGAGATTGACTGGATATAATCTTATCATCAGATTTTTCTTTTTCTTTTGGATTTTCTCTAATCTCAAATTTATTTACAAACATGTTAATTAGATAACCAAGACTAGTCTTTTCATAAGAAGGTCTCTGTATAGACATAGAATCATCAGGTTTTTCTCTACTAGAATAAAGTTTCTCAAGTTGTTATTTGTACTATGTCAATTCACCTTTCACAATAGTATTGTACTTATGGACTTCTTCATGATCTTCTTTCAATGTTTCAAACTTAGATGTTTTCTTTATCAGACTTACTCTTAGATCTACATTTTTAGTTTTCAAATTAGATTCAACTTTTCTAGGATCATTTCTCAAAGTCAACTTGATATTTGCAGTTTTCAACTCATGCTTCAAGATCTTTTACTCTATCTTCAACTTTGAATAGTCATCATTAGTAGTTCCAAATTTAGTAGATTCATGTTTTGACTTTAGATGATCAATCTTTTCTTCAAACTTTCCAATGTATAATTTGGAGCCTTCATATCTATCCTTCAGCTTATCTCTCTCTTCAGTAAGGAGATAAATTAGTTCAAGAGCTTCTTAGAGGTTCTTCATCAACTATTTCATATCCATAGGGATATTAAGTTGTTAAGCCTCTTCAAAGTAACTATGGTCTGATCCTAAATATTATAAATAATGATTACTAATAGGGGTGGTGGTGTTTGGGGTGGGGTGGATTAGTAATGTACAACATTTAGTTGCCAAATGGATATTATTACTTACTTTAAACCATGCATAGCAAAGCAATAAAGTAATTCTACATAGTAATGGTGATAATACTCAAAGATAACTCATGACACAATATTTTGTTAACTAGGAAAACCTTGGCCAAGGGAAATCCTAGGTGGGGATGATACCCACTAGACAATATACTGATATATATGTTCCTTGTTAGAGGATAGACCATATTAGGAGTCAATGAGAAAATTTAGTATAACTAGTCCCTATTAGGAGACTTTGAATCCCTATTAGTAGATTCTAGCCCTATTAGGAGTTGTGGTATAATGTGTGCAAGTTGAGCCCACTGCTCAAACATGAAATTTCAACTACAAGAATATCTCATTGCTCAAACAAGTAATCTACTATTATTTTCCTTCCTTCACTGATCTCTAATCTTTAGCTTAACCTTGGATCACTAGATAGTTCATAGAAAAATTAACATTTATCACTTTCACAAAAGTTCTCTCACTTAGCAATAACATAAAATCACAAGTTTGCACACTTGATACAATCTTCTTATTGTGAGAAGTCCCTTGCATAAATACCATGTCTTTACATAAAATACTTTTGAATCATCTAAGACCACAATTCACTTTTCCAAGTTAGAGTAAACATCTAGGATGTTAGCCATAAATTGACAAGTAGATGTTTTGAAAACAAAACAATTATTTCCTTCAATTTCACTATCCTACTTCATCAAAACATGATTAACCTTGTGTTGGTCTTTGAAAAAGTTGGAGGCTTTTTAATTATCCCACTGAGAAAGTGACACATCTAGGGACAACTAACTCCCATTTTCAACATGCCATTTCAAACAATAGGCCAATTATAAGGCATGACCCTTCTTCTACTTCAGGCTCTACTAAACCTAAGTAGGTAGACCTCAGATTCAAATGATATACACAGATTTGCAGTAGTTAAATGCAAATCTAGAATATTCACAAGCTGAGTGAGGGCATTCTATTTAGGTCCTTCAACATGAAAGGTGAAAAGAATGTTTGATTAATAATGTTGATTTCAACAAAAACTCAGATGTGCAACAATAAGACTTAATGATCCTACAGCTGATCAATACCTTAACCATTGGGAAATTCCATGAATCAAATGCATACATATGGATCTTTGATACTTGTTTGTATATTTAGACATCTAATCTATCTATTTAACTTGTAAATAGGCATTAATGCTCAAATTAAATCCCATTCTTACATAATATCCCCATCAGTAAACTTGCAACCTTATTGATTCCCTAGAGCATTTACACAACCTCTTGGGTCATAAGCAACAATGAATAACATACAACCTTAAGGAAATACAATTACAACCTAAGCTCTATGTCAAAGATTGTAAAACATTGAAAATTAGATAATAAAGGAGACATGATTCAACTGAAACTCAATCATCTACTGCTTTTTGTATTATTTCCTTGAAATTATACAATCATATGCATGAAAATGAAAACATAGAAAAACCTAATAGATTTGAACTATTTGTATTTATCTTTCCTATTGCTATTCATTCAAGAAGAAATTGCTAAAGAATGGAGGTGGAATCATAGTTCTAGATCCAAAGAAGTGGTCTCACAGAATGACTGTAAATTTCCTACTAATAATGGTTTCCCAGTAACAAAAAATTGGAACCCTTACAAAAGATAAGAGAAAGAAAGATATAGGAGGAGTTAATTCTCGAATCTCGATCTGCAACTAACATTTGTCAATCTGGAAAAACCTTCTCAACTAGTTAAAAACAACTTTCAAATCTTTTTCCCTCAAATGCTGAATCAAATCCTTTTCAGTTGTGGCTCTAAAAACATCAAATATCTGAAACTATGAGTGAAAAACTATCTGATTTGATTCTTGATTTTTACTCACAATAAAAATGAAAATTAGTTTTTTAGAAAATGACTTCAAAAGCCAAGAAAGTCTTCTACAACTGATTTTCTTCACATACTAACTTTAAATAGTATTCAAAATTGCTCTCTAACTGGCTTTGATGCTCTGAGATCAAATCTGCTACTTTCACTGAGAATGCCCCAAATTTTATAAAATTGCTTACAGACTGAACCAGTGCAGACTTGTGCAAAATTTGACCCCAAATTCAAAAAATTCAGCTTCTCCCAGTTCCAACGGTATGCTGCACTGCCCATTTGTGATAAAAATTACCCCTCATATGGCAATTTGAATTTCTCATGTCTGAACAATGTTTTTGCATTAAAATGAAAAATTTAAAATTTTGCATAGTCATAACTATATAAAATTCGAAAATATTTCAAAATTTTCATTCTATGCGTTTATCTCCTCAGAATTTTCACTTGATATTTACTTTGAATCTGAAGACGCCATGTGTCAGATCTTGATTGCCTATGACCTTTGAAAATATTAATTAATTAAATAATTAATTAATTTCCTTTATCCACAATGTTCTCATTTCCTGTGAGATCATGAGCATATGAAAATTTCTTTACACTCTCATGCTTGGACTTTGCTTTACATCTTTACAACTTCAAGTGTATCCCTGAAGCCCTTAAAAATTTGATCTACGTGCCTTCGCTCATGCTATCATTTATCTCTTTACACTCATATGGGGGCTTGTTTTATGTTTTTACAACCTCAGTGTAAGATCGAGCTCTTTCAAATATTCATTCACCACCATATGAGCATAGGACCCCTTTACGTTCTCACGATGAAAGCTTCCTTTATGTTCTCATAGGCACAAGCATATCCCTGAAGGCATCTAAAACTTGCCTCCCGAGCTTATGAGATCATCAATTCATGTAAGAATGTAATGCTTCCCATTTTACTATATGCTCCTGCAATTTACCTTCCACGCATAGCATGAGGGGTATCTTTATTTCTGTGTACGTCCATACAGGATGCTTGCTTTCCCATAGCATCAGGGAGCCTTTATATATTGACCTCCACTCTTACATTGAGCGTAAGACTGGAGGATGCTTGAAAATTACTTCCGCTCATATGCCATGCTTTACATTTTGCGAGTTGCAAAATACTTATGATCTTTGACCCCTGGGCCCCTCCACATATGGAGCTTGCGACTTAAGAACAACCATGTCTTTTAAGACACTTTTTTATTACATGGATTTTCCTTTTAAACTATTTTTAAAACTATTCTTTCCGCAATGTGGGATAAACAATTCTTGTTTCTGTGCTAGGTCTCCCTTCTTCATGCATGGGAGTTTCTATCTTTTAAACCTGTAGATTCTTCCCTTCAGGCACTGCCTCTATTTCTTGTTGTGCCTTCTTGCATATGTCATATTGGGTTTCAACCTGTGGATGTTCCCTTTGATGTATGTGAAGCTTCCTTCAAATTTTGACTGCTCATTTAGCGTGATCTATGACATGGCGTAGCACCTCCCTAACGTCTTCCTGCTTCCTTCAATGCTACCTTGTAACTCTTGCATTTTTTCTTGCTCTTAAGGTGTGAAAGACCTTGCTTTACTATAATGTCCTTTCAATTATGCTTGTAATTTCCTTATGTTTAATGCGTAGTGTCTTTTTATGTGCAAGCTCCCTTTTAGAAAACATGGATGGTTGCCTACATGGAGTCCAACCCTTCCAAAGCCATGACTTTCTCTTCATTTTTTACCATGATGTGAAGATGTCATCTTTAAAAACTTGAACCTTCCTTGCTTAATGTGGGTGTGATAATGTCTACAAGCCAGGGCACTTACAAAAAATGTGAATCATTTAAGTATCATATGTGGAACTCCCTCACAGCAGCGGTTTTCCTTTCAACATGGACTTCTATTTAAAACTATGGCTCCTTATACTCACACCATGGACCTATGCTTGGATAATGCTATGAACAACTTCCTTGCATTTTCCTTTGCTCACTTTTGATCAGTGTGAGGTGTTTTCTTAAAATTCCTACTGTATGCTTATGACTTGGACCCCTTTCATGCAAGTGCACTATCCACTTTGCATGGCTCCAATTCCATTTGCCTTTGTTGCTGAATCCCTTGTCACTCCATCTCAATATGGATGCATCCTCTATTTTGTAGGCATGTAGATGCGGAGGTGTTGCCATCTCAGAGGGTATCAACATCTCGAGGTGAGCATTAGAAATTGATGGTCCATTGTGCCACTCACTTTTATTCTGTAGAAGCTTGGCTAATTAGATTGTCTTGCCCATTTGTCAACTTCTTCACTCTCATCTTTGTGAGTTGGAAGCGCATGCTATATAGAGAATATAGGTTTGTTATTGCCATCATCAAAAGAAGCTCCATCTCTATCTTTACTTTCTATTAGGCATCTAAAATCCACCCCTCTAGTCATGCATGAACATTTCTTATCAATATGGGGTCTTCCTTTTTTTAAATTATGTCAATGCTCTTGCCCGTGGTTTTGCACATTCCCAAACTTACATCTAATGTTCCTGATAACTCATTATTATAACACATTCCCAAGAGCATATAAGCAATCAGACACTTTAATAAATAACACTTCATATGACCACTTCATTACTTTGAACATTAGCCTATGAAAACATGGGGATCCTGTATATGAATAATTTACAATTTGAACACATTCAACCCACCATCGATCTGATGTAATCAGTCAGGTCTCAAAGTGGGCTTGACTAAAAAATAAATTGTTTCCAAACAACTGATATGGAATACTCGTCTGTTGATTATCTTGAACTGACTGGAATCCATTTTGACCACTAATTGACCATTAAAAACTTATTTCAATTATTTCTACACCACTGTTAAATCTTTGTTAGGAGACCTGTTGCCTAACTTTAAAAATTGACTTAAAAACCTGACCAAGCTCTGAAACTTAGGATCTCTATTCTCTCTGACATGTTCAACAGGCTTGCAAAATCTTGTCACATGACGACATCAGGGTGAAAAGATATTGATGGTAGCAAGAGCATCATGCATCAGCAAAAAAAAATGTGGAAGATTTGCATGTTGGTTTTCTTGTCCCTGTTGAGGTGGAAGCTTGTGGTGAAGATGAAGATGGTTGTATATCTTTCTTTTGGCATCAAAGTGTGGGACACACTTTTCTATCTACCAAGGGAGTCTGATGTAGGAGCATCTTGCATGGGAAAATTAAATTATTAGAATAAAAACAAAAACCAAAAATTGTGGAGGAGAGAGAAAGTGACAAAAATAGAAAGAAAATAATAAAAATGGAAAAATAGGAAAAAGGAGAAAGGAGGAATTTCTATTTTCAAGGTGCATAGGTGGCATAAATAGAAAAATAATAAAAATAGTTGTTATTCCATTAATTGAGGTGTGTAGGTGGCATTTTAGAAGTTTGAGGAAGGTTCCTTAAATTATGTATTTAATATTTGTTGTGATCCATAAAGAAAATGTAATTTTTTAATTGGGCCACATGGTGGTGCTTACTTTTATTTAGGTGGAAATTCTAGAAGGATGTGGATATTGTAGAAGGTTGTGGAAATTCTAGAATGTTGTGAATAAATCATACATTGGGTGGTAAGTGCCTATTTAAGGAATGCTTTTGTTCATTTGTAATCAAGCTCTTCAAGTAGAAGCTCTTCAGATGTAATTTCTTGTAGAAGCTCTTAGAGAGAAAATATCTCTTATATTGTAAGAATTTGGAGTCCTTTCATTTGGATAATATTGTAATGAATTTTCAAGTATTAATGGATGCTTAATGAAGCATTTTTGTCATCTCTCTATCTCCATCTTGTTGTGAGTTGGTAGGGGTGGTCTATTGCCCTACATCAGTGGTATCAGAGCATACATTTGTTAGTGGTAGCAGAGCAGTACTACATCAAATATTGACTTCCAAAGTTGCCAACTTAAATTCACTTGTAGATAAACATGTTAGAAAACTGGAAAGTGCGTTTGGAAATGGCCTGAAAAATTGGACATATGGGCACTTAGGGATTTGGAATCTAGGGAATGATTACATTTTCATGAGGAGAATATGATTATACAATTTGGGCTCATGACGGATCATGGGGCAAATTTGGCGGAGGTGCAAAGTTGGCCACCTAGATTTGCAAGAGAGTGAACACTAGTAAAATATCATTTTCTTTGAATGGAATTAAAAATCACACACTAGGATTATTTTTAGAGGAAAACACAGTGGTAAAATTCATTCTATCTTACCAATCACGGGTTAGGAGTTATGACATCATGAATAGGGGTCCTGAAAAATCTGCAAATGCTGACACTAGTAAAAAGTTACAAATTGCGTTTGGAATTGCATTTGAAAATTGATCAAACGGATTCATTATGAATTGAAACTTGAAACATAACAAGTATATGATCTTTACAATGCAACACAAAAGGAAATTTAGCATTTTGATCAACTAGTCAAAAGTTACAACATGTCAAACAAGGCTTCCCAGAATTATGAGCAAAGTGCAAAAGCATGAAAACAGTAATTGACCAACTTTGAGGGATTCAAAACCTAGTCAAATGAACTCAGAATGACTCAAAATCTGAAACATAGGTTCTTATTTATGGACACTAGATACTCCCAAAGTGACGAGTCTTGAAACATTTTTGGGTGTGAGATATTCAATAGCAAACACAGCCTCCTGTCACTGTTTGACATTGGGTAAAAATGGAGATTTGATATTGGCTAAAAATAGGATTTTGCCAAATGACTCAGAATGCTTAGATAGGCTGAATGTAGGGTGTTAGAAATATTGAACACCACTGGGGCCTTATAGGTACAGCTGGGTACATTTGCATTTATGGGGCTTGATTTCTCAAAATTTTAAAATCGGACTAAAAAAAAAGAAGCATGCAATTTTTCATCCCAACACCTTTTATTATACACCTCATAAAAACTTTTGAGGTTATACATGTGTACTATCTCCATGTAACTGCACTTATCATAATATGACATTTGCAACATGATATTAAAAAAACAATACATTGTTGTAAACCAAATTCTATACTTAGATAATTTTCTGATAACCAAATACTAAGTATCTTTATTTCTAAGGTTTCCTATCAACATGTACATCATGTGTTGCCATTAATGAAAACAAATAAATATTACAATTAGCCAATTACCAATAGCTAAAACACAAGAGCATAACATATCAAAATTAAGCCTACAAAGTTAGTAAGAAGTAACACCTTAAGCAAGGCTATAGTAGAGAATGGAAATATTGAAGAAAAATATGAAAAACAATTAGTTTTTGCAGTGAGTCTACAAGACCCTTGGCTCAAACATATTACATACCTCCTAACATATGGTTAGTGTCCTAAGGGATTAACAACAACGAAAAGAAGAGATCTCAAATTAAAGGCTACTAAGTATGTAATTTGGGGTGATAAAACTTTAGAAACATCCATATATGGATCTTTCCTCAGGTGCATAGATAAAAAACAACAAGAAAGGTTGTTGAAAATATTTCATGATGAAGCATGTGGTGGGTATTTCTCATTCTTAGTTACTACTTTTAAGATATTGTGATAGTTCTATTATTGGCCTTAAATGTATAAAGATGCCTACTACCATGTGAAAAACATAAAATGTTCATTAGTAGGTCCCAGTTAGCCACACTACCTCTATGAGCCATGGTAATTGAAGGTCCTTTCCAACAATGGGGTATTGATTTCATTATCCCTATCAAGCCACAATCTAGCAATGCTAACACCTACATCATCACCAGAACTGATTATTTCACAAAATGGGTGGGAGTGAAGGCCACAAAAAAAATCACTTCCAAAGTAGTCTATGAATCATAAAAGAAAATATACTAGTCAAGTTTGGTGTAACCAATAAACTAGTAATTGATAATGCAATGTATTTCTCTTCCATTGAGATAACCAAGTTTTGTTTTGAATATGGCATAACTGTTAGCCACTTGTTTGACCATTTTTTGTAAGGGAATGGTGAAGTTAAATCTAGCCACAAGAACTTATTAAAAATTGTGAAAAAGTGGGTATAAAATAATTAGAGGTCCGGGCACAAGAGAATTCACAAGGCACTTTGGGTAGAAAGAGTGACCCCAAATAGGGCAATTGGAATTTCATATTTTGAACTAGTTTATGGAACAAAGGATAATCTTCCTTTACATTTGGAATTGGCTACAAAAAGATTAAGAATAGTAATCGAAGATCAAATCTATAAAGATGGATTGGAGAAGAGGATCCTATATCTGAGCAAGCTTGAAAAATAAAGAGAAGAAATTGTGGATCACATCACATAACATTAGGTGCGTGTAAAAAGACCCATTCGATAAAGAGACTAGACCATGAAAATTAATTATAGGAGATATTTTACTTCTATGGGATAAATTAAGTGCCAAAGAGCATGAATGATAAGTTTGATACTTTATGGAAAGGATCATTCACTATTCATCAGGCATTTGAAAATAACTCATTTAAACTAGCATATCTAGATGGTGAAGCACTTCTCCAAACCTACAATAGTCAAGACTTAAATCTCTATCAAGTCTCAAATTAAAAATAGGTAACCCATTTATTGTATCATACTTACATTTAGTTCCCCTTTATGCTTTTCTTAGTTTAGATTTTTTGTGTAGCCACCTTTTCATTTTTTCAAAACTAGAGATCTTGGATTCCTTGCTAGGGCATGTATTGCCCAAGTCCCCAGTTAGAGCCACCTATTGCACCACTTTTTGTTTTTGAACTGGTTGGAAAGAGTGATTATTTTTTAGGAGGAAAGTGATTTTAATCCTTGATCTTATTTGAGTCTAGGTCTAAGTCTCTAAGTTTAGGTGATCTCTATTAGATTTTCCCTTTTTACCTTCTCTTTCCCTCTTGCAAGGTGGTTGTTTATTTTACCATGTGCTAGTTGGGTAAGTTAGTGCCTAGTCCAATAGAGATCAAATTTTCTCATTTAATGATCAGTCATGCTTCAAAATCACTCATGATATACAACTCTTTAATAAGTAGGTGTTGGAAAAAATCTGAAAATCATCTTCTCCTCAATAGGTTTCGGAACCATATAGGTGATTTCCCATAATAACCACTCAAAGATACATATGGAGTAAAAAAATGCATAGGGTTAAGGTTTCTAAGATAAATTAATGTTTTAATCCAAGTGAAGATCTCCAAATACTGTTCAGGTTCTTTCTTACTCAAATATTTAAGCCTTGGCAGAAAAATGCAGAACGTCTTCTCCATGGTGGGTTTTCAACCCATGAAGACATCTTTCTATAAAATGTCTTGAGGAAAAAAAAAAAGATGTTAATGTTGGAAGATTGGAGAGATTTTTGTAATATCAGTTGGAAGCATGAATTTTGATGATAGGATGATATGTTACATTCATGACTGAGTTTGTCATTGATGTCAACATAGAATGTACGATGTCTTTTATAGTATTTGAGAGAAGAACATTAGAAAGATTAAGTTGGTACAAATGGATAGTTGAGAATGATAACCACTTGAGCTTATGGGAAATACTTTTGAGTATCTGGTATATGTAGTTAACATTACAAGTAGAAAGGATCAGTCTAGAAGAAGTTATGTAAGTTTTGGTGATGTCTATTCTGAGATAGAGTTTACAGAGGCATGTTCTGGTAAGCTTATTATATCTCTTAGTAGAGTTGATATCTTGAGGATTGAGGTTGAGGATATGGAGAGAACATGCTGAGGATTACATGGCTAAGGTCATTCATCATAATATTGTGTATATTGAGAGTTATTCAAGTTGCAAGATGGAAGATTATGGTTATCACTAAGTATAACATGTTCTTAATGTGGTCCTATAATAATTAATTGACAATGAATAATAGTCAATTCAATGAAATTTTATATGGAGTTGGTATAAAGAAGGACATTTTCCTTTATCATGGAATGTGATGGGACTCAAATTTGCATTCTCCATTTTGACTACCATTCCAAATTTATAGTCACTTTGAGCCCTATATTTGCATTTCCATACTTATATGCCTTACTGTCATTATAAGGTCTATAAGGTATTTTTTTGTTTCTAACACCTTGCATTCAACATGTCTATATATCCTATAATGATAAAAACATCATTCTGAGTCATTCTGCAAAGTTCTATTTTGAGTAGTGTTCAATTCTACATTTTTACCTAATTGTCAAACAATGATAAGAGTCCTAGTTTGCATTTGAATATCTTGCACCTGGTAATGTTTTAGGAATCATTGATTTGGGATTTTTTATATGAATATCAGTGAACCTACATTTCAAATTTTTAGTCATTTTGATAAGTTTTGACTAGGTTTTGAACTCCCAAAATTTGGTTACTTATCTTTGTCATGCTAATGCATAATGTCCTAAATTCTGGAAGGTCCTATTTGACCATTTATAAATTTGACCTAGTTGACCCTATTGAGAAATTTCCTCTGGTATTACATCCTAGAGGTCACACACTTGCTACACTCTAAATTTGAGCCTATGATGAATCCATTTGGTTAGTTTTCAAACATGATTCCAAATATAATTTATAACATTTAATTTATGTCATAAAATGTAGATGGGTTGGTACCCCTATTCGTGATATTATAATTATGAATTTTTGATCACCTAAATAGATTTTACTAGTGTATTCTATTCCAAAAATACTTCAAGTGTGCCAATTTGTAAATCTTGACGAATCCATCTGCACACTATCCCAGGGCCATTCCATTTACGAAAAACATTTTTTATTGATGCGTCCTATTATTTTTCATGAGCCCAAGTCATAGAATTAATTTCTTCTCATGGAAATGAACTATTTCCCCAACTTTTATACCCTCAAGCATCTATTTTCCTAGTTTGCAAAGCTAAAACCAAATGTGTTTTATGGTTTTTAACATGTTTTTTTACAAGCAGTTTTAATTGGGAAATTTTGAATGTCACTATATTTTGACTAAGTGGTAATCGTGTGATGAGATGTGGTAGGGTGTAAGAATGTAGAATGAAGTATTAGCATGTTAGTTTTCAAAGCCCTATTATTTGTTTATGTCAGTTTTTAAAGCTGACCAATAGGCCCTCTTATCAAAAAATCATAGTTGGTGAAAATAGGGTAGAGAAGCTCTAAAGGATGATTCAGTGCTCGAATTTGATTTCATTTAGGTGAGAAGATCTTAGTGGATCAATTTTAGGAATTAGTTATCTAAATATGATTTTTTTTTTAGCCAGACCCACTTTGGGGCTAGACTGATTCCAATAGACTAAGGAAAATATGTGCCAATCAAAAATTTTGAGGGGGGGAATAAGGTTAATGGAAAAAGATGTATTATTAATCTTTATATGGAGGCTCATTAGATCTCATTAGGGACTAAATATTTTGATTATAGCTCAATACCAAGATAATAAGAGAACAAACAATCTAAGGATCATCTACTTTCTATGAACAATTTAAAGAGTTCCTTATCTAGACCCAACTATAATGAAATCTAAATAGATCTCTTACTCTTTAGGCTCTATAGAACCAAGGTCAGTATACCTAAGGGATGGTTTAAATGAATGCTACTACATGAGAATTTTTCTAGTTCCATTCTGATTCTCATCTCTTATCTCTAACATATGCATAGTTTGTTCATTTCATGACATTTTAAACATGATAGACATCCCTTATAAGAAGATTTGGTCACAATTCTCCTTAGCTTTACAAATATTTTTGGCAATAGTAGCTAACTAAGACTCAAAAATTGGACACAAACGAGTACTAAATGACATTGATAATCTTCAATAGTAAAATAAAATGGATTTTAAGATTCATGCCTAATGCTTACCTATGACCTTTCTTTCTATAAATTTAATTAATTAGATTAGTGCATCATCCATTAGGATTAAAAATCTATTAAATTTTTAGATCTAATTGATTGCATTAAAACCAACATTATCAATAGCCTTCACTAAAATCTCATACTTACTAACATCCTTCCTAATACCATGACAACTCTATCAACATCGCTAAAGCATTTACTTAACTCATTGAATTAATAGCAATAATGAATTGACATACAATTTGATTCAATTGCATTCAATTGGACAAGTGTTTGATTCCAAAAATTCAAAATAGCCAAATGATAGAATTGGAGACAAGATTTGGCAAGAACATAAATAGGAACAGTCCATGCTATTCATTAATTTTCTTGGAAAATGGTATACAATTGGATCAAACTCAAAATAACTGAAGACAAAACATCTAAAACCTACCAAATTGATGTATTCCCATGAAATTTGTAGAGAGTATATATCAATAACACTGGATTGAACAAGCTTAATTAAACTAAAAGAAATAATGTGAGATGCAATAGCTTTAGGCATAGAGAACTAACATGTGTCCTTTTGACAAAAGATATTTACATTTTGTAATTATCACAAAAGGACAAAATTTTGTGTAACAAAAGAACTTTACATCAAAATCTTCTTTTAGGTGGGCCACTTTTCTCTTACACTTCAAAAATTGTGAAGTTAATGATTTTTATTTTTTTAATTCTAATTCTGTAGAGTGTGTGGCTACCAGGCTTGCTAGTGATGTGTCCTATTCTGGTACCGACAAGGTAACCTCAACTCAAGGGTTTTCACTGTCTTCATCATGAGTTGTTAAGGTAACATGTACCTTTGTGTTCTCATCTACTGCATCATCTTTTTCCATCTATTCAAAAGACACAAATTCCTCTTTCCACTTGCTGAAAATAGTGTCATCAGGCCAATCAAAATTTAGGATTTCCCTCTGCACCTTTATTACAAAATTCCCAATTGTTTCTATTTCAACAAGATCCTTTCTAATAACATTGTAAAATAATTATATTTTTACCAGCTCTTCATTGGTCATGGCCCATAGTATATGCCCCTTTTCATTTAGAATATTATTCATTCTTTGGCATAATAGTTCATCGAATTCCTTTTTCCATTCTTCATTGTCTTTTATTATATCAACCTTTTCAAGGACACTAGGAAAAAGGTCAAACTTTTCCACTACATACTTGGAAAGTAAAATTGTTATTCTTTTCTAAATATAAACCCTTTTCTCATCAAAGTCCTCCAACTTGCTAAGTATATCAAAAATGTTTTCTATTTGATGATATGGCAACTGGATGATAGATATGCACATAACAATAATAACATTATTCCTTTCACTCCATTTCTACACAATGGGTTATAATATGTCTTCATCTCCTTTTATTTCATCCCATATATCTATAATTCTTGCCAATTAGTCATAAAATGTTGGCCACTCAATTCTATTTACCAAGTACATAATAGCTTGCTTACACTTTTCTTCATATTGATTATTCAATTCTATATGCATTTACCATAATTTCTCTCTTTCCTCTTCAAAATTTTCTATAGTGTAGAATTTAGGCCTCTATGGGGTGTTTGATATTTCAACAATGGGATTAGACTTAAATGGCTCAACTTGTGGCCAAGGATATACAATTCTTGGCTTGCTAGATTGTCCCATCTTCCTCTTCCCAAGTTGTTTATCCATTTGGGATATTTGATTTTCCAATAGCTATATCTATTTTCCTCTATCCTCATATGCCTATAGTACTTCAAATTTTGAGTTCAGCTCTAAGAATCTATCTTGTTCTTTTCCAGCCACCACATCCCCAAATTCTAGCATCTCTTTGGCCATTCTTCAAACTTGTTGGCTACCAACTTCATTAGCCCTATATATTGTAAGAGTACCAGTATGTTTTGCACTAGAAATTTCTCATATTCTAGTCTTATTCCTTTTTTCAATTAACCAAATAAACAAGGCTTGATGACCATTACTAAATTTGATTCACCTATGTGCTTGTAATATTTCTTCCTTTGTTTTATACTGCACATCTTTTTCTTTTGTAATTGACTCAAAATCGTAGCATTATCTATGTCCCACTCAGGCAAAATTAAGACTCTTGACTCCCTTACCAACTACCTCCTAGCCTTAGGTGTTAACTAGGGAAAATCACTCAAAATTTTTGATTTCAACTCTTTGTTAATGTTAGAATCTGATTTGTCTGGCTATTCCACCTTTAATTTCTTACATATCTCTTCAAAATTCCCTATATTCTTTCTCCATGAAAATTGTGCAAAAGCTCTAGATTTAACAAAATTTTCATCGTCTATAAACTTTTACAAGGTTTGAGCAATAATTGGATCTATCTCCCTACCTTTATAATTAAAAATAGTATGGTCCAAGGAGGGCATAGTAGGCTCTTGAGGCACTCCTCTTTCCATGTCTATAGAAGTAAAAATTATATCTCCTTCTACACCCATTTGTCTTAATTGATCTCTTAAAGATGCTTCATTTTCTATCTAGATTGGGGTTTGAGTTGGGGAATACTCTTGCATATGAGAAGAGGATCCTTGTTGAAATTTGTGTCTCTTTGGTGCATTAGTGGCAAGTGGGCTCTTTGGTCTTGGTGTTCTATGAGGGGGAACTTATTGTATGTTCTGAACCACAATATATCCTTCCCTCCTTTGCAATGTATATTGGCTTGGAGCAACTATTATCCTACTATTTATTCTTCTTTCTACCTCTACTACTCTATTAGGATAGGCTTTAACATATGCAGCCTTCTTCTTATTCATAGTTTTCATTATTACAACAAAATTATTCATTAATACATTCATTTTAACCCCCCAATACTTCTTATCTTTCAAGGGATTATAATTAGAGTCAAATGCATTAATGAATTCCAAAAATTTAGTAAATACTATCCATTTTTCTTTCCTAACTTCCTATTATTCTATTGAAAAGACATTCCTAATAACATTTTTAGGGAAGTATACATGTTTTTTAATATTCGTAGTTGTTGTCCTCTCCCTTGGAAGGTCATAGAATCCCTTTGGATTGATATACCTTGCATGGGACTCTACCTGATGTAACACCCCAACCTTGCTTCCAAACCCCAAGCTCTCTCTCAGGGCTACCTTAGGTCATTCACTAGACCCACTAGGGCTTCTTCACACCCTATAATTACTAGGACCTTGCTCAAGAGATCCTAATCCTTCAGTTGGGGGTACACCAACAAAGTAACATCAAATTTCTTACTAGCCGGCTCCAGTCCACTATTAACCCTCAAGTCCATCTATAGCTCCAAGGGTACCAGTTCTTCATCTAGGTTTTTTTTTAGACTCCTTCTAACATCCATGACCCTAAACATTGCTGATTTCATAGGCGCATTCAATCTATTAGGGAAGATACACCAAATTGCTCCAAAAAGGCTACTAGGAATTAGCCCTCCTAAATAGCTGGAAACAAGATTTCTTGAAAAACTTCTTAACAACCCTACAAAAAAATTATATTTTTGGATACCCTTTTTAGAGTACTTCAAGATTCTGTAATTTTCTAGCCTCCAAACTTTTCATACAATGAAAGTACAATTTTAGGCCAAAAATGAGGATTTCAAGTGCTTTATCGCTGTTGTGATGGAAAACCACCTTAGACACCTTTCCAAGACCTCTCCTTTGGACTGGAGCAAGGTTAGACCTTCTCATTACTCTCTGTGTAGCCAGATTAAGGTATTTGTACACTCAATCCTCTCCATAACTCATTTTCCAATTGTGATTCCTAGCCAAGTTGCATTTGGCTTGCCTAGGGCATCACCTTAAAAATGCTTGCTGATGCTTTCAAGGGCCCTCCTTCTTGATACATAATGTACATGGATCTTAATTCCAAATCCCAAAATACCAAAGGTTTCCAATGGTGGGAAGTGGCCCTAAGATCCCATTTTCTAAGTGCAGCCCTGTTCAGATCAGCAACTTGCCAAGAACAAAAAGATTTTTCTACACTAATGCAAACAAATTAAAATGATCAAACCAACACTACAAAAAGATTAAAAACAATATTTCAGAACTTTTCCAACACAAATATCAGGCCATTCAATCCTCCTCTATTAAAAATGCCTTCAAATGCATAAAATCTGCAACAAAATACTTGCTCAATTCGTACAAAATGCAAAACCAACTTGTCCAACCCCCTAAAAATGGCTGTCCTCACATTTTTAAAGGCTCCTCCATCAGTTCCATAACTGTTCTAAACAGTTAGGATGTTCTAAACACACAAATGCCAAAAAGTTGCTTTTTGCAAGAAAATGTTGTCATGACAACATGACAACATTTCAGCAACTTTTGTTCTATATGGAGTTAGACCTCCAAATTTGGCACAAAAACAAAGTAGACATATAATATGCATAAAATGACTTCAAATAAACAATTCAAAGCCATTGGAACCTTTCTAGACCATTTTAGCCTTTTTCGGACCTAAGTCACCTAGTTGACAATAGTCGGCAACTTCTAGCAACTTGGTCACTTTGGGTCTTGCCAAGTCTCCTAAACACACCTAAGGACCACATAGGACCTATTATTAGAATAGTGATGTGGCTAGCATCACTACAAGCCAAAAATAAAGAAATACCTAGGTTTCACACTTAGCCTACCTAGGTGCTCCTGCACCATACTCCCCCCTCCAACAAAGAACTCAAGGTGGATCAGTTTGCAACAAATCTAGAGGTATGCCAACCTTCTTGAAATCTGTCTCAGCAACCCATGTAGCCTTTGAAATTGGTTTCTCCTTCCATTTTATGAGGTGTTCCATGTAAACCTTGTGCCTTGTAGTCTTCTTTACCCTTGAATCTAACACCTTTTCTACCTCCAACTTGTTGTTTGTAGGTGTTGAAGCAAGTTCAAGATCTTCATGAACATCGGGACTAAGTTGAGATGGGTCACCTTTGTATGCCACCAAGTCTTGCACATTAAAAATAGGGGATATGCCCAAATCGGAAGGTAAATGTACCTTATAGGCATTTGCTCCATATTTAGCCAATATTTTGCAAGGCCCTACCCTCTTCATCTGTAACTTAGTAGGAATGCCTTTTTGAAGCCTTGCTTTTTTCAAATGGACCATCACATAGTCCCCAACAGCAAACTGAACATCCTTATTCTTTTCATCCACCTTGGCTTTGAGTTTTAGAGTGTTGTCTTGAATAGTCTTCTTGACTTGCTCCTGAATCTCCTTCATGGTTTGTACAAAGTCTTCAGCTTGACCACTAATCTGATCCATGTTTCCAAGACACCTTAGTTCACACACACCTCTTGGGTGCATGCCATAAACAATTTCAAAAGGACTCTTTCCGGTAGTCCTATTCTTGCTATCATCTTTGACCAATTTAGGCCAATAATAGAACCTTTGCACTAGTTCTATTGTCTTGCTGATACCAAAATGCCCACTCAAGCTGCCATTATGCTTCTCTTGTATTAGGTTCTCTCTCATGGAACCTCTTGGTACACACAACTGGGTACCCTTAAATAGCAACCCATTTTGCAAAGTGTATTCTGAAAATCTGCTATGAAAGTGGTTTCCAAAATCCATGCATACCTTATAGGCTTCAGCAAAGTCCTCATCATTCTTGTAAAGATTCTAAAAACTCTCCACTCCAATGCTATGGAGCTGAATCTCTTGGACTGTTAAAAACCTTCTACTTAATGCATCAGCAACCTTGTTCATTTGTCCTTTCTTATGCTTGATTGTAAAGGTGAAGGCCTGCAAATATTCCATCCACTTCAAGTGCCTATTGCTCAACTTCTCTTGTGTGTTGATGTAGCTAAGAGCTTGATTATCTATAAACACAACAAATTCTTTTGGCAACAAATAGTGTCTCCACTTCCTAAGACACTGGACTAAGGCATACAATTCTAGATCATAGGATGAGTATTTCTTCTTGGCCTCATTTAGCTTTTCACTATAGAAGGCTACTGGTCTACCTTCTTGACTCAACACCCCACCCACTGCTAGGCCACTTGCATCACATTCTAAGGTGAACAACTTTTCAAAGCTAGGCAATTTTAGGATGGGTTGAGTAGCTACTTGTTTTTTTAACATATCAAATGACTTTTCAGCCTCTAAAGTCCACCTAAACTTAGACTTGACTCCCCCCTTTATGGTATCAAGAAATGGTGCACAAATACCACTAAAGTTCCTAATGAACTTCCTATAAAATTGAGACAAACCGTGGAAACTTCTTACCTCACTAGATGTGGTAGGTGTAGGCCAACTTAGGATAGCAGCAACTTTCTCCTTGTCCATCTTCAAAGTTCCTTTAGACACCACAAAGCCTAGATACACCAACTCTTGCTTGAAGAAGTCACACTTCTCAAGGTTGATAGATAGCTTCTCCTCATGAAGCCTCTTCAAAACCGCTTCTACATGCTTGACATGTTCCTCTTTGGTCTTGCTGTAGATGAGGATATCATCCAAATACACCACCACAAATCTACCTGTGAAGTCTTTGAGCACTTCATTCATGAGCCTCATGAAGGTGCTAGGGGCATTGGAAAGACCAAATGGCATCACAAGCCATTCATAAAGACCATCAGTAGTCTTAAATGTTGTCTTCCATTCATCTCCCTCCTTTATTCTAATTTGGTGATACCCACTTTTCAAGTCCAGCTTAGTGAAATACATAGCACCTCCTAGACAATCCATAAGGTCTTCAATTCTTGGAATAGGAAACCTATACCTGATTGTAATGCGGTTAATGGCCCTTGAGTCAGTACACAACCTCCATTTTCCTCCCTTCTTGGATGCCAAAACCATCGGGACTGCACAAGGGCTTATGCTCTTTTGGATCAAACCTTGGTCCATCAACTCTTGGACTTGTCTTGCCACTTCAAGGTTCTGATCTGGGGTTAACTTGTAGGCTGCCTTATTAGGTAGTGAGGCACCTGGAACAAAGTCAATTTGATGGCTGATAACTCTTCTTGGTGGTAGGGTAGCTGGTGTACCATCACTAACAATCTCCTTATACTTTACAAGCAACTCTTGTACCTCTGCTGGTAAAGGTTCTTGGACTGGCTTTTCTTCACTTGCAGCCTTTAGTATGACTGCAAATCCTTGGCTCTCCTCATGCTTGAGGTCTCTAATAAACTCTTTCTCTCCACATAGCAGCACATTAGGCACCTTGGACTGTGGTTCATCCCCTTCTAACAATGACTGAATTTTGCAGGTCTTGCTTCCTTTCTTAAATGTTATGGTATTTTCCTTGCCATCATAGACCACTTCCCTATCAAATTGCCAAGGTCTCCCTAGCAAAAGATGACAAGCATCCATTGGCAAAATATCACATAATAAGCGGTCTTTATATCCTGCAATTGAGAAGTCCACCCATGCTTGTTCATTCACTAGGATGCTTTGCCCTTTGTTAAGCCATGTGACCTTGTAAGGGTTTTCATGAGGTATATTCTTCAATTTGAGCTTTGTAACAGCCTCCTCTGATATTACATTATCAGTTGATCCAGAATCAACCACCACCTTGCATACTTTTCCTAGGATCTTGCACTTGATCCTAAACAATGCCCTTCTATGTCTAGGCTCATTAGAAGCTGGTTGCTTGATCAGCACCCTCCTAAACATAAGATTCTCACCTTTTTCAGACTCAATATGGTCTATGTCAACATCCTTGCAACTTCTATTATCTTCTTGTGCATATGCTAGCCTTTTATCTTGGCTTGAGGAAGAGGGTTTGTCCAGGCACCTATAGGCAGGATGGCCTAGTTGACCACAATTGTAACACTTCATTGTTGCAAAGTAAGAGCTGCTCCTACCTCCTCTACCCCTACTTGATCCTCCTTGATTGCCTCTCCCTCTATTATAACCACCTCTTGAAGAGTGGTCAATAGTTTGCTCCATGGGTTTGCTTTCACTTTGGCTCTTTTGATCACTACCTTTGCCTTGGTAGCCTCCTCTTTGATTTTTCTGATTTCTACCTTTGCCTCTATCTTTGAAGTTAGAATCTCCTTTCCTCTTGTTCTTTTCTTCTACCTTCAAAGCTAGCTGATGACATCTTTGGATAGTGGTAGGGGCCCATAAGCTAAGCTCCTCTTGAATGTTCCACTTCAAGCCACCAAGATACCTTGCAACCTTGAGTGACTCCTCTTCTTGCTTCTTGGATCTCAAACACAACCTCTGAAATTCTTCAGTGTAGGAGGTCACATCAAGATCTTTTTTCTTTAGTCCTTGCCTCTTTTTATGGAGTTGGATCTCAAAGTCTTCAGGTAGGAAGTTCTCCTTGATTTTGTTTGCCATAGCACTCTAATTTGCAATTGGATTCTTGCCTATGCTGACTCTTTCATCTTGTACATACTTCCACCATGTTAAGGCTGAGCCTCTAAGCCTTGACTTAGCAACCTTAACCTTTTGTGCCTCTGAGATACCCTCACACTCAAAGTGGTTCTCCATACCCTCTAACCAATCCATAACTGCATCAATATCCATCTTACCACTGAAAAGTGGCACTCCTTCCAAAGCTTTACCTCCTAAGGCTTTGATTGCCTTCAAGAAGGGCTCTTCTTGCAAGATAGGATTAGGTTCAGGTACAATATCTTCCTCTGCTACCTTTTTACCATTCCCATCTTCTTCTTCATCTCTTTTCTTGGTTGCCTCTACAACTGCATCTAGTTTTTGCTTCACCTCTTCTAGTGCTTCTTCAAGAAGCTGATTTCTTTGCCTTTGCTCATCAACTTCTTTAGCTACCTCCACATTTGTCACCATCATGGATTCTCCTACTGATTCTTCAGCGGCTTCCAACATTAACTACCTTTCCCAAATCTTTAACTGGCTCTGATACCACTCTGATGTAACACCCCAACCTTGCTTCCAAACCCCAAGCTCTCTCTCAGGGCTACCTTAGGTCATTCACTAGACCTACTAGGGCTTCTTCACACCCTATAATTACTAGGACCTTGCTCAAGAGATCCTAATCCTTCAGTTGGGGGTACACCAACAAAGTAACATCAAATTTCTTACTAGCCGGCTCCAGTCCGCTATTAACCCTCAAGTCCATCTATAGCTCCAAGGGTACCAGTTCTTCATCTAGGTTTTTTTTTAGACTCCTTCTAACATCCATGACCCTAAACATTGCTGATTTCATAGGCGCATTCAATCTATTAGGGAAGATACACCAAATTGCTCCAAAAAGGCTACTAGGAATTAGCCCTCCTAAATAGCTGGAAACAAGATTTCTTGAAAAACTTCTTAACAACCCTACAAAAAAATTATATTTTTGGATACCCTTTTTAGAGTACTTCAAGATTCTGTAATTTTCTAGCCTCCAAACTTTCTGTACAATGAAAGTACAATTTTAGGCCAAAAATGAGGATTTCAAGTGCTTTATCGCTGTTGTGATGGAAAACCACCTTAGACACCTTTCCAAGACCTCTCCTTTGGACTGGAGCAAGGTTAGACCCTCTCATTACTTGCTGTGTAGCTGGATTAAGGTATTTGTACACTCAATCCTCTCCATAACTCATTTTCCAACTGTGATTCCTAGCCAAGTTGCATTTGGCTTGCCTAGGGCATCACCTTAAAAATGTTTGCTGATGCTTTCAAGGGCCCTCCTTCTTGATACATAATGTACATGGATCCTAGTTCCAAATCCCAAAATACCAGAGGTTTCCAATGTTGGGAAGTGGCCCTAAGATCCCATTTTCTAAGTGCAGCCCTGTTCAGATCAGCAACTTGCCAAGAACAAAAAGATTTTTCTACACTAATGCAAACAAATTAAAATGATCAAACCAAAACTAAAAAAAGATTAAAAACAATATTTCAAATACTTTTCCAACACAAAAATCAGGCCATTCAATCCTCCTCTATTAAAAATGCCTTCAAATGCATAAAATCGGCAACAAAATACTTGCTCAATTCGTACAAAATGCAAAACCAACTTGTCCAACCCCCTAAAAATGGCTATCCTCATGTTTTTAAAGGCGACTCCATCAGTTCCATAACTGTTCTAAGCAGTTAGGATGTTCTAAACACACAAATGCCAAAAAGTTGCTTTTTGCAAGAAAATGTTGTCATGACAACATGACAACATTTCAGCAACTTTTGTTCTACATGGAGTTAGACCTCCAAATTTGGCACAAAAACAAAGTAGACATATAATATGCATAAAATGACTTCAAATAAACAATTCAAAGCCATTGGAACCTTTCTAGGCCATTTTAGCCTTTTCCAGACCTAAGTCACCTAGTTGACAATAGTCGGCAACTTCTAGCAACTTGGTCACTTTGGGTCTTGCCAAGTCTCCTAAACACACCTAAGGACCACATAGGACCTATTATTAGAATAGTGATGTGGCTAGCATCACTACAAGCCAAAAATAAAGAAATACCTAGGTTTCACACTTATCCTACCTAGGTGCTCCTGCACCACTACCATATTATATCTATTCAAAAACAAACTGAGGTTTTCCCATCCCGTAATTACAAAAACAAAATCATGAGCCAAAGTGACACTTAGAAAGAATGTACCTTTACCTTTACCAATCATGTCCCTGTCTTCATTAGTTGTGATCTACCATAATAATTATGTGATTCCTATCTTTAGAGGTACATCGAAAGGTAGAACATGAGGCTTGCACCAAAATCCATAAACTCTAATCACTATAGAAACATTGTATGGGATTATATCACACCAATTGTAACTGACTAAGAGTCCTTTTGCATGGTCTTTAGGTCCAATTAGCTCTAGTAGAGGCTATGTAATTCTTGGGCTATCCCCTCTCAAGAGTAGTCTAACCCTAGATTCATATTATTTGTCAAATCTGACATAATTGGCATCCCTAACTTTCCAAGTCATATTAGCACTCCATAACTAGATTGGTTGCTTTTCACCATCCTTTTCTAACTCTAGCTCCATTCCCTTAGAGAAAAAAGTAACTCCCTTACAAAGACATATGTGCATTAGCATGGAGTACCAACAAAAGGGTTTGTTTACATTTCCTTGAGATATTCCCACCAAACCATTATGAATCTCTCCTATAAGGAAAGTGGCAAAATAAAGAATTTTGTTCATTCCAAAATGTAATGTATAAGGCATAATAATAACAATAGAACCCTAGATGTATCCCCCCTCATCCATCTCAAAAATTTTGTAGAGAGTGAAGTACAAAGCTTGGGCTCTAGGATCAAATAATTTCCTCATCAATGGCTCTAGGGTATCTGATATGACCAAAGGTAGTGACCCAATAGATCACTATCAAAGAAAACCCTAGGGACTACTAATTTACCCATATCTAATTCCTAGACATTACTCATAGGGTTATCTATGTTACACTCAGCGAACCATTTTTTAAATAATTCTAACCTTCCTATAGAAACTTGGGCATCTCTTAAGTAATTGGCCTTATACTAGAAACCCTTAGCTACAACCAACCTGGGGCTTTTAGGAATAAAATCCCTACATACTATTATTTCAATTACATATGGAATAGATTGTTCAAGAAAATCATCATGAATAGAGCTCTTAAGATAATCAGTGTCACTGGAGAATTCCTTTCATGGAGGCATCTTTTGAGAAATTTGACTTCACACAATTCTGATTTCTTGATTTTCAATGGTTGTAGATTACTCATCCACTGAATTTTCCTTTCTTCTCTATAAAATTTGTTATAATTTATTGAAAACTTAGTAGAATTTCATGCCCTATCTTTGAAAACCCTTGTTCTTTGGTAATTCTTTGTGATTGTATTTTTTTATAATGGAAAATTTGCAAATTATACCCATGTATTATGATCACAAAAAGGAGTCAAGTAAGTCATATTAATTTCCTTTAGCCGTTAACTTCATGTCATGCTTCAAGTTTGAATTTCATCCATCAATTTTACAACATTAGATGGACTTGTTTCAAAAAGAAAAACTACTTTACAGCTTTAAAAGTCTTAGCCACATGTCAAACAAGCACTTCCTTGCATTATTTAAAATTCTTGAATCTTGAAAATGCGTGTAAGTGCCAATTATTGATCTACCTTTAAACCTATGGTTATGAAGATTCAAACATCTTTGAAATAAAACCTTTAATATTGAGCTCCGACTAGCATTACAATTCAACACTTTTTCCAGCTTGGTGGAAGTTAAAACATATTCTTTGCAAATGGTCCCACCTTGCCACACATCAGATTAGTGCTTTCCCTCATTATTTAAATGACATGCAACTTCATAATTTAGGTAAGCACTGAGCTTTGATTTTTCTTAGATTGATGATCACAAAAAATTGTATCTCTATAAGATCCAATCAATTGATTTGACCAATAGAAAATCTCCTTTTGAGCCAATGCATTCTAACAAGTGCCACTCTTCATTATTACCTTTGGAAAAGGTGGGTCCATGATGTCATCATTGGCTATGTGTCATGTTGGCATTTTCCCACTTTATCTAACTATCGATAACTTTCAGAATCCGGGTAAGTGCTAACTATTGATCATAGTGAGATCAATGATGGATGGAAAGATATTTGAGAACTATATGTGACATCTCACCTGTTGTCACTTTGGATAGGTGTCAGTATAGTGCTTCCCCACATTACTTAAAACTCAAGAAACTCCATATTGTGATAAAGTACTAAGTGTTGATCTTGAAATCAATAGTGCATTAAAATAAAGAAAATATTAACCCACTTGGAAAGAAATGACCAATAAAATCACATGAGAGTGGACCATGTTAGAAATTTATGGTGTGAATAGGATCTCACATCAGCAAAAGCTATAGGTGTCAATATATCACTTCCCCGCATTATTTAAATAGCTTGTAACACTAGCTTGCTAGTAAGCACTATCTGTCAATCTTACTAAGATCGATGGTAGACACAAATTACTTATCTAAGATTTAAAATTTTCACACTAATGCATAGGAAACATGACCATGGTTTAAGGAAAGATTAGAAAATAAGAGGTCAAATCACAAAAAATAAAAAATAAAGTCATCTTTATGAAAAGAAAACCTAGGGTAAAAGGTATTGCTATGCTATTTTGAAAATGATAACCTCTTTGAAAACTAGGGCACAAAATGAAGCCTTTAGTTTATCACTCAGGGATTTTAAACTAGGGTTTTGACTAAGAAATGCCAATTTAACAAAATAGCACTAGGTTCTTTAAAATTGGGCACAACATATGGAATAAACAAATGACTAGGCCAACAATGGTTCTATTTGCAGACATTGAATACAGTAGATTCAAATGAGGGCTCAGAATCCCTAGGAGAAGTAGACCACACACTTGACTTTCTCCAAACTTGACAACTCTTAGAGAGCAACAACAAGAAGAAAAGAATATACAAGGACTATACATAGACACAAAGGATATACAAATGTCCAAGAACCCTACAACTACTATTCATGGATAAAAAGAGTATTTGGGAAAAAGTACCTCTTCAAGAAAAATCCATTAACTTGTAGCTCAATAACATTTCCTAATAAATTCTTTAGAAAATAAGAATTTTCTCCCCATGAAGCTTCAATTAGATAAGGGCCCAACCATATAAGATCAAATTTTCCATGTTTTCCTTTATTTACAATCCTAGCATTCAACATGAGGACTAGATCTTCAAGTTAAAATTTCTTACTCATTCTTCTTTTATCATGCAATGTCTTAACTTGTAGTTGCAACTTTTGATTTTTGATAGATGCTTCTTTCTTGGTTTTAGCTAGTCCTACCAATTCATCCATTCTTTCTTGCATATCATCAATAATGTCTTCATCATATTTGGATGTAGTTATAAAATCCCATTAGATTGTTCTAAGGCATCCTTCCCTAGATTCCATACACAATATCAAGGGTGCTACTCCTATAGCCTTTTTTACAGTCACCCTATTAGCCCATATCAGCATTTGCAATTTAAAATCCTAGGCTTTCTTATTATTATCCAATGTTTGCTTTATCACTTTTAATAAACTCTTATTTTTAAACTCAGATTGTCCATTCCCTTATGGATGATATAGAGAAGATGTTGATCTTATAATCCCAAAGTTGTCACAAAATTTTATGAATTCCTTAGATCTAAAACACATTGCATTATCTATCACAACCCTCTGAGGGCAACCAAATTAGGAAATGATGTTATTTAGCTAAATATTATTGACAACATTGCTAGTTGAATTTCTTGTAGGAATTTCCTGCACCCATTTTGTAAAATAATTAGTTGCAACTAGTATCCATGAATAACTAGTACTAGATTTAGGAGAGATTTCTCCTATGATGTCCATTCCCCATTTTTGGAATGGTGATTGAACTTCCATTGACTTTAATGGAGTATTTCCTAAAAATTTTAGCTTACCTACAAATCTTTGAATGGTGTCACATTTTCTCACCATCAATTGAGCATCTTTAAAAAGGGAAGGCCACTAGAATTCAACTCTCATAACCTTATGTGCTATGGTTTTGGTCATGTAATGTCCTCCACAGACTCCATAATGCATTTCCTTCAATACCTCTTTTGGTTTTTCTTGATCAACACATTTTAATAGCACTCCTACAAAATTCCTCCACCATAAATCATTCTAGACAATAATAAATTTGATGGCTTGTAACACATCTTTTTTTATTCTCAATCAAATGGAAGGAGATTCCATATGTTATAGCTAATAAATGATATTGGTATACCATTCACAATGATTCATGTCACATGTGCGTAATCTTAAGTCACCTATCACTATATTGATTTGATTAGCATCTAAGTTGGATTGAGCCGTAAGCTTAGATAATCCTTGACCTCTTACCAACTTTGTGATTTAAATTTAATATTAAATTCTTGGATCTTGTTCATCCATCTACATCTCTTTCCTAATACCTCTTGCTGAGAAAATATGTCCTTGATAGCTGTGCTAGGTACAAAAGAAATAACAATAACACTTACCAGATAACATCTAAAAGCCTTAACAACTTTCACCAAAGCATATGCTTTCTTCTTATTTATCTCATATTTCAGTTCAGGAGGTTGTAGTGATGTACTAAAGAAGCTCATATCCTTCCTCATTTTTCTACAACACGACTGCATCTACAATATGGAAAGATGCAAAAGAGAATATGTGCATTGGTTTTGTATAATCTGGAGTCTTAAAGACTATAGCATTCTTTATGGTGTTTTTAATATCCTAAAATTCCTATGATGGTTCACCATCCTAGTTGATAGTATCTCCTTTCTTAAGAACTTTTGAAATGGGTCTATTAATTTCAGCAAAGTTTGTAACAAACCTTATCAAAAAATTAACTTGCCCAAAGAAAGATTGTATTCCCTTCACATTTTTTCTTTTAGGAACCTTATGAATAGCTACCACTCTCTTAGGATCTATCTTTACTACCATCTTTTGATAGCATATGTTCCAATAATCTACCTTCTATTAACCCAAATGTGCATTTCTTGGGATTTAGAAATACTCCATATTCCAAGGCTTTGATAAAAATCTTTTCTAAATGTCTATATTGGTCTTCAACCTTTTTGAAATAAGCTATAATGTCATTTTGGTATACTACCATAAACTTATTGGTGAAATCATGAAAAGATACATCCATAGCCCTCTAAAAAGTTGCACCAGTATTTATCAATCCAAATGCCATTCTTACATACACACAAGTTCCCCATGGAGTTGCAAATGTTGTCTGAAATTGTTCATTTTCTTTTACAAGGAATCCATCCATCATAGACATAAATTTAGAACTAGTTACTTGTTGCAACATGGCCTTCATGTTTGGCAATCCATAGTTATCCTTTAGAGAAGCAATGTTTAGGTTGATGAAACCTACACATAGTTTGATGTATCCATTCTTTTTTTCACTGGCACTAGATTTGAGACCCAAGTAAAATGTCTAATTGGTTTAATTATCCCCCCATCCCTTAGCTTCATCAAGTCCTCTTACATTTTGGGGGCTAGGGTGGGATTTACTGATCTTTGTTTATGTTTTAAAGGTTTTACATTATCTTTTAGTGGTATGACATGTTGGAATAGATCTTCTGTATAAGCCTTGAGGTCATCATATGACCATGCAGAAACATGTCTATACGTCCTTAGCAAATCAATCAGTGTTTTTCTAATTTCAACAAGTAACTTTTGGTGAATATAAGCCTTCTTAGGAGCTTCAGTAGTACCAATATTTATTTCTTCCAATTATTGAGGCTGAGAGTCTCTAGTCACAAGTTTTGTTCTATTTTGTTTATCAAAAAAATTCTCCAAAACCACTGACCCCTTACGAACCTTATTGGTTTTCAACTGCATAATCACCTGGCCAAAAATAGTTTCCTTACCATCAATGGTTTCAATTAAATCACTACAATCCATTTGTTGACCATGGTACTTGTCCTTACTTAGCATGAAGTTCATCTTCAAAAACTTGCCAATTTTCAATATTGTTATGTATTAAAGGTCTATTTTGGACCTGTATTTGTGAGATTCCTACAACTGGCATTGTAGGCGCTCAAAATTGTAGTCCATATTTTGAGTACTATTGAAGAATTTGAGCCCTATAAATGCTTTTAATGCCTATGTACCCAGCTATCCATTTGAACCCCCTAAGGTGTTCAATGTTTCTAACACCCTGTATTCAGCCTATCTAATAATTCCATGAAGGAAAATTGAGATTCTGAGCCATTTTGTGAAGTCTTGTTTCGAGCTAGTTTCAAATCTACATTTTTGCCCCTACTATCAAATAGTGACTGGAGGCCATGTTTGTGATTGAATATCTCACACCCGGAAATGTTTTAGGACTCACCACTTTGGGAGTGTCTACTATCCATACCTAAGAACCTATGTTTTAGATTTTCAGTCATTTCAAATCCGTTTGACTAGGATTTGAATCCCTCAAAGTTGGTAGTTTGTTGTTTTCACACATTTACAAATTGCACACATTTCTGGGAAGCCCTGTTTGACCTGTAATAACTTTTGACCAGTAGATCAAAATGTTGAAATTCCTTTTGCATTGTATTGTAGAGGTTAGAGACTTGTTATGTTTCAAGTTTTAGCTTATGATGAAACTATTTGATTAGTTTTCAAACACGATTCCAAATGCAATTTCTAAAGTTATACTGGTGTCAGCATTTACAGATTGTTTGGTCCCATGTTCAGGATGTCATAACTTGAAACTCGTGATTGGTTGGATTGAATGGATTGCACCATTGTGTTGTCCTCTAAAAATATTTTAAGTGTGTCAGTTTGCACATCTTGACAAATCGATTTGCACACTTTTCTTGGTCAATTCCATTTGCAAAAATTACTTTTTTGACATGGTTTCCAGTCTACAAAATCCAAATAGCCCACTTTGACTGATTTCCATTTGCGCCGTATTATTTTTCATGAGCCCAAATTTTAGATCCATACTCACCTCGTGAAAGAGAACCAATGCCCCAATTTTCATTTCCCCATGTGCTCATTTGCCCAATTTTCAAAGACAAACCCGAACCCAATTTAGTGTTTTCTAACATGTTTTCTTGCAAGTAATTTTGGAGGGTCAATTTCGACAATGAATATCTTTAGACCCTAAATTCATCATGAGATGAGATTCGACAGGGTGCAAGTATGCAGAAAAAAGATTTAGTGTGCCAGTTCCTAGAGCCCTACTAGTTGTTTTGGTTAGATTTTAAGGCCAGTCAATAGGCCTCCTGATACCAAATTTAACTAATTGCAGAAAGTGATAAAGTGAATTTTAAATGTTCTTTCAGTGATGGATTTTTTTTTCAATCAGTTCGAGATGCCAAGTGGATTAATCTGAAGGATCAATTGTTTGGAAACAAAAATTTTTTAGTCAGACCCACCTTGGGGCTCGACCAATCTTCATCAGATTAACATATAAGTGTTTTTGATTAGGTAAAATAGGTTTTATAGGGATCTTGAAAACCAATGTTTTATAGTAAAAAGAGTGAGATGAAACAAACTAAACAAACAAAAAATTGCCACAAAAGGTCAGAGACAAAAGAAGGCTCGAAGCCAAAGAACAAAGGCCAGAGACAGAAAAGAAAAGCCAGGTGAATAGGCTAGTGATCGTCCATGTCCATGGCCTATAGAGTTTTTGTAGTGTCATTATCCTTCTAACTGGCCACACCCTCCTAAATCCTGGTAGGAGTGTTCATCTGGTTCCCCTGATTCACCTAGTCACTGGCCTCTTTCTAAATTTTATCCTGGTTGAATCCTTTCTCTATGTTCTACTTTGCATCTCTAACAAGGCTAGTTGTAGTCGGATAGTCCCCTAGATTGACAATATTCTCATTCAGGGTGTGAAGGGTGTTCACTATCTATTTGGTGATTATCTGGTGGACAAAATCAAGCCTTTGGACCTTCTACTCAAGTTGGGTGAGTTTTTCATCTTGATGGTCTCTGGAGACCTGATCTCTGTCTTTCTCCTAGCTACCCACCTAGTCATTACTTCCTCTAGCTTCCTAGTCCTTATTAGTGCCCTAGCTTTTGGGCTAGTTGTTCTTGTCCTTCAGAGCCTCAATTTCCTAAAAAAGCCACTTGATGGAAAAAAGTTGTCAATCAGACTGTTCTTTGCATTGTTCAAGAAGTTGAAGCTAATTTCACGCACATTGTCAGAGATAACCAAAAGAGCCAGGTCAATGAGCTCATCATAGTGGGTACTTCTATCAAGGTCCTCCAGCACCTAGATTTTAGCAGGTTCTCTAACAATACCCAAACTGACCTTGTCCCTAGAGAAGTTTCTCTAAGCCCTCCTCTTGTTCTTTCTAATTACCTCCCCCCCTTTTTCAACCATGATTTCAATCATCTCCTCCAGGGGCGAAATGGGAACCTCTTGAGGTGAATTGGGTGGGGTAGGGCTAGGGGGCACATCAACATGGTCAATAGGATGTTCCTGGGGTAGAGCCTGGTTCACTTTTCTTTTCTTGGGGTTAACCTTGGGGTCCATAGGGGTCACCACCTCCTTGTCATTTTCTCTCCCCTTATCTTCTTCCATCTCACTTTCCTTCCCCATCTCTATGTCCTCCTCCTCTAACTCCGTATCAGACTCCACATCATCATCATTGGCCTCTTTCACCTCCTTAGGATGAGGAGACAAGGGGATAGGGGGGAGACATCTTGGGCTCCTCCTGCTAGGGATGTGGGCATCATAGGTAACTAGGATAGCTTTGCTTAGGGTGTCAATTTTCTTTGATTTCACTACAAGCTCATCCCCAAAATTAGAACTGGTAGTGTCCTCCGAGGCACTACCTGAATCCCCAATGGTTTTACCTCTAGTATGGGTTTTCAAGAACTCATAAATCAAAATCAAGAGACCCTCATGGAGGGTAGGATTTTTGATAGGGCATTTCTTGAACCCCTCTATATTCTTGGCCATGGAGGTGAAAATGTAAAAAGGAAAAGAAATTTTCACTTTGTGTCTAAAGTTATTTAACATAATAAAATGATGAGTCCTAATTCTATCAAACCTGTGGTCAAGAGTGACATATTAAATGATAATCCTGAGAACATACCTCCAAAAAATTTTGATGGAATCAATGTCGCAGTAGGTATCAATCTTGACCAATTTTCTTTTCTCCTTATCATCCTTGACAAAGTGGTTGACATTGTTGGTGGACATCTTCTTGTCCTTGTAGAAGTTCAAGCCATCCTGAGAAAAACTAGTCACCTCCGCAATAAGACCCTCAGTGATTTGGTGGGAAAAACCATCAATTTTTACCCTACCATTTTGCCAGGAATCAACCATAGCTTTAGTAACCCCCGCATCAAATCCATGAAGCTTCTTCATGAATTTGGTTATACCACCCTTCTAGAGCTTTCTCCAGACTTTCCTCTTCTCTTTCCATCTCTCTACTTCACCTCGTGGCTCTCTTCTGATCCTTTCTCCCACCATTGTAGTTTTCAGCTCAACTAACCCTAAACCACTAGCAGTATTGCCGAGTTCAGAGTAGCAAAAGGTGCTGAGAGTGAAAATAATATTGTGCATGTTTATGGGTTTATTTCTAGCTTCCTTCAGCTCATGTCTTTCGTACATGTGATTATGGAGTGGAGGGGGTTCCGCATAACTTCAAATAATTCCCTTTTTGAAGTATGATTTTGCAAATCCTATCATTATTAAAAAGACCTTATGTTGCTGCCGTGGATTTACTCCTTTCGGATTAGCTTAGTCATCGTTGTTGAAAAATCATTATTGCTTCCCCACATCATCATCGAGTTGCTAGCAATTGCTTCGTTGGTGAACTAGTCAGCTACTATGTTTGCTTCACAATAAACGTAGCTGATGTGGTAGTTTTTAAATTTCCTTAAGTTTGATTTTAGGTCCTCAATAATGCTTTTGATGGTCTAGGAGGGTTTAGTGACTCCTAAAATGAAATTTATTATATTTAAGGAGTCACCTTCAAGCCATAGCTTCTCAATCCTTGAGGCCAGGGCCAACTTAATAGTGAACCTAGCAGCACTAGCTTTAGCTAGGGAAGAGATAGAAACAATGCCACCTCTCAAACTATTTCTTATGATACCTCCACATCTAGCTGGACCAGGATTCCCATTGGCAACCCCATCAAAATTGGCTTTATGCCAGTTCTCAGGGGGAAAAGACCAAATAGCCTCTTATTTTCTTTTTATCATGTCTTCTTTCCTAGCTTTACTATTCCCTCCAACCTTTATGTCTTCTTCTATGGTTATGGCATAGTTCTTTGTTATAAGGCTTTCGGTTTTCGGTTTGTTATAAGGCTTTCGGTTATAAGGTCTTTCAATATCTTTTTGTTGCGGTCCTTCCAAATTCTCCAACAAAAGTGTGGGAGGATCTAGGGGCTTAATAACTGAGTTTCAAACCTTGGTGGTGGCTTCTCCACTAACTAAAAAAATTATGGATACAAGCTGGAGGGCATTAGTTGAAATCTAGGTTAGTAGTTAGATGGCTCCACACCCTGGAGGAGAAAGGGCAGTGGATGAACATATGATTAACCGTTTCCAAATCTTTCATATAGAGGCAACATCTATTAGGTAAGATTTGGCCTCTCTTAGATAAATTATCCTAGGTGAGGATTTTATCTTGTAAGAGGAGCCAGAAGAAAATGTTTATCTTAGGCATAAGCCTAGGGATCTAGGATTTGATCTAGATAGGTTTCTCCTCTTTACTCACAAGGGATAGATAGCTAGAGGCCATAGAGTAAAGGACCCCTGAAGAATCTCCCCAAACTAAAGAGTCACCATTCTAGTTTATGAAGATGGCATTCATAGAGGACATTAAAGGCTTGAGGTCCTACACAATTTTAGCTAGATTGTACCATTCATTACCATTTCTATAGTTCCTTACCATCAAATTGTATCTGCCAATACACTGATCAGCCCACCTACCAAATATGGGGTGATTAATGAGGGGTTCCTCACATAGCCAGCTATCCTACCAAAAAAGGATTTTGTCTCCCATTCCAACTTTCCATTTAGCCCTGGATTTAGCAAGGGGGAGGGCCTTCAAGATCCCATTCCAAATGTAGGATCCCATCGGCAGCTTTGCCCCTTGAAATATGGAGTTAAGAGATAGTCTACACAATTATTTCTTAGCCATAATATCCCTCCAAACACCTATGCTTTGGAAGATGCACCAAGGATGTTTAGCTAAAATGGATTGATTGAGGTGAGAAATTTTTCTAATACCAAGACCTCCCTGGCTTTTGGGTTGGCAGACTAGGTCCCAAGCAAGTAGGTGGTATCTCTTGTGGTCATCAGTCCCTATCTAGAGAAAATCCCTCTGAATCCTCTCCATTCTTTCTGTAAAGTTAACTAGAATCCCAAAAAGACTGAGATCATAGGTAGGGAGGTTCTAGAGAATAGAGTTAACCAGAGAGCATTTGCTATCTTGACTAAGGGTGACCCCTTTCCAACCTGCAAGTTTCTTGTTGAAATTGTCTATACTGCTGATCCAAAAGGAATCTAAAGGTTTAGTTCCAAGAGGTAGCCCAAGATAAGTCACTAGCTGGGACCCGATGCCACATCCCAGGATGCGAGCAATTTTCCTCTACCTCTTTGAAGGCATATTGAGGAAGAAAATTGAACTCTTATCTAAATTGATAGCCTATCCTGAGCCCCTGGTGTAGGAGTTTAGAATGCTTTTGAAATTCCTAGCCACCCAGACATAGGCTTCACCCCCCAAGATAGTTTCATCCACAAATTGTTGGTGGGTGAAAGTAGAGGGTCCCAAAGAAGGCCTTAGACCTTTCAAACTCCTATCCCAGATCTTCTTCTAGATGAGTTTTCCCAGGCATTCTGCCAAGATAAAAAAAAGGATAGGAGAAATGGGGTCACCCTACCTTAAACCCCTTGAGGGGGAGAAGAAAGGAGTGGGGAGACCATTAACTAGTATAGACAAAGAGGGAGAAGACACGAGCTGAGAGATGAGCTTACATACCTGAGCATCGAGACCAAAGGCCCATAGGACAATAAAGAGGAAATTCTAGTCAACCCTGTCGTAAGCTTTAGATAAGTCTAGTTTGAGAATTAAACCTTCCTTATTGGTCACCTCAAGAGAGTGGATGACCTCATGAATTGAAATGATGGAATCAAGGATCTGCCTACCAAGGACAAACCTAGTTTGCTAGGGTCAGATGATTAGGGCAAGAATGTTGAGGAGTCTAGAAGTGAGAACCTTGGAAATGATCTTGTTGAAGGAATTGCATAGGCTAATGGGCCTAAATTTATCCAAAGAGTTAGCTCCCAAAATCTTGGGGACAAGGACTAGAAAAGTAGCATTAAGTTCTTTGAGTAGATTCCTAGCCCCAAAGAATTCTTAAACCACCTTAACCACATCCTTCTTAACCACATTCCAATAAGTCTGAAAGAAGAAGGTAGGGAAGCCATCTGGGCTCGGAGCTTTATCCCTCATGTGAATTTCCTCCAGGGTGGGGAGAGCTTTCAGCAAGGAATTATGATGATCTTGCAGCAAGGGGGGGATGGATGCTAAGATATCCTCTTGATTAGACACAGAGAGGGAGGGATCAACTCTGAGGAGAGAGGAGAAGTAGCAAATAGCTTCCTTTGCTATCTTTTCTTCCTTAGAAACTAGAACCTAGCCCTTTTTGATATTAGATATCCTATTGTTAGCCCAATGCTTAAGGGTGGTTAGGTGAAAATATCTAGTGTTACGATCTCCTTCTTTCAACCATCTAACTCTAGATCTTTGTTTCCAATAAAGCTCTTCCTTAGATATGATGTTATGCAAATTCGAGAGGATAGCCTTTTCCTCTTGCCTATTGTGAGTGTTATATCCAGAGAGCTAGATTACTTCCTAGATAGAACTAAGTTGATTAGTTTTCTCATCTTTCTCCTAGAAAATGTGGCCAAAGTCAGTTTTGTTCCAAGATTTAATGTCATTTTCACATTTTTCAGCTTCTGGGCAACTCTATACATAGTAGTACCATCTACCTTAAAGTTTCAACAAGAAGAGATTTTTCCTTCCAGTGCTAGATGGGAAAGCCACATTTTCTCAAAGGAAAAGGGAAGGCCCTTTTGCTAGACAGGGGGGAGACAAAGAGCGAAATCGAGGAGTGATTGGAACCCACCCTAGGGAGGAGGGATAATCTATAAGAATGGGAAAGAAGCCATTCAGGAGATATGAGGGCTCTGTCAAGGAAAACCTAAATGCTATCTCCCCCAAATCTACTATTAGACCAACTGAAACTTCCCCCTTGAAGGTCTATATCCAAGAAGGCAAGATTCTGAATGAACAATGCAAGGTCACCCTTACTATCTTGATCTAGGGCAAGACCCCCCCATTTGTCAACATCAGAGAGAGGTGAGTTGAAATATCCCATGATAATCCCTTTCTTAACATTGCAATTGGAAAGGATTTCGAGGAGCTTGACCCAAAAACAATTCCTTTCCTTCTTGGTGTTGGGGGTGTATAGGTTTAGGATTAGCCAGGACTCATTGCTATGGATGTGAGGGACCTCACACAGAAGAACATTGTAAGTGTTTAAAAGAGTAGATAACTTGAAGGCCCTGGAGTTATACAGGATTAGTAATCCTCTAGAAGCACCTTTTGAATCTGAGGCTTTGCAGCTAGAAGCTTTATTGAAGGATATCCTCTTAACCAGGTCCCTTTTCATCTTAGTCTCTTGTATCATTAGAAAATCTGGTCTATGGTCTCCAATCATATTTTTGACTAGATCATGTTTATGAGCCTCATTTAGGCCCCTTATATTCCATGAAATAACTTTAATTTCTTACTTCTTGAGAAATCCTTGATGGTTCTCTGGCTTCCATCTGCTAGGTTCCTTTTTGTTTCTTCTTGTAGAAGCTGATTTGAGTTATTTATTCCTGCTCCCTTGGTGGTTATCCCAACATCAGCTTTTACCCTACTTCTGGTAGATACTGGAGATAAAGGAGGGAGGAAATTTTTTTGGTTCTTCTAGTTCTTCTTTTTCTTCTTTACAATGCACCAGTCATCTAGGCTTACTGTCACACTACTTTCTAACTGACCTTCCCACTGGGCAATCTAGTTTGGATAAGTGTTTTTAATGAGAAGATGGAGCTTGGCCTCCAGCCCTTTGGGAGCAGAAGTTTCTCCCCCATTTGACCTTAAAGGGGTATGGGCATCAGTGAGCTTATGGGAAAGAATCTTATCCTAGTTCTCCTTTGCTTCTGGAATAATCTAGGCTGGGGCTTCCTACCCCAAACGAAGCTACTCTGTTGCTTCTAAAAGTGGAGCTTGCTCCTCTATGGAACTAAGCTGCTGTATTGCATTCAAAGGTGAAGCTTGCTCCTTTGTAGGTCCCATGACTTGGGGTGGGGAATTACCTGCATCTTTAGAGCCTCCATTGAGGCTGAGACTGGCATCTCTAAGGTAGGACCCTTTGGGAGGGGGATAGCACTTGCCTGCTCCTTAGGAATGTCATTCTTAGGAATATCCTTTAAGGCTTTATCCTTCTGGCTGATGGCCTTCCTCCCATGCACCAAAAAAAGTTTGTGCCTCTAGAGGAACTTCATCTTACCCTTACTAAAAGGGTGGGATGATTGCTTCTTGGCTTGGTTAGAGATGACTAGTTCCATGGGCAACTTCTTTGCTACACTGGGGCACTAGTAGGCCTTATGACCAGCCTTTAGGCAAAGGAAGCATGCAAAGGGGATAGTTTTGTAAATGATTTTCTGGTTTTGCACCCCTAATTTAGAGTGAAGAGCAATGAACTTAGGCATGTATGTTCCTTCACTCACCCCAATGCATATGCAAGCGTAATTGAGATGACATTTAGAGGCAGAGATTAGATGCATTAAGAGGAGTTCCCCAAAGTCCTCACAATGCCCACAAAGATGTCCTCATTCTAGTATTCTAATGGCAATTCTGGTAGTCTGACCCACGTAGGAGCTTGAAAAAATAAAGAATCATTCAAGCTCATTTTGGATGACCACTTTTGAAGCACAAGGTTAGAGCAGCCCATGGCCCATTGCCCTTCACATAGAATGCTGGCAAGGTCTTCCAAGCATGTAAAGTCGAAAGACATGAAACCTTTTACCATTGTTGTCCTGACCTTTGAGAGCCCATTTTGGTTTGATGAACAACCTAACATCATCAATGTTTGGTCTAGGTCCCAAAAATCTCACAACCAAAGTAGAATCCATGACCCGTATGTTGTGATCCACTATCTCATCCGGAATGGAAATCACGCAAGAACCTTTCTTAGAATCCTGGATAGTTTTAGTAGGCAGGAAAGAGGACTTACCTAAGGGTTTGACCTTCAATAACGAAGACCATTTTGTAGTTCCTAGCTTTTTTTCTTTGGAAACTAAAGCAATCTTAGCTGCTTCCTTGGGATTGATAGTTGGGCCCCCCTCCACTCTTTTCGATCGATCCCTTGTGCCAAGATCTACCAGACTGCCTCCATCTTGCTATCCATGTTCCAAACTAGGGACCGAAAACTAGCCATCTAAGGAGATCCTATCCTTATAGGAATTCAAAATTTGAAAGCTCCCACTCCCTTTGCTCCCACTACACTCACTTCCCATGTTTCAATATTAACATATAAGTGTTATGCATGATTGAAATTGCCCATTTAGCTCTTTTTTGATTGAGTAAAATGGGAAGGTTGCTAAAGTATTGGATTACTTTGGGCTTCAAGGGGTAACATGTGGGGTTGTTAATGCATGGGCTTACATTCTCACATTTGTTTGCATTGAAATACAGAGGATGAGTACTTGGGCATATCCTCATTTTTCTTCTTTGTCAAGCACCTTCTTGGACTAAATGTTTTTAATATAATAAGATGAGGACATGTCAAGAATAACTGAGGACACGACTAGAGCAATGAGAGTTGGTTTTGTATGTAGAGGCAACAAGTCTTAAAAAGGAATGAGCAATACAAAGGCGCAACTCACACCTAAATATGTTCTAAAACATAAAGAAAGCCACTGATTTAAAACCTGAAGTAGTCTCAACCAAGATGAAACACATTGAAAAGATCCCAAGCCATCACAAGAAAATAAGGAAGAGATAGGCTTAGGAACAATAGTCAACACAATAACAGGAAGATCACATTTTTCTTAAGGGAAAAAGCTCCAAGCTACCAAAGTAAAGTGAGCCAGATTTTTAATAGGTAATGAACTCCATGCCAAGTAGAAGGAAGCTAGTGCATGAAATTAATGTGCAGCAGGACCCAAGCATTAAGGAGAACATGATAGGTAAAACAAGAGAGTTAAAAGAAATATAAGGAGCACCATGGAAGAAAGAAACAAGAACAACAGAGCATGATAAAAAACATAGCCATAAGCATATTAATGTAGGCAACATTCCACATAGTCTAAGAATAGACAACTACATAGCAAGTTTGAAGCATCAACATATGCTATAAGAAGTCTGAGCCGATGAAAGAGAAGCTATAAATTAAAAAGAAACACTCCATGGAAAGGTAAGGTGAGACATTTTGAGGTAGAGAGATTTTCTAGTCAAATGAGGATGGAATCAATGAGGTGAGCTACATAACAAATGGGATCAGCATTAAAAGCAAAGAGATCCATAAAAAATCAATGCCAATATGAATTGAGGAGCACTCTACACATTGAAAAAAGAGTAGACAATGTTCAAGGAAAGTCAAACCATGCCAAGAGGGAAGCCATCCACATTTTAGTAGGGGAAAATCACATTGAGAGCATGGATAAGAGAGCCTCACATAGTAGATAAATAGGGGACTCCAACCACTGAAACATGAAACTCCATGCATGAATAGAGGCCCTAGTCAGAATGGGCACTCACATTGAATAGAAAGCCATAGTCGACAAAAGAGAGCTCCATGTGTGAGAAGCAGAAGAGCATCTGCACATAGCTGAAGTTTTCAAGGTTGCAAAGAAAACCCATGCCATAAAAGAAATGTCCACAACAATAGAGAGGTCAATGCCTTTGGAGGGAGCCTCTTGCAAAAGCTAAAGGCACATTAAGTAAGCATCCAAGCAGCTGCAAGAAAGAAGTAGACAAGGAACAAAGGAACACCCACATGTTAGAAAGGAATCACCAAACAAAGAAGAAGTCACCAGCTAAAGTAGAGGAGAGCTCATGTAAAATGAAAGCACAGTCAATGGAGAATGAAGGGGAGCCACTGTGAGTAGGGTCTTCAACCCATTATCCTACATTCACTATGGTGAGGAATTTTATAATCTTTAAATACATTTCCACTAGCTATACCTAATGTTTTAATGTAGTGGGCTTTCTAAAAGCCAAGAATTCATTGTGGGGCCCATGGATGATGTCAGCTAGGGGTCACATGGAAAAAGGTTTTAAATGAAAAAGAAACTATGATGACATGGTGCTCAAAATGTAGGGTGAACGAGATTGTGATAGGTGTTCACATCGAACGATGCTCGCATTCTCATATTCTCAAGTTGTGTAGAAGATAAATAATGCGAGAAAGCAAGCTGTCACCAAGTGGCAGTGGGGCTTGAACCGATCGTAAAGTGGTGTTGACATGATGGGTGGATAAGAAATTAGGTGCCCAGTAGAATAGTGCCATATGGTAGCTCGAGTGGTGATGGCTCCTAGTTGGCAATTAGGAGCAAGTTGAGACAAGAGGTGCTCAGATCGTGACACATGTCACAATCTAATTGATGGCACTTCCTCGACAAAATAAGATGCATGTTAGTTTAAAAATGTAGGAAAATAGGATTTTGAAAGATGTCATTGGGTCCTGTGTGTGATGACATGGCAGATGAAGTAGATCGAGCGACCAATTGGAGCCTGCCACATAGCAGTTGGTCAAACATGGGTTGACCTAAAGTATAAGGTAAGGGAAGTATTAAAGAATAAAAAATAATGATATTTTATTATTATTATTTTTGTAAAAGATGGATGTTCAGTTATCTTAAATTCAAAAAGATTATTTCTAAGGTTCAGACTTAGGGATTTTTTAAATTTTTGCAAAATTTAAAAAATCAAATATGCAGACCAAAGTTTTATAGTAGGGAAGTCATTTTCAAAATGAGATTTTGGAGGCTTCTAAGAGGCAAAATAGGAAATGTTATATATCGCCAAAATTGTGAGAAGATGAACTTTCCAATTCTGTATTCAAATTTTACATAGAATGCCACTAGTTCTTGCTACATGAGGTTTTTTCTTAGGTTCTTATCTTGTGACCAATTTTAGGTATCAGAGCTTAGTTGTGATTTTTGGCAAAGTAATGACCTAAATATGGTTAAAAGATAGTAAAAATGTAGTTGGGGTCGAATTGAATTAATTTCAAATTAGTTAAAGTTTGATTCCTTCAACATTTTAGTGAGCAAATCAAATATTTTGGCAAACAAGTTTTCATCATTCAAAAAAGAATATTTGCAAATCAGTTACAAGAAATGATGAAAACAAAATCAGATCAAAATGGTAAAGAGAAGAGAGAGGTTTTATAGTTGTATGGGATTGAATTCCAAGTGGATAGATGGCAGTTGAATATCAGATCTAGGAATTCATCTTCTCCTATATCATTCATTCTTTCTTTCATTGTAAGGGTTCTAGTCTTTGGAGAAAAACCAGTCACTATTGAGATACCAGGTTTTGGTGTGTTCCCATACTATGATACCACATATTTTTTAGCAAAATTATCTTGTATGAACAACATTAGGAATATTAATAGAGATAGTTTAGATCTATTAGGTTTCTTTGTGTTTTCATTTCATGCATATGGTTGTATTGTTTCAAAGAAATTAATACAAAGAATAGAAGGATTTCATCAGTTTCATCTTGAATCTTGTCTCCTTTCTTAGTAAGCTTCAATGTTTTATGATCTTTGAAAAAAGAGCCTAGGTCATAGTTGTAGTCCCTTAAGGCTGTATGATGTTTTATTGTTGCTTATAACTCAAGGGGTTGTGTAAATGCTTTAGTAAATCAACAGGGTGGCTAGTTTATTAAGGGGGATATCAGGTAAGAATGAGGTTTAGATTGAGCACAGATGTCTATTTACAAGTTAAATAGATAGATTAAATATCTAAATATATGTATAAGTATCATATATCCATATGTATGCATTTGATTCATGGATTTTCCCAATGGGTTAGGCACTGGTTAGCTATAGGATCATTAAAGTCTTACTGCTACATATCTAAGGGTTTGTTGAAATCAACATTATTAATCAAATGTTCTTTATATTTTATGTTGAAGGACCTAAATGCTTAACCCTCACTCAGCTTGTGAATATTTTAGATTTGGATTTAGCTACTGTACATCTGTGTCATTTCATGAGTTACTAGGAGATATAAGGCATTTATCTACTTTAATAGATTCAAGGATATGTTTTTGCATTGGTACAATATCATTTGAATCTGAGGTCTACCTGCCTAGGTTTAGCAGAGCCTGAAGTAGAAGAAGGGTCATGCCTTATTGTTGGCCCTGTGTCTAAAATGATATGTTGATAATGGGAGTTAGTTGCCCCTAGATGTGTCATATTCTCATAGGGATAATTCAAAACCCTCTAGCATTTTCAAACACCAACAAGATGGCAACTCTGCTGGGGAGTTGTATTTAATTTGAATGGTAGACAAACCTTGAGAATTTAAAGAAGATTCAATACAACATGAAGGATGTGTTATAGTAGTAGGGTTGTGTGAGGTGTTTACCATTTTTCTGCTAATGTTTTATGTTCCACAATTAATCTTTATTCATGGACAGTAGCATGTTGTGAAATTGGATGTAAATTGTGTTCTATGACTATTATAAGTCTATCTTCAATTAGTTTAGTCTTTGCCAGTGCTGTTGAGAAAATTTCAGAGTCAAGAAATGATTTATAAAGTGTATTTTCTTTTCAAGGTGTTAGTGATCTACAAGTTCTTCCTACATTGAAGGTTTGGTTCAGATTTTTCAAGTGACAAATTATGTTTTATTTCTCACATGAGTGAGTGGCGACTCTCAAATCTCTGTACCAATTTATTCCTAGTTGATTTTATTGCAAAATTTTGAAGGAATTTTAGTTGTATGGGCAGTTTTTGATAAAATATTGGAAAGGAAGTTTTAAATTCTTGACAAAGTTTATGTGGTTTCTTGTATCTTCTAAAGAAATTTATTTGAAAGGGTGAATCACTATTTTGATTTCATTTTCCTCTTCAAGGAGGTGGCAACTCTACAAAGTTTGATTAGTGGTGTAAAGGAATTTCATGTTTGCACATATGCCAGTCAGTAGATCAATGTTCAGTAGCAACACATAAAGGTATTTTCAGTTTTCATGTATATATTTTTCATGAAATTTGAATGGTATAAATGGTTGCCTCCATCTAGTGATTTCAGCATTGAGAAAGTAGAGGTAGATTTTTAGATTTAGAAGAAATGAATTCTGAGTCTGGATATGATGAGTTAGAAAATCTTCATGTGGAGATTGCTAGATTAGAAAGAGAAGATCATGATAATCTAGTTGTCATATTAAGAAGTAGAATTGGTGATGTTAAGGGTCGTGATGGTTTGCAAATTTACATGAAGTTCAAATATGTAGTCATCGATCTTCATGAGTCCTATGGACTAGAGAAGTCCTCATGGCTAATGTTGCTCTTCAAAGTTTTTACATCGTCTTTAGTTGATTTGCCAAAGGAGGCAAGATTCCAAAAGATTATTAAATTTCATGATATTATCATAGAATTTGAATATGAGTTAAAGGCTATTGAGTCTATTCAAGATGATATAGAAAATGAAGTGTCTCAGTTTTATGAATCAAAGGATAGTAATCAGCAGTTTGATAATATGCATAATGTTAGTTCATCTTCTTATGATGATGAGTATACAGAAGAAGAACAATGAAGTGGTAATGTTAATATTTCTTCTAATGATGAATGTGTTTGTGTTGAGATGCCAGTTGTTGAGGTGTTGTCTCAGGAAGAAGAATTATGTGGTGATCAAATTTTTGATTTTTTAGAATGTATTACTAACATGTTTGTTGTTACAAATTTGTCAAGCTATCTGGGTAATGATCTAAGCCGAGGAGAACAAACTAGGGATGAAATCTTGCTACGTGTTGATGAGATTTTTGATTTGTTGGCTCACAATTTTGAAAGGTATGCTAACTAATCTAAGGATGCTTTTTTTTGACACGTTATGCAAATTCATGTGGTGAAGTCATTTTCCCTAAGTATGATGATGAGAAAGATGTAGTTTTAGAATGTGCTATGTTAGGTTTGGGGGGTGTATGTGATAGTAATTTGTATGTCAATGCACATAACGAATTCTATGATGAGAATGAAAATAGAGAGATAAGAGTTGTTGTTGATTCAATGCTTTCCTATTTTCATAAGACTGAGATAAGTTTAGATAGCTCATGTGATAAGAGAAATAGTAATGAAATGGTTTATCCCAGTGAGCTATTTGAGAAAGAATTAGATACAGATCAATACATTCTAGGAATGCAGTTTCATGATAATTCTTATGATTTGGGATCTAATTATTTGCTAGAATATAAAGAAAATGTAGCATATATTCAATCTGATATATGGTGTACTGATGTTGCAAGTGACGATAAATCAGATTTTCCATACTTTTAATATTCAAAGACACAAGGTGAGTTACCATCTACTTCATGTAACTCGTTCAATGAAGTTGAATATCAAGCTTTTATGTTTCTTGTTGAAGGAATCCATGACTTTGTCAGTAGTGATCAATTTGTTGGTAAACAGATTTGTTCTTTTTATTTTCTATGAGAATATGACACTTAATGCCTAGATTATGAACAATATCTATTCCCAATAGTTGAAAAACCATTTTATGGTTACTGGCTTTTCTCTAAATTGGTAAGTACAACTCCCTGTATGAATAATCTTCAATGAATAATGTTTATTCCTATTTATTTAATTTTTGTTACGCCCTGAACCCGAGAGCAAGAGAGGCAAACCAAATTAAGCCTAACTAGAACTTAATTTAGGCAAGAAAAATTCCTTAATATCAAAACAGATTTATGTATCCACACTTCTAATGAATTCATAAGCCCATTTACACAAGACTAAAATAAGTTGAAATTTAAATCTAAATTACAACTAATAAATTGGGGAAACTAACATAATCCTTTCATCAAATGAAATATAACAATACTTATCACATTCATTTGTATTCTAGAAAACAGGGGAAATGAAACTCTATTCTTTCTTAGTTCTTTGTAACACAGAAAGGAAATACTAACTAGTCAAAATACCTACTGGAATGGAAAATGATTCAAACAAAGTGCCATTCAATTGTCTCTATAACAGATAGTACTTAAAAACAAAAATTTTCTGACCTTTGATTAATCATTGAATTTCATACATATAGGATTGAGAGATGACTATTACAATAGGAATTTCAATTAGTTCATCTTCTAAATATGACAAATGGCAAGATGCTAGTTCATTAGATTTCAAGATTTACAAAAGATTGCAAAATTTACATCAGAGAACAAAAAGGGAAGTGTTAAATAAATCATTTAGATTTCTTTCCCTTTTCAATTTTTGCCTTATATGCTTCGGTGACCACTATAATTGGGGTCATCTCCTTATGACTAGGCACATGTACATTGGTGAATCTTAAGAGCCACTTTGAATGCTCCCGAGCCAATTCTTTTACTGCACCACTCTATTTTGACTGCTTGAAGTCATCCCAGATAGGTTACTAAAGTATTTGGAGAAGTTATTCTTCATTACTTCTATCCCAATGAAAGTATTTCCTTGCCCATTGCTTTGTGGATCTGTGTGTAACCCTTGCATGAGATCAAATGTTCTATCTTGAGTTCTTTTCACTTTATCCCCTATCTCCTTAAGTCCTTTTTCAACTTCTTGAATCTTCTCTTGCTTGAACTGCATACCTTGGAGCCATTAAAATAGTGGTTTAGTTCCTTTCATTAGAATTTTTGCTTCAACTACCTCCTTTGCTTTCATCTGGAAAACCATCTTCAAGCAAGAAACACACTCACCACATCTGGTTTTCTCTATAGCTAAAGTATGTTGATTAGACAAGATATTGTCCTTCTCAGTCGCTAATTGGAGGATAATGTTCCCAATTCAATCACATAGCAACTCCATCTGCATTGAATTTCTCAATCCATTCCTTCCCAATTTGACCAAAATGCCTATCTTTCTGAAGCTATGATATGAAAGCTTGTACTTCTTCTATTGAAGGATTTTATTGAGTTTCTCAATCCATTCCTTCCCAATCTAACCAAAATGCCTATCTTTCTAAAGCTATGATATGAAAGCTTGTACTTCTTCTGTTGAAGGATTTTCAATGGCAAGCAGACCAATAATAGTTGCCAATGGAACAACTAATTACAAGATGACCCTTCTTAACTCTTCTATTTCAGCTTTCATTCTGATATTTGATGACTTGAGGTTCTCTAGTTGCTCTTCTATCACCTCATTACTAGACTTCCATAGGCCTACTTTTGTATCATGTCTAGCCTCTACAAGATTGATTGAATGCAAAGTGAAGTCCTCTAGTGTCATATCTTCAATTTTCCCTACCTTTTTTTATTTTTCTATCTCCATAACTAAGTTCCCTGTTTCTAGATATTGTCCCAATATTGACAAGGTCTTCTGCTTTTTAGCTTTTACTATGGTAGATCCTAAGTGAACCACTTGAGTCACAACATCCTTTGAAAGAAAACTTTCATCTTTTCTTTTCCTCTTCTTTTCCAAAGTATCCTCGACCCAAGACTCTGTACTAATCACTTTGGATGATGTTGCAAGTGATTCAATGTTGAACATTTTCTTCTTCACTCGAGTCATTTTTGATGTAGTTGCAGAAAATAGGGTCTTTGGATCTCGAGAAAGAAGCCTAGATGAACCTAGAGCTTTCTCCTCTTCTTGAGTTTTCTTTTTGATTTCATCAGACTCAGTGGATTCGCTACTACTACTTTTATCATCTCCAATCTCTACTATTTGAATAGGAGAACTTGTGGGCTTTAGAAAAGGAGCACTTCAAAAAGGTGTAGACCTATGATGAGGGGATAAGATAGGGGTGACATGAGGAGATGGAGTTGGAGAATCTTGAGGAGATGGAGGTAGAGTGGTGTGTGGAGGTGAGACTAGAGTAGGAGATCCATCTTTCTATTCTTCTATTTCTTTTTCAACTTTGGCTTGAGATCCATTGACTAGTAATGATCCACCTTGAAAGGTTGGGGCTATTGAAACATACTTCTCTAGGGTTTGATCACCTCCACCTATATATTGAGCTCGGCCTTGAGCAGGTACAATAGTAGCACTGGGTGTGGCACTTTGAGATGAAGCAGGAGTAGCTACAACTGGAGAAGCTTGAGTAGTTTTGCTCTTGCTCCGGCCTTTTTTAGCTGTCCACTCAACCCACTTCCTAGTCCTTTTTATAATTCTTGCCATCATGAAATTGAAGTTTTCTTCTATGTCAATATATGGTTCAGAACTAATGGGAGTATTCCTCAACTTAGTCAAATATGTATTGCTGTACATATTTTGACCATCATCTTCATCTTCCAATCCCTCCACATCTAAATTTATACCATATGTCTTTACCAGATTAATGGTAAATATGGCAAAGGCACGATCTCAACTCTCCAGTTCATTGTTAGAATCTGCCTAATAATCCTCCATGGTTTTCACATGTTTAATTACACTTCCAATTTGGAGCACATCTTTGGCATATCCATTAGGATCAAACAGGGGCCTTACTGCTTCATACTCTTCCAATTTGTATTTACTCTCAAATGCTTTGAGTATATTCTTTGCATCTGATCTGGTTTCACAACTGTATGCTCCAAGTTTTATAGGGAATTCATACCCTTTTTTCCTCAAGTTGGTGCTCAACACATTCACTTGTAGTGCTTGTCTTATGATCTCCATGAGCATGATCATATCATTTGGGTACCTAGGTAGCTTTAGTGGGAATCCATTGAACGCTACAAGATGCAAATAAGAAAATGATGAGAACTAAATGAAATGACTTCCAAACTGGTTGATGGTTGCCACCGCTTCTAGATTGAATCTCCACTTTGGAAACCCTTGGAGTTCCCTACAAATCCTCATGGTGAATGCATCATTTACCCAGATGTATTCTAAATAACTATTCTATAATTGCAAGCATGGATAAAACTCATAACTTTTTACATTATCAGGAAAATTCTCAATTCTAGGGAGTCTCAACTACAATTGAAGAGAAGCCAACATGTATATCAAGAATGAGGACATATAAAATGAATTATAAAACTTGGTTGCACTAAGAGCCCTAGAAAGATGTTCACTAACCTCATATGCCTAGTCAATATACTGTGTGTCTGAGGAATTAAATTGCACCAAAAAAAGGTACTTATGTACAAAATTTCAAGCTTCTACCTCACCTTTGAGTTGATGTAACAAAACCAAAATGTCAACAATTTTTGTTTGAGATTTGTGCTGTAAAGAGTTTTAGGGACTTTACTCTTAGCTCCCCTTGGCTTTAAAAACCAGGACTACATGATCTCCCTCCTCCAAACTTTCTTCTTCAAAGAGAACTTAGACATGGCTCCACTCATCATTAAATCAAAGAACTCCTCCCATTCTAGAATTTGCAAACAATTTAGTGCTGCTTGACGATCAATTGAAATCAATATTGTTTGGTCAGGCAATAGAATCTGCTTAGTATTCGAGTTGTAATGATTGATGCATTCCAAAATTAACTCCAGGGCTTGTACTGCTACAAGAAACCCAGCTACTTCTACTAATCCACTTCCCCAAAGTTTTTTCGTTACGGGATGAATTGGCTCTGCTCTAAAAATCCTTTGTAAATCTTGCATATCAAAAAATTAGAGTGAAGTATTTGTGAAAGTCCACCACTCTGACTTGATTCCACCCAATACATCAAAGCTCGCAAATCTTGTAGCCATTTTATTTGATGTATGAGAGCACAAAACTCAAATAGTTGTAACTAGCACAAGAAGCAAACTCTATAATTTTGAAAAATAGTTGAAAGCATTATCCAATGCAACAGTATAATAGCAAAATAGTAGTTTGAAAATTTGTTACTTCCCTCTTTATAAAATAAACCCATATTTGCCTATTGAATTTCCTAAATCATGCCACACGAGCAAAATTAAGGGTTAATCCATTGTATTGGTGAAAGTAAAGGTTCTAATGGATTTATCTTTGTCTTTTCACAGTTTCCATTGGCTCAATGGTAACTTCCATTAATTACTGGTTTACTTTCCATTTCACCCATCTTTTAGAAAAATAAGAACGAAGTAATTCCTTAGGCAAAATCTGCTTACCTCAATTCTGCTTGCAAAAACTTAATCAATCCACTGATTTCTTTTGTTTACTTGCCCCAAAATAATCCACAATCAACTCACATACTTACCATGCTTGCAGGAATGATTTTTCTGGAATGCGGAAAATGGCCTTCGAGGGTAGAAAACCCATAGAAGAGAAGTAGATTTTTTATTTTCCTCTTAAGCTTTAACTTTTACCTTTCAACCCTAAGCACTTCACTAAAAACCTTTGAGAAACATAAAAGAGGCTTTGCAAGTGAACAATGGGGCCCGCTAGTCACTTTACTTTTTATTTAGGCCTTTGTGAAAAATTTACCTTTCGGTTCGAAGTCCACCAGAGGAGAAGCAACTTCTGAGTTTTCTATCGATGCTTATCCTGATCATCTTAATGAGTTTTGAATAATTTCCACTATGAAAACATGATGCTATTTGAATGATTTAACCATAATGTGGCTTACCTATCCTTGTTTCAACCTATAGAATGCATCTATGGATTCCTGCGGAGTTTCACCTTCTGGGTGCAACAATCTGCTATGGAGAAGAAGAAACTTGATTTTTTGCGATTGCCCATTGTTTTACTTCTTCTTCCTTATTCCCTTTATTTAATCCTCTGGAAAACATAATAATAACTTCACAAGTGAATGGTGGTGCCCATTGGCTTTCTCAATTCCTTTACATACACCTCTTCGAAAAACTAATTTCTAACTTCAGAAGCTCTTTTCTGGTTTTTCACCGATCAGTACTCTAATCATTTTCCAAACTTTCAAATGATTCTCGCTGTAAGATCATGACATCACTTGAATGATATTTTCATAACATGATTCACTTTACTTCTAAAGCTTACAAATAGCATTTGCTAGTCTTTACAAAAATTTGCATTCAGGGTGCGAAAACCCATCGAGGAGAAGCCGAAACTTGATTTTTCACCAATTCAATTTTCTCTAACTCCAAATCAAATGAGCTGTAGGGAAATAAAATGATGTAGCAAAAATCAAGAATCTCCATCGAGGATGGCTCTAAACTACCCCTAAGACTCATGAAAATGAAGAAATACCCACCTAGGCTATATGTGACATGGGAGAAGGGAAAAGATGAAAACTCGATGGAGAAACTCAGCACCTAAAGAAGAAAGACCTATTGACCTGACTTGATAGAACATGACATTACTTCACTCTCCACTTTGCAAAATTTTATATGGTGAAAAGTGGGGCAACAGCTAGCTCTGACTAGGGACTTGAGTAGATTATGCCTAAGCAAAGGGACTCACAATCTCTGGTTTCATAGAAGAAAAATAAAAGGTGACAACACAACAAAAACAAAACAAAACAAGAAAGGAAGGGAAGGCTAACTAAGACAAACACGACACTAAGTCTAACTATGGTACATTACAGGGGTTTGCTATTTTCAATTTGTAACTTGGTAGAGCTTGAGATCTTGACCATTATAAGTCAGGGGCAGTACTTCACCATCTTCATACACCAGTATGAAAGAGTTGTTATCGAATTCTTGTTGAATTTTGAATGGGCCTTTCCATAGAGCATCAAAAAAATTTTGCATTCCTTTTAGGGCCTTTCTTTTGTCCCAAAGTAGCACACTATCTCCTACCATGAATTTCCTCATTCTTGTTCATTTATCAAACAGTTATTTTACTCACATTTGGTGCTGTGTGATATGATCAACAATTTCCATCCTTTCTTCTTCTAGTTTTCTTAGATATAGGATTCTCTTTTCTAGACCATCCTTATAGACATCATCCTCAATTATAATTTTGAGTTTTCTTGTGGCCAATTCCAATGGAAAAGGTAGATTAGCTTTAGTTCCATAAACTAGCTCAAAAGGAGATATCCTGATTGCCCTCTTAGTTGTCACTCTGTCTACCCAGTGTGCCTCATGAATCTTTTTGTGCCAATTCTTCTAGTTATCTAACACTAGTTTCTTTACAATATTGATCAAGTTCTTATTGCTACATTCTACTTGGCCATTCCCTTGAGGGAAATAATCAGATGAATGACTGACGATGATCCTATACTCAAAATAGAAATCAGTAATCTCAATTGAAGAAAAATAGGATGCATTATCCATCACTAACATAATAGGAATGCCAAACCTGACCAAAATGTTTTCTTTAATGAATTCACATACCACCTTAGAAGTAGTCTTGTTTGTAGCCTTAGCTTCTACCCACTTGGTGAAGTAGTCAGTTGCAGTTATGATATATTGATGACCAGTAGTAGATGTAGGAGTAATTAGACCAATGAAATCAAGGCCTCATTGCTGAAAGGGTCCTTCAATAATAATAGGTCTTAGTGGTAGTGCAGCTAATTGAGGGCATCTAGAAAACATTTTACACTTTTCACAATTCATTACCCATGTGTATGCATCTTTGAACATCCCAAGCCAGTAATAGCATTGCCTTAGTATTTTGAAAGTTGTAACTAAAGAAGAGAAGTGTCCTCCACAAGCTTCATCATGAAATGCTTTCAACAAATTTTCTTGCTATGGTTTATCTACGTACCTCAAGAATGTACCATCAATAGCCTTTTTGAAAAGCTTGCCATCCCAAATCACATACTTGGCTACTTTTAATTTAAGATCTCTTCTCTATTTTGTATTCAAACCTTCGAGACATTTACCATATGTTAAAAGGTAAGAAATGTTTTTGAACCATGAATCATAGAGACCTACTGCTAGCACTAGTTGCTTCTCATCCAATTCTTCTAATACTCTAGTCATTTTGTTTTCTATAATTGCTCTACATAGGGCATTTCCTCTTATCAGCTTGGTAGGTTTAATCTCAATATTATATTCCTGTATCTTCACCACCCACACTCCTAGGACATTACAACCTAGTTCATGTTGCATTAGTACACTTTTTATAGCTGTGTCTGGGATAAAGATAATAGAGTGTGAATGTAAGAAATAGAAATGGAAATTATTAAGTGCTTAGACTACTGCATAAGCATACTTTTCAATTTGTGAATATTTAAGTTCATGAGTTTTCAAAGGTATGCTCATAAAAGAAATGGGAGCTTGTATTCCTTCATCATTCTCTTGCACAAGAATAGCTTATAATGTATGTTCTAAAGCATAACAATAAATAAAAAAATATTGCTTGTAACTTGGATGACATAGCATAGGGGCATTAGCAACAAAAAAATCTATATCTTGGAAAGCTTGCTTTCCTTCACTCCATTTGAAACTTGAATTTGCCCTCATCATATCTACTATATGCTTAGTAGTTTCTACAAAATTGGGAACAAACCTTCTAAGGAAATTCACCTGGGCAAAGAAATATTAAACTCCCATTTTGTTTATAGGCAAGTTCAGTCTCTGGATGGCCTCTACTCTGTTAGGATCAATTTTAATGCCTTCCTATGACACTATATGTCCAAGTAGCTTTCCTTCAGTTACACAAAAAACTAACTTTTTTGGATTGAGAGAAATCCAATGCTCTCTACACCTTTGTAACACTCTTTTTAGATCTTCCATATGGTCTTTCCTTTTCTTTGAGAACACAATGAGATCATCCAGATATATGACTATTATTCGATCCTTCATATTAGTGAAGGTCTCACTCATACATCTTTGGAAAGTAGCCCCAGTGTTGATCATTTTGAAAGGCATCCTATGATATGCAAATGTACCCCAAGGAGTCATAAACACTATTTTATGTTGATCTTTCTTTTCTACTTCAACTTGGTTATAACTTGAAAAGCCATCAAGCATAGACATCATCTCAAACCCAACAACTATTTACAACAAATGGTCCATGTTTGGGAGAGAAAAATTATCTTTGAGAGATTCCTGATTCAAGTTACATAAATCTACACAAATCCTTATCTCTCCATTCTTCTTATTGACAAGCACCATGCTGGCTATCTAAGTAGAGTGATGGATAAGATAAATGATCCTTTCTTTTAACAGTTTATCAACCTCTCAAAAAATGGCATCTGCAACCTTCGGATTATAGTTTCTTTTCTTTTGCCAAAAGGGTACCGCATCTGGTTTGAGAGGAATATAATGTTTCACCTCTCCTCCTCTATAGCTCTTTAGGTCTTCATAGCTCCAAGCAAAGACATATCAATATTCTTCGAATAATTTCTTTATATTTTCTCTCTCTTCTGGAGTACAACATTTTCCAATATTAATCATTTTGGGACCATGGACATCTCCAATATTCAATCCTTCATATTCACCTATGGTAGGTCCCTTTTCTATTATTTTCTACTTAACATAGGCATCGTGTCTATTAAACAACTTTTCCAAAGCTAGAAAATAAGGGGGAATAATATTGCTTTTCAGTTGAACCTGAACACTTTTGTTATGTTTTTCTCCTTGCAAGACTCAGGTTCAAAACTAGCTTTGTCATTTTCAAGAAACAACTGAAAACTCTTATCATCATTAAAAACTTTCCATGATTCTATGTTATCTAGGACAATATATCGATATATAATTTCAATTTGATATTTTTTATCCTTAAAATCTAGATGTGCGAGTAACAAGGAAGTAGAGACTGCAAGTGAGTTAGCCTTTGTATTCATTTCTCTTGGCATAGCTCTAATGGAGAAGGTTTCTAAAACTTCTATCTCATCCCACACTCTATTTCTATAATTCTTCAATTTATGATTCTTCACTGAGTACTGTCCTTTGAATTGTCTTACAATAAGCTCTACATCACCTTGTGTCTTTAAGACTTTTATCCCTCTTTCTTTTACATTAATTATCCCCAATACTAAAGCTTCATATTCTATTGTATTTTTTGTGTTACCAAACTCTAATTTGAAGGCTAAGGGCTCAACCTCTCCTTCTGGGGATATCAACACTATGCCAGCTCCAGAACCTAAGGAAGCACAACTCCCATCAAATTTGAGTCTCCATATATCATAAGCCTCTTTGTTTTCATCAAGAACCTTCTTGACCTGGTTCTTGTTCATTTCTTTACTTCAATCATCTTTAGTAAATAACATATAATTACCGAATTCCAATTCCTGATATAAAATTTGAGCTTTGGGATCAGCCGATTTAAAGACTGTAAATTTTTCTTTTTCTTCAGGTTCTAACTTGACCTTCTTATTACCAATAGGTATCACAACTTGGGACCAGTCTAGCTTAATTTCTTCTCCTAAGTCTTCGCAGAAACTTCTACTAAAAGGATTCCATAACTTGTAGGAATATTAACTACCAAAATGGTCAACAGGAGTTTCTTTTCTAGATATTAGGCTAGAGCTACTTGTGCATCTTTAATTTGTCCAAGCAAAGGGACTTGTTTGGCATCCATGGAATAACATCTCCCATGCACTTTAGTAAGATTCAACCCCAAGGCTTTAGCTACAGAATATGGAATAACATTATTAGATGCACCTAAATCTATTATGCAATTACTGAGTTTACATCCATTAATATACAATGAAATATAAAAAAGGTTGAAGCTTCTATCCAGGGAAGGTTGTTAAAATAGTAGAATCTTCTTGATTAAACAAGCCAGATGTTAAGTTTTCATCTTCAATTTTGATAGTCACATTATGATTCAAGTCTGAGGTACCTCCTTTACATTCATCCACTAATCTCTTTATCTCAAAAGGATGTGAGTTTAAATAATCAATAGTGGAAATTTGAACCTTTGATTCGTCACAAAATTGAATGAAATCAAAAGATGTATGGTCCTTATGCATTTGTGAAGTGGATGTTCCTTGATCAATATGTACCTTACTCATAGAAGGACCAGAGTCATCTCTATGAGTATGACTAGAGGTTTGATTCTACATCCTTTGTCCATGGGTAAGTACTTTGTATGAGGTTCCATCAATAGTTATGTAACACTCACCTTTTGATTTAGAATCTAATTCATATTCTAAAAATAAATTTTCAGAGTTTCCATTTGAACAGGAATCAAGTTCTAAACACAGAGCTGCAATATTTAATTCATTAGTAGATAGAAATTGCATCATACAAATAGTCTCTAGACAATTCTCACTATCATGATCTGTGGCTAGATGAAAGATGCACATATTTCCCTTTTTCAATGCTACTTTGATTTGCAACCTAGGTTGTGAACCTATAAGCTGCAAAAATCTACTTTCATTGCATCTTCCTAGTGAGTTTTGGTAATTCCATTGATAAGAGTTATTGAATCTAGGTAATTGGTTTTTCATTGCAACTAATTCATTAAACAACTTCTAAATCATCTCTTCTGATGATGTGGTATTACTAGTACTCCCCTTAGTTTGAAGTTCTTGTTTCCATTTTCCTGCAGAAATTAATTCATCCTCACATTCAATAGCTTTCTTCTTTGCGTCAACTAGATCAGTAGGGTGTGATCTTCTCACATCATAATTGATATCTAGAGGCATAGCACTAATAAAGAAAGTTTTTAAATTACTAGGTGTGGATCTATCAGTAGTAGGAATTTAATATTAATCTTATTGAAGTTGGCAATGAAATCCCTCATGTTCATAGTTGGTTGCTTCTTAATTGAAGTCAACTATGTTAGCAAGGCATGTTCATCTTCTGCTATCTTGAATCTGGCTTCAAATTCAATTGTCATCGTGTCCCAATCTATTATTGAACTATCAGCTAAATGATAAAACCAGTCTATTGCAATATCTATAAGGGTCTCTATAAATAATCTTACATTGATATCTTCATGTCCACCCCCAATATATGGGTAGCCACAAAGATCGCTTTAATGTGTTCATTTATTGTGACTTTCCCATCGCCTGAGAATTTGGGGAAGTTCTTCCTTGAAACAGCTGGAAGTGGATGATAAGCATTTAGTGCTAGCAGCCCTGTTCCCATGGCCCATGGAGCAACCATGATTGTTCTAGTACTATATGGCAGAAAGTTAACAACTGGAGGTGCAATAACTCTGTGAAGTGCTAACTGTATATGAGCAATGTTAGTATGCTAATAGAAACCAAATTTAAATAAAGCTTCTACAAACTAAACAAAATTCATAAACTTCAAGATAGACTAAGATGAGCTCTCAATTGAGAATATGAGCCATTAATGGACTCTCTCAATAAGAAGCTCTCTTGTTGAGTAGCTTTGTTTAAATAGATAGGATGTATGCTCAAGCTTTATGCTTCAAAAAAGGCCTCAAATGGAGTTGGAATTTGGGTGTGAGTGTATGGTTTTGATGTAAAATGGCTTCTAAAATGGCATTATGACTTTACTTCATGGATTGTGTTATTTTACAAAGGGGAAGGATTCAATTTATAGGCAAGAGGCTTGAGGGATTGAGGGCTAAGATGCAAGGATGGGAAAAAGCTCATGGAGGGCTCAGATTGCATGAGAAGAGAGCACATCAATTGTGCTTCCTTACAACCAATCAAGGAGTGACACATGTCACAAGGTGAGAGGATGGAGGAAAGGGGAAGGATGAGTCAAAAAAGGAGGCTCAAGGGATAAAATCTTAATAAAGACCCTCATAATGGCTTGTAAGAGCAATAAAAGGGCCTGGAAGAGTCATTTATGGCCTAGTGGCTTCATAAAGTTTTATGGTTGAGATATTTTGAGGAAGATGAGAGCAATTTTGACTTGGGCTTGATTAGGAGGGTTTTAAGCTTGCTTAGGATTGTGCAAATGATTAGAGGATGGATTAGGATGGTTTAGGATTAGCTTAGGGATAGGCAAGTGGATGACATTTAATGAGGGTGGGTGAAGGAGGAGATATTTGTTAACTTTGGCTTGGCTTAGTAAGTCTTAACCCTTTTTTAGGGAATGTGACAAGGTTAGGAGGGGATTAGGATTAGGTTTAAAGACATCTTCTAGAAGAGTCTAGACTTTGGATGAGGATAAAGAAATTCTAGAATAGTCTAGAATTTCCTAGGATGAAGATGAAGACTTTCTAGAAGAGTCTAGAACTTCTTAGGATGAGGATAAATTAGATTTTTAGGAAATAAATAAAGTTTTATTTATTTCAAGGGTTTGGGTTGAGGAGATATTTATTAAAAAAATTTTAATAAACATGAGGATTAATATTTAATCTTAATTAAATATTTTGAGTTGGGATTAGGGGTAGGAAATGATGGGATTAGCCTTTAATCAAAATTAAAGAAGGATTAGAAGATTTTGGAAGAGGTTAGTGGTCTTAAGGAAATTGGCCAAGTTTTGGGCAAAAAATAAATTTTTTATTTATTTTGGGTTTTTTGGTCAATTTATTAATTAAATAATTAATAAATAAGGAAATAATGTTTAAACAAGATTTAAACATTTTTGGGAGGGATTCCTTAATTAAATATTTTTAATTAAGATAAAGGGATTTAATGGTATAAAAATAAATAAATTAATTAAATAAATAATTAATTAATAAATGATGATGTCATCAGGAATTTTTCAAAAAATAAAAATACTTTATTTTCTAAAGGTTTTTAGGTGTCTACATTTTGACCCTCTTTGATGTGATGCCACAAGTGGCATGGCATCAAAGATAAGAAAATAAGATGCCCAAGGCTAGAGAAGAAGAGGAGAGAATGGACTGTGAGATACCCCCTCAAGAAGGTGGCAGGGAGAGAAAGTGAGGCTTGATGGCTTCTTGAAAAGTACAAGAATCTTTAACGAGAAAGGAAACTCAAATTGGCAAAGAGAAGGGGCTGAATTAGCTCAAACTCTCATTGTGGGAGAATGATAAAGGAGAATCAGATGCACAAGAGGAAGCAAGCTTAAGACTTTAGGGAAGGTGGAGGATGATGGAGCGGAGCGCTATAAAAAGGAATCTAGGATAGGGAGATGGATGAGGGGATTATAAAGCTGATGCAATAGGATTTCAAAGAGTTAGATTGGCGGAAGATGGGTTTCAGAGATCCCTAGGACTAGGATTGTGGATCTCGAAAGATGAGGCTTGATGGATTGATTTGGATTGGTGGATCCCTAAGACTAGGATTTTCAATCCCTAAAGCTAAAGGTGAGGAGTGATTCAAAGAGATACTGATGCATAAACTAGGGTAGGAGAGACGGATGTTGGATATGGATGGTGGATAATGGAGATGAAGGAAAACCATTGAAGCTTTTTGAGCGGGGGGATACTTCAACAAGAAGTACCACCATGTAGTTGAGCACTAGATTTGCTATAGGACTATTGGTTAATTTCCAAGGTTACCAAGAACATCAAGGCCTTTTCACCAACTGTCCAGAGGATTGACAAACTAACTCAAAACAAACACGCAAGGATTGCCCCAGTATCACACATGAATCCTAGAGCAAGTAGTGTAGAAACGACACTGGGTAGCCCACAAGTAGAAAAGAAAACAAGCAAAAGATATGATCAAGACCTTACACTCTAATTGCCCCATTCACAGTATACCATGATATGGAAGATCATGGCAACCTTGAGGAGGGAACAAGGAGATTGCTTGGAAAAGATATTTCAAGACCCAACAGGGAAGAGTCCAAATAAAAAGAAAGTGAAAATCCAAAAGAGAACCATTTGCCAATGAGATGGGTAGGATGAGGTACTAATGGACCAAGAACAGACATGAGGAAAGCTATATCCTACATGGACCTATCAGAGAGCACCTAAGCTAGTGGATTTGGATGAGTGATGCATCTGGCAAGCTGAACTAAGAAAGATAACACTTTGGTGATACGAAATCTAGCTAAAGGATGCATTGGAATAGCTAACCAAGATGTGTGATGGGTGCAAGATGCTGATAAAGGATGAACTTACATGAGCACTGGATAGATACAATGGTACTAAGCTAAAGAGGATGTACAAGCTGATGGATCAAGATATGTTACAAATGTACAAGTTTGTTCATGTTTTGGTTTTTGTGAGATGGAAATGTTTGTGAAGGATGGGATGTCTATAATAGGTGATAGGTGGATAGGTAGATGGTTTGAGAAAAGCTTAAATGAAAATGGGGTTTTGTGGGTGCACGTGATAGTATACAAGCTAGGATACAAGATTATTTATAGGCTGGAATATGGTACAAACTTTGGACAAGATTCAGATATACAAGGTATGGTACAAGATTTACAAGGTATAATACAAGCTTTGGTACAAGATTTTACAAGATGAGGTACAAGATTTTACAAGCTGTACAAGAGTTATTTACAAGCTCCATTAGATTTTGGATATTTGGTTGGAACACCAAGGGAACAAGCAGGTGTTTTATGGGATGGTGGGTGAATGGATGAGGGATAGGATACTGATAGATAATGGATTAGTCTTAGTACACAAGGCACCTGAATTACTAGGTTTTCACCAAGGTACCTATCCAAGGTGCTTGAATTGCCAAGTTTTCACCATTGAATGCTTATTTCTCTTTACTATTTTTTTTCTTTGTATTTTTCAAAAGCTGCGTATACCAAGTATCTTCAAGCATAGAACTTCTTGAGATGATTGATGTTAGTAGGATCATTCAAGAGTTCTCCTTCTAGTGTAGATAGCTGATAGGCTCCAGAGCGAAAGGAAGCAGTGACAACATAAGAACCAAGCCATGTAGGTTCAAACTTGCCTTTCTTTTCTCAATCTGCTTGGACTTTCATGTTTTCTTTGAGGACCATGTCACCTAGTTGAAAGGGTCATGGAAGCACCTTCTTATTGAAATTCCTTTTGAGATGATTTTGATAGACTATGAGATGATCATAGACTTGTTGTCACTTCTCTTCTAAGATATCTAGTTGGGTGAGACAAGCTACTCTATATTCTTCATCTAATATTTTCCCTTGCAAAGATATGCACAAGGAGGGAAGTTCAACCTCTATAGGTAGTACCGCTTTGGCACCATACACTAGGGAGTATGAAGTTGTGCCTGTGGATGTACAAAAGGAAGTTCGATAGGCCCATAGGGATAGATTTATTTGTAGGTGCCAATCGCAGCCGGAATCATTGACAACTTTCTTTAGGATTTTGAGGAGGGTTTTATTAGTTGCCTCTGCCTGGCCATTACCTTGTGGGAAATATGGGCTAAAAATGCGGTGATGGATGTGGAGGGAAGTGCATAATTCTTCCATGTTGAGATTTTCAAAGTTACCTCCATGGTCAGTGAAGATGGTGGATGGGATGCCGAAGTGGCAAACAATGTGGTACAGGATGAACTTGGAGACCTGAACTCCTGTAGCTAAGACTAGGGGGACTACTTCTACCCATTTAGTGAAATAGTCTATAGCTGTTATTATCCATTTATGTCCATCAGATGAGAGGGGTGTGATAGTTCCAACTAGATCAAGGCCCCAACAAGCGAAAGGCCAAGGTGGTGCAATAGGCTGTAGATCTTGTGCTGGAGCGTGCACAAGATTTGCATGCTGCTAACATGGGAGACACTTTTTAACAATGTCACAGGAGTCTTCTTCAATGGTAGGCAAATAGTAGCCTTCTCTAAGGATTTGTCACACTAGGACAATACCACTTGTGTGGGCATTGCAAATTCCAGACTATACTTCCTTTAACACCATCGCAGCCTCATTTTGGTCTAAACATCAAGAGAGAGTATCGTGATAACCTTGACGATATAGGGTATTGGCTATGATAACACAGTGGGATGATTTTTGGATGAGGTTGTAGCATTGGGTACGTGTGAGGTGAGGGGATATGATACCATCGTTAAGGTAAGAATGAATCTAATGGTACCAAGGGGATTGGGGACCAACCAAGATACATACACGGTTTGAATCCTCATTTGCATAGGCGGGTGTGAGGAGCTGCTCCACTAAAAACTCATACTATGTAGCTACTTGAGGAATTTCCAAGAGTGAGCCTATAGTAGCCATAGCATCTGCTGCTTTGTTCTATATTCAAGGCACCTATGTAAACTTAAGCCTTATAAAATGCTGGGTTAGTTGATCAACTAGCTCTTTGTAGGGTAATAGCTTTTCATCTTTGGTTTGATATTCATTTAGGGCTTTCTTGATGATGAGCTGAGAATCGCCAAAGATTTGTAGATCAGCAATGTTCCATTCTATAGCTATCTTTATTGCTGCTATGAGGGCCTCATATTCAGCTATATTATTGGTGCTAGGGAATTGTAGCTTGAAGGCTTTTGGAATGTAATCTCATTGAGGTGTGACCAATAATATTCCTGCCCCTGATCCATGAGATGTGTATGAGCCATCAAAATAAAGTTTCCATGGGGGTTGTTCTTCAATTAGACAGATATGCTCATCTAGAAATTTTGTGATCAACGGATAAGCATCTATTAGAGGTGCATCAGCTAGGTGATTTACTATAGCTTGCCCTTTGATTACCTTTTTTTTCACATACTTGATGTCAAATTCGCTAAGGAGCATAACCCATTTGGCCAAACAGCCTGTAAGTGTTGTTCTGGAGAGCATATACTTGAGAGGGTCAATCTTGGAGACTAGTTGGATGGTATGACTTAGCATGTAATGACGAAGCTTTTGAGTTGAGAAAATAACTACCAAACAAGCTTTTTCCATAGGAGTGTAATTGAGTTCATAACCAACTAGGGTTCTACTGATGTAGTAGATGGCTCTTTCTCTACTATAGTCATCGAGTTGTGCTAGAAGTGCCCCTAGAGCAGTAGGTGTTGCTAATATGTACAAAATCAGGGGATGACTAGGAACTAGTGGAACAAAGATAGGGTGATTGATGAGATACTGCTTGAGATGGTCAAAGCTACACTTGAAGTTCTCATCCTTCTTCAGTAAATGTGAAAATGGTGTACACTTATCTGCAAGCTAGGAGATGAAGTGCCAAATAGATTGAAGCTTTCCGTGAAGAGAATGAAGCTGTCATAGTGTCTGGGGAGGAGGCATGTCTAAGATAGCCTTGACCTTTTTGGGGTCGATCTCTATACCTCATTTAGAAACTATAAAGCCTAGAAGCTTGCCAGATGTGACCCCAAAGACACATTTCTTAGGATTCAACATGAGATGATATTTGGCTAACCTATCAAAGACTTTCTGTAGGTCAGCAAGATGATCCATGAAGGTATGAGACTTGACCAAGATATCATCCACATAATCATCCAAAATGCTATGGATGAGATCATGAAAAATGGCTGTCATAGCTCTTTGATAGGTAGCCCCAGCATTCTTTAGGCCAAAAGGCATCATCTTGTAGCAAAAGGTTTCCCAAGGGGTAGTGAATGTTGTCTTATGCTGATCCTCTTCTGCAATATTTATTTGATTATACCCAGAAAATCCATCCATGAGGGACAAAATTTCATGTCTAGCTATAAGATCTACAATCATATCTATGTTGGGCAAGGGAAAATCATCTTTTGGACAAGCTTTATTAAGATCTCTAAAATTACTGCAGATTCTGATGTCACCAAAAGGCTTAGTGACGGGGACCATGTTGGAGATCCACTCTGAATAGTCTATAGGTCAGATAACCTTAGCAACTAACATTCTTTCTAACTCAGCTTTGACTAGTAATGCCACCTTGGGGTGCATTTTTCTAAGCTTTTGTCTGACAGGCTTGATCTTTGGATTGACTGCAAGATGATGAACTACAAGCTTTGGATCAAGCCCTGGCATGTCCTGATATGACCATGCAAATTGGCCAATGTTCTCTCTTAAGACCTCAAAGAGGAGATTAGCTTGGTCTTGTGATAGGGATGTAGCAATGTGAACAAGCCTAGGGATCTCTAAAGAACCGATGTTGACTTCCCTAGTATCCTCAATTAGAATAGAAGATATCTCTGGTTGATTAGCTTGAGGAGGTAATGTTAAATCCTAATGTTCTACTTGTGGCTCTGGATGTTCTTGCTAAGGGGTTCTCTTCACTGCCTTAGCTAGTCTTAGATTCACCTTAATTCTAGTTTTGGGTGTATCGGAACTAGGTTGGGAATTTTCTCCAAAATACCCCTTGGGCTCTAGCTTGTAGATATAGGAAGAATCTGGCTTTGTTTTCTTGTGAGGTGTTTCAGCTCCCATGAATCTTAGAAGCACTTCCTCTGATGTGAATTCATCAATGCGTATGATGCTTGGTTGGTCCCAATCTATGAGTTGTGGATGGGCGAGTGGTAGGTCAATGAGGTGGATGGATAGTTCTTGGAGAACATAGTCTCCAAGGGAGATTTGGTCTAGGATATCATCATAGGCTCTCTTTTCAACTTCCTCAAGAATGTCTTCAATTTTGACAAGGTCACGGTGAATGTTCAAAAAAGCGTGACCATCCGTATTGGTGCCCTCAGTTGTCGGTATGCCAAAGCCAAGACCTAACTTCGATTCCCACTTGTGTGCATCAATGGGGCACTACATGCCTCTTTCTTCTAGTCCTAGACCACCACCTTGATAGTTCATTTGTCAGTGATGAGCTTATGCTCTTGCGGATACTTCTAGCTAAAGTGATCAAGGCATGTCTGATTCCTTTGAGGTGCATCCTTATGTAACCAATTGTTGATATTTGGAGTGAGCTCCTCATGAAGAGGGATTTTTGATGATCCAAAGGTTGTTGGGCCAAATTGTTTGTATCGATGAGGTGGAATCTCCTTAGCTTTTTGATATGTCAGTCATCCATGGGCATGTGGATCAAGTGGGAATGCCCTGACAGCAAATGCATCTGGCAGACTATACTCTCCACAACCCTTGTTATTGATCTTCACAGTAGATAGGGTAGAGACGAGGATGGTTTTTGGGTCATTACAAGTGTCTGATGAGCTGGCAATGGATGTGTCGATATCAATTCTAGGGCAATGGTTTGTATATGAAGCTTCAACCACATTGCAGTAAGCAAAGGGTTATGGATTGGTATGGATGCTTACCTTAGTGCCTTGATGCAAAAATTTGATGCACTGATGGTAAGTGGATGGAATGGCTTTCATGGCATGAATCCATGGGCAATCGAGAATGATGTTGAATGGTAGGTTTAGATCAATAGCATGGCAGAGTGTTTCTTGGATGACTGGCCCAACCTTGATTGGCAGAAAAATAGTTCCTTCTATGGTTCTTTCCAAGTTGTCATAAGCTTTGATGGTGATAACCTCACTGATGATATCTACCTCAGTATACCCAGCTTCTTTTATGAATTTTAGGGTGCAGATATTCAAGGCTGATCCATTATCTATCATTACTCTTTTCATGGAAAAATTGGATACCATGATGGCTATGTGAAGCAAAAGGGTGTGATCTGGCTTGACCATAGGTATGTCGGTGGGTTTGAACGATAGGGCACATAAGGATGAAAGATGTCCAACAAGATTACAATAATTAGTAGCATTGATATCAAAGGGGACATGGGATTCTATGAGAGCACTATCAAGGATGTTCTTGTATATAGGACTAGTGCGAAGAAGGTCTAAAATGGAGATTTGGGCTAGCATGTTCCCAAGGTGTTTCAAGATATTTACTAGCTTTTTTATGGAGCTAATGGTGCTGGTGAAATGGGTGGGCCTGCGATGTTAAATCGAACTCTTTGAGTGGTGACTACACACTCATTGTTTGGTCCTTGGATATTGATAACATTGATAGAAGGCTCTTTTTTGTATATACAACCTATAAGGCTACCATAGTCTATATATGATGAAGTGTGGTCATTGTTCTTCCCATGCTATTGGTTTGGCTAATGGTTGTTGGTGTTGTTGTTGTTGGTTTGGATAGGTGCTTTTCTAGGATTTTGATTGTTGTGAGGAGGAAAAGCATTTTGATAGATCTGCAAGCCTGCATTGGGAGAGGTTTGGGCACCAACAGTGATTTCCTTCTGATCAATGAGTTCCTGCACATAGTCTTTTAGTTTCATGCATCTGAGGGTAGTGTGACCTTTTACCCTATAAAATTTGTAGTACTCATTCTCTTTGTACCGTGTAGCTTTGGATTGGCTTGGGTCAATTTGTTGGGTAGGAGGAAATTTGATGTGGTTTTCCTTGACTAATTTCTCAAAAATGACATCCAATGGCTCACAAAGGGGTGTATAATTTCTAGGTGTAGGTTGGAATCTGGGCTTTTGTCCTGTAGCTACATTGATGGCATTAGCTTGATTGCTAGACCCTTGAAATTTTGGTCTTGGATTGTGGTTTTGATAGCTATGGTTATTCTGCTATTGGTAGTTGATAGCTTGCTGATTGTTTGGTTGATAGGGTGGGTTGGACTGGTTGTGAGAAGGACCAACAATATTCACATGTCTGGTATCAGTGACGCCATCTATTGCAACATGCTTGTTTTTGTTCCAATACCTAGACTTGTCATTGGAATGTGATTGATTTTGGTTGGCTTCCTTGTAAATCTTGACCACACCATCTTTAATGAGTCCTTGCTCAAGGATCATTCCTTTCTCTTTGATATCTTTGTAGGTCTGCAAATAGTTCAAGGTCATGTGGTGAGCCAAGCTAAGATGGGCATTATCAATAAACACTTTCACCAAATGTCGCTCTGGCAAGGTGCAAGATATGTGGGTGGTAAGGGTTTGCCATCTTTGCAGATATTCAGGAAGGCTTTCTCCACCTTTTTGCTTGGTGTGGACAAGATCAACTAATGATAGCTCTATTTCAACAAGATGGGCATATTGGGCTACAAATGTCTCAGATAATTCAGCAAAAATTTTAATTGTGCCATAGGGGATTCTATAAAACCATTCAAGAGCTGGTCCGGCCAAGCTTTTGGGAAAGAGACACAAGAGGAAGATGTCATTGTATGCCACTTCTTGGCAATGCATGTAAAATTCTTTGATATGTGTGATAGGGTCTCCTTTTCCTCTAAATTTGTCAAATTTGGGTGTCTCAAAATGCTTCGGGAATGGTGTCATGGTAATGGCTCTGTCAAATGGGTAAGGGCACACATTCTCAAACTTGAAAGTTTTTGGATCATTTCCCTCTTGGATGTTCTTCAAAGTTGTTTTCATGGCTTCCCATTCTGAATTAATGGGTGATGGTTGGGGTGCCCCCAATGTAGGAGTGCCTTGAGGTAGGTATGCACTAGATGGGGCCACTGAATATGGATGGTTGTAAGGGATTTTCTGATAGGGATTGTACATTGTTTGGGTAGCTGCATGGTGGATGATAGTTTGCTAAGGAGGAGGTGGTGCATAGTGCTGCATGTGCTGCGAGGCTTGCTGTTGATATGGGATTTGAGGTTGGGATTGAGGAACATAAGCTGGCTATGGGATAAATGAATTTGTTTGTGGAGGTAAGGTATAAGATGGTTGTGAAGCTTAGGGAAAGGATTGGGGGGCTTGTGGGGTCTGACCAAGGTATGTGGGCTTTGCCCCCATTTGGGATGGTACCTGCAAATAATTGGTGGTTGGCTAGATTGGTGGGTTACCTCCTAGAAGTGGCATTGAAAAGTAGTTGGTAATAGGATCTAATGGATTAGTTGGTGGTGGAGGTAGTGGGAATTGAAAGCAAGGAAATGGAATTGATGGGGTTTGATAGCTTGGTGGATGGATTTGAAAGCTTGGTAGAGTGGTGGCGGGAGCTTGGGTCACTTGAGAGTTGGGCAAAACATTGGTAGTAGCTTGTGGGGTTTGATAGCTTTGTGGAGTGAGGGTAGTATCTTGTGGATTTGTGGCTGATGGCAATGAACTCCCAATACCTAATGGAAATGATGGGATTGTGCTTTGGGTTGTGGTGAACAAGCTAGGGGTGATGAAAGGTTGATTACTTGGCCCCATGGGCGGCATCCCTGTTGTATATTGTTGAGGTTGGCCAAAGATGCTAGCACTGATTTGGGAGATGGGTGGATTTGGAAGGCTAGGTTGGGGAGCAGCAGCAGCAATAGTGAAGGGTGTGAACGGTGAGGTGTTTTGCGTAAAGGGGATTTGAAGCGGAGAGGTATGAACCAAGGATGGAATGGTGGTGGCTGGGTTGGCTTGCGGCATGGATATTTCAACTTGGGTGGATGATGGTATGTTTGGGTCTGTTGGATCATATGGATTGGCTGGAGGCTCTTCTTTTGGCATATATTGAAGATAATTTGGATCATAAGAGCCTATGGGTGGTGGCATCTACCCAAACAATAGGTGAGATGTATTTGATAATGGAGGGGGTCTTCCAAAGTCAAAGGTTCCTACATTGTCCCTTCAAAAATTAGCCATGATTGTCTCTTTTTTCTTGTCTATAATGGTGTTTACCAATACTGCATTTCCCGGTTGGTTTATGAAAGCTTCAATGTTAGTAGATGGTGGCATAGCTTTCTTTGGGTTGAAGGATGGCTGAGTGCTCAAGGGGGGTGAGGCTGTTTGATCCAAATGATAGGGCTCCATTATTTCTTTCTTCTTGGATAAGAGAGTGACGGGTGGCATGAAAGATGCTCCTAGGGATGAGATGCAACAAATGCTAGTGGATGCAATTGGGAGAAAGGCTTTTCTATGCAAATGATTTCCTAGGTTGAGGCAAAGCTATATGACAAAACCTAAGGAGGATTGGGTTGGGGATTCTAACTTCAAAGATATGTTGCCAAAGCACAAAAGGTCTGCTTTCCTATGTGCAAGCTTGGTGGTGATTGTGTCAACTTAAGGATAGACTAATGATCCTTTAGGAAGAACACAAGATTGACCACTTGTGGATCCCAACCTTTAGCTCAAGGTGATGAGGGATAAAAAGTGGCAAAGCTAGATTACCCTAGACAAAGCTTTGTCAAAGGGATAACCTTGGTGAGATTGGTGGTTTTGAAAATTTTTAGGAATGGAAAACTTTTAGCAAGGTGACAACATTTTTTGGAGGCTTGGATGTGAAGATTTTGGATTGCTGGCTAGATGGTTTGGTCCTAAACGATATGGATGAGCTAATAATACTTAAGGGTATAAACTTAGATGGCTGAATTTTCTACAAAGATGACTCTAAGGTGAAGCTTATCCAAGAAGGTGTGGAGAAACAAGGGTGTCTAATCATAGAAATTATACCTAGTTGGTAAGGCATAAGTAGGATTAACTCCTGGATGTTGGCTAAATTTGATGGTGTGCTCTAACTAGGCCTCTTGAAGTACTTCATCGACAGCTTTATCCTCTGCTTTGTGGAGTTTGTCAATTCAAGGACTTGGTGTTAGTTCCTTTCTCTTGGCTGAAAGTTCTTGGTATGCCTGAGATGGTTTGAGTTTAACTTTGTGGAACTTCTATTTGGGTTTGGGTTGCTTTGACATCAATTCTTGAATTTTCTTGGCTTTGAGAGACCTCAGTTATTTTGCTTCAACTTGTTAAACTTCTGGAATAGGCAGTGACTACACTAAGTGTACCCGAAGCTAGGATTGACCAAGTTTGGAAAACATTCATTCAACAAATAAAAAAGCAAGCAATAGATAGGAACAACTAGATAGAAGTTTTTGATTCTTAGAATGTGATACTTGCACTGAGGAGTCTGTATGTTTTACAAATGTTTCGATTAGTCACTTCAAACACATTAACACTATTGATGGTTGTCTACAAGGCTGACAGTTGGTTTAGCTAGGGAGTCCTTGATACACCCAAAGGTACGTGAGGCCCAAATCCATAGATGAAACCAACAAGATGTCACATAGCTGAGAGGAGCAGTAAGAAACTTCTACTCTTTCGCTTCTCAAGGGTATAAAGTTCCTTGAGGCTTAGCCCGAGTGACAAAAATGTTGATTCCAAGAGAGGTTTCTTTTGATTCACTTCCCGATTCTTATACTCTACCAGAACTCTAGAGTTGAGGTCGTCCAAGGGGTGATGAAATCCCCAAGCAGGCCTCCTAAAAAGAAATAATGTTTTGGATCCTAATCTTATGCACCCAAGATGGCCTCGAAAGATGACAAGGGGAGAGAAGACTTGGATGACCTTGGGCTAAAAAAAAAAACATGCTTGTTCTTTTACCAACTGACTCTTATGTGTGCTAATCTAGACTTTGCAAGCACTCATGTTTAAGAGACAATGTTCAATTCCAACTTGAAGTGCCAACAAAAGTAAATCGATTGAAGAATGTAAACAAGAAAAAGAGTTAGGGTCAACAAAAGAAAACTCATGCGCCTGGAGGCCCTCCACGTCAAGTGTCGATTAATTTCCTTTAAAGCATTCAAGAGTTGGTGTGATTGTGTTTTAAGCCCAAAGCAAAGATGTGTAAGACTTGATTTTTCAAGCGCATGCCCGGAGGCCCTCCACATCAATAGTTGTTCAATTTTAGTGCCCAAACTTGAAGTGTGATCGATTTAATCTAGAGTTTTGGTCATTTAAATTTTTTGATAAAGTTAAAGCAAACGTTCAAAGACCAAGTGAGTGAGTTAGATTGTGGAACATTTAACACCTTTTTCAAGTAGACCCATCCCCATAAATGGTGCTAAGATTGCAACCAATGGTTGAATTGATGGGTGATTAGAAAAGAGGTAAGTCCAAGGAACTACTCAAATTAATTTTTGCAAATTTGTATTTAACTTAACAAAGTTTCTTAAATGTCCAAAAATCAAACTTTACCTAAATTGCATGTGGAAAAGAGATTTGTTTTGTTCAATTTTAGAAGCTCCAAATGAAGCGTTTGATATTGCAATGGTTAATTGATTCTTGGCATTCAAGATTGGATTTGTTGTTTTAATCATGCTTTCAAGGAAAATTTGATTTTAATCCATGGCATTCAAGAGTGTGTTTAGCAACATGCATTCAAAGACAAGTGATTAAACATTCAATTTTTTTCCTTTGAGCATTCAAGATTGAGATTTTGTGTGTTGTTTTAAGAACTTTAAAGTGCTTTTTTTTAACCTTAGATCATTCAAGATTGTTTTGGACTCAAAAGTGAAAATGACTCTTTGGACTTTGGTTTTCATTCAAGATTTTGTGTTCTAGTTTGCATATTTTAAGCCCAAAAATGATATTCCTAGATTGTTTTGATGCATTAAAAACCTAAGAAACATTAAAGATTTTGCAACAAGACATTTTTATGGAACAAATAACAAAACTTTTAGGACAATTTTTGGCAACCATTTAGGACTCTTAGTTTTCGTGAGATTTTTAAAAGAACTCTAAAATATTTGCAAATGAAGTTCATTTTATCCTTGATTGATGCTTTGAGTTTGATTTAGATTTTAGTGTGCACTTAGTGTTGATTTTGAACCTTTTGAAATGGAAACTTGAAGTTCTTTTTAAATTTCCAAAAATGAAGTGTTCCTAACTTTGCATGAATGCATCTAAAACCTTGGTGTTGCAAGTATGCAAATGATTGAATTGGTTTAGTTTCACTTTTTAAAAGGCTTTTATTTTTTTTTTGCAAATTTTTAGTTTTTTAATGGATTTAAGTATGATTTAGGGGTTCATTTTAAGCACTAAAAAGAAGTGTGTTTGATTTTGCTTCCTTCAAAAAAAATGGCCAAGATCTCCCACAAGAAGAAGAAGAAGAAGTAGATGGAATAAGAAGAATATAGACAAGAAGAGGAAGAAGAATTCCAAGTGCTTTGTCCACCTATAAGCTTGAAAAATCTGCAAACACTATGAGATAGATTATGAGTTCCTTTTTCTTTTTCATGCTCATGTGGACCTACAAAACAAATTTATACAATCCTACCAATCACAAAAACAAACAAAATTAGCCAAAATTAGCAAATGACATACAAAACTTGACTAAAAAAGCTAATGAAGATGACCCATGCGAGGTCCCATCAGGCGTGCCAAGATGTATATGAGCAATGTTAGTATGCTAATAGAAACCAAATTTAAATAAAGCTGCTATAAACTAAAAAAAATTCATAAAATTCAAGATAGACTAAGATGAGTTCTCAATTGAGAATATGAGCCATTAATGGACTCTCTCAATAAGAAGCTCTCTTGTTGAGTAGCTTTGTCTAAATAGATAGGATGTATGCTCAAGCTTTATGCTTCAAAAAGGGCTTCAAATGGAGTTGGAATTTGGGTGTGAGTGTTGTTGCCCCACTTTTTAGTCCTTTATTAATTTGGAAAAGTAGATGTTTCATCATATTTGGTCATTGTCATCGGGTTTCCATCTTTCCACCTTCTCACACATTGCAATAGCCAGGTGGGTTCTCCTTATGGTCATAGTTCATTTGGGTAGTCTAGATCCTTACGTGATGGAGATTCTTAAAGGATACTACTTCAGACAAATTTACATGCAGATTATACAAACTGAATATGAAGAAAGATGAAGGGGCAAAAATTTCAGTTTTGCCTTCTCCTTTTGTGGATTTTCACACCTTGAAGGTAAAATTCCGCAATGAGTTTTAAATACGATTTATAGATTTCAAGATAGAAAGGTGAGTGAAGTTATAGACAAGTTAGTTGTTTATCATCATATTCTAGCATTGGAATCATTCAGAAATTGCCAAAGTGATCAGAAAAGGTATTGGCAGAAAACTCAAAACTAACTTCTCCTCCTGTAGACTTTCGTAGTCGGAAAGTGAAACTCTACGAAAAGTGTAAATGCAGTCTAAAGGATGAATTCAGAAAGAAGAGTTATTTTTTTCTTAAGATCATCTAAAGTTTGTGATGTTTCAATAACGTGGATGATTTAAAACCTATTGAGATGAGTAAAAGGAATATTTATGGAAAATTGAAAAATAGCTTCTCCTTTTCCAAGCTTTCGCACCAATAAGTCAATTTTCTGAACAGGCATAACTAAAGAAAGTAAAGGAAGTTAGTGGGCCCCACTTCCATTGGCAAATTACATTTTCTATTTTCTGAAGGCTTAAACAGAAATAGTTAAGACAGAAAAGAGTAAACAGAGGCTTCACAAAAAATTGGAAATTGCCTTCTCCTTTGTGGATTTTCTACTTCAGAGGCGATTTTCCGCATTATCCAGAAAATTAATCTTGCAGGCTTGGTTATGTAACAAATTAATCACAAGAAGCCTAAAGGATACAAGGGAAGTGAATACTCACATCTGAAAAGGATTATAAATGCAGAATCGCGCTGAGCTGATTTCACGCTAGAGAGTACTCCATTTTTGTTTTTTCGAAATGGGGTTAAAATAGGGAAGTAAGTCAGTAATAAAGGAAGTTACTGTTAAGCCAATGGAAAAGTAAAAAGACATGGAGGAACCTGTTATAATCATTAGTCTAATGGATTGATCATTTATTTTTCTTGTGTGGCATGGATCCTGAAAACTTAACGGGTAAATTGAGGTTTCTATATAAAGAACAGTATAACTGATTTTCAAATTACCATTTTCTTGCTTTGAATCGTTATGCTATTAAATTGAACATTGCTAATATAGTACTTGCAAAGCTATTTCTCACAATCATTTACATTCTCAAGTTTCATAGTCTACATCTATTTGATTAAATGGCTCATTTCTCTGGATTTGATGGTTTGGGTGGAGTCCGATCAACATGGCAGAACATCACAGATACTTCACTCCGCTTTTATGATATTCTAGATTTTTAGAGAAGGATAAGGACTGAACAAATTCATCCTATTATTTAGAAGCTCCACGAGAGTGGATTGGTGGAGGCAGCTAGATTTCCTATGGTATTTAAAGCTCAGGAGTTCATTGTCGAATGTATCAATCATTACAATCCAGACACTAAGCAAATTTTGTTGCTTGATCAGAGTGTATTGATTTCAGTTGATAGGCAAGGAGTGGTGAACTGTCTATGAATCCTAGAATGTGAGGAGTTCTCCACACTGATAGTTGGAGGAGCCATATTAGAATTCTCTTTGAAAAAGATCGTGTGGAGGAAAGAAATCATGAAGTCTTGGTTCTAGAAACCAAGGAGATTCAAGAGTAAGGTCCCTAAAATCCTTTTTGGCACTGATCTCAAGCTAGAGATTGTGGATATTATGGTTCTTTTGCATCGACTCAAAGGTGAGGTAGATGCCTTTAATATTGTAGAGCAATATTTTTTCTTGGTACAAATTATTTTCTTAGATTCACAGTATATCGACTACGCATTTGAGGTCAGTGAGCAATTATCTAGGGCTCTCAGTGCAGCCAAGTTTTATAATTCATTTTATATATCTTCCTTCCTAATATATATGCTAGCTTCCTTACAGTTATGGCTAGGCCTCCCTAGAATCAACGATGTGGGAGAAAATGTTAAAAGTTATGAATTTTATCCATGCTTGCAGCTACAAAATAGCTATGCAGATTTTATCAGAGTTAATGATGCATTCACTATGAGAATTTGTAGGGAACTCCGAGGGTGTTCGGAGTGGAGATTCAACCTAGAAGCAATGGAAGTAATCAGTCAATTTTGTTTCTTTTTTATACATTTCTCATCCTTCTCCTATTTGCGTCTTGCAGCATTCGATGGTTTTCCCTTGAAGATGCCCAGATACCAAGATGACATGTTGTGTTGATGGAGATCGTGAGACAGGCTCTCTAGGTGAACGCATTAAGTGTCTGATTGTGAAAGAAGGGATATGAATTCCCTATGAAGGTTGGAGCTTAGAGTTGTGAATCTAGGTCAGATGCTAAGAACATGGTGAAAGCATTTGAAGCAAGGTTCAAATTACAAGAGTATGAAGTTGTGAGACCCATGTTTGACCTGAATGGGTATGCTCAAGATGTGCTTTAGATTGGAGGAAATATCAAATATATCACCACCATAGAAGACTATAGGGAAAATTGTAAAGATGAGCTAGAGAGTAGAGATTATGACTTTGCTAGATTCACAGTGGATCAAGTAAAAACTTATGGTCTCAATTTGGATGTAGAAGGGCTGGAGGATGATGGCCAAAATATGTATAGAAATACATATTTAACAAGGTTGATAAATGCCCTAGTTATTTTAGAGCCCTACACTAATATAGATGAAGATCTCAATGTTATGGTGGCTAGGATCATCAAAAGAACAAGAAAATGGGTAGAGTGGATAGCTAAGAAGGGCCAAAGTAAGGGAAAAGCTTCTTAGTAATCTCCAAATGCTGCCACTCCCACTTCTTCTCATAGTGCCATACCCAATGTATCAATATCAGCCACTCAAGGACCAGCTATGCCTGTAGTAGGAGGAGATCAACCACCTAAGAAGAACATTCCCATATCTCTGACATGTCAAGGTGGCTCTTTGCCAGTTATTGGGACCCAGTCTACTGCTGAAGAAAAAGAGACTGATAAGGAAAAAGATAGTGGTTCTCCTCCAATCTTCATTCCTCACATTTCCCCATCTCCATCTCCAAAGAATACACCTGTCCCTCCTCCTCATACCACACCACTTCCATCTCCTCATCATAGTCCTATTCTATCAGAGAAGACTCCCATTTTGCAGCCACTTGGTTCTCCAGTTCAGGTAGTAGAGATTGGAGATGGAGGCTCTAGTAGTAGTGAATCCACTGAATTGGACAAGGTTGAAGGAGGAACACAAGAGGAAGAAAAAGCTCCAAGCTCATCTAGACTTCTTTCTAGAGATTCAGAGAATCCTTTCTCCGCGGAAAAAATGGTGAAGACTCTAGTAAGGAAGAAGATGTTTAGCATCAGATCATTAGGAACAACTTCTAAGGTAATTGGAATAGAGTCCTAGCTTGAAGACTCATTGGAAAGAAAAAGGAAAAGGAAAGATGATCATGTTTCTGCAAAGGACATAGTATCTCAGGCAGTTCACACTGGTTCTGCCATGGTGAAGGTCAAGAAGCAAAAAACTTTGTCAATTCTGGGGCAAGATCCAGAAATAGGACATCTGACCATGGAGATTGCCAAACCCAGTAAGGCAGGGCGAATTGAAGACCGGACACTTGGAGATTTTACTCTGCATTCTATTTATCTTGGAGAAGCCAGACACGATACAAAGGTGGGCCTATGGAGATCGGGTAATGACATCATAGAACATCAATTGGAGGATCTCAAGTTGTCAAAGATTAGAATGAAATCCGAGATAGAAGAGCTTAAGAGGTTCATTAGGTAGTTAGTTTTCCCATTGGCAACTATTACTAGCATACCTGCTGCTGAAAATCCCATGGCAGAGGAAGTAGAAGCCTTCATCTCCCAGCTACAAAAAGACCAACATTTTAGTCAGATCAGGAAGGAATGGATTGACAAGCTCAATTCAGATGGAGTTATGTTGATTGATCAAATTGGAAATGTTATCATTCAACTAGAGACTGAGAAAGATAACCTCATATCTAATCAACATACTCTGGCCACAGAGAGAGGAAGATGTGAAGAGTGTGTTTCTCTTCTGAAGATGATTATTCAGATGAAGGCGAAAGAAGCAGTTGAAGGAAAGATTCTGAAGAAAGGTAATGAGCCCTTGTTTGAATGGCTTCAAGGTATGCAATTCAAACAGGAGATGACTCAAGAAGCAGAAAAGGGGCTGAAGGAAATGGAAGATAAAGTAAAGAAGACTCAGGACAGAGCTTTCGAGTTGATGAAATGATTGCATTTTGCACCGTAGACTAGTGGTCAAGGAAAGGATTTGATTGGAATAGAAGTAATGAAAAATAACTTCTCTATATATTTGAGTAACCTATCAAGCATCGCTCCTAATAATCAAAACAGAATAATAAATTTATAGACATTGAGCAGATGGATACATGTGGCAACTAAAGAATTAAAAAGTTAGATGGATTTTGTAAAAGAGTTAGCTTGAGAGCATTCAAAATGGCTCTTAAGATTCACCAATGTACACGTGTCTAGCAATGATGAGCTAATTCCTATTATAGTTGATGTCAGGGCATATAGAGAGAAAATCAAAAAGGGGAAGAGGTCAAAATAATGTCTCTTTTTCATTTTCTTTTGATTTTATAAATGAAAAATTAACTTCTTGTCATTTGTCTTTTGAGGAGATGAACCGATTGGTATTCCTATTGTAAGAGTCATCTCTCATCTCTATATGTATAGGGCTAAATGATTAATGAAGGGTCAGAAATTTTTTTGTGTGAATCTTGTTGCAGAGAGAACTGTGTTTTGTGCCATTTCTTTACTGTCCATTTTCTTCTTCTGTATGTTATATTTCCATAAAGGTTAAGTTGAAGTAATTAAGTGAACAGAGTTTCTTTTTGTTCTTTCATTTTAATGGAATTGGTAAATCAATCAGAGAGTTGAAACTAGTTGTTGGAGATATTTCCGTTAAGTGTTTCGTTTGTATGCATTCCGTCCTGTTTCTTCTTAATCATTGTGATATTTTGTTGTGCGTCAGAAGTCATAAGATTGTGAGGGTTCAAACACAACAAGTATCTGTTAGTTGTTTCATCTACATAGTTAAACTTGTATTGCATTTCATATTTGCATCTATCATGATTGCTTTGTTGAGAAATTCATAAGAGTGTGAAGATCACAGCACAACATTTTATATCTAAATTTCGCCTGAGATTTCACTTGCCTGGGTGGAACTCGGTTTTCCTCTACTATTCCTTGGTTAAGAACATACCCCATAGTAGGAATTAGAGATAAAACAAATCCATTGCATATCATTTCAGAAGGGAGCTATACCTTCCAATTCAGAGGAAATGTATCAATCACATGATAGATTATCCAACTGTTGGCATCTAATTGTTCTTTTAGAATTGGGCATTTGGAGAATTTATTTAAAAGGAAAATCTGTTTACCAACATATTTTTTGTGACTCTGCTGGGGACATGAACAGTTGCTTGATCAGAAAAACCTATGTCATGAGGAAAAATGGTACTACCTCACGAAAACATAGTTCCAGTGCTCCAACCTAACCTTGGTTTTCAAGACAACCAAGAGGATATTATTTCATCCCTGAATACTTTTGTTTACAGACATAAAAGGAATATTGAATACTATCAGAATGCTAGCCAGGTATTAGAGGAAGAAGAAAGAGTAGCTGAAGACTTGGAACGAGCTGTTCAAAGGAAAGAGATCTAGAGAGCAGAAAGACAACTCAGACAATAGGCTCAGAGATAAACTAAACCCAGCATCCTGGAAAGGTTCTTAAGAAGTACCAAGGAACAAGGTGGGCAAGACCCCATTTTTGATATGCTTAAAGAACTTGGCTTTCCCATCCTAGAAGTTCCAAAGTGGAAAGGTAAATAGAAGAGTCGAATTAGACCACCTTCCCCTATTCAAAATTAGAACACTAGTGCTTCTTAGTCTACCTGTCAGGTATTTGCCTTACACAGAATCACCACTCCCTCTGTGGTTAATTTTCCTTCGATCATTGCTAGAACAATCATGGCTGCTCCATGGGCTGCAGCGACAGGACCATTAGCATTAAATACTTATCACCCACTTCCATCGAGTTCAAGGAAGATTTTTCCTAAATTCTCGGGTGACGGGAAAGTTACTACAGATGAACACATTAAAGCCTTCTTTGCAGCTACCCATATATTAGGGGTGGGACATGAAGATGTTGTTGTGATATTCTTCATAGAGACCCTTACGGAGGATGCAATAGACTGGTTCTACCATTTACCTGATAATTCCATAAGTGACTAGGACTCGATGAGAACTGAATTTGAGGCAAGGTTCAAAATTGTGGAAGATGAACATGCCTTACTGACACAACTAACTTTGATTAAGAAGCAACCAGCTATAAGCATGAGGGATTTTGTGGCTAAGTTTAATAAGATTAATAGTAGAATTCTCGCCACTGATAGACCCACGGCTGGTAACCTGAAGACTTTCTTCATTAGTGCTATGCCTCCAGATATCAATTATGATCTAAGGAGAGCTCATCCCACAGATTTAGCAGATGTGCAAAGGAAGGCCATAGAATTCGAAGATGATCTTATCTCCGCAGGAAAATGGAAGCAAGAAATTCAAATGAAAGGAAGCTCTAGCAATACTACTTCATCTGAGGAAATGATAAAAAAATTATCAAATGAATTGACAGCCATGAAGAGACAATTGCCTTGGTTTAATCAGTCTGATGAGAGGAATTATCAGAATCCACTAGGAAGGAACAATGATGGAAAATTCCCATAGCTTCAAGGTGCACAACCTAGGTTACAAATTGAGGCCGCGGCCAAAAAGGGAAATATGTGTGTTTTTCATCTGACTACAGACCATGATAGTACTAGTTGTCCAGAAACTGTGCCCATGATGCAGTTGTTATCCACTGAGGAATTGAATAGTGCAAGTCCTAGTTTAGAGCCTAATCCATACTCAAATGGTGACTTTGAAAATTTATTTATAGAATATGAATCAGATTTTGAATCTAAGGCTGAGTGTTATGCAACCATTGATGGGACTTCATATACGGTGTTGACTCGTGAGCAGAGGATGAAGAATCAGTCCTCTACTCACCCTCAAAAAGATAATTCCAATCCTTCTTTGAGAAAGGCACATACTGATCAAGGGACATCCTCCACTTTAATGAGTAAAGACAAGACATCTTTTGATTTTATTCAATTCTGTGAAGAATCAAAGGTTCAAATTTCTACTATTGATTATTTGAAATCTCACCCTGCTGAGTTAAAAAATCTAGTAGATAGATGTAAAAATGATGTCCCAAATCTTAATCATAATGTAATGGTTGAGAAAGAAGAGGAGACCTTAACATTTGACCTATTCAATTAGGAAGATTCTACCATCTTAGCAACATTTCTGGGACAAAAACCTGAACCTTTTTATATCTCACTGTATATCAATGGGTGCAAGCTATGTAACTGCATAATAGATTCAGGTGCCTCAGATAATGTTATGCCTCAGTCTATAGCCAAAACCTTAGGACTCAATCTCACTAAGGTATATGGTAGGTGTTACTCCATGGATGCCAAACAGGTCCCCTTAGTTGGGCAAATTAAAGATGCTCAAGTAGCCTTAGTTGCACATCCCGAGAAGAAGCTCTTATTGACTATCTTGGTAGCTTATATCCCAACTAGTTATGGTCTATTATTGAGTAGAAGTTTCTATCAAGATTTAGGGGGTGAAATAAAGCTAGACTAGTCTCAATCCATGATACCCATTGGAAATAAGAAAATCAAATTGGAACCTGAAGAAAAGGCTAAATTCACAGTTTTAAAGTCAGACGATCCTAAAGCCCAGATTTTGTACCAAGAGCTTGAATTTGGTAATTACATGCTTTTTACTGAAAGAGACCTAGATGAACAAACAAATGAAGAGTAGATTGCAAAGGTTTCTAATGAAAGTAAAGATGTGTTAGGCATTTGGACACTAGAATTCAATGGAAGTTGTGCTTCTGCAGCATCTGGAGAGGGTGTGGTATTGATATCCACAGAAGGAGAAATTGAACCTTTAGCTTTCAAATTAGAATTTGGGAATACAAATAAAACTGTAGAATATGAGGCCTTACTTTTGGGAATCATGTCAGCAAATGACAGAGGAGTGAAGATTTTAAAAGATCAAGGTGATGCAGAGCTTATTGTGAAACAGATAAAAAGACAATACTTTGTTAAAAATCACAAATTGAAAAATTATAGAAACAAAGTATGGGACGAAATTGAAGGTCTGGAGGCTTTTTCTATTGAAGTAGTACCGAGAGAAATGAATGTTAAAGCTGATTCATTAGCGGTCTCAGCTTCTCTATTACTTCCTCATCCTGATTTCAAAGACAAAAAGTATCAGATTGAAATTGTGTATCGGTCTTCTGTCCTAGATAACACAGAATCATGGAAAGTCTTTAGTGATTTTAAAAGTTTTCAGTTGTTCCTTGAGAATAATGAGCTCAGCTTTGAGCCTGAAAATATGAAACATCATCAAAATGGTGAAGTTTAGTTGAAAGGTAATATCATTCCCCCATATTTTGTGGCTTTGGAAAAACTGTTCAATAGACATGATGCTTATATAAAACAAAAGAGAATAGAAAAAGGACCTACTATAGGTGAATACGAAGGAGTGAACATTGGAGAGGTTGATGATCCTAAAATGATTAATCTTGGAAAATGTTGTATTCCTGAAGAAAGAGAACTTGCAAAGCAACTATTTGAAGAATACAAAGATTTCTTTGCATGGAGTTATGAAGACTTGAAGAGTTACAGAGATTGTAAAGTAAAACATCAAATCCCACATAAGCCAGATGCAGTCCCATTTAGATAGAAACAAAGGAATTATAACCCCAAGGTTGTAGATGCCATTTTTCAGGAGGTAGATAAAATGTTGAAAGCAAGAATAATATATCCCATCCATCACTTCACTTGGATAGCTAATATAGTGCCCGTTAGGAAGAAGAATGGAGAGATAAGGATATGTGTTGATTTTTGCAATTTGAACCAAGCATCTCTAAAAGATAATTTTGCTCTTCCTAATATGGACTATTTATTGCAAATGTTAGTAGGCTCAGAAATGATGTCTATGCTTGATGGCTTTTTGGTTTATAACCAGGTTAAAGTGGAAGAGAAAGATCAACATAAAATAGCATCTACTACTCGTTGGGGTACGTTCCCATATCACAGGATGCCTTTTGGGTTGATCAATGTTGGAGCAACTTTCCAAAGATGTATGAGTAAAACCTTTGCAGATATGAAAGATCAGATCATAGTTATATATTTAGATGATCTCACTGTGTTTTCAAAGAAAAGGAAAAATCATATGGAAGATCTAAGGAAGGTGTTACAGAGATGCAGAGAAAACTCCTTGCTCATATAGTTTCTCAAAAAGGTATTAAGATTGACCCTGAAAGAGTGAAAGCTATTCAGAGATTAAGTCTGCCCTCAAGTAAAACAGGGGTTAAATCTTTCTTTGGTCAGGTGAATTTTCTCAGAAGATTCATACTTGATTTCGCGAAAAACACTAAGCACATAGTGGATATGATGAAAGGAAATTCAAACTTCAAATGGAATGAGGTGGGAAAATAGGCGTTCCCAGATATAAAAACTGCTATTGCCAGTGCCCCTGTATTGTGTCATCCAAGTTATAAAAGAGACTTTATTATTTATTGTTATGATTCTGAACATACATTGTTAGCTATCCTCATACAGGAAAATGAGGAAGGAATACAAGCTCCCATTGCTTTCATGAGCATTCCCCTAAAGAATCAAGAACTCAAATATTTCCAGATCGAAAAGTATGCTTTTTCAGTGGTTAAAGCCCTTACATTTTTTTGGTTCTATATCCTGCATTCATGTTCAATAGTTTTTGTCCCAGACATAGCAGTTAAGAGTGTATTGACTCAACAAGATATAGGTTGCAATGTTAGGGGATCATGGATAGAAAAGATACAAGAATATGACATAGAGATTAATCCTACTAAGTTGGTAAGAGGGAATGCTTTATGTAAAGCAATTGCAAAAAATAAAATTGCTGGTGAGTCAGAGGAACCAAGTGGAAAAAAACTAGTGTTAGCTGTAAGTCTATATGACCCATGGTTTGAAAACATCTCCTATTTCTTAACATATGGTGAATGTCCCGAAGGGCTCAATGCAAAACAAAGGAGAGACCTTAAACTGAAGGCAACCAAATATGTAATTTGGGGTGGTAGACTCTTCAAGAGAGCTATTGATGGTACCTTTCTTAGATGCATGGATAAACAACAACAACAAAAGATGTTGAAGACCTTTCATGATGAGGCTTGTGGTGGACATTTTTCTTCTTCAGTCACAACTTTTAAGATATTAAGACAATGTTACAATTGGCTCAGAATCTTTAAAGATGCATATGCTTGGGTTTCAAAGTGTGAAAAATGTAAAATGTTCTTTGGGCATCCTCAGCTAGTAGCCCTACCATTGAGGCATGTTGTAATTGAAGGACCTTTTCAGCAATGAGGCCTTGATTTTATTGGTCCTATCAATCCAATATCTAGTGTTGGTCACCAATACATAATAACTGCAACTCACTACTTCACTAAGTGGGTGGAGACCAAAGCTACAAAGAACAACACTTCTAAAGTTGTATGTGAATTCATAAAGGAGAATATTTTAGTTAGGTTTGGGGTTTCTATCAAATTAGTAATGGATAATGCTTCCTATTTTTCTTCAATTGAAATTACGGATTTCTGTTTTAAGTATGGAATAAGTGTTGGTCATTCATTAGATTATTTTCCTCAAGGGAATGGCCAGGTTGAGTCTAGCAAAAAAAACTTAGTAAATATCATTAAGAAGCTAGTTTTAGATAATCAAAAGAACTGGCACAAGAAAAATTTTCAAGCACTTTGGGCAGATAGGGTGACACCCAAGAGAGCAATTGGTGTATCTCCTTTCGAATTGGTGTATGGAACTAAAGCAAGTTTACCTCTACCTCTAGAGCTGGCCACAAACAAACTCAGAATAGTGATTGAAGATGATACTTATAAAGATGGCACGGAAAAGAGAATGTTGTATTTAAGTAAACTTGAAGAGGAAAGAGAAGAAACTGTTGACCATATTATGCAACACCAGAGGTGAGTGAAAGAACTATTTGATAAAAGAACAAGACTATGGAAATTTATGGTGGGAGATAGTGTATTGCTCTGGGATAAGAGAAATGCTTGTAAAGGAATGCATAAAAAGTTTGACAGTCTATGGAACGGTCCTTTCACAATTCATCAAGCACTTGAGAACAATTCTTTCAAATTGGCCTATGAAGATGGTGAAGTACTACCCTTGACATACAATGGTCAAGATTTGAAGCTCTATCAAATTTTGAATTGAAAACAGGTAACCCCTATATTGTAATATAGTAGGTTTAGTGTTTTGTGTGTGCTTTAGTTAGTCTTTCCCTTCTCTTCTTTTCCTTTCCTTTGTTCTTTGTTTTGCTTTAAGTTTTGTTGTGCTGCAGCCTTTTATTTCCTTTTGTGAAATCAAAGATTTTGAGTTCCTCGCTTGGGTATTCTCTACCCAAGTCCCCAGTCAGAGCTAGCTTTTGCCCCACTTTTTAGTCTCATACTAATTTGGCAAAGTAGATGTTTCATCATATTTGGTCATTTTCAAGTCAATAAGTGTTTCCTCTTTAGGTGATGATTGTCTCGATCGGGTTTCCATCTTTCCCCCTTCTCGCACATTGCATAGCCGGGTGGGTTCTCCTTATGGTCATAGTTCATTTGGGTAGTCTAGATCCTTACTTGATGGAGATTCTCTAAGGATACTACTTTAGACAAATTTACTTGTAGATTATACAAACTGAATATGAAGAAAGATGAAGGGGCGGAAATTTCAATTTTGCCTTCTCCTTTTGTGGATTTTCGCACCTTGAAGGTAAAATTCCGCAATGAGTTTTAAATACAATTTGCAAAGAAAGGTGAGTGAAGTTATAGACAAGTCAGTTGATAATCATCATATTCTAGCATGGGAATCATTTAGAAATTGCAAAAGTGATCAGAAAAGGCATTGGCGAAAAACTCAAAGCTGACTTCTCCTCCTGCGGACTTTCGTAGTCAGAAAGTGAAACTCTGCCAGAAGTGTAAATGCAGTCTAAAGGATGAATTCAGAAAGAAGAGTTATGTTTTGCTTAAGATCATCTAAACTTTGGGATGTTTCAATAACGTGGATGATTTAAAACTTGTTGAGATGAGTAAAAGGAATATTTGCGCAAAACTGAAAAATAGCTTCTCCTTTTACAAGCTTTCGCACCAAGAAGTCAATTTTCTAAATAGGCATAACTAAAGAAAGTGAAGGAAGTTAGTGGGCCCCACTTCCATTGGCGAAGTACTTTTTCTAGTTGTTGAAGGCTTAAAGCGAAATAGTTAAGACAGAAAAGACTAAATGGAGGCTTCGCGAAAAATCAAAAATTGCCTTCTCCTTTGCAGAGTTTCTACCTTCAGAGGCAATTTTCCGCATTGTCCAAAAAAAAATCTTCTAGGCTTGGTTATGTAACAAATTAATCACAAGAAGCCTAAAGGATATAAGGGAAGTGAATACTCACATTTGAAAAGGATTCTGAATGCAGAATCGAGCTGAGTAGATTCCACGCTAGGGAGTACTCCATTTTGGTTTTTCCAAAATAGGGTTAAAATGGTGAAGTAAGTTAGTAATAAAGGAAGTTACCGTTAAGCCAATGGAAAAGTGAAACGACATGGAGGAACCCATTATAATCATCAGTCTAATGGATTGATCATTTATTTTGTTTGTGTGGCATGGATCCTGAAAACTTAACGGGTAAATTGAGGTTTCTATATAAAGAACAGTATAACCAATTTTCAAATTACCATTTTCTTGCTTTGAATCATTATGTTGTTAAATTGAACATTGCTAATATAGTACCTGCAAAGCTATTTCTTGCAATCATTTACATTCTCAAGTTTCATAGTCTACATCTGTTTGATTAAATGGCTTGTTTCTTTGGATTTGATGGTTTGGGTGGAGTCCAATCAACATGGCAGAACATCACAGATACTTCACTCCACTTTTATGATATTCCAGATTTTTAGAGAATGATAAGGACTTAACAAATTCATCCTATTACTGAGAAGCTCCACGGGAGTGGATTGGTGGAGGCAGCTAGATTTCCTATGGCAGTTCAAGCTTAGGAGTTGATTTTTGAATGTATCAATCATTACAATCCAGACACTAAGCAGATTATGTTGCCTGATCAGAGTGTATTGATTTCAGTTTATAGGCAACCAGTAGTGAACTTTCTATGAATCCCAAAATGTGAGGAGTTCTCCACACTGACATTTGGAGGAGACATATCAGAATTCTCTTTGAAAAAGATGGTGTGGAGGAAAGAAATCATGAAGTCTTGGTTCCAAAAACCAAGGGGAGTCAAGAGTAAGGACCCTAAAACCCTTTTTGGCACTGATCTAAAGCCAGAGATTATGGATATTATGGTTCTTTTGCATCGACTAAAAGGTGAGGTTGATGCTTTTAATTTTGTAGAGCAATATTTTTTCTTCGTGCAAATTATTTGCTCGGATTCGCATTATATTGACTGGGCATTTGAGGTCAGTGAGAAATTATCTAGGGCTCTCAGTGTAGCCAAGTTTTATAATTCATTTTATATATCTTCCATCATGATATATATGTTGGCTTCCTTATAGTTATGGCCAGGCCTCCCTAGAATTGAGGATATGCCAGAAAATGTTAAAAGTTATGAATTTTATCTGTGCTTGCAGCTACAAAATAGCTATGTGGATTTTATCAGAGTTAATGATGCATTCACTATGAGAATTTATAGGGAACTACAATGGTGTCCGGAGTGGGGATTCAGCCAAGAAGCAATGGTGGTAATCAGTCAGTTTGGTTGCTTTTTTATACAATTCTCATCCTTCTCCTATTTGTATCTTGCAGCATTCGATGGTTTTCCCTTGAAGATGCCCAGATACCCAGATGAGATGATTGTGTTGACGGAGATCGTGAGACAGGCTCTCCAGGTGAATGCGTTAAGTGCTGGACTATGAAAGAAGGGATATGAATTCCCTATGAAGGTTGAAGCTTATAGTTGCGAATCCAGGTTAGATGCTAAGAACATGGTCAAAGAATTTGAAGGAAGGTTCAAATTACAAGAGTATGAAATTTTGAGATGCATGTTTGACCCAAATGGGTATGCTCGAGATGTGCTTTAGATTGGAGGCATGATCAAACATATCACCACCATAGAAGACAACTGGGAAGATTGTAAAGATGAGCTTGAGAGTAGAGAGTAGAGTGGACAGCCAAGAAGTGCCAAAGTAAGGGAAAAGATTCTCAGCAATCTCTAGCCATTGCCACTCCCACTTCTTCTCATAGTGCCACACCTAATGTATCAATATCAGCCACTCGAGGACCAACTATGTCTGCAGGAGGAGGACATCAACCACCTGAGAAGAACATTCCCATATCTCTGACATGTCAAGGTGGCTCTCTACCAGTTATTGGGACCTAGTCTACTGTTGAAGAAAAAGAGATTGATAAGGAAAAAGATAGTGGTGCTCCTCCAATCTTCATTCCTCACATTTCCCCATCTCCATCTCCATATAATACACCTTTCCCTTCTCCTCATACCACACCACTTCCATCTCCTCATCATAGTCCTATTCTATCTGAGAAGACTCCCATTTTGCAGCCACCTGGTTCTCTAGTTTAGGTAGTAGAGATTGGAGATGGAGACTCTAGTAGTAGTGAATCCACTAAATTGGACAAGGCTGAAGGAGGAACACAAGAGGAAGAAAAAGCTCCAAGCTCATCTAGACTTTTTCCTAGAGATTCAAAGAGTCCTTTCTCTGTGGAAACAATGGTGAAGACTCCAATAAACAAGAAGATGTTTAGCATCGAATCATTAGGAGTAGCTTCTAAGGTAATTGGAACAGAGTCCTGGCTTGAAGACTCACTAGAAAGAAAAAGGAAAAGGAAAGATGAACATGTTCCTGCAAAGGACATTGTATCTTAGGTAGTTCACTCTGCTTCTGCCATGGTGAAGGTCAAGAAGCAAAAAACTTTGTCAATTTTTGGGCAAGATCCAGAAACAGGACATTTGACCATAGAGATTGCCAAACCCAGCAAGGCAGGGTGAATTGAAGACCTGACTCCTGGAGATTTTACTCTACATTCTATTGATCTTGGAGAAGCCAGGCACAATACAAAGTTGGGCTTATGGAGATCGGGTAATGAGATCATAGAACATCAATTGGAGGATCTCAAGTTGTCAAAGATCAGAATGAAATCTGAGATAGAAGAGCTTAAGAGGTTCATTAGGCAGTTAGTTGTCCCATTGGCAACTATTACTAGCGTACCTGCTGCTAAAAATCCCACGGCAGAGGAAGTACAAGCCTTCATCTCCCAGCTACAAAAAGATTGACATTTTGGTCAGATCGGGAAGGAATGGATTGACAAGCTCAATTTGGATGGAGTTATGTTGATTGTTCAAATTGGAAATTTTATCATTCAACTAGAGACTGAGAAAGATAACCTCATATCTAATCAACATACTCTAGCCACAAAGAGAGGAAGATGTGAAGAGTGTGTTTCGCTTCTGAAGATGAGTATTTAGATGAAGGTGAAAGAAGCAGTTGAAGCGAAGATTCTAAAGAAAGGTAATGAGCCCCTGTTTGAATGGCTTCAAGGTATGCAATTCAAATAGGAGATGATTCAAGAAGTAGAAAAGGGGCTGAACAAAATAGAAGATAAAGTAAAGAAGACTTAGGACAGAGCTTTCGAGTTGATGAAAGGACTGCATTCTGAACCACAGACTAGTGGTCAAGGAAAGGCTTTGATTGGAATAGAAGTAATGAAAAATAGCTTCTCTGTATATTTGAGTAACCTATCAAGCATCACTCCTAATAATCAAAATAGAATAAGAGATTTACAGACATTGAGCGGATGCATACATGTGGCAGCTGAAGAATTAAAAAGTTAGATGAATTTTGTAAAAGAATTAGCTGGAGAGCATTCAAAATGGCTCTTAAGATTCAACAATGTACACGTGTCTAGAAATGATGAGCTAATTCCTATTATAGTTGTTGTTAGGGCATATAGAGCGAAAATGGAAAAGGGGAAGAGGTCAAAATAATGTCTCTTTTTCATTTTCTTTTGATTTTGTAAATGAAAAATTAACTTCTTGTCATTTATCTTTTGAGGAGATGAACCGATTGGTATTCCTATTGTAACGGTCATCTCTCATGTCTATATGTATGGGGCTAATTTATTAATGAAGGGTCAGAAATTTTTTTGTGTGAATCTTGTTGCAGAGACAATTAAGTTTTGTGCCATTTCTTTACTGTCTGCTTTCTTCTTCTATGTGTTATATTTCCATAAAGGTTAAGTTGAAGTAATTAAGTGAACAGAGTTTCATTTTGTTATTTCATTTTAATGGAACCGGTAAATCAATCAGAGAGTTGAAACTAGTTGTTTGAGATATTTCTGTTAAGTGTTTCGTTTGTATGCATTCCATCTTGTTTCTTCTTAATCATTGTGATATTCTATAGTGCGTCAGAAGTCATAAGATTGTGAGGGTTCAAAAACAACAAGTATCTATTAGTTGTTTCATCTGCATAGTTAAGCTTGCATTGCATTTCATATTTGCATCTATCATGATTGCTTTGTTGAGAAATTCATAAGAGTGTGAAGATCACAGCACAACATTTTGCATCTAAATTCTGCCTGAGATTTCACTTGCCTGGGTGGAACTCGGTTTTCCTCTGTTGTTCTCCGATTAAGAACATACCCTGCAGTAGGAATTAGAGATAAAACAAATTCATTGCATATCATTTCAGAAGGGAGTTGTACCTTCCAATTCAGAGGAAATCTATCAATCGCATGATAGATTATCCAACTATTGGCATCTAATTGCTCTTTCAAAATCGGGCATTTGGAGAATTTATTTAAAAGGACAATCTGTTTACCAAGTGTATGGTTTTGATGTAAAATGGCTTCTTAAAATGGCATTATGTCTTTACTTCATGGATTGTGTTATTTTCCAAAGGGGAAGGATCCAATTTATAGGCAAAAGGCTTGAGGGATTGAGGGCTAAGATGCAAGGAAGGGAAAAAGCTCATGGAGGGCTCAGATTGCATGAGAAGAGAGCACATGGATTGTGCTTCCTTATAGCCAATCAAGGAGTGACACATGTCACAGGGTGAGAGGATGGAGGAAAGGGGAAGGATGAGTCAACAAAGGAGGCTCAAGGGATAAAATCTTCATAAAGACCCTCATCCTGGCTTGTAAGAGCAATAAAAGGGCTTGGAAGAGTCATTTATGGCCTAGTGGGCTTCATAAAGTTTTATGGTTGAGATATTTTGAGCGATATGAGACAAATTTCAACTTGGGCTTGATTAGGAGGGTTTGAAGCTTGCTTAGTATTCTGCAAATGATTAGAGGATGGATTAGGATTGTTTAGGATTAGCTTAGGGATAGGCAAGTGAATGGCATTCAATGAGGGTGGGTGAAGGAGGAGATATTTGTTAACTTTGGCTTGGGTTAGTAAGTCTTAACCCTTTTTTAGGGAATGTGACAAGGTTAGGAGGGGATTAGAATTAGGTTTAAAGACATCTTCTAGAAGAGTCTAGACTTTGGATGAGGATAAAGACTCTCTAGAATAGTCTAGAATTTCCTAGGATGAGGATGAAGACTTTCTAGAAGAGTCTAGAACTTCTTAGGATGAAGATAAATTAGATTTTTAGGAAATAAATAAAGTTTTATTTATTTCAAGGGTTTTGGTTGAGGAGATATTTATTAAAACTTTTTTAATAAACATGAGGATTAATATTTAATCTTAATTAAATATTTTGTGTTGGGATTAGGGGTAGGAAATGATGGGATTAGCCTTTAATCAAAAGTAAAGAAGGATTAGAAGATTTTGGAAGAGGTTAGTGGTCTTAAGGAAATTGGCCAAGTTTTGGGCAAAAAATAATTTATTTATTTATTTTGGGTTGTTTGGTCAATTTATTAATTAAATAATTAATAAATAAGGAAATAATGTTTAAATAAGATTTAAACATTTTTGGGAGGGATTCCTTAATTAAATATTTTTATTTAAGATAAAGGGATTTAATGGCATAAAAATAAATTAATTAATTAAATAATTAATCAATTAATAAATGATAATGTCATCAGGAATTTTTTAGAAAATAAAAATACTTTATTTTCTAAAGGTTTTTAGGTGTCTACACTAACACCTGACAAGTGGAATGTGAAGTGCTAGTGGTTTGATCTCTAATAGGGGAAGGGGGTCTCCTTCGACTTTTACCTTCACTTTTCCACTTTGGAACTTCTAAAATAGGAAAACCAAGCTCCATTAGTTTATCAAAGGTGGAAACTTGCTCACCCTGTTTCTTGGTACTTCTGAGGAACCTAAATTGTTCTAGGATGCTAGGTACAGTTTAACTCTAAGCTTACTATTTTAGTTGTCTTTTTTCTCTCTAGATATCTCTCCTTTGAATAGCTCTTTCAAAAGCTTTAGCTCTTCTTTCTTCTTCCTGTAATGTCTGACTAGCAATCCGATAATGTTCAATGTTCCTTCTGTGCCTCCGAGAAAATGTGTTAAGGGATGAAATTATGTCCTCTTGGTCATCTTGAAAACCAAGGTTAGGTTGGAGCACTAGGATTATATTTTCATGAGGTAGTACCATTTTTCCTCATGACATAGGCTTTTTGATCAAGCGACTATTCATCTTCCCTAGCAGAGTCGCCAAAAATCTATTGGTAAATAGATTTTTTCTTTTTATTTTCTATGAGAATATGACTCTTAATGCCCCGATTATGAACAATATCTATTCCCAACAGTTGAAAATTTGTTTTATGGTTACTGTCTTTTCTCTGAATTGGTAGGTACAGCTCCCTATATGAATAATCTTCAATGAATTATGTTTTTCCTATTTATCTAATTTGGGGTATGCTCTTAACCTGAGAGTAGGAGAGGCAAACCAAATTAAGCCTAACTAGAACTTAATTTAGGCAAGAAAAATTCCTCAATATTGAAACAGATTTATGTATCCACACTTCTTATGAATTCATAAGCCCATCCACGTGAGACTAAAATAATTTGAAATTTAAATCTAAATTACAATTGATAAATCAAGGAAACTAATAGAATCCTTTCATCAAATGAAATATAAAAATACTTATCACATTCATTTGTATTCTAGAAAATAGGGGAAATGAAACTCTGTTCTTTCTTAGTTCTTTGTAACACAAAAAGGAAATACTAAATAATCACAGTACCTACTAGAATTGAAAATGATTGAAATGAAGTGGCATTCAATTATCTCTACAACAATAGTAGTTCACACCAAAATTTTGCCAACCTTTGATTAATCATTTAATTTCATACATATAGGATTGAGAGATGACTATTACAATAGGAATTTCAATCGGTTCATCTTCTGAATATGACAAATGGCAAGATGCCAATTCATTAGATTTCAAGATTTACAAAAGATTGCAACATTTACATTGGAGAGCAAAAAGGGGAATGTTAAATAAATCATTTAGATTTCTTTCCCTTTTCAGTTTTTGCCCTAGATGTTCTAACAGCCACTATAATTGGGATCATCTCCTCATGACTAGGCACATGTACATTGCTAAATCTTAAGAGCCACTTTAAATGATCATGAGCCAATTCTTTTATTTCACCTAGCTAACTTGTTAAATCTTTAGCTACCACATGTACGCATCCACCCAGTGTCTGCAACTCTACCACTCTATTTTGATTGCTTGAAGTCATTCCAGATAGGTTACTCAAGTATGTGGAGAAGTTATTCTTCATTACTTCTATCCCAATGAAAGTCTTTCCTTGCCCACTGCTTTGTGGATCTATGTGTAACCCTTGCATGACTTCAAATTCTCTATCTTGAGTTATTTTCACTTTATCTCCTATCTCCTTAAGTCCTTTTTCAGCTTCTTGAATCATCTCTTGCTTGAACTGCATACCCTAGAGCCATTCAAATAGTAGTTCAGTTCCCTTCTTCAAAATTTTTGCTTCAACCCCCTCCTTTACTTTCATCTGGATAACCATCTTCAAGAGAGAAATACACTCATCACATCTAGTTTTCTTTGTGTCTAAATTATGTTGATTAGATGAGATGTTGTCCTTCTCAATCTCTAATCGAAGGATAATGTTCCCAATTTGATCAATCAGAGCAACTCCATCTGCATTTAGTTTCTTAATCCATTCTTTCCCAATCTAACCAAAATGCCTATCTTTCTGAAGCTATGATATGAAATATTGTACTTCTTCTGCTGTAGGATTTTCAGTGGCAGGCACACTAGTAATAGTTTCCAATGGAACAACTAATTGCCAGATGAACCTTCTTAACTCTTCTATTTCAGCTTTCATTATGATCTTTGATGACTTCAGGTTCTCTAGTTTCTCTTCTATCACCTCATTACCTGACTTCCATAGGCCTACTTTTGTATCATGTCTAGCCTCTCCAAGATCGATTAATATAGAGTGAAGTCCTCTAGCATCATATCTTCGATTCTTCCTGCCTTGTTTGGTTTTGCTATCTCCATAGTTAAGTGCCATGTTTCTAGATCTTGTCCCAATATTGACGAGGCCTTTTTCTTTTTAGCTTTTACTATTCTAGATCTTGAGTGAACCACTTGAGAAAGAACATCCTTTGAAAGAAAAATTTCATCTTTTCTTTTCCTCTTCTTTTCCAAAGTATCCTTGAGCCAAGACTTTGTACTAATCACTTTAGAGGCTATTCCAAGTGATTCAACGCTGAACATTTTCTTCTTCACTAGAGTCATTGTTGCTATAGTTGCAAAAAAGGGGGTCTTTGGATCTCAATAAAGAAGCCTAGATGAACCTAGAGCTTTCTCCTCTTCTTGAGTGTTCTTTCTTATTTCATTAGACTTAGTGTATTTTCTACTACTACTTTTATCATCTCCGATCTCTACTATTTGAATAGGAGAACCAGAGGGCTTTAGAAAAGGAGCACTTACAGATGGTGTAGGGCTAGGATGAGGGGATAAGATAGGGGTAACATGAGGAGATGGAGTTGGATAAGCTTGAGGAGATGGAGGTAGAGTGGCATGTGGAGGTGAGACTGGAGTAGGAGATCCATCTTTTTGTTCTTCCATTTCTTTTTCATCTTCGGCTTGAGCTCCAATGACTAGTAATGATCTACCTTGATTGGTTGGGGCTATCAAAACATTCCTCTCTGGGGGTTGATCACCTCCACCTATAGATTGAGCTATGCCTTGAGCAAGTGCAATAGGAGCACTGGGTGTGGCACTTTGAGATGAAGCAGGAGTAGCTATAGCTGGAGAAGCTTGAGTATTTTTGCTCTTGCTCCAGCCTTTGTTAGTTATCCACTCAACCCACTTCCCAGCCCTTTTTATAATTCTTTCCATGATGACATCTAAGTTTTCTTCTATGTCAATATATTGTTTAGAACTAATGGGAGTATTCCTCAACTTAGTCAAATATGTATTACTATACATATTTTTACCATCATCTTGCAATCCCTCCACATCTAAATTTATACCATATGTCTTTACTTGATCAATGGTAAATCAGGCAAAGGCAAGATCTCGACTCTCCAATTCATTTTTACAATCTTCCCAATAATCCTCCATGGTTGTCACATGTTTGATTACGCTTCCAATTTGGAGCACATCTTTGGCATATTCATTAGGATCAAATAGGGGCCTTACGGCTTCATACTCTTTCGATTTGTATTTACTATCAAATGCTTTTTAGTATATTCTTTGCATCTCATCTAGTTTCACAACTGTATGCTCCAACTTTGATAGGGAATTCATACCCTTTCTTCCTCAAGCTAGTGCTCAATGCATTCACTTGTAGTGCTTGCTTCATGATCTCCACGAGAACGATTATATCATTTGGGTACCTTGGCAGCTTCAATGGGAATCCATAAAATGTTGCAAGATGCAAATAAGAAAATGATGAGAACTGAATGAAATAACTGCCAAACTGGCTGATGGTCACCATTGCTTCTAGACTAAATCTCTGCTCTAGACACCCTTGGAGTTCCCTGAAAATCCTCATGGTGAATAAATATCAAGAATGAGGACATATAAAATGAATTATAAAATTTGACTGCGCTAAGAGACCTAGAAAGTTGTTCACTGACCTCATATGCCCAATAAATATACTATGTGTCTAAGGAAATAACTTGCACCAAAAAGAAGTACTGCTCTACAAAACTAAAAGCTTCTACTTCACCTTTAAGTAGATGTAACAGAACCAAAATGTCAACAATTTTTGGTTTGAGGTCTATGCCGAAAAGAGTTTTAGGGACTTTACTCTTATCTCCCTTTGGCTTTTGAAACCAGGACTATATGATCTCCCTCCTCCGAACCATCTTCTTCAAAGAGAACTCAGACATGGCTCCACTCATCGTTAAATCAGAGAACTCCTCCCATTTTGGAATCCACAAACAATTCATTACTACTTGACGATCAATTGAAATCAACACTGTTTGGTCAGGCAATAGAATCTAGTTAGTATCCGAGTTGTAATGATTCATGCATTCCAAAATTAACTCTGGGCTACTTCTACTAATCCGCTTTCCCAATTCTTTTCCAATATGGGATGAATTGGATTTTCTCTTAATCTCCTTTGAAAATCTTGCATATAATAAAAATGGAGTGAAGTATCTATGAAAGTCGACCACTCCAACTTGATTCCACCCAATACATCGAAATCTGTGAATCTTGTTGCCATTTTATTTGATATATGATAGCACAAAACTCAAATAGTTGTAGCTGACACAAGAAGCAAACTCTATAATTTTGAAAAATACTTGAAAGCACTATCCAATGCAACAATAAAACAATAGTTTGAAAATCTCTTACTTCCTTCTTTATAAAATAACCCCAGATTTGCTCGTTGAATTTCATAAATCATGCCACACGAGAAAAATTAAGGGTTAATCCATTGGATTGGTGAAAGTAAAGGTTGTAATGGATTTATCTTTGTCTTTTAACTATTTTTGTTGGCTCAACAGTAACTTCCATTAATTACTATTTTACTTTCCATTTCACCCATCTTTCAAAAAAATAAGAACGAAGTACTTTCTTAGGTAAAATCTGATTAACTCAATTCTACTTGCAAAAACTTAATCAATCCACTGATTTGCTTCTATTTACTTGCCCCAAAATAATCTGCAATCAACTCACATACTTACCATGCTTGCAGGAATGATTTTTCAGTAATGCATAAAAATGGCCTTCAAGGGTAGAAAACCCGCAGCAAAGAAGTAGAGTTCTGATTTTCCTCTTAAGCTTTCGCTTATACATTTCAACCCTAAGCACTTTACTAAAAACCTTCGAGAAAAATAAAAGAGGCTTTGCAAATGAACAATGGGGCCCACCAGTCCCTTTACTTTTTATTTAGGCCTTTGCGGAAAATTCACCTTTCGGTTCAAAGTTTGCCAGAGGAGAAGCTACTTTTGAGTTTTCCAGTGATGCTTATCCTGATCATCTTAATGATTTCTAAATAATTTCCACTATGAAAACATGATACTATTTTAATGATTTAACCATAATGTAGCTTACCTATCCTTGTTTTAGCCTATAGAATGTATCTATGGATTCTTGCAAAGTTTCACCTTCCAGGTGCGACAACCCGATATGGAGAAGAAGAAACTTGATTTTTTGCAATTGCCCACTGTTTTACTTCTTCTACCTTATTCCCTTTATTTTAGGCCTTCAAAAAACACAAAACTGACTTCACAAGTGAGGGGTGGGGAAAATTTGATTTCTCAATTCCCTTACATACACCTCTTAAAAAAATTGATTTGTAACTTCGAAGTCTTCCATGGAGAAACTCTTTTCTGGTTTTCTATCAATCACTATTTTGATCATTTTCTAGACTTTAAAATGATTCTTTCTATGAGATCATGACATCACTTGAACGATCTTTTCATAACATGTTTCACTTTACTTCAATGAAGCTTACAAATAGCATTTTCTAGTCTTTGCGGAAATTTTCCTTAGGGGTGCGAAAACTCGCCAAGGAGAAGCCAAAACTTGATTTTTCTTTGATTCAATTTTCTCCAACTCCAAATCAAATGAACTATAGGGAAATCAAAACATGTAGCAAAAATTGAGAATCTCCATCGAGGATGGCTCTAAACTACCCTAAGACTCATGACAGTCAAGAAATACCCACCCGGGCTATATGTGACATGGGAGAAGGGAAAAGATGAAAACCCGATGGAGAAACTTAGCACCTAAAGAAGAAAGACCTATTGACCTGACTTGACAGAACATGACATTAGTTTACTCTCCACTTTGAAAAATTGTATATGGTGAAAAGTGGGGCAACACAATTTTAGTTTGATTTTAGTTGTTATGATCACATTGATGCATATTTTCATAGTGAGCAAGGTATAGAAAGTTTGTTTGGCTTTTATACACATTATGATGATGATGATAATTTTTTTTTGCCTAACAAAATGACTGCAAATGTTAATGTGTTGGGTAAGACAAAAGAGAGTGAGAGTTCTAGTTTTCCTTAGGAGAATGGTGATGAAAATTAGGTATATGATAGAGGTAAAAAGTTTTGAAACTTTTCAGTGGCCCGAGGCCATTGCTTGTACATAGTAGTGCTAGTTGTTTTTTTCTTTCAATAAAGTTGTTCAGGAGATTTTTTGAAGTTCAGGTGTGTGGTCTGCTTCCCCTAGAGATCTAAAATCTTTCCATGCCTAAAAGAGGCATGTATCTCGAGACAGAGCCACTGTTGGCACTAAAAATTGTAGTCCAAATTTTCAGCACTATTGAAGAATTTGAGCCCCATAAATGCTTTTAGTGCCTATGTACCAGACTGTCCATTTGAGCCCCCTAAGGTGTTTAATGTTTCTAGCACCCTATATTTAGCCTGTCTAAGCGTTCAATAAAGGAAAATTGAGATTCTGAGCCATTTTGTGAAGTCTAGTTTTGAGCTAGTTTCAAATTTGCACTTTTGCCCCTAGTGTCAAATAGCGACAGGAGGTCATGTTTGTGATTCAATATCTTGCACCTAGAAATGTTTTAGGACTCACAACTTTGGGAGTGTCTAGTGTCCATACCCAAGAACCTATGTTTTAGATTTTGAGTCATTTTGAATCCATTTGACTAGGTTTTGAATTCCTCAAAGTTGGTAGTTTGTTGTTTTCACACATTTGCAAGTTGCACACATTTCTAGGAAGCCCTGTTTGACCTATAATAACTTTTGATCAGTTGATCAAAATGCTGAAATTCCTTTTTCATTGTATTGTAGAGGTCAAAGAATTATTATGTTTCAAGTTTCAGCTTATGATGAATCCATTTGATTAGTTTTCAAACACGATTCCAAATGCAATTTCTAAAGTTATACTGGTGTCAGCATTTGCAGATTTTTTGGTCCCCTGTTCAGGATGTCATAACTTGAAAGTCATGATTTCTTGGATTGAATGGATTGCACCATTGTGTTGTACTTTAAAAATATTTTAAGTGTGTTGGTTTGTATATCTTGACGAATCCATTTGCACACTTTTCTAGGTCAATTACATTTGCAAAAATTACTTTTCTAACATGGTTTCCAGTCTACAAAATCCAAGTAGCCCACTTTGACTGATCACCATTTGCATCGTATTATTCATCATGAGACCAAATTGTAGATCCATACTCACCTCGTGACAGAGAACCAACGCCCTAATTTTCATTTCCCCGTTTGCACATTTTCCTAGTTTTCAAAGCCAAACCCAAACCTAATTTAGTGTTTTATGACATGTTTTCAAAGCCAAACCCGAACCTAATTCTAGAGGGTCAATTTTGATAGTGAATATCTTTTGACCCTAAATTTTTCATGCAACGAGATTCATGTTCAATCATAGTAGGCAATTTCTCTACTTCTTGAATGATCAATTCTGCCCTAAAAGCATCTACACCAGTGTCCAAAAAGCAAGTTGAATCCTTATCAGTGCCTTCTCCTAGAATTTTGTCAACCCTTGGCTCTCTATTTACCCTAACTACCTTATCTCCTATATGTAAAGTTGCATAAGAAAAGTCACATTTTAGACTGCCTCCCATAGTAGCACTCCACTTTCTGGAGAAAAACATCTCATAATGTGGGGGAATGTCAACCATAAGGACTAACATAGTCAATTTTGCTTTAGGATATGTAGCTAACTTGAATGGAAATGCACTGATAGTACCTTTAACAAGGACTTCACTAGAATCCATGCCTCCACATCTACCTTGTTTAGAATCTACCTATAGACCTAAAGCTTCCATGACTTCAAAAGGCATGATGGTGTTAGATCCTCCTAAATCTATCATGCAATTCTTTATGGTTTTCCCTTTTATAATCAAATTGAGAAAAAATGGGTCAATATCTTCTATGCAGGCTATTGATGAATCATCTAGAAACATTTGTGGGATTTTGTATATAATACCATTATCTTCTACCACTACTGGGGTTTGCTAAATAGTACTTGGTTCAACCCTATTACTATTATTTCCTATCCCACCCAACCAAGAAAAAGCCTTACTCTTATGCTCCTCAATTCTAAATAATTTAGACAAAGGTACTTTGATAGTAATTTGTGACAACATAGATAACATATCAATAGGTTCTAACATAGTTGACTTCACAAGCATACCTAGAGTGGAAATCCTTTGAATAGTAGGCACTACAATCTACTTGGCTACATCTGATATTAAATTATTTTCTTGCACTACTATTCTAGGGGTATTAGTTGTTTGAAATTGCACTTTCTTTTTAGTCTCCCACTTCTTTATTTTATTGTGTTTGGACTTTATTGTCTTAGTATGGATTTTTCTACTCTCATCCTTCATCTTGTGTGTAATATCCTTGATGAATATACCAGAAAATTTTCTAGCATCACTTCCAATTGTACTATTCCTTAGGTTATAGTTACTATGCATTTGAGAAATCATTTCTATAGTGATTTTTTCAATCTCCTCCTTTGAAGGCATTCTTAAGTTTATTTTATCAATATTTGAAGATTCATTACATACTTTGTCTTTATCATAATTTTCATCATCTGTGAATACTTGTTGATGATGTAATTGGTAAGCAATTATCTAACTAGTAACATCATCCAAATGTTGCTCCAAATTTGAATCTACACAATCATCAAACATACTTGCCATATTATAGCACACATCATCATAGCTCTTTTCTTCTTCTTCTTCATGTTGTGTACTTTGATGTGAATAAAATGATCAAGCAACTACACAATAACTTGCAAAATGGGGTAATTGACATATAATGCACCATGGTATATCATCATTCAAATTAATAGAACTTATTTGTAGAGGATCTAGTGCACCCTTATCTTTTACATTATGGGTTTGGTAGGGAATTGGTTTACCATCCTTCCATTGAGTGGTGTAGGGATAATTCTACATTCTAAGCTATCTATTGAAATGGTTATCATTTGACAAGGTATTATCAACAATAGTTGGCTTGTTTGAATTGAAATTTGATTGATTCATATTTTTCAATAAATCCAATACTTGACTTATTGAGGGTTCTTCAAGTTTCTTACTAGTAGGAGTTTTATCAACTTCCTTTTTGTTGCTGTTCTTGGGATTTAATAGCTTTGGATCATCTCTCCTACCAATATTACCTAATGCTTTTCTATTATTTTCAATATTTACCACAATTCTAAAAGCATCCCTCAAGGTCTTAGATTCCTTATCCCTCAACTAATAAGCCATCTTGCCATCAAATAAATTGAAATATGTTGTAAGAAAAACATCCTCATTCAATATCATAACCTAAAACAACTTGTACATCCCTTTCTAAAATATTACATTGAAATCAAATGTAGATTCATTTGGGTTCTTCTTAATATTATTGAAATCATTCAACATAAAACCAATGTTAGTATTATCACCATATTGTTCTTTGAAAAATTTCTCAATATCACCCTAGGAACTAATGCAATCATCTAGTAATCTCCTAAACTAATTCCTAGCATCTTCTATTAATAAATGCACAAATAGTTTCATCATCACATCTTCATGCTCAACTTCAAAGTCATTCAACATGTCTATAAAGACTCTCAAGTGTTCCTCTCTAGTGACAACATTGTTCCTAGAGAACTTAACAACTTTATCTCTTAGATCAAAAGATATGGGGTGAGGGAAACTAGGAATCCCTAGGAATGATATCTGTCTAAATGTCTCCATATATATAGGCCTTTTCTAAAAACTAGTAGCATTAGATGTGCTTGCTATATTGGCCTAATTTTGAGCAATATTGGCTTGAGATTGTTGTATTTGGACCATAAGGATTAGAATACTAGTAGTGGATGAATAGATAGGGGCACACTAAGAAATGGCCTAACTAGATATTACTAGTCCACGAATAGGTATAGAAGTTGTAGTTTGTGTAAAAAAGTTGGGCCAGGTAGCTAAAGCAAAGTTGGACTTAATGAACTAAATATTTCTCTTGGTTTCTACTGCTTGAGCTTCATTCTCAACCTTCTCAAGTTCCTTTGCCAAATCTTCTTTCTCTTTTCTATCCTTTTCAATATCAAGGTCTAGTTTACACATGGGAAGATTTTTAGATTTTATTAATGTATCTTGGGGTTCAATCATTTGAATTCCTATAGCTTTGCCTTTTCCTTTATTTGTGGGTTTCACTATATGTTCTACAGGATTTGCTTGGACAAGCTTGTAGGTTTGGATTTGAGAAATGGTAGGTTCTTACCTTTGGCTCATGAGCTTTTCTTGTGCTAAAACCTTAGATCTTAAAGTATCTACATCCCCAAACATATCATCATGAAGGACTAAGGTCCTTTCTTCCAAGTTCTTGTTTTGTTCTTTCAAGGCAACCATCCTTCTAAGCAAGTTATCTCTTCAATAATTTCATTCAAGGTAACTTGCTCTCTTTCCTTCTTCAAAAAAATAAATTTTGCCTCCTCTTATGTGACCCATTTATTTAGAACTTCTATTTCTAGAGATACTTCCTTAGGATCTATAGAAATTACCTCTAAATTAGTAGGGTCATTAAGATTTATAAGATTTGGTTCCATGTATGGAATTTTTCTAGGGTCTTTCATGACATTCTCATATCCTAGCCTATGGTTCATATCTGATATATGAAAAGTATCTCCTATTGAGGAAAAATTCTTATCATGATAAACCTGGTCTTCTTGTAGTGAAGTGCTAAATATCCCCCCCCCAGAAGCCTTATGTTTTCTAACACAGAACTTAAAGGAGAAGACTACCTTACTAGCACAAGTTGATATTGAGGATATACTAATGTATTACTTCTGGGTTTCCAAGTGGGATTTATATCTACTTTCTTTTTCCTTGATTCTTCCTACTACCTTGGGGAAAATTAGTATATAAGGGTGCATCAGGATTGGCACATGTGTAAGCTCTTGTATTCTTCCTTTTATCACCCATTCAAGAGGATTGCTTGTTACATGTGCACTAGCTTCAAAACCTTGATTGAGTTGCCACCCTATTTTAGGGAAACTATGATAGTAAAATATCTTTTGACTTCAAAGTTGAAAGTAAAAGAAAATATCAAAATACTTTAAAATAATAAGGGACCACTTGTAGAAAAACATGACTGTAACTCCTGCTTGATAGATAAGACACTTTGCAAAGGTTGTGTGAATCACTGTACACCTATGGCACTAGGGTTGTTTCTCTCTCTTTTTTAAATTCTCAAGGTTTGTCACTAAAAGAAGTCCATTAAAACCATAGATAGTACTACAAAATGATCTAACACATATGTACACTTTGCACACACATGTATGGTAAGCAAGTCTCTAGTAGAGTTTCTATTTTGTTGGAGTTTATCAACTATTGAATAGAAAAATCTCAATACCAAGATAATGAGAGCAAAAATAATCTAAGGATCAACTACTTCCTATGAAAAATTGAAAGAGTTTCTTATCTAGACCCAATTACAACAAAATATAAATAGATTTCCTAATCTTTAGGCACTGCAGAAGAAAGGTGGGCATACTTGAGGGATGGTTCAAATGAATGCTACTGCATGAGAATTTTTTTAGTTTCATTTTGACTCTCATCTCTTATCTTTGGCATATACATTGTTTGTTCATTGCATGACATTTTAAACATGATAAGCATTCCTTATAAGCACTTTTGGTCACAATTCTCCTCATGTTTACAACTATTTTTGGCAATAGTAGCTAACTAAGACACAAAAATCAGATGCAAAGGAGTGCTGACTGGCATTGATAATCTTCAACAATAAAATAAAATGGATTTTAAGATTTACACTTGATGCTTATCTATGACCTTTCTTTCTGTAGATTGAATTAATTAGATTAGTGCCTCATCCAATAGTATTCAGAGTCTATTCAATTCTTGGATCTAATTGATTGCATTACAACTATGATTATCAATAGCCTTCGCTAATATCTCATACTTACTAACATCCTTCCTAATACCATGGCAACTCTATCAACATCACTAAACCATTTACTTAGTTCATTGAATTAATAGCAATAATGAATTGACATATAATTTGATTTAATTGTACTAAATTAGACAATTTTTTGCTTCCACAACTTCAAAATAGATAGATGGTAGAATTGGAGACAAGACTCAACAAGGAGATAAATGGGAAAAATCCATGCTTTTGATTAATTTTCTTGGAAAATGGTAGACAATTGGATAAGACTCAAAATAACTCAAAACAAAACATTTGGAACCTACCAAATTGATGTATTCTCATGAAATTTGAAAAAGGTATATATCAAGAACATTGGATCGAACAAGCTTAATTAAACTAAAAGAGATAATGATTTGGACCCTTTCTCTAGCATTGAAATCTCACTTATATAATGTGAGATGCAACAAGGTTGAAGAATAGAGAATTGACAATTTTCCTTTTGAAAAAAGATATTTACATTTTGTAATTATCACGAAAGGTCAAAATTGTGTGTAACAGAAAATTTTTACATCAAAATATTGTTTTAGGTGGGTCATTTTTCTATTACACTTCCAAAACTATGAAGTTTATGATTTGTAGTCTTATTATTCTAATTCTTTAGAGTATGTGGCTATCATGCTTGCTAGTGATGTGTCCTATTCTGGTACTTGCAAGCTAACCTCAACTTGGGGGTTTTCATTGTCTTCATCATGAACTATTGAGGTGATAGGTACCTTTGTGTTCTCATCTACCCCATCATATTCTGCCATCTATTCCAAAGACACAAATTCTTCTTTCCACTTGTTGAAAATAGTGTCATCAATCCAATCAAAATTTAGGATTTCCCTCTGCACCTTTATTTCAAAATTTCCAACTATTTCTATTTGAACAAGATCCTTTCTAATAACATTCTAAAATAATTGTATTTTTACCAGCTCTTCATTGGTCATTGACCATAGTATATGCCCCTTTTCATTTACAACATTATTCATTCTTTGGCATAATACTTCATCTAATTCCTTTTTCCATTCTTCTTTTTGTTTTATTTTATCAACCTTTTTAAGGGCACTAGGAAAAGGGTCAAACTTTTCTACTACATACTTGGAAAGACAAATTGCTACGCTTTTCTGAACAAAAACCCTTTTCTCATCAAAGTCCTCCAACTTGCTAAGCATATCAAAAAATCTTTTCTATTTGATGACATGGCAATTGGATGACAAATATGCACATAACTATAATATAATTATTCCTTTCACTCCATTTCTATATAATGGGTCTCAATTTGTCTTCATCTCCTTTTATTTCATCCAATATATATATATATATATATATATATATGTACATATATATATATATTGTTGGAAATATTCAAGATATGACATGTTACTAATAGGGGAGGGGTGAATCAGTAACTTCAGAATATTTAAAACAATTCAACACATTAATCATATATACTATTCACCATTCATTCATTGAATTTACTACATGTAAGAGAGATCATACATTCAAAACACATGTACATAGTGATTTGGTGACCTAGAAACCTTCCAAATAGAAAGTAAAATTGGGGTACAAATGATACGCACAAAACTTCAATACTGCAGTATAAAGTTGGCCTGTTAAGGCTTACATTGACCACTTTTGGTGATTTGCCCTATTAGGAGCATAAAGGACTAATAGGTCCACCTTGTTAGAGGATTTACAAACATACAATGAAGTATGCACTGAGTTAAGAGATTTACAAAAGACTATTAATTCTACCTTGTTAAAGGATTTAGAGACAAGTTCACCTGTTAGGAGGAAACAATAGATTTGGCTTACAACTTGATTGCTGATTAGATCCTTGAAGTACAGATCACCTGTTGTGATTGATGAATCTTTACTATTCCTTGTTGACCTTGCTAGGTATTTAGTTGTGCTACTGATTCGTATTCACTCTTCTCAAAACATTGCATGTCTTTCCCTTAATACTCTTATCCATACATTGTAAATGATACAATACATATATATATATATATATATATATATATATTTCATTCCAATAATTATAATTGCAAGGTTAGCTAAAACACAAGTGAAAAAATTATTACTAAGTTGGCCTAATAGTAAATAACTTGGGTTCATTGAATTGACTTGGTGACCTTTTGATACTCGGCATCCACTACATTACTTGATATCATCATGCACTCGATAGAATTGAAGGCTCAATCCATACTAATCACTCAACATAGTTCTGAACTCGATGAGTATTGGTGACTGTGTAGATGTGGTGTTACTTGGTAGATACTACATGCTAAGTTTACCATGATTTACTCAGTAAACATTATAACTTCCATGCTTGGTTTATATTGAATTCCCATGACACAGTCTAACTGCTTGGTAGATACTGAATTCCAATGATATAGTTTGACTACTAGGTAGACACTAAGATGTTCGGTAGATACTGTGAAGCTTTGTGAGTGTAGGAAACTGCATGCTGAGCTCAGTAGCTATACTAATATAGATAAATGTTGTCAATAATGGCAATAATAACTTAATACCAACAATCTCCCCCTTTTTCATTTTTGAAAAAACACTTATAAGCCAAAACATATGTATGTAACCTAACTGACTAAATTTTGGCTTTTCAAAATTGATCTTTGTAGAACTGTTGCATATAAATTTCTCCATATATCTTCTTGATGACTTATAATGTATATATAAAGATACTTATGTACACATGCTAACTCTATCGAGTGCTAACTCCCCCTTTTACTTATACTGATAACTCTCCCAAATTATTATGTTGAATCTCTCCTCCTGTTTGACAATAATGCCAAAGGACTATATATATAGTTTATATGGTTACACCAAAGTGAGATAGAAAATCTTGATGTACTTTAAGGGTGGTGGAAAAAGTATTATCGCAAGTCTACTACAAAATTTGATAGGTGGAGAGAGCAATTTGAACATCTGCTGATAATTGGATCATGTGATCAGCCAGTAAGAAGTTTTGATCTTGGACCAATGTTTTGCAATGACAAATATGTTTCTACATTTTATCCATGATAGGAAGGATCATGTTCTTGATGTCTATTAGGGTAGACCAAATCCTTGCTTCCTCTCTCAATAGTTTTTCCTGCACATCTACCAGATATTTGATTTTTGTGTGATGGGAGATTGTAGAGAAGTCCACCTTTAGCTTGGATGCACTTGATTACATATTGATGTAAATGTTATTTAGCTTATCCTTTATTTCATTAGTAAAACCAAAAACATCACAAAGTTTGGCAAAAAGTGATGCTGCATCATTAAAATAATTTTCAAAATTACCCAAAAATGTGGACAATTCAACTTGCTTGATTGCTATTTGTTGAGCAATATACTCTAGCACCTTGTCATCAAATTTCCTTTTAGCTTTTTCAATTAGTTTCTCTTGTCTGGAAGGATCTTCATTAAATTTTTGTACTACCTCTTCTAACTGAATCAAAATGTGTTGAGTGGAATCTACTTCAACACCTATAGCTTTTTTAATTATATCCTTGGCATTCTTAATTATTCTATACTCCTTACCCCTTTTAGACCTTAGCTGCTTCTACATAGCTTTCATCTCTATGAGTTAAGTAGCTAACCTCATCTCTTCAATGGTAGCAGTGTCAAAGTCAATCTTTGGTATTACTATCTCCGTGTCTAAGTCAATGTCTTCTTCAATTTCCTTTCTAGTGATCAAAATTTTTAATGGATGCTTTTGTTTGACTTTTGTGATTACTGGTTTGAACTTTGGAATAGACACAATAGTGGAGATAGAAGGGCTAGCAGTGAAAAATGGGATAGTACTCAAGGATTGAATGCTAATAGAAGTACTAACTAAATAAAAAATTGAAACACTTCCAAAAAAAGGTGTCACACTCGATAGAGTACCCTTAGCAATATCTGAACTAATTGGAGTTGAAGTGGATACATTAACAAAAACAAAATTGTAAAACTTACTGGAATTGACAAAGAAAAAATTGTAGAACTTACTAGTACACTAACTAATGGTGAAGGAGCTAAGGAAGCTAAGTCGGTAGCTGAAGAAGTGACAAGAAACTCAGTAGATAAAGTGCTTGGCACTTCTATTTTAGATACCTCAAGCTGGGAGGTTTCTAGTGAAGATTGAGCAATTGAAGTGGCTATTGTGCTCACAATTTCACTTGCAAAAGCTATCTCCATAGTAGATTTAATAGTCTTTGGTGGAGAGTAAGGAAGAGATGCAATAACTACTAGTGGAATTCTTTCCAGTTCATCTTCATCTTTTTCTTCCTCCTTGTCTTCTTCCTCTTTTTCTTTCATTAGTGCATGCAGCTCTCCTAGTGTAACTATAATAGATGGAGTATTATCAAAATCATCATTGTCACTGCTATCATCATCCTTAATTTCAACAGGATCATCTGATGGCGTCTTGAGATGATATGCATCATTCCAAACATCTGTAGCATTTTTGACAACTGATTCAATGTCTTTTAATAATATAAGGAAAGTATTGAATCTCATATTCATTCTTCCTTCATGATCTTTCAATGCCTTTTTGACTTCTACATCTATTAGACTAGGTACTAATTCCTTTAGTTTTTTCTCAAATATATCTTTCACAGTTTGTACTGTGTTCTCCCATCAGACTTTTATTTTTTCAAGAAGTACTGCTAGAATTTGAGATGCAAATTGATCAAGAGAAAATTTCCAAGTTCCTAACTTTTCCATTTCCAAGTCTTCAATCTCCTTTTTCTCTATATGAGTCCGAGTTTCATATTTGAGAGCTTTAAAATTGTTGATACCTGCTCCAATCCTTAATTATTTTAGCCTTTCCTCAAATGTGAGTGGAGGCCTGACAAGTACAATTTCCTTCTTGCCTTTCCTAGTTCTTCTTGTGAATACTACAGTTGGTTGCTTCTGAGGTTTGGTGATAAACACCTTTCCTTTCTTCTTTGGTGGTTCCTCTTCTTTTTCAGATTCATGTTCTTCTCTTTCTTTTCCTTCTTCTTCTTCTTCATTATCCTCTTCTTTACCTTCAGTAAGCATTAGAGGGCTAGTTACAATTTTCAATTTTGTTATCTTCCTCTTGCCTTTTCTTATAGCCTAGGGTAGCTTGATTTCTAGCTCAATTCTAGCCTTTGCTTCATCATAAGTGCCAAAGGTAGGAAACTTAGGATTTATAAACTCATTCACTAGTACTTCAATAATATGCCTAGTTTCATCAATATTGACCTCATAAGGAAGAGGTTTCACCCATGTAACTGAGGGTCTGACTGTCTGAATGTATACTCTATCACAGCCAACTATGAAGCATACATCATCTTTGTAGTCTTCAACCAATTTTGGTGGAATTTGGAATCTTTTATTCATTCTTTTCTTGAAATCTTCAAAATAATTATCCATAAAATTTTCAAAGTTTTCACCCATATCAACAATAAACTCATTAATCTGATATAGAATTAGGGTGTCTTTTCTCCATACAACTGAGCCCTTTGATGGAAAGAATTTTTGAACATAGAAAAATAAACAAGTTAACAAGGAGCCAAATTTATAGGGATTTTTCTTGGATGATCTGATACTATCCATGTTTTTTTTAGGTGCCTTAGCAATAGCTCAAACAATTCATACACCAAATTCTTCTTAACTATCTTGTATGCTAAGTGCACAACCTCACATGGTACACTATTCAGTCTGCTGGAGCTATATATCTTATGTACAATGATATGAATACCAAACCTAAGTTCTATGTTAGATACATTGCTAATCTTCAGTCCTCTACCATCCAACTTGATTAGGGTTTTCTTCTATAACTCTTCCCAGCATAGGGTTTTGGTAACCTTAACTTTGTTGAGCATAGGGAGACCCATGATTTTGTGAATCATCTTCTTTGTTATCATGACAGGCTGCTCTAACCATAACTAACCATTGTGCACACGGCTCAAAATATACCTAATCCACTTAATTTGGAAGGTTCTTGGCATATGTTGGAAATGGGTCAAGCCTTTCTCTTCTAAGTGCTTATGCTCAGGTTTTAGGGTTCCATCAGCACATAGTTCTCCCAGGGCATTCTCCATTTCTAGTGTTCCTATTTTTTGAATAGTGAATTTGAAATGAGTACAAATGTCATTTATGAGGAGTACCTTTGGTGGAATTTGGGATTGTGCTCCATTAGGGTCAAGTGACTCTGCAATGGCAAGAATAATTTTGAAGTTAGGTGCTTTCCATTCTACACCCTTTACCAACATCTTCAAACCCTTCTTTGCCTTGCTACTACTACTACTCCCAGATGCCATCACTACTTGGTAGGTGTAAGAAAATTTTTGAACAAATTCTTTTTTATAAAATTACTTGGAATCACTGGAAATTGCTTGAGTGCACCTAGAAATCTCTTAGCTCTGACATCGCGATGAAGAATGAAATCAAATTATACCTTTTTGACAAACAAATTTCCATTAATGCTTAGTATGAAATTAATTGAGATGAAATAGTACTTGACAGGCTATCATTCATTCACTTGCTCAATAGAAGCTTGCAACTTAGTGATCGAACAAAACTTTTGTTACTCCCAACCTAGCTTAGCAAGGTCTTCAACTGACTTTCCTAAGTAGATGTAACTCGGTGAAAGATACACTTTCTTTGATCCTTGTGTATCTAGAATACTGATTTGATCATTTTTCTTTCTTTCATTTGGAATTGCTTGAGATATCACTTGAAAAAGCAGTTCCATATCCTTGTTTATGAATCTAATTGGAAATGGTGGAGTCACCCATTTCTTGAGTGACATGGCCATCATTTGAACTATTCTACTTGGTAGATTTAGGAATCCACTGTTGTCTCATCTTCTTCTAAATTTTATAATCTTTAGCTTTCTTTTGATCTTCAATTATTCTTATATTCACATAGTTTTTAGCTATATGATCGAGTTCTGTGCATGTATAGCACCTCACAGTGGTGTCTCTCTTACTTAGGTGATGTCTTTCACAGTTTATACCAATGTGTCCATATTCTCCAAAATAATGAAATCTGCACTAGGTATTGTAGTCCCATCCACATATTGCTTTAACAAGTTTTTTAGCTAGATTGAATGATTTGGATCTACATTGGAATGCCTTGTGACCATGCTTTTTTCATTTGTGACAATTGCCTTCAAATTTTCGTTTCTCCTTACATTCGTTAGCTTTATGACCATTCTGGTTGCAATTGTAGCATTTACCATTGAATTTACCTTTTCCATTGCTCCAACATTTGTTTGATGTATGACCTAACTTACCATAGTAATTGAAAGTAGGTCTTTGATCCCTTTGGGCACATTGTTTGGAAGATTCACCTTGTTCTTCATTGTATCCAAGTCTTGCTTTATCTTTTTGCTTATGAGGATTCTGCTCATTTTGCTGAATCAGTTGATTCATGTCTTCTTGTGACTTCATCATTCTTTCATTGATTTTCTTTTCAGTATTTAGGTCACCTTTTAATTTTTCAACAATTTAATTTTCACATCTTAGTTCTCTCAGTATTCTCTCATTAATTTCCCTTTCACTATTTAAATCACTTCTTATTCTTTCATTCTATGCTTTGAGAATCTTGATTTCTTCATTTGCTCTAGAGATTTGATCCATGAGGTCTACATGCTAATTGGATTGATTATTTCTTTCCTCTAAGCCTTCATTTGCCTTGTTTCTTAGTTCTAAAACTTCACACAACCTAATTGATTGGATTTCTTGTTCTCTTTTACACTTTCTTACTTCTTCCTATAGAGAGCCATTCTTTGCTAGGAGTTCCTTGATTGCCTCATTAGCTTCATCTAAATTTCTTGATGGAATAAAGTCTTCGATCTTTTCTTCAACATAATGATGGTCATTCATTTTTCTTGCAAGCTCCTTCCTTCTTTTTAGGGATTGGGAAAGATGCTTTTTTGCTTCTTTGAGTTGAGCTATGGCCATTTCTAGATCTAGCTTTTCATTTTCAATTGCCTTTTCAAGTCAGAATATCTCGATTTTTCCTTTAGATCTTTGCTCAAGTTGTCAAAATTTATCCTAAGAACCATAAAAGCTCGAATACCAATTATTGGAAATATTCAAGAAATGACAGGTTATTGAGAGGGGAGGGGTGAATCAGTAACTTCAAGAACTTTTAAAAAATTCAACACTTTAACCATATATATTGTTCACCATTCATTCATTTAATTTACTGCATGTAAGAGAGATCAAACATTCATAACACATGCACACAGTGATTCAGTGACCCAACAACCTTCCAAATAGAAAGTAAAACTAGGGAGGGGATGATACCCACAAAACTTCAATATTGCAGTATAAAGTTGGCCTATTAAGGCTTACATTGACCACTTTTGGTGATCTGTCCTATTAGGAGCACAAAGGACTGCTAGGTCCACCTTGTTATAGGATTTACAAACATACAATGAAGTATGCACTTAGTTAAGAGATTTACAAAAGACTATTAAGTCTACCTTGTTAAAGGATTTAGAGACCGGTTCATCTGTTAGGATGAAATGATATATTTGACTTACAACGTGACTGTTGATTAGATCTTTGAAGTACAAATCACCTCTTGTGATTGATGAATCTTTACTGTTCCTTGTTGACCTTGCTGGGTATTTTTCTGTGCTACTAATTTACATTCACTCTTCTCAAAACATTACATGTCTTTCCCTTAATAATCTTATCCATACATTGTAAATGATATAATACATCACACACACACACACACACACACACATCATTCCAATAATTATAAATGTATGATCAGCTAAAACATGAGTGAAAAACATTACTGAGCCCATGCAATAGTAAATAAATTGGGTTCACCAAATTGACTTGGTGACCTTTTGATACTCAGCATCCACTACATTACTTGGCATCATCATGCACTTGGTAGAAGTGCAGGCTCGGTTCATACTAGTCACTTGACATAGTTCTAAACTTGGTGACCACTAGTGACTTGCTAGATGTAGTGTTACTCAGTAGATACTGCACACTGATTTTTCCTTTCTTTACTCAGTAAACATTATAACTTCCATGCTTGGTTTATACTGAATTCCCATGACATAGTCTGACTATTTGTTAGACATAGGGGTGCTTAGTAGATACTAAGATGCTTCGTAGATACTGTGAAGCTTGGTGAGTGTAGGAAACTAAGTGCTAAGCTCAATAGCTATATTGATATAGATAAGTGTTGTCACTAATGGCAATAATAACTTAATGCCAACACACACACACACACACACACACAAAGATATATATATATATATATATATATATATACATACATAATTCTTGGTAACTAGTCATAAAATGTTGGCCACTCAATTCTATCTACCAAATACATAATAGCTTACCTAAGCTTTTCTTCATACTAATTATTCAATTCTATATTCATTTCTCATAATTTGTCTCTTTCCTTGTCAAATTCTTCTGCAATATAGAATTAAGGCCTCTGTGAGGAGTCTAGTATTTCAACAATGGGATTAGACTTAAATGGTTTAATTGGTGGCTGAGTATATACAATTCTTAGCTTGCCAAATTCTGCCATCTTCCTCTTTCCAAGTTGTTTATCCATTTGGGATACCTCATTTTCTAGTAATTGTATCTATTTTCCTCTATGCTCATACACCTTTAGCATTTCTTCAAATTTGTCATTCAGCTCTAAGATTTTATTTGGTTCCTTTCCAACCATCATGTCCCCAAACTCTAGCATCTCTTTATCCATTCTAGTAACCTATTGACTACCCACTTCATGAGCCCTACATATTGTAAGAGTATCAATATGTTCTACACTAGAAGTTTCTCATATTCTAGTCTTATTCCTTTTTTCAATTGACAAAATAACTAGGGCTTGATGATCATTACTAAATTTAATTCCCCTATGTTCTTGTAATATTTCTTGATCTATCTTATACTACACATCTTTTTCTTTTCTAATTGAACAAAAAATCATAGCATTAGCTATGTCCCACTTAGGAAAACTTAAGACTCTTGACTCCCTAACCAATTGACTCTCGGCCCTAGGTTTTAACTAGGAAAAATCACTCAAAAATTTAGATTTCATCTCTTCCTCAATGTTAGAATCTAGTTTTCTTGGTTATTTTTCCTTTATCTTCTTACATATCTCCTCAAAATTTCCTATATTCTTTCTCCACAAAAATTGTGCAAAAGCTCTAGATTTAACAAAATTTTCATGAACTATAAACTTTTGTGAGGCCTAAGCAATAATTAGATCTATCTCCTTTCCTTTATAATTAGCAATAGTGAGGTCTAAGGAGTGCATAGGAGGTTCTTGAGGCACTCCTCTTTCCATGTCTACAGAAGTAATAATTATATCTCCTTCCCACCCACTTGCCTTAATTGCTATCTTAACAATGCTTCATTTTCTATCTGATTTGGGGTTTGAGTTGGGGAATACTCTTCCACATGAGAAGAGGATCCTTGTTCCAATTTACGTCTCTCTGGTACATTAGTGGTAGGTGGTCTCTCTAGTCTAGGTCTTCTGTGAGGAGGAACTTATTATATATTCTAAACCACAATATATCATGCCCTCCTTTGCAATGTATATTGGCCCTGAGAAACTATCATCCTACTATTTATTCTTCTTTCCACCTTTGCTACTCTATCTGGATAGGGTTTAACATATGTAGCCTTCTTCTCATTCATAGTTTTCTTTATTACAAAAAAATGTATTCATTGATACATTCATTCTATCCATTTTTCTTTCCTAACTTCATGTTCTTGCAATGGAAAGATATTCCTAATAACATCTTTAGAGAAGTATACATGTTGTATAATATTCTTAGCTTTTGTCCTCTCCCTCAGAAGGTCATAGAATCCCTGTAGATCAATATACCTTGCATGGGACTTTGCCATATTATATATATTCAAGAAAAAATTGAGGTTATTCCACCCCTTACAAAAACAAAATCATGAGCCAAAGTGGCAACCAATAAGAAAGCACCTTTACCCTTACCTATCATGTCTCTCTCTTCAATAGTTCTGATCTGTAATAGTAATTCTATAATTCCTATCTTCATAGCTACATGGAAAGGTAGAACATGAGGCTTTCCCAAAAAGCCATGAAATCTAATCATCATTGAAATATTGTATGGGATTATATCCCCTCAATTGTGACTAACCAAGAGTCCTTTTGCATGGTCTTTAGGTCTGATCAGCTCTAGCAGAGGCTATGGAATTCTTGTGCTATCCCCTCTCAAAAGAGATCTAAGCCTAGATGCAAAATATTTGTCAAGTGTGACATAACTAGCATCCTTGGCTTCCCAAGTCATATCAACACTCCATAACTGGACTGGTTTCTTTTCACCATCTTTTGTTAACTCTATCTCCATTCCCTTAGAGAAAAAGGTAACTCCCTTATAAAGACATATGTGCATTAGCATGTAGTACCAAAAAAAGGGTCTACTTACCTTTATTTGAGATATTCCCACCAAACCATTATGAATCTCTCTTGGAATGAAAGTTGAAAAATGAAGAATGCTACTCATTCCAAACTATAATAACTGAGCCCTAATAAGAACAAGAGAACCCTAAATGTATTCCCTCACATCCATCCCAAAATTTTTGCAGAAAGTGAAGTACAAAGCTTGGGCTCTGGGATCAAATTATTTCCTCATCAATGGCTTTGGGGTATTTGGTGTGACCAAGGGTAGTGATCCAATCCTAGCAATATGTTGTTGTAGTGGCCCTACTCTTAAATACACTCTTTATGTATCATATATTGCTTGAAATTAATCCATGTCAATTGGCTCATGCACAACATGGTTATGGTTAAGATTGAAAACCTCACTAATTAATTTAGGTGAAACCCTAGAAAGATCATCTCCAACATAGTTCTTCACAAATTTAGTGATATTGTCATACTTTTTAGCTAAATCAGTCAATATATTGCTATCAAAGAAAACCCAAAGGATTTCTAATTTACCAATATTAAATTCCCACACATTAGTCATAGGGGTATCTAAGTTACACTCAACAAACAATTTTTTAATTAATTCTAACCCTCCTACAAAAACCTGGGCATCTCTTAAGTAATTGGTTGTATCATAGAAACCCTCAACTACAACCAACCTAGGGTTCTTGGAATACACTCCCTACTTGTTGTTATTTCATTTATAGATTGTGGAAATTGTTCAAGGAAATCATCGTGAATAGAGCTCTTAAGATAATTAGTGTGACCAGAGAATTCCTCTCATGGAGGCATCGTTCGAGAAATTTGACTTCACACAATTCTAATGTCTTGATTTTCAATGGTTGCAAATTACTTACCTACTGAATTGTCCTTCCTTCTTTGTAAAGTTTTTTGTAATTTGTTGAAATCTTCATAGAATTTTGTTCCCTAGCTCCAAAACCCCTTGCACTCATATAATTCTTTATGATTGTATGATTTAATAATGAAGAATTTGGGAATTATACCTAGGTATTAAGATTACACAAAGGAGTCCTGAGCCATATTAACTTACTTTAGCCATTAACTTCATGTCATGCTTCAAGTTTAAATTTCATCCATCAATTTCACAACATCGAATGGCTTTGTTTCAAAATGTAAAACTACTTTATGGCTTTGAAAATCTTAGCCATCTGTCAAACAGGTGCTTCCTCACATTATTTAAAACTCTTGCATCTTGACAATGTAGGTAAGCAGTAGCTATCAATCTACCTTCAGATCTATGGTTATGAAGATTTAAACATCTTTGAAATAAAACATTTAATACTAAGGTCCAACTGGCATTACAATTCAACACATTTTCTAGCCTAGCACAAGTCACCATATTTCCATCACAAATGGTCTCACCTCACCACATGTCAGATTGGCACTTCCTTACAATATTTAAATGTCATACAACTTCATAATGTAGGTAAGTGCTAACCTTTGATTTTTCTTAGATCGATGATCACCGAAATTTGTATCTCTATAAGATCTAGTCAGGTGATTTGACCAATAGAAAATCTCCTTTTTAGCCAATATATTTTGACAAGTGCCACAATAGAGGCTTCATTATTACCTTTTGAAAATGTGGGTCCATGATGTCATCATCTTCTACATGTCATTATTATCTAACTATTGATCACTTTCATAATGTGGGTAAGTACCTGCCATTGATCATGGTGAGATCAATAGTGGATAAAAAGATACTTGAGAAATATATGTGACATCTCACCTATCATCACTTTGGATAGGTGTCAATACAATGCTTCCCTACATTACTCAAAACTTGAGCAACTCCATATTGTGATAAAGTTCTAACCATTGATCTTGAAATGATCAACGGTGCATCAAAACAAAGAAAAGATTAACCCACTTGGAAAGAAATGACCAATGAAATCATAGGAGAGTTGAAGATGTCAGAAATTTATGGCATGAATAGGATCTCATATCACCAAAAGCTACAACTGTCAATACAACACTTCCCCATATTATTTAAATAGCTTGTAACTCCATCTTATGGGTAAGCTCTATCCATCAATCTTACTGAGATCAATGTGGCACAAATTACTTATCTAAGCTTTAAAAAGTTCACACTAATGCATAGGAAACATGACCATGGTTTAAGGTAGGCTTCAAAAATAGGAGGTCAAATTGTAAAAAACAAAAAATAAAGTCATCTTTATTAAAAGAAAATTTAGGGTAAAAGGTATTCCCATGCTATTTTGAAAATGAAAACCTCTTTGAAAACTAGGGCACAAAATGAAGGTTTTAGTTTATCACTTATGGATTTTAAACTAGGGTTTTGACTAAGAAATACCAATTTAACAAAATAGCCGTAGGTTCTTTAAAATGGGGCACAACATATGGCAAAAACAAAAGACTAGGCCAACACATCACCTGGCTTTCCTCTAGTTCTTCCTCCAGTTCATATTGTAGTTCTTCTCAAATTAGGTTGAATAGTGAAACATTGAACAAATTGGCTAAGTGCATTGGTAGGTGTGCATGTGAGATTATATGCTTCCTTTTTAAATTTTCCTAACTATGACAAAGAGACTACAAAGGCACCTAGAGATGAAAGGAAAATATAGGTTAACTTTATTTGTTGACTTTATGCCATGATATGACTCAAGGGCATCCTTACACAAGTATTTTGAATTTACATATTTGTGTGGTACATAAATCTGAGTTCATGTTTCTTTTTCTTTTACCATTGATTAACAAAGACAAGGTGTCTCATGGCATCAATAGCTAGGAGGAACACATGCCAGCTGCAACATTTGAATGAAATCAGCCATGTCCAAGGCATGAACGAAGAGGAGGCTATAGTCAAAGGGGAGTTGCCAACACACAAGAGGAAGGAAGCCCATGGAATTGGAGGAGTTGTAGCCTATTAGGTTTAAACCTTGGAAAAAAATAACAATTACATGCAAATATAAACAATAAAATAAAATAATAGATCACATAGAAAAGAACACAAGACACCAAGATTTAACGTGTTTCACCCAAACCCTAGAATATGTTCACCAAATAGTAAGTCAAATATTATTATGATTCAATGATTACTATTGGATACAATTTATTAATTTTTTTTTGTCTTCAATGTTACACAAATATCATATTAGTTGGCAAATAGTGCTTACCAAGCTCACTTGGTTAGTGAAGATAGTTTTCCTTGTCTACCAAGCATTTACAAGTTTACTCTAAATAGATGATAGTGCCTACCGAGCTCACTTGGGCATCAAAGGAATTGAGGTAGAAAAGAGTGTTAACTAGGCTCACTTGGTTAACGAAGGGAAATGTTGGATAGAGTTAGTGTTCACTGAGTTGAGATTCCCAGTGTGTGTGCAAGTGTGTTGATTGAATTGAAAAGAAAAGAGAGGGAGTGAACTTGAAGGATAAGTAGGTATCCTTGTGGAGAAAAAAAGTAATATTTTATTAATAAGTGTAAATTTTAAGTACAATATTGATATGGATTTAGAAATTTAGTTGCATCACAATTAGGGCATTTTATTGTTACTCTCTAACCATTGTAGTAGTGATCTAAAATCTCTTAACAGAGTTGATTTAACAGCTAGTTGTAAATCCTATAACAAGGTGGCAATTCCATCAAATTTTTTTAAGACCTCTTTCAAGGCCATTTCTAACAGGGTGATTAAATCCTCTAACAATGTCACACCTAATAGTGTGTTTTGTAACCTTTAATAGGGTTGGCTCCTAATAGGGATCAATTCAAAAGAGTGAAAATCGAAACTAGTTACATTAGTGGATTTTCCCAAATTGGGTTTCCAGATTAAATCTTGGTGTCTTATGTGTTAATGTTATTTCTATTATGCTTCAAATATTAATTACTATTAATGTTTTATAGATCTACTAAAGTAATTCACACTCCGCATTTACTAAGTTACCACATTTTCTATGTGTTTAGTGAGTAATAGTAGCAATCTATTTTCTTAGTCTAAATTTTATTGTTGACATCTAAGAGATATGGGATTTATTTTAGTGTTAATTGATTCACCACAACCCCCCCCCCCCCCCACCCATCTTAGTTACTTCTTCTATATTTTCAAAATTTGGTATCAGAGTTTTTGGTGCTTGCAAGAAAGGTTTCAAGGACCTAAGCTAAAGATCAAGATGTCTTACCAGAGAGAGATTTAAAAGTTAAATAGAGACAAATTTTCAGCATGGTAGGGACTCATGAGACTTTATCTTACTACCATTGGTGATTTAGGCTACAAATACCTTGATGAAGAGTACTAAATACCTACTGGTACATTATCTATTAGAGATCTTGCTGAGAATAAGAACCATAACATCATGATGACTAATATTGCATCTGCTCTCAGCTATGATGAATTTGATGAGATCAAAGACTACAAAACTACTTTTGATATATGGAATAAGCTAAAGGATATCTATGGTGGTGATGACAATGTAAGGAGAGCCAAAGGAGAAAGCCTTAGATGATAGTTTGATCAAATAAGAATGAGAGAAGATGAAAGCATTGCCAAATATGTGGAAAGAATCAAAGCTATTGTCAGTGCAATTAGATTTTTTGGTGGAGAAATCAAGGAAGAAACTATTGTAAGTAAATTTCTTAGAACATTTCTTCCTATCTATGCAATTAGACACTTAAGCATTTGAGGTCATTTTGTGACCAAAAATTGCGACCAAGTTTTTTAAAAGGGCAATTTTTTGTTTTTTTTTAATAACTAGCCCGTGTTGGTCACAATTGCGACCAATTAGTTTTGTCAGAATTGCAACACACAGGGAAGCATAAAACAAAAAAAAAGGGCAAAAAATTTCATTTGGCTTTTGTGCGAGGTTCATTTGGCTTTGGCGCGAGCGAGGGTCTCCATCAACATTGGCTCTGCTATAGATCATTGGCTCTGCTATAGATCACTTTCATCTGTCTTTGGCATGAGGGTCTCCATCAACATTGGTGCGAGGGTCTCCATCAACATTGGTGTGAGGGCACATCTTGGCATGAGGGCACATCTGATCTGGTGCGTTTGATTGTAGAAATTTTGAGGGCACGTCTGAAATTTTGAGGAGTTCCATGTGATTCCATTAGTATCCTGCCTATGATAGGAACTAATATGTTTTAGGAGAAAGTTGGATCTTTAACTAATTTATGAAAACCATTGCAATGTGCTTTTAAAATAATGTATTGGGTATCGTCGCATGATCGTAAAATGGTTAAATTCAATTGCACATATACTTATATATTATATTAGGTGCATTTTTTTATACTATTCCTTTTACCATGCTACTTACTCAAGGAAAAAAGTCATTATATTTATTATTATTGAATTTAGCTGAATGAAATGAGTTTTGGTGGGTCTAAAATCTTACTATTTCATGTATTTCAATAACTAAAAGGCTAATGAGTGTTGTCATTTAGTTTGGTTTTCTATTTATATTACCATGTTTGTGGTTTGGAGCAGTGGTTAATGGATTCCTAATTTCTGATTAGGAATATCTATTTGGGTGCATTTCATTTCTATTTCCATTTGAAATTGCTTTCAAATAGTCTACTGCATTATGCTTTGACATCAATTGATGGGTTTATGATAGTTTGTATTCATATTAATTGGTTATTGTATAAAATTAAAGTTGGCTCAATGTTTTGATTTGTATAGGCATAACATTCCACTTATTCTCATTTGTGGAGGAACTCCAACCGATCATAGTACCATTTTTATCACTAACCATTTATATCAGATAGTGATAAAAATGGTCAGTGGGTCATTCAGAATAGTGGCTTTTCAAAGAAACAACTTTTATCTCTAAATTTTTGATATTTTACTTGAATTAGATGGTTGCATAGGAATTTATAGGAAGCCAAAAAACATTACATAAATCTTTGAAGAGATTGCATCTCATAGTATTGGGGAACAAATGAGTTGGGTGGCAGGCCACAACACTCATAGTTGAATGACATTTACACCACACATCTTTTTCCAAATCTTTTATTCAACAAGACCACATCACACACCATAATAAAAATGGACCTTCCTAAAACTTATTCAATATCTCAATTATATAGCCCATGCAAGACATCGTTTAACATCACAGTCAAAATAGTCATCATGTGGTCAATCTTTCAACTTGTTACCATATACTACGGGTATGTCTATTGAGGGAATGATTGGAAAATTGCACAGAAAAATGTAAAAAATTGTATAAAACATGGGTGAATACATAAATCTTAAAATGGTGAAACTAAGGGTAGAGATTTTAGGGAGTCAAAGAGATGTTTAGTGACATGATTAGCTTCTGGCATAGATTAGATTACATAATTAGGGATAAGGATTGTAGTTTGTAACTCTTTTTTGGGGCATCCTTTTTATGATATGTAGTGTATCATCTCATTAGATTCTTCACTCATACTATGCGACTTTCCACAAACTGCCTATTTGGATTATGTTCATGATCTCAACTATTAGGGGAAACTCTGCACACTCTCTCTTCTCTCGACTATGTAGGGTTCTAGAATTTTGAACACTTTTGATCTCCTTATGGCTTGACGAGCCTTATCTTTATCAGGTCTTCTTCCTTTGAAATGGATGTCGTCTATATTGACACTGAGTTTCTTATCAAATGCAATTGGCTACTTTGCATAATTCACACTAATAGAAACAACAACACCAACTACTTGTTACTCTGCAAGGAAAAAGTGAGCATCTTCTGCACCCCTTTCACAACTTTCATGTAATCTTTTGTGTCTGTTACAAAGTGCACTCCACATTTAATGATTCATCTTGATAGAAGTCCTCTCCTTGGAAAATAAAAATCTTTTTCATTCTTGAATAGGGCTTGACTACTATTCTATTTATCCCAGGAATGCCATGTAAAACTCTCTGCCATATACTGACATATTCAGTCTGTATTGTGTTTTTTAATGGACACTTTTAATGAATTTCTACCAAGTCACTACTTTAAGAATACTCTCTCTTTCATCAAGATTACTTTCTAGGACAGTTACTAAAATTTTTTATGTCAATACTTCAGTTAGAAATATGCTTTCTTGTTCAGCAACACAAAATTTGGCTTGTCTTCATAATTTTGTAAAGTTCTATGATGCTCATCTTGCAAAATCAACCTTGACATTTTTAAAAATTCATTGAACCATAGTGCATATTCCTTGTTTCTTTTATCATATTTCATTATTCCACAAAGTTTTGCTCATGATCAAATCATACAATTACATAGCCTGACAGTTCCTTAAATCAAATTAGCATACATATAGAAAAAATGCACGGAGATGGCAGGTTGTGAAAGCAATCATATCAGGCTGCAATGTGGGTGGCCTGTATTAATCCTTGAAACCTACCATCTAATTCTTATCATTTTATCTAGAGAAATCTTTAATTCCACCACCTATTCAGAATTTGTAACTGCATGCCAATTAGGACAAAACAAAATTCTTAATAAAAAGTAAGGTCACTATGGTAACATTTTTCAATGCCAATTTTATAAATTCAATTGTGTTTATTTTTAATTTTAAGACTTTAGACTACTCATTTGTTTTTCAATTTAAGACTGCCAAACACTTTAGTCATTCAAGTTCCTCAGTATAGCCACCCAACATGGACACAAATCTATAAGTACAATGGACTAGTGAAAATTTGAACCTTGATGACAGCCTCACTTATCTGTTTTGACCCAGCTCTAAATAGATCACCACAATGTCAATTAATATTTACTTTAATATATTTTTATTATAAAAATATATTATAAGAAAAAAATAAATCTTTACAAAAAAAAATTAATACCAAAATATTTCTTAGGAAAAAGATATAGGCTAGTGTAAATGTAAAAAAAATTAACTAAATTTTTCAGATGTTAAAACTAGCACATATGTGAATTTAAAAGATTTATTTATATAATCTGTTAATATTTTCTTTAAAATTTATCTCGACTCCAAGGAAAAAGTTAAGGAGTGAGAAAACATAAATTTGAGTGGTAAATGGATCCACCTAGGATTCTGTTGGAAGCCAAAGTGGATGCCCGTATTGCTGTTCTTTTTACTAAAATAGATTCAAAATTCATAAGCTTGTATTAGATAAAAGGGAAAACTTTATACAAATTGTCAAAAACCTGTGATTGTGAAATACAGGGCCTTCGATCATTTCTGCCATAAACATTCAATAGAAAAATCTCTTGTCCATAAGTTTTGGCTTCCTTACACTTACAGACACCTCAATTCTAATTTATATATCTGAATTAAGAATCATGAAAATTAATTATAGTTCATAATTGTTTTCTACTTTCTGAGATCTATATAATTCTGATGATGGGTGTGATTTCAAAAATTGATAAAAGCAATTTGAGACAATCAAATTAAATTAAAAATTTTCATCTTGGAAATCTTAGATTTGAATCTATTGAAATTTAATACATAATAACAAAAACATTTATAAAAAAACCTACTTGAGCTTTGAAGACAAGTGGTTCATAGTAAACTGACAAATCCTCAAAATTGTGTATAGAAAGACTTTTAGGCCACTCTCTAGACAGAATCTCTTCTACAATCTCAATCCTCTCCTCTCTTTCCACTTCCACACTTTTACTTGAACTCACATTGAATGCATACCTCACCTGACCTCTTGATTTCCTTCTCTTCCTTTCACACTGAGATACTTGTGTTGGTAATAATGGCAGTGCAGCGAATGCTACACACTTCAATTTCATTGCATTTACCAAAGACATTGGTTTTTCCTCTCTACTTTATTATACTCAATTCAATATCTCTTGCATTTTGACATTTATATAGAAAATTAATGGTCCATACTGAAATAAATGAAAGCTGAATGGTTTCAGAATTCAGCTTCATTTCGTGCAGATATACATTGAATCTTATCTTATATGTGGGTCCATTTTAAGACACATGTCTATACATTCGCAAATATTTGGAATGCCTTGGCATATTCCTCTAAATTATTGTGCAGTGGGTAAGATGGACTAAGCTATTGAAAGAGATTGATGGTAAATTCTGTGGACTCTAATTTGCATGAAACAACTGCGTATTACAAGTGGCTTCTACAATGGAGGACAAACTATTTTTGACTCTTGTAAAACAACTAGCTTCTATCATGGAAAGTGGGGAAGCTAAATTTTAGGCACTCCAAATGAAGCCAAATCTTTGAATGAAGGTCCCAAGGGGCTTCACTCAAAGCCTCCATGCCAATATTGGTGTGGGGGCTTTGAATGAATCTTCGGGCTTCATTCGAATCTGACATGCAGACCTTGTTCATACTCCTAATAACCAATCGGAAAAGCTTTTAAATCCAATATTTTTTATTTTTTCTCCCATGGTTTCATGTATGAGTTTGTGGACTAGGGTGTTAAGAGGGAAGTCAGTAACATCATACCTTGCATAAGCATCTCTGTCTATGGTGCAGGAGCACCTAACTCTTATGAAGTACAACTCAGCAACTATTTGACAAACTTTAAAAGTTGACATGTAATGGGTGATTGGTGTCAGGCTATTGCGTATGCATTAATCCCAATCTTGAATGCAAAAGAAAGTATGAATTCACTAAATATGGTCAAACTTATTTTTGTTGATTTAATAGATTTGATTTGAGAATGATGGTCTAATGATTTGAGAGAAAGAGTTGAGAGACAGATGGAGAGAGAGATAATACAAGTGATAGAAAGACTCCTAGATAATATTCTTGAGGACAATGTGTATTATAGGCCTTACCATGTTTTCCTTTGATCTACCAAAAGGATGGTGGCATCTTGCAAATGGCATGGCTTTTTTACCACTTGTATTATCTCTCTCTCCATCTGTCTGTCCATTCTTTCTCTCAGATCATCTGACCAACATTCCCAAATCAAATCTTGACCCTATTTAGTGGATTCACAACATAAACTTCAAATGCTTCTCCTATCAAATATGTAGATTTCACAATAGCTAAGAAACATAATTGTAGGCAACATGGTCACATTTTTTTGGAAACGTAATTGGGTTGTTTACACAAGCAATGCAAAGAAACTTCCACACCTTCAATTCCAAGTCGAATTCATCTGTAAGAATGATTGCTTGCCAAAAGTTGCTGAATACATTTGTAGCTCATGAATACAAGGTCCTCCAACAAATGTATTCAACAACTGTTGGAAAGTGATCATTCCTAGCTCATGAATACAAGGTCCTCCAACAAATCTATTTAATAGATATTGAAAAGTGATCATTCCTAGCTGCTTTTGTTTTATAAGGTTTGTCTCAATCCTAATAGGTTGTAGTTTCATTTTCTAGATGCACTTCATCGCTTGGGTATACAACTCAATTACATTGATTCAAATAAAAAGTGACCATGATGCTTACAATTATATTTCTTAGTTGTTGTGTCCTAAGATCCCTTATGACCCTTTACAACCATTTATGATCCCTAAGAATAAATCTTAGAGCTCTTAAAATGTCGTAAAGGGTCATAAGAGACTCCTAGGAGGGGCCACAATGAGCTTCCACCTTCACGTGGTTGGCCCTATTAAGTAGAGAATGCTATAGTTTTCACAAAAGAAAGAGAAGCTCAATAATTTAAGGTCTTAGTCCATAGACAAATTAAATTAGACTTATTATCCAAAACACATAAAAAACATGCACATAAACATGGTAGGCACTAAATAGAGATAGTTGGAAGAGAATTAAAAAAAAGATTAAGGATTATGTTATTTTAAGAAATATTTAAATAACAATTATAAATTGAGTTAAATCAATAAATATTCGTTTCTACCTTTTCCAATATAAATTTAAATATTGAATGGTCTCTCCTTTATATCTTAATCTTTCAATACTCATAACTCTTTATTGCATTCATTTTGATCATTCACTAAACTTAATTAAATTATAATTATATTACATGTTATTTTAATTTTTTATATTTTTACTTTTTATTTTTATTATTGAATGTCATGTCAAAAAGGGGACATTATAGTGAGATGAATTACAATATAGCAAAATAACAAGAACATTATTGAAACAAACTAATACAACATTCAGATTATAAAATCAGACTACTACAACAACACAAATTAACCTAACAGAAAGCATAGAATACCATTCCCACAATGACCGAACATTTACCCACTGAACTACACCTCTTCTAAATAATGTAAGATGCTGATAACATGTTGATACTGCCATCACACATGTCAAATTAGACTAATACACACTAAAAGACACCCCAATCAATTGTAGCTAACATCTAGATGCACACTTATAATTGATGTCAATTAGAATACTGAAGGCCTAGAATAGGGCATAGTGGCTGCTGATACAGTAGGTAAAAACTCGTAGAAAACTTGTGCAGATTGGCCAAAGTCTACATAACTAAGACTTAGGATCAAAGGTTTTCCCTAGGCACCTTGAAACCACCAAATATTGGCCCCAAAATAGGATCCCTTCATCTTCAAGCTCTCACATACTTGCTCCACTTGGTACAACACCCCATAAAGGTCATCTATTCACTTTCAACTTGGATAGCCTAAAATATGGTCTATGTATAAAATTCATTTTTTGTCGTTTCATTATATGGTTTGAACAAGTGTGGAAAAAAATCAGATTTTTATTATAAATTTTCTGTTCACCAATCTATGTTAAACTAATCAGCAACGTCACTTTCCTAATACTTTATGAATTGGATGCTATTCGCAAGGTCAGTTTCCTAATACACACTATAGTACTTGCTATTCAATTGAGATAGACACAGCTCATTAGTTTGTTTTTATTCTCTTTGTATTTTGTTAAAGAAGACAACTGAATGCTATATGATGAACTAAAAGTTTTGTGGTGTCAATAAGCTTGTGCATCTCTTGAGCCAAATTACCAGCCCCAATGACATTTTTTGTTGTTCAAAAGTGGCACCATACTAGACTATTTGCAAACAACCATGTAGATAGGCATTCTATAGATAGACTTGGGAACATCTTGCCAAGTCTTCAGTACATAATAAAGCAACTAAATTTCATAAATTGTTTTTTGATAGTCGATTTGTTTAAATATTTCCCATCAAAAATTACTTAGTACATCTCATCTTTTTTTTGCACAAGAGCTCGCAATTCTGAAGAATCTGATAGCGAAAAATTTGAAAAAGATATTGTAGCAAAGGTATATTTGGTGTTCTTTTTTAAGTGAAAATGTGATTGGAAATTTTGTATATTGTCATATTTCACTTGCAGAAAGGTCAAATTGTAAATAGAGGTGAAGTTGTATGGATTTAAGTTTCTTCTTCATTATTTATAATGCTCTCAATTCCTCCTTTGTAGCTGTAAAATTACTTGTTTATTTTCACCTTTCCAGATACCCTTTACCACGTTCTTCAAGATTCCAAAATATCTTGGGCTGACCCCACTCTAGCATGTCCTAACTCCTACTTGGTTCAGAGACCTAACTCCTTTTTATATGTGTCTTCCTCTTACTACTCCATCTGCAGGTTGCAAACAAATCATCCTTCTTCCACCAACGAGTCATTCCATTCAAGAAAGACCATGTCTGACGATATCAATGCACAAAAAAATAGGGAGGCAATTGCTAGACTATGGTCTAACTTAAAAAGAAAAGGTGATGGAAAATGTTATTGTCCTTGAAAAATGTGTAAGGGCTTAAAGAATCAAAGATATCTAATCACAAAAGCTAAGCAACATTGTAGGCAACATGGTCACATTGAAGGGGGAAACAAGTATCGCCCATTGGTATGTATTTTAATAGTTTATAAATTACATGAGACATGATTTGATGATGACATCATGGTCATGGTTAATATAAGGTCATCATTTTCATATAGGTCAACATCCCTGAGTTTCATGTTATGGACCATGACAATTCGAAGATTGTGGTTTTCCAAATGAGGGAACATGGAGGTATGAATATTGAAGTAGAAGGTAATGATACCATGGAAGAAGATCACGATGATCAAAATGATCACGATGATCAAGATGATAATGATGATGATGATGGTGATGATGATGTAGAGTTTGATGTACCTTTACTTGAGAAGGCAAAGTAGCCCCTATATGAAGGCTCCAAAACAACTCTTCTTGTCGTTGTATTTCTATTGGTGAACTTGAAGGTAATGAATGGTTTAACCAATGTAGCAATGACACGTATGTTAAGGTATGCTATCTTATTTCATTATTTTACTTGTAGTTCCCTTATAATTAACATTTGGTTCATGTAGAAATTAATATTCTTTAAATTAAGAAATTATATTTTTGGTCGTAGGTTGATAGGTGAGTGTTTGTTACCACCATCAAACATTCTACCTCGCTAGTATCGAGAATTATCTGTCATCATGAAAGATATTGGAATGGAGTATCAAACAATAGACACATGTCCGAATGATCATATTATATATTATAAACAGCATGAATTTGCAACACAATGCCCTACTTGTCATATCAGTAGATATCAATCAGATCGATTAACAAAAAAGGTGCCTCGCAAGGTTCTTCGGCATATTCCCATTATTCCACGTCTGAAATGATTATTCAAGTGCAATAGCTTGGCACAATTTACGGATTACCATGCACGCAATAGAATTAAAGATGACATTATGCGAATGCCTGCAGATGGTTCGGTATTTAAGGAAATAGAGGAAAAATGGCCACACTTTAAAGAAGAACCTCGTAATCTCAAGCTTTCATTGGCATCAGACGGTGTCAATCCTTATGGAGAGATGAGATCTACTTACTTAGTGTGGCCTATTTTTGTTATCAACAATAACATACCTCCTTGGTTGTCCATAAAGAGAGAGCACATAATGTTCAAAGATATTTGATAAGTACATTGCAAATCTTCACGAAAAGGTTAAGGAAAACAAGTGGAAATGAGATGAAGAAGAGGTACATGATCTGATTATCATTTCCACTTTCATATCTAATTTTTTCAAGATCTAATTATTTTTTTAAATACCTTTTGAAATCATATTTGGGTGAGTGTTGTACCAAGAATGCAAATTAGACCTCCTTATGAAGATAATTGTATTACTAACAAGTTATTTTAACTACTTTTACAAACTAGCTATTAGAAGTTAAATTGTTGCAAACTAGCCTTTATCAAGATCTGATATGACCTAGATGAGATGAGTTAGGGTCAGTAGACTAACCAACATGAAAAGTCATTCCATGTTGAACTAGAAAAAAATAATTTTAAAATTTATTATGAGAGGCGCCCACCAGATAAGATTTGGATGTTGTCTACAAGCACAACTCTTAACTATGAAATTGTTATAATATAGTGTGTTAAGATTTGGATGCCTTAGTTCAATTTCCTCTTGGTAGAGTTTCAAACATTAGCTCAATGGAATCCTTTTGGTTTGAAATTTGACAAAAAAAGTTTCTTAAAATTCTTATAAATGAAAAAAAGTTTGTAAAAGAAGCCGTCATATTTCTATATAGTAAAATTTCTTTTTAATTAAAAATTAGATTAATTGAAACTGTGAGCTTCACTATACTATGACCATTTCTGCCACTTATGATAGCCCATACATTACGACCAGTCTTTTTCTTGTATTTGCAGCTTAAGTAGTTCACTGCCAACAATTTTTCTCTTCAGTTTTGCTACTGTTAAGTTAATCCATATGACTAATTTCTTTTTATTTGAGCTTCTCTTAAAGGCTCTCATACATGAGGAAAATGGGGCAAAATTAGTGCCTTGGTTGTATTGATGTTTTCACATATTATTCACCAGACCTGATTAGAACTAACCTATGAGAACTTTCTGCCGCAGCAACTTTTGTAAGCACATTATTTGTGGAGTAGATATAAGGTTTTGTCTCCAACATTGAATGCCTCGTAGATGGAGAAGAAGTCTAGTGCCAAGGTTTGTACATTCTATAGATATTTTTTCTATCTTGATCACATGGCACCATCATTTTTTGTTTGAGGTATAATACAAAATGGCGACGTACAAAATGTAAGGTTTCTCAATCAAATTATATTAAGTTCCTCATTTGCAGGAATAATTTAAACAGTTAATACTACAATATATTCCATTATTATTGATCAATTTTAGAGAATGATGAAAGATTTTTAGGATAAGCAATCTATGGTTCAGAATATTTTATTGTGCCGTCATAAAAAAATCAACTCTTCAATGGGCAAGTGAACTGCAACAGTTGTCATCCTGACTATAATGATTACAAATATATGTATACATTATGGTTAACTTCAACAAAATTCATTCTATTGGCACAAGATTCATATGCATCGACCATTTGTGAAGCAAATATTAGCCCAAAATAGTTGGAACACAGTCATCAATGTTAAAGCCAAAAGAAATACAAAAGTTGTCAACAACACTCTTGACATGCTCTATGTATATCCTAAAAAAAGTGCTATCATCAAATGCAATTAATGATGATGTCAGCCATTCCAATATGCATGCAACTTTAATGTTAAATGAAGATAATTCTAATGTAACAATCCATCATTCTAGCAATTCTTTTGGTCACAACTTCTTCCAGGCTAAAATCTCTTCCTTTGTAATTAACTTCTGAATGCCTCCATAAAATCCTTCAACCTCACCTCCTACTTCATGATGGCATTTCCTATTGATTGGAGCATGTCTCCGTCGAGAACTAGAGGTATATTGATGAAGAGATATTGAATCTTCTTATGGACCTTATCCTTGTTGGCTATGAAATGACATCTAACTTGATAGCATTAATTTTGAAGTTTCTAACTTAATTCCCTAAGGCATTGGAGCATTATTGAAGAAAACATCAAGGGATAATATTTCAATTGTGGATATTTGTAAATTATGTTGGTTTTAGACAGTTATAGTTGTAGTTATATATGCGCTCTTATGATGATGTGATTGGGACTGTAATTTTTTTTGTCATGTTTATCTATTTGAAAAATAGACGAAATTGTTGGCTTTCATTCCTGATAAATAATTATTTCCTAATTTTATTCTTCTCTGCAGGAACAAAAATTTAGATGCGCTATGCCAATTATTGTAAAGCCTTTGCTCTCATAGGAGCCTTCTAAACTCCACAAAATTTGAGTTGTAAAGCATAATTGCTCGGTGGAAACAGGATATCATGCACATTTCTTCCTCCTTCCCATTGTTTTGTTGTCAAATAAATCATTTGACAAATGAAACAATGGGGGTGGAGGTAGACATGTGCATGATACCTTGACTCTCATGCATCAAGCAATTACACTTTATAATCAAGTTTTGTGTAGTTTTGAATGCTCCTATGAGAGCAAAGCATTCAAAAAAAATGGGACAACGTGTCTCAATTGCGACACATGTTGGTCTCAATTGCGACCAATATTCATCGTAATTGAGACACCAAACTGGCACCTTTTACATCATGAGTATAGCACCGGTGTCAAAAGCTAAGGGTTTGTGGTCAGAATTCTGACGAAAAATTGGGTAAATTTACGTCAGAATTGAGAAAATAACAGTTTAGGTTGACTAGAGAAATTGACAAAATTTTTGTCGGTAAATCCACATTTATTTAGTCAAAATTTTGACGCAAAATGAATGTGGCAAAAAATTGACCAAATATGTGCGACAATGACTTTGGTCACTTTAGTGACCTACTCTTGTCAAAATTGAGACCTTTTTGCATCACAAATTAGGGCTAAATTTACTAGTGAGAGTATCTTCTATTCAAGAAAAGAGGTGTGATCCAAATCACAAGTAAAAGATTGGATGCCTTAGTAGGAAGATTAACATCTTTTGAGCTAGACAACTTTGACAATTATGTTCCAGCTTCAAAAATGTTGAGTTTGTATTTGAAGATAAATTTTCACTCAAAGAGAAAGGAAAAAAAAAAAAAAGGACATTTAGACAAAAAGTGAAGAGCAAATAGAGAAAAGTTCTGATAGTGATCTTGAAGTTGTTGAAGCTTTACTTGCAAAGAAATATTCTATAGGTAGAAGAGAGTACAAAGGTAAAGTTCCTTTAATTTTCTTTTCATGTGAAGAAATTGGTCATATTGCTGCCATGTGGTCAAACAAAAAAAGAAAGAATGAGAAGAAGAACCATAAGTACAAAGGTAAGAAGGAATCCAAAAGTCACAAACCTCTCAAAGACAAAGGTAAGAAGACTTTTTTTATGGCTAAAGATTTTTATAACAGTGAAGATGAAATAGTATACATTTCTATAAAAGATGAATCTAATGAAGAAGAAGATAAGATGACACTTATCGCTCATTTTAGTAAAAATGACACATGGATCATAGATAGTGGATGTTCACATCATATGACTAGAGAAAAAAATAAAAATTGAACACTTTGAAAACTATGATGGAGGTAGTGTAAGATTTGGAAAAAATGAACCTTGTTGCATAAAAGGGAAAGGTTGAATCTCACTAACCAATGAACTTGTATGTGACAATGCCTATTGGGTTGAAGGACTAAAACTTAATTTTCTAAGTGTGGCACAACTAATCAACATTGGATTCAAGGTATAATTCATCCATGGAAAGGCAAGACTACTAGATGACAAAGGGAATCCAATTGGATCAAGAAAACAAACAAGAGGTAACCTATTTTATAGTGATCTTGGTGATTGCTCATGTTTTAGTGTTCAAATGAAAGAAAGTTTGTTATGGCACAGAAGAATATGTCATGTAAACTTTCATAATATGGTCAAGGTAAGAAAATTCAAAAAACTAAGAGGTATCCCTAGTTTGAAGAAACTAGATGTTGGATTATGCAAGAAAAATTCAGATTGGCAAAATGGGAAAGACTAGTTTTAAGAGAAAAAACTATCGATCTAAGGATGTCTTGGAAATTATGCATACTAATTTGTGTGGACACAATGGAATAGAAAGTTATAGTGGAGAAAAATTTCTTATTGTTTTTGTTCAGGACTATTCTAAAATGATGGATTTTATGTAGCTTATATAAAAGTCAAAAGCATTTGAGAAATTTAAATGGTATTTAGCAAGAGTAGAAAAAGAAACTAGGAAAAGATTGAAATGCTTAAGATTAGATAGAGGTGGTGAATACATCTCCAATGAATTCAATAATTTTTACATTGAAAGAGGAATGAAAAGGAAAGTATTACCCCCTAACACTCTTGAGCAGAATGGAATTACTAAAAGAAGAAATAGATCCATCACGAATTGTGCAAGGAATCTAATGATTGAAAAGAATGTTGCTATCAAATACTAGAAGGAAGCCATCAGCACTACAATTCATACCTTGAACCAAGTATAGTTGAAGAAGGACTCACATAAAACTCCCTATGATTTATGGTATGGCTACAAACCTAATGTAAGTTACCTAAAAGTATTTGGCAATAAATCCTATATCTTGAAAGAGTCTAGAAAAGGTAAATTTGATGTGAAAAGTGATGAAGGTATATTCTTAGCATATTCTTGCAGAAGTAAGGCATATAAATGTTTGAATTTTTCTACTCATAGAATCACAAGAAGTGCACATGTGAGAATTGATGAATTTGCAAAAAAGACTAAAGAAGAAAGAAAAAGGGAACTAGAGAGGATTAAAAAAGATTTGTTTACTTCAAACCTAATACATTGCCAGGTACATCTAACAATAAGGAGACTTCACCTCTCGAGTCTTCCTCAACTACTAAGTCACAAAAAGTACAAATTGAGTCACAAGGACCCAAGTAACATTCTGATGCTAGCAAGACAATATCTACCGAGTGTAAACAACTTGACCTTGAAGTTGAAATTCAAAATGAAGACAGTACAATTTCAAAAGACAAAGAACTTGTATTGGCCAACTATGATAGAAGGCATCATGCACCTAATTAGATCATTGGAGATAAATTAGAAGGTACTATGACAAGAAGAAAATTAAAAGGTATAGGTTTACTTGTTGATTTTGAACCTAGAAGTGTTAAGGATGCTATATAAAATGAAATTTGGATTCAGGCAATGAAAAAAGAAATGGAATAGATAGAAAAGAACAAAAAGTAGACTCTTGTTCCTAGGCCTAAAGATAAAATTGTGATTAGAAAAAAATAGGTATTCACAAATAAGCTGAATGAAGATGGAAAAGTATCAAGAAACAAAGCTAAATTAGTGTGTAAAGGGTATTCTCAAGAAGGAATTGATTATGGTGAGACTATTGCTCTTGTTGCAAGATTAGAAGGTTTTAGGACCTTACTTGCATATGCTAATCATAGAGGATTCAAAGTATATAAAATAGATGTTAAATCTACATTCTTGAATGGAATTCTTGATGAAGAAGTCTATATTGAACATCCAAAAGGTTTTGTTGATCCTAACAAAAGGGACATGGTCTATAAATTACACAAAGCACTATATGGTCTCAAAAAATTTCCTAGAGCCTGGTATGAAAGACTACATAACTACTTGTTATAGATTGGTTTTAAATGAACAAATGATAACAATAATCTATACATCAAGGAGGGACAAGAAAATAAAATTGTGTTGGAAAAGATATTTGTGGATTATACTTTATTTACTAGAAATGATTATCTATGCAAAGCATTTTTAGAACAAATGAACAAAGGGTTTGAAATGTCCATGTTTCTTGAAATAAAATTATTTGTTTGATTGTCGATAAAATAGAACACAAATGGTATCTATATCACTCAATCCAAGTATTTATAAGAGATATTTAAGAAGTTTGGTATGGAAGATTCTGAATGAGTTGGTAGTTGTATGTGTACTAGACTCAAGCTTACCAAAGATGATGATTCCAAAGAAGTAGATCAAACCTTATACAAATCAATGATTGGAAAATTAAAATATGTAGTTCACACAAGGTCTAATATTGCCTTAGTAATTGGGATATTGGTAAGATCCTTAGCTAAAATCAGAGAATATTATATGATGGTAGTCAAAGGAATTTTGAGATATCTGAAAGGTACAAAGGACTATGGCTTATGGTACAAACTTTGAGGAATCCTAGACCTAAAGGCCTTTACTGATGCTAATAGGGTATGAAATCTTGATGAAATAAAAAGCGCAAGTGGTGGAAGTTTCTTTCTTGGTAAAAGGTTGGTATCTTGGACAAGCAAGAAGTAAAACTACACATCCCAATCTATAGTAGATGTAGAGTATCTAGCAGCAGTAGCGAACTATTCTAACATTTTTTGGTTCAAACAATTGTTGGAAAGAATGAAAGTCAAAATCAAAGAACCAATAATTATGTATTGTGACAACACAAGTGAAATTAACATATCAAACAACCTAGTGATGCATTCCAAAACAAAGCACATTGCTATAAAATATCAGTTTGTTAGAAAACTAGTGTAGGAAACAAAAAAAAAAATTGGAATATGTCCATACTCAAAGGACAAATTGTAGACATATTCACCAAGCCATTACCTAAGGATGCATTCTTATATCTAAGTGGTAAGCTAGGGGTCATTCCCCTATTTGAAGCTCATTAAATAAAGTTTAGTGATGCATCAACTAGAACCAAGTTAAAGATCAATCAGTTGATGCAACATAATCAAGAGAATATTACATGTGAATCAGTACTCAAGGTACATTGATACAAATTTGGCATGTGTTGTCTTTGGCATGTGTTGTGAAAGAGGGAGAAGTTTACTATCATATCTTTATCCTTTTAAAAAAATTTAGAGGGATAAGTTTGTAAAGAAGGTATGAAAAGATAGAATACAACATTTAAAAAGAAGTTCTTGTGTAAAATCAAAGATGGAGAAAATTTCTATCAAAAGAAATCTTGTTCTCAAAATTTCATTGTGCTATGAGATGTTGTGTTGCCATCAATGCCAAAGAGGGAGATTTTTGGATACAACTGATTAATTGTGTGTTGTCTTTGATGTTACAAAAATATCATATCAATTGGCAGATAGTGCTTACCAAGCTCACTTGGTTAGTGAAGATAGTTTTCCTTGTCTATCAAGCATTCATAGGTTTATTTTGAATATATGTTAGTGTCTACTAAGCTCACTTGAGTGTTAAAGGAATTGAAGTAGAAAAGAGTGTTAACCAATCTCACTCGATTAATGAAGGAAAAATTTCTATAGAGTTGGTGTTCATTGAGTTCACTTGGTTGCCAAAGGATTTTGGCAAGTTCACAGTGTTAATAGAGCTTCTGTTGGTTAACACAAAGAATCATTTCAAAGTTAGTTTCTACTAAGTAGGGTTGGCTTACGAAGGATTTTTTCTATTTTATCATATGAAGATTAATTACTTTATGTGTTGATTCTAGTCGACTATGGTGATAGATATTGGTTATTTTAATTTGAATTTGTGCTGACTTGACAATCTAGAAGGTATAAATAAAAGGTCAAGTTGAGATTTCTAGTGTGTGTGCAAGTGTGCTAATTGAATTGAAAAGAAAAGAGAGGGAGTGAACTTGAAGGATAAGTAGGCATCCTTTCGGAGTAGAAAAGTAGTATTTGATTAGGAAGCATCAAGTTTAAGTAGAATAGAGATCTAGATTCAGAAATTTAGTTGTATCACAATCAAGTCATTTCATTGTTACTCTCTAACCATTGTAGTAGTGATCTAAAATCTCTTAATAGAGTTGGTTTAATAGCTAGTTGTAAATCCTCTAACAAGGTGACAATTCCATTGAATTATTTTAAGACCTCTAGCAAGGCCACTCCTAATACGGTGATTAAATCCTCTAACAAGGTCACACCTAATAGTATGTTTTATAATGTTTAACAGGGTTGGCTCCTAATAGGGCTCACTTCCAAATAGTGAAAGACAATAACTAGTTACATTGGTGGTTTTTCCCAAATTGGGTTTCCATGTTAAAACCTAGTATCTCATGTGTTCATGTTATTTCTATTATGCTTGCAAGATTAATTACTATTAATGTTTTAAAGATATGCTAAAAATAATTCACACTCTACAGTTACCAAGGTATAGCAATTTTTTGTGTGTCTACCTAGTAAAAATGGCAATCAATTTTTTTAATTTAAATTTTATTGTTGACATCTAAGGGATCTACAATTTATTTTAGAGATAACTGATTCAGCCCTCCTCTAGGTTACTTCTTCTAAATTTCCAACAATTATAACCTGATTATAATTCATAATCCCTTACATCTCAATACCACCACAAGAACCAATTTTTGCATCACTTTTTGGAACAATCCCTAAACCTAAGCCCTTTTATACAACTATTTTTCCTAGTTTAGGGTTAAAATTAGTTACAACATGTCAACCATACATTAGTGAATATAAAAAAAGCCAATTGGCGAATAGTGGTCCAAAATTTTGTTTAGGGTGATGCCCTGATCCTTAAAGAATTTATGAAGTATGTACAATACTTTCTTGATTAGCCACCACAAACTAACAATCTCCCACTTGGGGACTAATCAAACTACACCGTAGACAAAAATCTCTCACTTGGAAACTGATCCTATAGCAATATCGCTACCACATGGGGCTCTCACTAGATCAAACCACAATGAACTTTGTTGTTCTTCTATTCTTGTTTAGTTTAGATGACTAGCCAAAGCTGAAGAGGAATTTAGCTTCTCCCTTGTCACTAACTTTGTAAACATACATGTTGGATTGTCATCTCTATGTATCTTGTCCAGCTTTAACTATCCATCATCCAAAACTAACTGAATGAAATGGTACTACAACTGTATGCATTTTGTCTTTGATTGTAGAGCAGAATTCTTTGCAAGATGAATGACACTCTAGCTATCTATAAAAAAATAATTATACCTTTGAGGGTGTCCCAATTCTTCTAAGAAGAACTAAAGCCATATCATCTCATTGGCTATATCTATAGTAGCAACATAGTCTACCTCTGTAGTGGATAAAGCACTAACCTTCTATAACCTAGAAACCTAGCTCATAATCACCTCACCAACAATAAACACATAACCTATAGTACTCCACCTGGTATCAATATCTCCTACCAAATTTGGGTCAAAATAGCCATGTAAGTTAGTAATAGAGCCCCCAAAGTGTAAACACTTACTAGATGTTCCTCTCAAATATTGAATAATCCTTTTGATTGCATTCCAATGCTCAATTCCATCATGACTCGTATATGTGCTAATGACTCCCACTGCATTTGTAATAACTAGCCTTGTACATATCATAGAATAAATCAAGCTTCCTACAACTAAAGCATAAGGTACCTTGGACATCATAAGCTCCTCTTCTTCTATCTTGGACACATCTCTTTAGTCAACTTCAAATGACTAGGTAAAGGTGTGCTAACAGCTTTAGCATTCTCTATAGAGAAACATTGCAACACCTTCTCAACATAATTAGCCTGAGATAGCATCAATTTCTTGTTCTTACTATCTCTACAAATATTCACACTAAGGATTTTTTTCTTCCCCCAAAATCTTCATAGAAAATGCATGTGTTCACTGGCATTTCAGCCCCTTACTATCATCCATGTTAGACCTAGCTACAAGCATTTCATCAACATATAAACATAAAATAATGTAGATATCATCATCCAACTTTTTAAAGTAAACACAATGATATGAATTAAGCCTAGTATGTCCATGTTCATGCATAAAACTATCAAATTTTAGATACCATTACCGAGGTGCTTACTTCAAGCCCTATAAAAATTTCTTCAATCTGCACACTAAGTTCTCCTTACCTTTGACCTCAAATCCCTATGACTGAGCCATACATAGCTCTTCATCCAAATCACCATGAAGGAAGGTTGTTTTAATATCAAGCTACTCCAAATGTAAATATTCAATAGCCACAATACTTAAAAGAGTATGGATAGAAGTCATTTTAACAATAGGAAAAAATATCTCATCAAAATCAATGCTTTTCTGTCTCTACAAATCCTTTTACAACTAACCTAGATTTCAATATTTTCTTACCTTCATCCTCTTCTTTTAATGTATAAACCCACCTATTCTACAAATAAATTTTACCTACAAGCAAATTGCATAGATCCTAAGCCTTATTTTCTAGCAAAGAGTCCATTTTGTCTTTCATTGTACACTCTCGCTGAATCTTAGTATCCACCTACACAACCTCATCATAACATTCAGGTTCACCAGCATCTGTTAGTAAAATAGAATAAAAAGAGGGAGAGAATCTTTCTAGAGGTTGAATTATCCTTTTTGACCATCTAACATTCACTTGTGTGTGTGGTATTTGATGTTACAGTTGTTTAACATCATGAGGAATTGGTGGAACATCATCTTTTGGAGTATCATCTAGTAGTACATATTCATCTTCTTTATTCTCATGTTGCTACAATAGATCTTTGCACAACACTTTCTAATTTAATATGACATCCTTGCTTCTTAAAATTTTGTGATTTTCAAAATTGCAAAGCCTACAACCAAATTCAATAATGCCATATCCAACAAATACATATTTCTTTGACTTAGCTTCCAACTTGGTTCTATTTTTAGAATCTATATGAGCAAATTCATCACAACCAAAGGTTTTGAGAAAGGAATAACTCACCTTCTTACCAATTCATTCTTCCTCTAGAATACCACAACCCAAAGGAATAAAAGGACCTCTATTAATAAAAATTGTAATAGTATTGACAACCTCATCCCCCATGTGTAAGGGCAACCTAGCATGCAATTGTATCCTCCTTGCATGCTCCATTATAGTCTCGTTCATGTGTTCAGCCACTCCACTTTCCTATGGAGTCCTTGGAATAGTTTTCTTTCTATGAATACCATTAGTGGAAAAATAATCTTCAAATTCATGACAAAAAATACTCACCACCATTATCAGATCTAAGATATTTTAATTTCTTGTTAGTCTTATTTTTAACCAATTATTTCCATTTCTTAAAAGTTTGAAATACATCATATTTTTGTCTAAGGAAATGAACTCGTACTTTTCTAGTTACATCATCAATAAAGCTAATATAATAATGAGAGTCACCAAGGGAAGATACCTAAGCTGGTCCCCATACATCTATATGCACAAGCTCTAATTTCTCCCTTTTATTTTCCTTCTTAGTCTTCACAAAACTCACTCTATTTTGTTTTCCATACACACAAATTTCAGAGAAATCCATATTAACACATATTAGATCTGCTAAAAATTTCTTTGAATGAAGTACTTTGATACCTTTCTCACTCATGTGCCCAAGTCTATAGTGCCATAGTGTTGTATTATAATCTATAGTAGTTATTTGTTCTCCCTGTTCAACTGCAACAATTGTTCCTGGATATTTATTTTTCTCTAAAATAGTTAAAGTAGAAGGAACAATATGACTTGTACAAAGATATAAGATGCTTACTTTCACAAATTTTGCTAATACAAGAGAACCTTATGAATCCTTCTAGTTTATATTATTAAAGTAACTACACAACCCTTATCATAGAGTTGTCCTACTGAAACTAAATTCCTACTTAGCCTTGGAACATATCTTACCTCGTGTAGTAGCCAATGATTCCCATTCTTTAACTTAATCTTAATTTTTCGCTTTCTAACAATTTAATAGGTTTCATTATCCCCCCAATAAATAAGCCCAAAATCACCTTGGACATAATCAATTAAATAATCTCTATGAGGTGTAGCATGGAATGAAGCACTAGAATCTAAAACCCATGAATAATCAAAACTTTCTAAAGATAGAAGCAAAACATCCTCTTTGGATTTCTTACTTACCACATTTACCTCCTTGTCTCCATCTAGTTTATCTCCATTTTTCTTTTGAGTTCAACAATATTTCTTGTTATGCCCTAGTTTCCCATAGTACTAGTAATCATTTGGTCCTCTCGATTGAGACCTCCTCTCCTTTGACTTTCCTCTTGATTCCCCATGATTTTCAATATTACTTCCTCTCTCAATCATTTTGCCTTTGCTTTATGCATTGAAAGCACTTTCTAATGTAGATCCACAAGAGGATTTCCTATGAGTTTCCTCACTCAAAATAACATCGATCACATCATCATATTTTAGGGTACTAGATCCAGGAACAAAATTACTCATAGCCATTACCAAGCCATTCCAACTTTTAAGAAACAAGAGAATCTTAATTTATTCATCAAAATTGATACCCATAGAGGATAACTAACTAGTAATAGTATTAAACTCATTAAAATGATCCACAATAGATCCACCTTCTATCATTTTCATAGTAAATAAATGCTTCATGAGAAATACCTTGTGTGAAGTGGATGGCTTTTCATATAGTTTCACTAGGGTTTGCATCAACTCTTCTATCATCTTTACTTTTGTAATTTCAAATGCCACTAATGGTGCTAGGCATAATTGAATGCTTCCAAGTACCTTTCTATCCAAAAGATTCCAGTCATCATTTGATATAGATCCTTAATTCTTGGTTTTTCCTTCTAATGGCTTCCATAAATCCTTTTGAAGATGATAGTCTCCCATTTGAATATTCCATAATTGAATGTTATTCCCATTAAACTTGTCAACCATTACCTTACCCTCATTTTCCATCGCTCCCACTCAACTATGAGACTTTCCTACTGAGGATAACTTAAAAACAACCTCACTCTAATACCACTTTTTAGGTTTAAACTTCAGATAGAAATAGCAATTACATGCAAATATAAGCAATATCAAAAAATAATAGATCACATAGAAAAAAAATACAAGACAACAAGATTTAACATGGTTTACCCATACACTATGCTATGTCCACTAAATAACAAGTCCAATATTATTATGATCAAGTGATTACAACCTAATTACAATTCGTAATCCCTTACATCTTAATATTCTTGTAAGAAATAATTTTTTCATCACCCTATGGAACAATCCCTAACCCTAAGCCCTTTTATACAAGAATTTTTCCTATTTTAGGGTTAAAATTAGTTACAACATGTTAGCCATACATTGGAAAATATAAATAATAGCCAATTAGTGAACAATAGCCAAAAAAATTGTTTCGGGTTGTCATGCCCCAAACTTTGAAGGCAAAAACACACACAAATTTTTTTGAATAACTAATAATTAAACATGCTCTAAGTTTGAAATGATTGATAATAGAAGCTTTAGTACAGGTCCTCTACATTACGTCTTAAGATTATAACATGAGAACGATCACATCGTTAAATTTAGAAAACGTTTGTTACAAGATTGATATCGATAACTTATGATATTACATTAATTTGCAATGATATGCAATCAAGATTACTTAAATAACAATGTACTTGAGTTCGGACTTAAAATTACTTGCTTTAATGAATCAATCAAACCTACATTAAAACTTATTTAAATAGCCAATTAATCGATAAATTTTAAACTATTCCATGGTTAAGGTAGTTAGAGTTTATTTAAATTAAAACTAATTAAATTAGTATTTATAAAATTAAGCATAGCTAACAAACTAAAATTATTAACAATTACCACAAATGTCCTTAATCAAAACATGAAATGCCCCTAAACTTTATTAAATCAACTGACTATACTTAAATCAATTTAAAGTTTTAACTATATTACGATATATTAAACTAACTTTAACCAAATATTTCAAAGTGATACTACTATTCTACAAGATCTATTACTAATTTTATTAACAATTTAAAACAAACAAAAATAAATGACATAATTAAACAACCATCTAATAAATACTAAACTATCTAAATTAATACTAAATCATATTCTAAAATCCTAACTACATTAAAACTGAAATATAATTAAATCAAATTCTACTAACAAAGACTACCTACTAACTAACACCTAACCTCTAACCCTCCTGTCCTAAGACCTTACCTACACCCTAGCCTCTAACATCCACTTGACCACAAGTCACATCGATCTGACCCCTCCCTACTCCTCTCCCTAGACCCCATGAAATCCCAAGCCTGCACTAAAGGAAAAAGGTACATAGGGGATATGAAGAAAATGTTTTAAATCAGCATTCATTTGCAACATCACATACCACCCCAAACTAAGCCAACGTCCCACTAATGTCATGTCAATGACATAGCTCTCTCTCCACTCCACTTTCCACTTAGCCCGAGGTAAGGAAAAATGCAGCCCAAGAGGTGGGCACATGAATCAGAGGTGAGCAAGGAAGGGATTAGGAAATAAAGGTGGCCATTCAAATTTCCTTTCACAACATTAATGCCACCTTTCCACAACTGGCCGCTAGGAATGGAGGAGAATGGGGATGGGACAAGGTGGCAGGGTGACATCACCCACCCATCCCATCCACTATGACATGAGGCAGACACTAAAGACCTTTTTAAGGAAAGCTTAAACTTACGTGCAAGGCCAAGGAGAGCAATAAGTTCATAAAGTTTTATAGGTGAAGAGAAGATATTTAGATATTGACTTTATTTAAAAATGTACATATTTATATATTCAAAATTATGCACCCAAGAGATTTTACATAATATTTATTTTGTTTCTTTATTCACTAAGGAAGGAATCTGAGCAAGAATATGCTCTGTGGCTTGGAAGCAATGAATTCTTTTCCCCATGTATTTTCCAGAGAGTTTTTACTCCTAGGAGTGCATATTTTTTTTGAAGCATAATTTTAACAAGGCATGGTCATGCCATTTTATGTATTTCATTTATGTTACTAGGGATTTGAATAATCCTATTATTAACATTCTTCCTTAATACAAGTATTCCAATGCAAAGGAGTACATTAGGTATAGTTTCTCAATCTCTAGTTTAAACATGTATGTTTTATATTGGTTCTTAAAGGACATGGTAAGAGTTCTAAGTTCTGATTATTATTATTATTGATTTCAATAATACAAACTCTCAGTCCAATTGATCATATTTGAAGAACTTAGAAGGTGAATGATACTATACACATAATACAAGAAAAGGTGGTGGATTGTTCTCATTCAAATTTGATTATATCCCCATGAAATTTACCAAGAAATGAATTATCTTTGATTTCGTAATATATAGTTTTCTCTTGATTGATCTCATCATAATACTTATACATCATAATTGAAACTCACTATATCAATTCAACTCTTCATTATCGTAATTAAAACTTGAACATTCATAAATCAAGACATTATCTATGATTCTATTCTCCCATCTATATATATATATATATATATATATATACAATTTTATTTATTCTATTTTGATGAGCACTCATACAACTGAACATTATGAACAATTATTATGAGAACCAAATACACTCATCCATTACCTTATTGGCTAACCTGATTCAAAGGCTCGGCCAGAAAAGAATCAGGAAGAAAACCCGGCTTCGTTTCCATATACAATAATATTTAAAAATACAATTTCCAATAGGATCTCAATCCCAATTACAACAATTTTATCCAATTTTCTTCATGATCATAATCAAGAATTTTGTAATGTTTTCTGAATCTCATTTCAAGAGCCATGGAGGAAACCAATAACTGATCGGGTGACAACCAAGTAGAACCAAAGGAACATCAAGCATGCATAATCATACATGGTTTACACAATAGGATTCACAATGAATCAAGACTAGGGAGAGGTGGATTCTTCCAACTGGAGAAGTCAAGCACACCACCAATTCAGATGCCCAATCGGGACCAATAACCAAGAACTACCGTTCTTCCATTTAAACTTGCCATACTCATACTAGGTTTGTGCTTAAGGGTAGGGGCCCATAACACCCTACCCTTTATCCCTCTTCTCATCCTGAGAAGAGACTCTACACAGGTTGGAGTCCAACTAAATAAACCTCTCCCAAAATTGGACACTTCTGCCCTCTCCTAGGGTGAGTAATACCAAAACACCCATGCAAGGAAACTCAAAATTGCAAACATAAACAAGAAAGGAAAAAAACCAAAATAACAAGGTTTACAAATCTTCCCAACATACCCACAACCATACAACAGTAAAACAACAACAAGGTAACAAGAACATGAACCAAAACATAAAACTGAATAAGGGAGATGGGAGTTTCCTACCTTCAAAAAGAGGTAATGGCAATGAACCAATTTGAGTAGAGTATCCCTCCTTCCTTCAAGCTTCAGGAAGTCTTCTCTAAATGTAGCGATTGGGTAACCAAAAACCACTAGATCAAGGGAGGCCTCTAAATAAGCCTCCAACTCAACCACCCAAAAAGGAGCAATAACTATTTCCACCCACTAGCCACACTAGAAACTCCTAACTCCACCTACACCATGGTTAAACCCTAAAAAGAGGTGGGGTAAGACAACTCATGACAACCACTTGCAATTTTCGCACAAAGGCAAAAAGGGACTTTTTGAGTGCCCTCAAAAGTCAAAGCTAGGGGCTTAGGGGTTGGAAAAGACCCCTAACACATACCCATACCCTTTAGTTAGAATAAAAACATGTTAAAAGCCTTAGGAAAGAGGTTTAGAGACAAAATAAAATCTAGGAATAAAATAGGTCCATCTAACAACTCTAACTAGCAAATCAAGCACAAAAACATTTTTACAAGTATCAAGCAACACTGGAAGAACATAATTACGAACAATAGGGTTTCCAAATTTTAGCACATGGAGATCAGTTTTGTTCCTCCATAGGGTTTCTCAGCTAAATATCTGCACACTCATTGCACAGATCAGTAGTCCCGTAAAATCACATGTATATAAATGCATATGTATCAAAAATTTTCATAAATTAAAACATACATCAATAAGAGTTTCTTCATCCTACATAATTCTTAACCATTGAAATATTTTAAATCAAATATCAATTTTACTGATTCGTCAACATACATATACATGATCATTAAATGACAATCATCAAATATATCAGGAAATAACATCACACAACATGAAATAATAAAATATGTTCTAAGCATCATATAAAGTCTCGATATCTCAAGTCATGGATAAAAAAATAAGAGTAATGTATCACTATGCTACGATGGGTCGGGGCGAGGCCTCATAGGGGTGATGCTCCAAGCCCCAAAGAAATTGTGAAGTATGTACAATACTTTCTTGATTAGTCACCAAAAACTAACACAACCCATAGCATGGCTAAGAAAGCCAGATTAGTCCACAAAAATGGATTTATATGTTTGTACTAGTAGTGGTGACCCCATAGGGGAGTCATGCCAAACATGATATAGAAATCTCGAATGGGGAGGACTATGGACCTACAAGATGAAGAAAAAAGGACTGAGGACACTTATGGCATCAACGAACAATACACCAGCTAGAGGAAGACCACCAAAATATAAGAAATTGCATGAGAAGGAGTGTCCACATGCAAAAAATAGAGCTTTCCATGGCTAGGAGCATCGATGATTAAAAGAGGAAGAGGTATCCATCTCTAGAGATGACAGTTGAATACAAAGCCCTATGCAAGGGATTTATAAAGTTTGTCATGGCAGGAAGAGATCATGCTTTTAGGATGAGCAAAGAGAAAATTAGTAAAATTCTGTATCTTTCATCGAGAAAGTGAGGAAATGTTTGAATTTTTAAATAGTATCTAAAAGGCTCACACCTTTTGAGACACAAGGCAAGCTCACTCTGGACCCTAGCTAACTAGACAAAAGAGTTAATTTTGACCAAACACATGACCAATGATTGATGACATGGATCTATAGGAAAATCACAAAGTGACATATGGCTCCAATTGGATGAACCAAAACTTGACACGTGGAAGAGGACCTTGTACATGACACACAAATATAGGCACTAATGTGGCAAAAAATGATACATGTCATGTTGTCGCTAAGTCACAATGATGTGGTAAGATGCTAACTGATCATGTGACATAATGACCGATGATGTGGCATACTGATGTGGTGTAGTGATAGGAAAATGATGTGGTGGTGCCAATAGGGTCATGACATGTTTTAAAATTCCATGTGTCACAAGGTTACCATGTCATGATGACATGGCAAGATGTTGTCTAGGATAGTGACATGGTGATTGGTGATGTGGAAATGATGTGGCAGTGCCATGGCATAGTGATATGGTGGCCACATGGAAAAATGAAGGACCAGTAAGGTAGTAACACCTAGAACCTAGGTGGAAAGTGTCAGATGAAGAAGCAAAATTTGGCAAATTAGATCATGATATGTGTCATAGCTTAGTGAAACATCTTTGACTCAGATGGAAATTGAGAGGGAAAATCAAATAGGCTTCAAAACTTTATATATATATATATATATATATATTATTTTCCCCTTTTTTGACATACCTAAGGACTTTTAAATAAAATTTTATTTAATTTAATAGTTTAGACTATAGAAAAATTCAAATATATATGCTTAAATGAAGTTTCGAAGCCTTGATAGGAGCCCAACTTTCAAATCAAGATTCTAGGTGTTTCTAGTAAGCTAATATAGAAATATTAAATATTTCCAGAATTAGGAGAGAACAAAATTTTCATATCTAAAGCTTTTTTTACACAAGAGGTCACTATTTCATCTTATGTAGGGATTTGTCTCGGGTTGTGAATTTGTATTTTCATTCAGTTGGGGTAGTTCAGATTTGATTTCTTGTAAAAGGGTTAACTAAATGAACATAAAAGGCAACACAAATACTATTATGGGCAGGTTTTGTCACCTCTAAGGTAGTTAAATCAAGGTATCATCAACATTTTATGATTCACTTAAGATATTTTAGTAAAAAAAGAGTTTTTCATCACTAAGCAAGAGATATTTTAGGTTTGTTACAAAACAATGATGAAAACCAAATTAGATCTCATGGGTAGAAAGATGAGAGAGGTTTTTACAACAAAAAAGAATGGAGATTCAAGTGGAAAAATGTCATTTCTATATTAGATATTGGATTCCATTTTTCTTCTATATCTTTCTCTTTCTCATCCATTATAAGGGTGGGGAATTTTTAGTGTGAGACCACATTGTTGGATCTAGAGCTAAGATTCCACCATATTCTTCAACAATTTCTCTTGTAATGAATTGCAAGAAAAAAACATACAGATAGTTTTGATCTGTTAGGTAGTTTTACATTTTAATTTCATTCATCTTATTGTATTTGTTTCAAAAAAATGAATTAAAATGCAACAACAAGTTAATCTTCATTCCAATATCTCATCTCCCTTTCAAGTTAATTGTGATCTTTTGTGTTTTGTTAAAAAGGGTATCAAACTCACTTGCAATCTATAGGTTGTGTATGTTGATATATTTTTCTTATGACTGAAGGAGTTGTGTAAATGCTTGAGTCATCATTATAGGATTGTAGATCTCATGAAGGGATAGGTTGAATATGGGACTCAAAAAGATGTAGATGTCTAATTCACAAGGAGGATAGATAGATTAGGAAATCTTGATGTATGGGATATGTCAATGAATTTTAGAGATATGTGTTAGGGTTTTGTGTGATTGCCCAATAGATAAGGCACTAATCAATTATAGGATTAGAATGTTATGTTGTTCATGTCATGTTTTTCTAAAATCAACATCATTAATCAAATGTCAAAAACTAAAAAGGATACCCTAACTTAGCTTATTAATTTTTTAAGTCATGTTATTAGCTATTCCATGTATGAGATCTTTAAATAAGTGTTAGAATATTTAGGTTTTTTATCCACTTTTTCAAGATTCAAGAACATATTTTAGTATTGGTACCATATAAATGAATTTGAGGTACACCTACCTAGGTTTTGCAGAGCTTGAAGTAGAAGAAGGATCTAGCCTTATAGTTGGCTTAGTGTCTAAAAGGATATGTTAAGGATGGGAAGTAGCTGCCCATAGATGTATCTTGTTCTCATCAAGGTAAATTAGAACTATATTTTTTGAAAATACCAAATGAATGTAATATAATCAGAGATATGTAATGTCAATGTTCAAAAAGTAGCAGAGACTGTGGAATGTGAATTTGACTAGAGTAGTATGGAAGTGAAGGTAACTTCATTATCAAGGTTACAATGAATGAAAATGATTGATTTGGTTGATAAGATAGAGGAAAGAAGAAGATACCAATAAATTAATTGTTTGAGTAGTGATCTCTTCTTGTAGTTGAAGTTGCATGTTTGGGCAGTGGGCTCTTCTTGCATACATTATACTGCAACTCATAATAGGGTATCAAAGTCTAATAATAAGGATTCATTGTACTAAATGCTGTAATATAATCTTAACTAAGTGCATCCTCTATCAAAGAATATTTATATTAGTACATCATCTTGTAGGCATCATTCCCACTGGGGTTTTGCCTTTGATCAAGGGTTTCCCTAGTCAACATAGCTGGTGTAATTGTCTATGTGCATCTTTTTATGGTTTATGTTTACTTTGGTTAAATGGTTAAGTTTTCTTAAAGAGAATAACTATTTTAATTGTTGGATAATTGATTCAACCCTCCCCCTTGCCCAATTATCTTGGTGGACTATTGTTTCTAACAATTGGTATTAGAGCGTCAGGTCCTTGAAGAAAAAGTTTAACAACTTTGGGAGATCCATGCCAAACATATTTAGAGAAGATAGTCCTACATATGGAAAAATAAATTTTGACACCCAAGCTATTGAAATTATTGTTGAATTATCATATTTGTATAAAGAGTAGAGTATTGAGTTTACATTTCCAAAATCATTCTATTGTATATAATAGAATAGTAGCACAAGCAAAGATAGATCCATAATAGAAAATGACATAAAGATAAAGGAAGGTATTAATCTACTTACAAAAAGAGAGCCTAAATGCATGAAATTTTTTTTCTTGTTGGACATGCAAAGATTTTGGTCACTTTTCAAGTAAATATCCTAAGAGATTGAGAAAAACTAGGAAGAATTTACTTTCTAATAAAGTTGAGGAATTTAGAGAAAGTATGAAAAGATCCTTGAAAGACTATGTTAATGAGTCTAGATTGGTTAATGAAAAGAATGTATGAAAAGAAAAAAACTTAGAAACTATTATGGAAAGTGCAAATGTTAGAATTAATGAGAAATTCAAAATTCAAGAGATGATTGCAATTTAGATGATGATGTTGTTACTAAGCCAAGGAATGATGAGATATTTCTTGAGACTAACAATGATTTGTAGAATAAAGGAGAGAAGAGGTGGGAACTAAGCTCAGAACCTTTGGTAGATCCAAGAGTTGATATAACAACTCCTACTTTAGGAAGGAACATGATAAAGAATCACCCATCTGAAAAGATCATCGAAGGTAAAGACAAAGATGTGATGACAAGAAGCACAATCAATAAAGAACTATGCTTGATATCTCAAGTTGAGCCTAAGAATGTAGATGAAGAATGTAAAGATGACTATTGCAAGAAAGCTATGAAAGAGTAATTAGATCAGATAGAAAAGAATGAGACATGGGAACTGGTCCCAAAACTAACAGACAAGAATGTGATAGGAACTAAATGGGTATTCAGGAACAAGATTGATGAGCAAGGATAAGTTGTAAGGAAAAAAGAAATATTGGTATGTAAAGATTACTCATAACAAGAAGGAATAGATTATGAGGAAACTTATGCTCCAGTGGCTATAATAGAAGCTATAAGAATATTCCTAGCCTATGCAACATAGAAGAAATTCAAAGTCTATCAGATGGATGTCAAGTCAACATTTCTAAATGGAAAACTTGAAGAAGAGGTCTACATTGAGCAGCCTAAAAGATATCTTTTGATAAATGATAAGGACATATTATGAAAAATGAGGAAAGCATTGTATGGATTGAAGCAAGAACCCATAAGCTAGTATGTGACGTTAGAAAAGCATTTCACAAAGATTGGATATAACAAAGTTATAGTAGATAGTGATCTATGTTGGAAAGGAACTGAGGATGGCTTCATGATTTTGGTAATAATTGTTGATGACATTATATTTAGATGAAATGGTCAAGAAAGTAAGAAGTTTGTAGAAGAAATGAAGAAATAATTTGAAATTACTATGATAGGAGAGATTAAATATTTCCTAGGATTATATCTATTGCATATAAAAAACAAGGAATCTTTATTTCTTAGACTAAGTACTTGAAGGATTTATAGAAAAGGTTTAGTCTGGAAACATGCAAACCCATTGGATCATCTATGGTATCTAGACAGAAGTTATGTACAAAGGATGAGACATCTACTATTGAGTAGAAGAAGTAAAAATCTATGATCAAAGGATTGCAATATCTAACTCACACAAGGCCAAAAATAGAAAATGTAATTGGAATTGTTGCAAGATTATAGGTTGATCCCAGAGAAGCAAACTATGCAATAGTGAAAAGGATATTTAGATATCTGAAGGGAACATCTAAGTTCAGATTATGGCATGACAGATCTAATGATTTTACTCTAAATGATTATACTAATGCAAATTGGATAGGTAGTATGGATGACAGAAAGAGAACTAGTGGAGGAGCCTTCTTTCTTTGAGGAAGATTGGTTTCTTGGTTAAGAAAGAAGTAGTATTGTATATCTCAAAGTACAACAAAAGCAAGGTATGTTGCAGTAGAAAATAATTGATATCAAGTAATTTGGATAAAGTATATGCTAAAGGATATAAGGATAGAAACCACTAAACCTATTATTATACACTATGACAACACAAGCACGGTAAATATGTCTAAGAATCTAGTATTGCATTCAAGGACTAATAACATTTCTATTAAGTATCATATGTTGAGAGAAAAAGTTGCAAAAAAGGAAATTAGATTGGAGTATGTGAGAACTAAAGAGTAAATTGTAGATATATTTTCTAAGTCTCTTCCCAAAGAGAATTTTGATTATTTGTAGTGTATGGTTGGGGTTATGCCCCTTCCTACATTAGATTAGAAGATGCAAGAGAGCATTAGTCTAGGGTAATAGAGCATGATTTTTTTTTGAGATTGGATGATGATGCTTCCTACATAGGGGAGTATCTATAATGGACAGAGTTATCTACGACTCTTGTTGATGTTGATTTGAATAGAGTCTTTTAACACTCGAGATGAGTAAGTATTAGTTGTTGCAAAGTTTGATGCAAAGATGTTGGTTGGAAAAAAATTTGACATTGATGTTAATGGGGGAGAATTTTAGCATGAAAAAATTTATGCTAAATGGGGGAGAAGTATTGGATGAAAAAGAGGAGAAGTGTGGCATGAATTTGTAATAACAATTTGGTATAGAACACATTGAGGTATATCGATGGGGGAGTATGATTGATGAAGGGGATTTGACGACTAACAATGTTTTGTTGGTATTCTTGGAACTAGATGTTTTTCATTTATCTTTCCATCAATGCCAAAGGGGGAGATTGTTGGAATATTGGTTGGAAGCATGAATATAGATGATATGATAATATGTTACATTCATGATTGAGTTTGTCATTGACATCAACATAGTATGTTTAATGTCTTCTATGGTATCTAATAGAAGAACAACAAAAAGATTAAGTTGGTACAGATGGCTAGTTGAGCATGATAATCACCCAAGGTTATAGGAGATACTTTTGAGCATCTGGTATATGTAGTTAATGTTAAAAGTAGAAATGATAATTCTAGAAGAAGTTATGTAAGTTTTGGTATTTTTGTTATGAGATAGAGTTTATAGAAGCATGTTCTAGTAAACTTGTTATACCTCTTAACAGAGTTGACATCTTGAAGGTTAAGGTTGAGGACACGGAGAAGACATGTTGAGGATGATGTGGCTAAGATTGCTCATAATAATATTGTGCATATAGAAAGTTATTCAAGTTGCAAGGCAGAAAATTAAGGTTATCACTAAGTATAATGTGTTCTTAATGTGGTCCTATAATAATTATTTGAGAAGGACTAAAAACCATCTCAAGGAATGGTTTTATGGACTTGGTGTAAAGGAAGGACATTTTTCTTTATCATGGAATGTAATATAATTGAAGATATGTAATTTTTGAATGTATGAAAATGAGAAGAGAGTACAAAATGTGATGTTGAGTAGAGTAGTGCAGAAGTGAAGGTAACTTCATTTCTGAGGTTTTGCTGAGTGATCCAAGGTTTGGTATTTGGATTTAAGGTTCATCACTTGGTCTACAAGGTCTAATAGTGATTGGTCTAGTTGATAGGATAGGGGAAAAAAGGGATAGAAAAAAGAAGAAGATACCAATAAATTACCTGTTTGAGTAGCGAGCTCTTCTTATAGTTGAAATTGTATGTTTGGGTAGTGGGATCATCTTTCATACATTATACCACAACTCCTAATAGGGTTGGAATCTCCTATCAGGGATTCAAAGTCTCCTAACAAGGACTCATTGCACTAAATTTTGTAATAAACTCCTAACCAGGTCCATCCTCTAAAAAGGAATATTTATATTAGTACATCTTCTTGTGGGCATCATTCCCATTAGGTTTTCCCTCTGCTCAAGATATCCCTAGTCAACATATCTGGTGTAATTGTCTATGTAAATCATTGTATGTTTATTTTTTACTTTGATTAAATGGTTCAGTTCTTTTGAAGAAGATAAATGTTTTAATTGTTCAATAAGTAATTTACCTCCACTCTTAGTTATCTTGGTGGGCTATTATTTCTATTAGTCTAATGACTCTCAAATAAATCTTCACACCTTAAAAAAAGCATTCCAAGGTTCTAGAATTGTTTTTGTCAAAGATCTAATTTGGAAGGAAGCAATGATAGAAAATGGAAAATGTCTTCTCCTTGGTGGGTTTTCAACCCATGAAGATAGTTTTCTAATTTCTCAAGGAAGTGAAGTTAACAATTAAATCTAACTCTCGCATTAGATGTAGATCATGTTGGGATGATACTAGTATGGATCAAATCATTAAATATGAAGAAACATATTAGGGATCTCATCTAGCAAATTTTCCTCAATAGTGTGTCCTAATGGTATCTTTTTGAAACTTTAAGGAAAATAGGAAAGTGAGTAGTAGAAATATAGAAAGTAATCATTAAGTTCAACAAAATAGTGAAAAGACCTCTAGATATCTATCCAACTCTCACATTTACTACCCAATGGGTATATCCTAAAATTTATTCATGTGATGCAAATTCTAAAGATCAACAAATGAATTGAGACTTTCATATATAGATAGATAAATAGTTGAATATGTTACCACTTTTCTTTGAATTTTCCTTCTATCCATACATATAACTTTTTAAAAAATTGTGACTCTTACTTTCCTTGTCTTATTTACTTTCTCAATTCAAAATCTCATTGACGAACTCATGGTAACCATCTTTGTAGGTTTTGATGGATTAATAGGAATCAAGTTCACATTGCAAAACTTTATAGATACTTCTCTTCACTTCTTCAATATGATAGAATTTTAGAAAAGGTTGAGAGATAGAGCTCTAAGGATGTCATTTAGTTGAGGTAGCTGGTTTCTTGATCATTGTCCAAGATGCTAAGTTGATTTATGAATTCACTCATCACTACAACCTAGAAATAAGATAAATTATGCTACCTGATGATATAGTGCTAATCTCAATAGATAGAAAAATATTTGTGAACTATCTTCAAGTTCTAGAGTGGGAGGAGTTCTCCAATTTAGGCTTTAGTGGAGCCTCTCTAAATTTTTAGCTAAAAAGATTATGTAAAAAAAAAAATCACGACATGGTTCTAGAAACAGTAGAGTGATAAGAGTAAAGTTCCTAGAACCTTGTTAGAGACAAACCTCAAGCCATAAATCATTAATATTTTTTTCCTCTTGCATAGGTTGAATGGTGAGGTAGAGGCTTTGAATTTTGTCAAGTAGTATTTCTTTTTAGTTCAAGTAATTTTTTTTTGATAACCAATACATTGACTATGCCTAAGAGGTAAGAAAAATACTATCTATTTATCTTTGGGAAACTAAGTTCTATAATACATTCTACATGTCGTCCTTCTTTACTTCAATGTTGGCCTCATTGCAATTATGGCCTAGCTTTCCAAGATTAGAAACTTTCCCTGATGATGTTAAATCTTATGAATTATATCCATGTCTATAGTTACAAAATAGTTATTCAGATTATGTTAAGGTGAATGATGCATTCAATCCAAGGATTCACAAGGAGCTATAGGGATGCCCAAAAATGAGATTCAACCCAAAAGCAATGGTTGCCATTAGTCAATTTGGATGTTTCCTCATTTATTTCTTATCATTTTTGTATTTTCATCTTATAACATTTGACAGATTCTCCTTAAAGATGCCAAGGTATCCAAGCAACATGATTGTGCTAATCAAGATCATAAGGCAAGCCCTACAAGTGAATATACTGAGTGGGATCCTGAAGAAGAAAGGATAAAAATTTCCCATGAAATATAAGTTACACATGTATGAATTCCTGAGACCCATATATTACTTGAATGGGTATGCCAAAGACATTTTATAGATAGGGAGCATGATAAATCACATCACTACCATTGAAGAATATTGGGCTAACTACAAAGATGAGTTTGAGAGTTGTAGTTGAGCCTTTTCTTGACTACAATCAACTAGGGGAAAATGTATAAGATTATCATTGATGTTGAAGAAGTTGAAGATGATGGTCAGAACATGTATAGAAACACTTACTTGACTAAGCTAAAAGGTACTCCAATAAGTTCAAAACCTTATGAAGAAGTTGTGGAGGATCTAGATATGATGAGGGCAAAAATCTACAAGATAACTAGAAAATAGGTCAAATGGACCACAACACAATGAAGCAAGATCAAAGGTACAACCACCCAAGAATCTCTGAATGTAGTCGTGGATTCCTCTTCCCAAAGTGGTGCCTCAAGAAAAATGTTTCCTATTTCTCAAGAGCCTACTCAATCAGTCAATGGAGGCGACTAGCCTCCTAACAAGATTATCCCCCTAGATAAAACTTGTCAATACCAGTAATTAGAACTAAAACAAAGGCTGAGAAGAAGAAGGAGGAGGAATTGAAAGAAAATGCAGCCACAGTGCCTCTCTCAACCAATAATAGTCTGATCTCATCTATGAATGCCACACTACTCCTACCAAGTAGTTCCCAGGTACAAGTGGTGGACCTTGGAGATGGTGGAAGTAGTGAAAGTGAGTCTATTGAATCCAATGAAGCTACAAAGAAGACTATAGAAATGGAGAAAGGTTATAAAATTTCAAAACTTTTTTCCCAAGACCCAAAGAAGCCTTTCTCTTTAGTAACAAAGATGTTGACTCTAGTCAAAAGAAAGATGTTTAGTGTAGACACACTTGAGACAACATCCAAGGTGATTGGAATAGAATCATAGCTTGAAGAAAACTTGGACAAAAAGAGAAAAAGGAAAGAAAAGACAATTTACTTAACATTCATTGAAATTCAACTTTTCTTGGATCCAACTAATTTTTTGTTTGGCTTAAACTAACATTGCTCAATAGCTACTATGTAGATTGTTAAGCTTAGCAAACTAAATTATTTTTACTTGTTCTTTGGACTTAATTAGTTTATCCATCCTTTTCAACCTTAAGTAGACATTAAATCCACTATGTCATCTCTATCTTAACTAATATTTATACTTCTTTTACATATCATAACTCAACCATTCCTCTAGGTGCTCTTGTTACCCCATTTGATCAAATCCTTTTCATCAATCAAACAAATGATAGTACTTTGATCAACTCAATAGTTATCTCTCCCATAGATAATAGATTTGACATCAAGGATAAAATAATGATTGAGACACATTCTCATACTTGTATCAATATTTGATCAACAATATCCCTCTTTGGTATTGATGGAAAACCATTACCAACAACAATACCAAAAAGAAAATAATTCCTTGTATCAAAATATCTCCCTATATTGGAAACTTCAAACTTTTGTATAGGTTAAAAAACTTTCTTCTGATCAACAAAAGTTAATTCTTCCTCCTAACTTCAACTGTCATCTTGCAGGGGACTCCCTTTGACTTTCTTTCATTAGTCCCTCTTTCTGATATTCAAGTATTTGTCTCTGCTTTTCATTTCACTTCTCCCTATTAGAGTATTACTCCTTTTGTTTATTCCTTTAAGAACTTTTGTTCTCTAATTTGGTAGTTCTCATTCTCCCTTTTTTGTTAACTCTTCATTCTCCCTCTTTGATAGTAATGCCAAAGACTTGTCATCTCATACATATAGATTTCTAACAATTTCAATTCCTACCCCTATCACCTAACTTGTGACTGATTATCTATTCTATCTCTTGATTACTTTAGGCAACTCCTAAAGTAAAGTCAATTGCATCAATGTACAACATGTGTAATTCATCTCATTTGATGTAGGGAACATCTTCTATCTTCTTCAAAAGCTTTAGATCAGGGTATCAACCCTGCTTTACTTTTTAGGTACTCATGAGCATCCTTAGGTAAATCTTTTTTGACTATATTAACAATCTTTTCTTTTTATTCACATGTTCCATCTTTACTTCATTGTCTTTAACCAACTCTCTTAAGTAATGATACTTGATGGCTATATGTTTTGTCTTTGTGCCCATCACAGGGTTCTTAGATATATTTACTGCACTTATCATAGTAAAGTATAATAGGATTTGTGATCTCTTACTTCATTCCTTTGAATAGTTGTTTGATCCATACAATGTTTGTACAATTTCCTATAGCAACAATATATTCATCTTTAGCAGCAGGTTGAGATATGCAATTTTGTTTCTTACTTGTCCAAGTAACTACATATTGCAACTTGCCAAGTTTGGTTCACCTAAGTTGAATCATCATTCTTGGATAGTTTATGTCATGTTACCATAATTGTGCTCACATTCTTTGAATCTTTTAATCCAAAATTTTTTAAATATTATCTTTACATAATTAGACTATGTGATGTAAATACCATACTGCATTTGATACACTTCCAAGCCAATAAAGAATTTAGTTTCCCCAAGCATGGACATCTCAAATTCTTTCTTTATTTCATTACCAAATATCTTGTAGAATATATTGTGTCCTCTAAATATGATATCATCAACACAAATTTCACCTAGTAAAATACCTTTACCTCCTTCAATCTTCAAGTATAAAATATTATTATCATTAGTTCTCTCAAATCTAATCCTCATAAGATAAGTATCAAGTCTTTCATACCATGCTCTTGGTTCTTGCTTTAATCCATATAAACCTTTGTAAATTCTACATACCATGCTCTTGATTTTAGCATCAACAAATCCTTTAGGTTTTTCAATGTAAACTTATTCCTCTAGAATATACCATTCAAAAATGTATACTTCACATCCATTTGGTAAACTTTGAAACCTTTGTATGTAGAGTAAGAAAGTAGAGTTCTTACTCCTTCCAGTCTTGCAACAAGGAAAAATGTTTCTCCATAGTCTATTTCTTCTTCCTCAGAATACCCTTTGCAAACTAGCCTTACCTTGTTTCTTGTGACTTCACCATTTTCATCAAACTTGTTTCTAAAAACCCACTTGGTACCAATAACATTCTTTTTTTCTAGCTTGGGTATAAGTGATCAAGTTTTTTTGTTCTCTATTTGATTATTTTATTCTCTTATGGCTTGACTCCAGTCATCATTTTACACTGCATCCTTAATTAGTTTAGGTTCATGCATGCTCGATAGACATGAATCATTTCTCAATTTATTTCTTCTCATAGGTCTAGGCTCTTTATCTCCAATAATTTGCATAGTAGGGTGATGTCTCTTGACATACATTGAAAATCATGTTTCTACCTTATTTTCATCAATAATTCTTTTAACTTCTTAATCACTATGTGGTTCTCTATCAAGTAAATCATCATTTCATTCATTTTCATTGATCTCATTATTAGAATGTACCTTAGGTTTATTTTGCAACTAAGCTCCTTATTGCAACTCACTCCTAAATGCAACTCAACATTCATAGTATGTGACTCAATAGTCACCAAGAGTTTTTGTTGTTGATTTGCAACTTGATTCATAGCAACATCCTCAACCATGGCATCATATAAGTATACAAAATATTTGTAATCTTCAAACTTTTTTGTAGGCTTAGCTTTATGTACTTCTATATATTCATCAAACATCACATTTGCACTTTCCACAACTTTGTTAGTGTTAGTATTTAAACACTTATAAGCTTTTCTCCTTGTAGAATAGGCTAGGAGTATACCTTCTTCACTTTTGTCATCTAGTTTTTCATTACTATGACCTTTTATTATATAACACTTTCTTCAAAATACCTTAAAATATTTTACATTTGTGAATATCCATGCCATAATTCAAAAGGTTTAGCATGAGTACCTTTCTTGACTTGTACACAATTTAGGGTATAGATAGTTGTACTTACAACTTCTCTCTAGTATTTCAAAGCAACATTTTTGTCCATCATCAATATTCTACCATAGTCCATTATAGTCCTAGTTCTCCTTTTAGTAATTCCATTTTGTGGAGGGGTTCTAGGTGAAGTTGTCTATCTTTTGATTCTTCTATAATTATAGAACATCTCCAACTAATTTTATTTAAATTCTCCACTTTTGTAAGATCATATACATTTCAAACTTACCTATTTCTTTTTCCACTCTAGCTAAGTACTACTTAAACATTTGAAATGCATTAGATTTTCTCTTTAAAACCATAACTATCATCATTCTAGAATTGTCATCAATAAATAGGATGATGTACTTGTCATCGTTATAGATTTACACATTGTTTGGTCCACATAAATCAATATGAACTAGATCAATTATCCCTTTTGAATTGTAAGTCTATCTTTCAAAACATGATTTAGTCAGCTTTCCTAACTAAAATTGTTTGCATGTTACATACTCTAGTTCCTTTAGTTTTGGAAAACATCTCACTCTCTTCATCTTACTAATACTATTTTAAAAAAAAAAAAATTTACATGACATAGCCTTTTGTGCCATACCCACACATCATCAAATAGAACAACTAGACAATTAACATCATTCATATCAAGATAGAATTGACTACCTCTAGTCTGATCACCATTGCCAATTAAATCTCCATTAGCATCATAAATCTTTTCTTTTCTTCCTTCAAATTAAACCTTACAACCAACACTATTCAGTTGTAAACACTCAACAAATTATAATTCAATCCTTCAAGATACTAAGTATTATCAAAAATTATCTTATTTGATTAGAACATCCATTGGCAATGATCCCTCTGTCACTTTTATTCACATAAGATACAAGTGTAGTTGTCTCATCTTCATCAAATTTATATTTCATTGCAACATAGATAACTTCATCCTCATGATCATTAGATTCTTCATTTGATTCCTCTTGAACAACATAGCAAGATTTCTTTCCTTTGTCCATGTAGTCATTGTTGTTCTCATCTTTTTTTTTTTGAATTTGTCCCTAGTTTTGTGATTCTCCTTCTGTAGACATCTAGTAGCAATATGACCAACTTCATTTTAGTTAAAACATATGATAGGAGTTATTGGATACAACTATCTAATTGTGTGTTGTCTTTGATGTTATACAAATGTCATATCAGTTTGCAGTTAGTATCTATTGAGCTCACTTTGGCTTCGAAGGAAAATGTGGAAGAAAGCAATGTTAACCAATATAACATGGTTAATGAAAGAAAGCTAGTGTTTACTGAGTTCACTCAGTCTCCAAAGGATTTTGTAGGGTTCACAGTGTTAACCAAGCTACTATTGCTTAAAACTAGAAATCATTTCAGGAACAGTGTTTACCGAGTTGGGTTGGCCGATGAAGGATTTTGTTAATTTGAGGAATAGAGTTTAATTATTTGAACTATTGACTCTAGCCAACTGAGGTAATGATTATTAATAATTGTAACTTGTAATTGGGCCAACCTGACAATTTCTAAGGTATATATGAAAGGTCAAGATTGAGAATTCAATTGTGTAATAAGCAAGAATGCAAGTGTATTGATTTTTTGAAGATGAAAGTGTCAGAAAATTTGAAGGATGGTCAGATATCATTGAGGAGCAGAAAATTTGTATTTGATTAGGAAGGATCTAGTGAAGCAAAATAGAGATCTATAATCATAAATTCAATTGCATCTCGTTTAGGTCATTTCATTATTACTTTTTTACCATCATAACAATGATTCCAAAATCTCTTAGTAGAGTTTTCTTAATAGCCATTGTAAATCCTCTAACAAGGTCACACCTAATAGTGTGTTTTGTATCCATTAACTAGGTTGGCTCCTAATAGGGCTCACTTTAAAAGAGTGAAAATCAGTAGCTAGTTACTTGGTGGTTTTTTCCATATTGGATTTTCATGATAAATCTAGTGTTTCATGTCTTCATGTTATTTCCTTTATGCATGGATGTTAATAATTGTGAATGTTCAAGATCTATTAAATTAACATGCACTACATCTATCGAGTTACAACATTTTTCTGTATGTTTATCAAGTAATAGTAGTAACTAGTTTTGTCAAACATCTAAGAAATTTGTGGATTTGTTTTTGTGGTAATTGATTCACCCACCCCTTAGTTACTCCATCTATATTTTCAACAATTGGTATCAGAGCTTTTGGTGCTTACAGGAAAGGTTTCAAGGACCTAAGCTAAAGATCACGATGTCTTAAAAGAGAGAAATTCCAAGGCTTAATAGGGATAATTTTTTAGAATGGAAAGGCCTCATGAGACTTCATTTGGCTTCCATTGGAGATACAGGATTGAAATACCTTGATGAAGAATAGACAACTCATTCTGGAACATTATCTATTAATGACATTGTTGAGAAGAAGACTCATAACAACATGATGATAGACATTGGATCTACTCTAAGCTATGAAGAATTTGACAATATCAAGGATTACAAAATTGGCTTTGAAATGTAGAATAAGCTAAAAGATATCTATAGAGGTGATGACAATGCGAGGAGAGCCAAAGTAGAAAGCCTAAGAGGAAAATTTGATCAAATGAGAATGAGAGAGGATAAAAACATTGCCAAATATGTTTAGAGGGTCAAAGCAAGTGTCAGTGCAATCAAAGCTTCTAGAGGAGATATCAAGGAAGAAACAATTGTAAGTAAAGTTCTTAGAACATTACTTCCCATTTAGGTAATTAGAGTATCTACAATTCAAGAAAGAGGATGTGAAGAAAATCATAAGACAAATTTGAATGTCATAGTAGGAAGACTTATAGCATTTGAGCTAGATAACTATGAAAATTATGTTTTAGCTTCCAAGAACATTGAATCAGCATTTGAAGCCAACCTTTTACTTAAAGAAAAAGGCAAGAAAGTAAAGGACTCTCAGTCAAAAAGTGGAGAAGAATTAGAGGAAAGCTCTGACAGTGACCTTGAAGTTGTTGAGGTTCTACTTGCAAGGAAATATTCTAGAGGCAAAGAAAAATACAAAGGTAAGGTTCCCCTAATCTATTTTTCATGTGAAGAAATTCATCATATTATAGTCAAATGCCCAAACAAGTAGAGAAATGATAAGAAGAAAGGTTAGAAGTGCAATGGCAAGAAAGATTATAAGTCATTCAAGGACAAAGGTAAGAAAACATGTTTTATGGCTAAGGACTCTAAGGATTTTGATAATAGTGAAGATGAAATTGTTTACATTACTATGAAAGATGAATCTGATAATGAAGAAGAAGATAAGATGGCACTTATCTCTCATGTGAGTGAAAATAATATATGGATCATAGGCAGTGGTTATTCACATCATATGACTAGTGAAAAAAGTAAGTTTAAACATTTTGAAGATTATGATGGTGGTAGTGTAAGGTTTGGAAACAATGAACATTGTTCGATAAAAGGAAGAGGCCAAATCTCATTAATCAAAGAACTTATATGTGACAATGCCTATTGGGTTGAAGGACTAAAACATAACCTGTTGAGTGTGGCACAACTAATCAATATTGGATTAAGGTGGAATTCATGCATAGAAAGGTAAGACTACTGGATGACAAAGGAAAGCTTATTGGATCAAGAAAAAAAACAAAAGGTAACTTGTTTTATCTTGAATTTGGTGAGTGATCATGTTTTATTGCTCAAGTTGAAGAAAGTTGGTTATGGCATAGAAGGTTATGTCATGTGAATTTTGATAACATGGTAAAGATAAGAAAATTTAGGAAAGTAAGAGGTATTCCTAGTTTAAAGAAACCCGATGTTGGTCTATTTAAGAATTGTAAGATTGGTAAGATGGAAAAGAATACCTTTAAAAGTAAAATCTATCAGTCTAAAGATATTTTGGAAATTGTGCATACTAATTTGTGTGGACCTATTGGAGTTGAGAGCTATACTAGAGAAAAGTTCTTCACTCTTTTTGTTGATGACTACTCTAGAATGATGAATGTTATGTATCTAAGAGATAAGTTAGAAGTATTTGAGAAGTTCAAATGGTATTTGGACAAAGTAGAGAAGGAAAATGGTAAAATATTGAAATTCTTAAGGTCAAACAGAGGTGGTGAATTCATCTCCAATAAATTCAATAACTTTTGCATTGAAAGAGGAATCAAAAGATAGGTATCAACCCCTAAAACTCTTGAGCAGAGTGGAATAGATCAATCATGGGTTGTGCAAGGACTCTAATGATGGAAAAGAGCCTTGCTATCAAATACTAGAAGGAAGCTATCAGCACTGTAGTTCATACCTTAAACTGAGTACAGTTGAAGAAGGACTCATTCAAAACACCCTATGTGTTATGGTATGGCTCTAAACCCAATGTAAGTTACCTAAAAGTATTTGGAAGTAGATGTTACATCTTGAAAGAATCTAGAAAAGGAAAATTTGATGTGAAGGGTGATGAAGGTATAATTTTGGGATATTCTTGCAAGACTAAGGCATATAGATGTTTGAATTTGTCTACTCACAATATCATAGAAAGTGCACATGTTAAAGTTGATGAGTTTGTAGAAAGAACTAAAGAAGAAAAAAAAAAGGAACCAGAAGATTATAAGAGATTTCTTTTCATTGATCCTGATACATTGCCAGACACATCTATCAATTAGGAAACTTCTACTCTAGAATCTTCCTTAGTCACCCAGTTGTAACAAGTTCAAACCGAGTCACAAGGACCTGAGTCAGATTTAGATAATTTCAAGCCAATGCCTATAGAGTCTGAGCAACTAGAACTTGAAGTTGAAATTCAAGAGGATGGCAATGCAATTCATTCAAGAGGCAAGGAACCTTTATCGGCCAAATATGTAAGAAGGCATCATGCACCAGATTAGATTATTGGAGACAAATTAGAAGGTGCTATGACAAGAAGTAAGGTACTTGTTTAATTGCAAATTTTGAACCTAGAAATGTCAAAGATGCATTGGAAAATGAAAGTTGGATTGAGGCTATGAATGAAGAAATAGAGAAAATAGAGAAGAACAAAACCTAGACTCTTGTACCTAGGCCTAAAGACAAAAATGTGATTAGAACAAAGTGGGTATTCAGGAATATGTTAAATGAAGACGGTAAGGTATCATGAAATAAAGCTAGATTTTTATGTAAAGGCTACTCTCAAGAAGAAGGAATTCATTATGGTGAGACTTTTTCTCCTATTGCAAGATTAGAAGGTGTCAGGATCTTACTTGCATATGAAACATATAGAAGATTTAAGGTATATTAGAGTGATGTTAAATCAACATTTCTCAATGGTATTCTTGATGAAGAATTGTACATTGAGCAACCTAAAGGTTTTATTGATCCAGACAAAAAGGACATGGTCTACAAATTACACAAAGCGTTGTATGGTCTAAAACAAGCCCCTAGAGTATGGTATGAAAGATTGTATAATTACCTTATTCAGATTGGTTTCCAGAGAACTAATGATAACAGTAGTTTGTACATCAAGGAAGGACAAGATAACAAGGTTTTTTTGGTAGAAATATTTATGGATAATACTTTGTTTACAAGGAATGATGGTCTATGAGAACAATTTTCAGAGAAAATGAACAAATAATTTGAAATGTCTATGTTTGGTGAGATTAAATTCTTTGTTGGTCTTTATATTTAGTAGAGAAAGAATGGTATCTGTTGGTGCTAAAAATTGCATGGTCAATTTTGAGCACCATTGAAGGAATTAAGCCCTATAAATGCTTTTAAATGCATATGTACCTGACTATACCTTTGAAGCATAAGAGGTGTTTAATGTTTCTAACACCTTCCATTTAGTGTGTCTACATGTTCCATGATGTTAAATTGACATTCTGAGACATTTCGTGAGGTCTTGTTTTAAGCATTCGTCAAAAATGCATTTTACCCTAAGTGTTAAACAGGGACAGGAGGCTATGTTTACAATCGAATAACTTGAACCCAGAAATGTTTTAGGACTCATGGCTTTGGGAGTGTCTAGTATCCATACCTAAGAAGCTATGTTTTATATTTTGAGTCATTTTGAGTCCATTTGACTAGGTTTTGAATTCCTCAAAGTTGGTTAGTTACTATTTTCATACATTTGCACTTTGCATAAGTTTCTGGGAAGCCCTATTTGACGTGCTATAACTTTTACCTAGTTGATCAAAATGATAAAAGTCCTTTTGCATTGTATTGTAAACATTAGGGACTTGTTATTTTTTAAGTTTTAGCTCTTGAAAAATCTTTTTGATCAGTTTTCAAGCATGATTCCAAATGCAATTTATAACTTTTTACTAGTGTCAATATTTGCAAATTTGTCAGGACCCCTATTCGAGATGTTATAACTTGAGATTATTTCTAGATCGAATGGATTGTACCACTATATTGTCCTCTAAAAATACTTTAAGTGTGTCAATTTGCAAGTCATGAAGAATCCATTTGCACTCTTTTCCAGGTCAATTCCATGTGCAAAAATCACTTTTCTATCAGTATTATTCTAGTTTGTAAAATTTCAGTAGCCCACTTTGACCATTTTCCATTTGTGTTCTATTATTTTTCATGAGCCCAAATCGTAGATTCATAATGTCCTGATGATAGAGAACCAACACCCAAGTTTTTGTTTCCCCACATGTCAGTTTTCCCAATTTTCAAAGCCAAATCCAAACCCAATTTATGGTTTTCTGACATGTTCTCTTGTAGGCAATTCTAAGGAGGCAACTTTCACAGAGAATATATTTTAACTCCAAATTCATCACAAGACGAGATTTGATAGGGTGAAAGTATACAAAATGGAGAGTCAGTGTGCCATTTTTCAGAGCTCGGTCAGATGTTTGGGTTAGTTTTTAAGGCTAGTCAAGGGACCTCTTGATGCAAAAGTGATAGCTTGCAGGTCAATGGTAAAATGGGTTTCAGTTGATTAATCAATGCTCAAACCTGGTTCCAATTAGTTCAAAGTGATCGATGGATCAATTTACACTTTAGTTGTTCAGAAGCAAAAAAAAAAAATTTCATCGGACCCACTTTGGGGCCCGACTGATTCCATCAAATGAGCCTGAGTTTTGTAGAATCCTAAAGTTGTCTCAATGATGTAAACATGGCAACTGAGTACAAGAAGAATGAATTTTACAAAAGGTGCATCTACAAAAAATCAAGGACAATCCACATCTATGGTAGGGAGAGTGAGATTCGAGATAAGAAATGTGAAATTCACTCATATAGTAGAAGATGATTTTGTCAAAAAAGCGAAGCCAAGTGGAGAAAATCTATTATATTGGGTTAGATAGTATCTTTTTTCAAGCAATTCTATGGCTCAAAGATAAAGACAAATTACAATGTGCTACAGTTGAGTTTCATTGAGATCACTGTATATCAAATAAAAAATTTGATTTTCACAAATACATGTTGCGAACTCTTGAAGAAGATTTCAAGATAGTTGTCGATATAAGTTGGCACATGTGGCTTTTTGTGATGATTCTTTTTGCTTGTCAATATTCATGGTTGGCACCCGCACTTTTGGCTAGTTTTCCTTCCTTTATTTCTTTTGCCTATTGTTGGTCCAAAATTGTAACATGTCATTATGCAACCAGCTTAAGAAGTCTCTAAAGTGTACACTTAGCTGAAGGAGAGATTCTTATCTGACCTTTAGATGACCACTTATGGTTCAAAATTCCCAAGTAGGAAGCTTTTAATGCTAGGGAATAATGAGTAGTTAATTCTATGGAAGAAGCTGGTTAGGAGGCATCCATGGCATGTCAAGCACAGGGGAAGCATGTGTAGAGTAAGCTACCCATAGCTAAAGAATACATCACACAATCAAAGGGGAATCTACATTTCAAATCTAAGTAGCATCAAGTCTTATGATCAAAGGAGAATGACTACGTCAAAGGAGACTCCAATGTTTGAAATGAAGCACAAATAAGTAGGGCAACCCATTTTAGACACATCCCACTAGGCCAAGGCACAAAGTGCATGAAGAGTAGCATTTGTAAGTAGAAGTCACCATCGCCCACCATGAAGAGGAAAGTAGAAGTAAAAGGAATATCCAACATAGAAGAAGAGCATACATGCAAAAGAAAAAGGGAGAGCTACTGGAAACAAAGAAGAACTCCACAACCTACAACAAAAAAGATTTTAAAAAATAGCATAGGATAAAGGTGACATCGAATGAAAAGGGTGAGTTTAAAAGGAAATCTACCAATAGCATTGACAGGGATACTTGTTAAAGGAGCAGTCGCTAGTCAAAGACAAGGAATTCTCATGTAGAGAAGTCAAGGAGAGAAGACCATCAGTGGGAGATGAGGGCAATCCGTAGTTCCAATAGAGATCTGCCTCTATGATTGTTTACACTAGCATACATGAAAGAAAAAGCCGCCCATGTAGACCCTATGTAAAAATGAATATTTACGCATGAGAAGGGGGCAAAATTTGTATCGAGTAGAGAAAGAAGTAAAAAGCATAATCCCACATTCAGAGTGCAGTGCTATTCTTAATGTATAAATGTAATTGCACACAAGGCATACATTTCTTAAACACTTGTTGGTTCTTGAAGCCACAGCCTTGTAAATGGGTCCCGGGGGTCAAAGTCAATAAATTTTGACTGCCCATGCATAAGAACATGATACCAAGGTCGCATATGAGCGTGAGATGTTTTCAAACCCTCTCCAATGTTACACTCAATGTAAGAGTGGAGAGTGAAAATTAAGCCTTCATGATTCTATGGGAAAGAAGCTCCCTGTGTGGGTGTAAGAAAATTTTGTAAGCTCTCTGGTGATACACAAATGGAAGATCCTATATGATTGAGAAAGGTAAAATTTCAAATGCTGATGCTATGCGAAACTCATGCTTGTAAGAGCATGAAACAAATTTTGAAGCTCTCTGGTGTTATGCTAAGGTTGTGAGAATGTAAAAGGTAGCCTTCGATGTGTGAAGGTGAATAGATATGAGAAAGGGTCTTGGGTCTATGAGATTCATTGTGCGTGAGAGCGTAAGGGAATTTTCATATGCTCACAATCTCATGGGAAATGAGAATGATGTAATCAAAGAGAAATTAATTAATTAATATTTCAACGGTCTCAACCAATCAAAGTTTGGCACATGGCGATGGCAAATGGGAGGACAGGGAGATTAAAATATAAAATCAATTCAAATTCATAGATGAATCAACGAAGGAAAATTTTAAATGAAAAATTTGAATAAATTAAAAATGTTTATATAGTTCTACTATGTAAATTTTTGAAAATTTCAATTTTAATGGCTTATCATGTCTCAGAACCCTGAATTTCAAATGGCCATAATAGGGGAATTTTTTATCTGAATCAGACACTTCAATATACCCTTCGAACTAGGAGAATCCAAATTTTTCATTTCTAAAGTTAGATATTACACAGCAGTCGATCGATTTAGGCTATAACTAGTTTTATAATTTCTGAGGCATTCTCATTAAAAAAGGAAAAATTCATAATGGAGTGTTAGAATCAGTTGAGGAACATATATTAATGTCTGTTGATGCTTAAAATGAATTCTACAATTGTTTTTACTCTTCTTGAGTGCATTTTTAACCAAATTTTGTCATTCGAGATCAAGCATCAAATCAATTACTTGTTCAATCAGATATTTTCGATATTTTGTGTTTTTAGAGGCATAACTGATTGAAGATTTGATTCACAAGTTGAGGGGAAAGATGAGAGAATCGGTTTTAACCTATTGAGAAGGTTTTCTAACTGAACAAATGTCATGTTCAAATCAGATCCAAGATTTCTTCTCCTATATGTTTCCATTTCTCATCTATTGTAAGGGTTCCAATTTTTCTCACTAAGAAACTAGTTGGTTCTAGTTTGGAGAAAAAATGACTCACTACTAAGACACCACTCTTCAAAATTTCTTCTTGTATGAACAAAAATTAAGTTTTATGCATATAGTTCTTGTCTGTTAGGTGATTTGTGAGTTATTTTCTGTACGTCTTTCATGTATTTGGTTTCAAGGAAAACAAATAAAGTGCAGCAAAGGGTTAAATTCAATCTGAATCTTGTCTCATGTTCATGGATGTGTAATTTCTTCTAATTTGTGAACCAAGAGCATGAATTAGGTTGCATTTCATTTTGGAATGTATGTGGTTAAAATGTCTTGTAGACAGAACAAAGAGCCATGTAATTGCTTGGTGTTTATTACAGGGTTTACTGATTTCATGAAAGGATTGTTTGAGTATGAGAGTCAAATATGAAGTAGGTGTCTATTCACAAGGTGAAAGATAGATCAGGGATCTTGATGTAGAAAAATATATGAGATTTCCAGAAGATGTATGGATGTAATTCATTTAATTTCCCAATAGATAAGGCACTGATCAGAGATAGGATCAACAAGTTTTGTTGCTTATATCCAAGTCTTGTGGATATCAACATTATTAATCAAACATTTTTCCCCTTTCATGTTGAAGAGCTATAATATTATGCCCTCACTCAGCTTTTGAGATTCATAGCTTTGCGCTTAGCTACTATAAATCTGTGCCACTTCATGAGTCATTAGGAGAAATAAGGGTTTTATCTACTTCATATTAGATTCAATGTATGCTTTGATAACTGGTATCATATAAAGAATCTATAGGTCCACCCACCTAGGTCTAGTAGAGCCTAAAGTGAAGGAGTTAAGCCTTGTAGTTGGCCTAGGTTCTTTGTGAAGTGTGTCCATTATTGGAGATAGCTTCCCATAGATGCATTGTTGCCTTGTATACTTGGTTATTAAAACACTGTTAAATCAAGAGCCAACAAAATGACGACTCTACTGGGGACTATATTGAATTGGATTTAAGAAAAACCTTGAGAATTTGAAAAGAAGAGATTCAATATAGTAGGAAAAGTGCATTAAAAGGTTTCAGCAGTAAGGTCTCTTATGTTCTTTCCAGTTTTCTTACTCCAAATCATGCACCCCAGTAAGTTTTATCCCTTTATGATAGTATGTTGTGAGACTTGGTTTTAAATTTTGTTTTATGAATGCCATAAGTTTGTATTCAATCAGCTTGATCTCTACAAGTGCTGTTATAAAGTTTCAGTGTTAGAGGATTGATCACTATCTTGTTCTCCTTTCAAAATGTTTGAGGATCTGCAAATTATTTCATGTTGAAAGTCTAGTTTAGAATTAGATAAGTAATAATATGTGTTTCAAAATCTTTTCTCACAATTGTGAGTGTTGACTCTATCTCTACAACCAATAGCTTTTAATTGTTTGTGCATTTTGGTGACGGATTTTAGCACATTGTTGGCCAGATCTAGTTTTGTTGTTCAATTTTGGTTTGACAAGAGAAGTGTAGTTTGGATCTGATAGTGTGGAAGAGTTATGTTTTAGCTTTGTTTAGAGATTTCAAATTTGAGATAAATCTAAAGGGGTTTCTTCTACCTGCTATTGCTTCAAATCAGTTTATAATTCTATTCAAATCTAATTCAATTCATGTCTCACTTAATGTGAGTGGTAACTCGAAGTTAATCTCTGTACCAGTGCAGTTCTATGCATGAATTGTGGTTAGTTTTTGTAGGAGAAGAGTAAATTCAAAGAGTTTGAAACATCTTAAATGGTTCCAAGTTTTGTGGTGTGTTGATTCAAAAGGTTCAGTAAGGATTTGATAAAACTTTGGGTCTGCTGTTGTAAAAGGTGGATAGAGAACTTTCAGCCATCTGAATCTTGAGGTATTCTTATTTTCATTTATTTTCTTTTCGTGAAAATTGATTGTGAAAAAAATTATTCTCCGTCAAGTGCAGTTTCAGCACTAAGAAGAGGAGAATGATTTAATAAGTTCTATACATTTCACTAGATCAGTTTCAACTTGTTATGAGAAGTTGTGAAGCATATAGTTTGAAGTGTTCATTTGGTAGAGGGTTTTGTAGATCTCCTACAAGTTATAAATTAGATTTTATTATGGGTGAATGAATTTCATTTTGTTGAAAGAATGTCGAGTTTTATTTCACCTAGTATGTAGCCGGTCAGTAAAGTTTCTAGATCTATTTCTACCAAAAGATATATGCCATTAAGTTTCAATGGTATTCATGGTTTTCCGAATGTCATTCCTAATGAAATCCAAAATAAATTGCCTAAGTTCAGTGGGAACCATACTGTTTTAGCTAGTCATCATATTGAACTGTTCAGTGATTTGATGGGTGAATATGAGATTGCTCATGAAGATGTTCACATGAAGTTATTTGTTCAAACCTTGGAAGATGATGCTAGAGACTAGTTTTCTTTTCTACCAGTGTGTTCTATTTCATCTTGGAGTCAGTTGCATTCATCCTTCATGGAGCAATTTGGAGAACGAGTAAGTATATCTGATTCTTATGATAAGTTCTTGAAGATTCATATTCAGAGTGATGAACTTGTTCTGCAATTTAATATCAGATTTGCAAGAGTTTTGAATGAAATCCTTGAGAATTATAGATCTGATGATCAAATGTGTTTAGCTATTTACTTTGATGCATTTGACAAGAAAATGAATTATCTACTAAGGGATAAAGAACCACATACATTATACCAGAGTTTTATGACTGATAGAGATATTGAGAATAATTTGAAGTATGGGTTGACTAGAGATCATTTTTCCTTGAATGATTGTTGATATAATGTGTTTGAAAGAAAGGATAAACATAGTGTTGATGTTTTAGTTTCAAATCAGAATGTCAACACCCCTACTATAGGTTTGAATTAGATTGAGAATTAAAATTGGAATGTGTGTGTGAGGAAGGTTAGTCCAGTTGTAAATAGAGACACACATGTTTTTTATGCTACAATAGTGAGTAGTATTTCATACTTTGATCAGGTTCAGCAATGTGTTGATATTGTAGATCAAGAACTAGTTACATTAGAAAGTTCTTATAATTTTGATTGTAATCATGATTCTATTGGTAATGAGGTTGCTACACCTATATCTCAATTTTGTGCAAATGAGGAGGTTGAGAGTTATCTCTATGATCATGATTTTAATATTGCTGATCTAACATGTCATCACGAGATAACACAAGATGGAGAATATGAATCACATTTATCTCAGTCACAGTCAGAAGAACTAAGCTCATATGTTGATAATGTTTTAGCAGTAGAGATGGATTTTCTTGATCAGCAGGATAGGCAAGAAATGATTTATCTTCTTCATAGATTGCATCATGTTGAGAACATTATTAAATCTGAATTTGAAAGACAGTCATATTAATGTGAGTATGATGAAGCTGAAAGTCATGTTTCAACTGATGATAATAAAGTTGCTGATCTAGTATATTGTGAAGAGGCATCATGTGAAGACAATGATGGGAGAGGTTACTCAAGTCAAGAAGAGGAAAATGCTATTATGTGTTCATCTTCATGTGAGTCAGATACAAGTTGGGAAGAAGAAAGCGATGATGGGAGTGAGTATTCTTATGTCAGTAAAGGTATTGGTTCTATTTCTAAATTTGAAAGTGAATTTCTAGTTCAGAATTGTGCAAGTTAGTTTGAGGTTGAAAGTTATGAAGAAGAGTTGTCTACACAATATGAGGATAAAAGGATTATTTATAACGAAAAATTGATTAGTTGTGTCAACGAATGCCTTGAGGATACATGTAGTGATCATCAGTAGATAGATGATTCTAAGGCTATTTCTTTTGCACCTATGGGTGAGATAAATGATAATTTGTTTGCAAGACATTTGAATCACCTACATGAAGAAAATGAAAGTAACTTTGATTTATATTCTACATTCTTCGTTGATGGAGTAGAAAGTGAGTCCACATGTAGTTCTGATTTTTCTTCACATGCTGGAAGTCTTTTTGAAGACGAGATGGGTGATGGGTTTAAAGTATATACTAATGCTTTATATGATGAGAATCCTGATGATGATCAACCCATTTTTTGTCAAAACATTCAAAGAGGGTCATTGCATGGAGTTATCAATCCTTTGTTTGAAGAGCACATGGAAAATTTAGATTTAGTTGAGAATGGGTTTGACGATGATACCTTGTCTTACTGTTGTAAGAGATCATAATGTTCTTCTGAGTATGATAGTGAAACTAATGATTAACTCTCTGATGTGAAGACTAATTTATTTGCTAATTGTGAAGAACCATTTGAAGATTGTGGGTTAGTCTTAGATTCTGATATGGATGACATATGTGAGTACCAGTCAGATTATTCATTTGATTTCTATCTAATTATGCAAAAGGATACATAATTTGAAGGTAAGAGTGGTCCTTTCCCTAAGTTGAATATGAAGCCTTCATATTCAAGAATGATAGCATTCATGAGTCATTAAATGAAGAGAGTTTTTAGTTTCAGTTTGATATGTTTAAGCATGTTGATCAGAACTTTCATAATGAGCAAGTTGTAGAAGATGAATCTAGTTTTTACATGCATTATGAAAGTGAAGGTGTTGATTTCATTTTGCCAAGTGATTCGTTTCATGATGTTAATCTGATTAGTGAAGTTGATCGTAGAAGTCATTTCAGTTTACCTCATGCAAGCTTAGATGAGAATCATGTTTATGATAGAGGTAAGAAGTTTTTTTGAAGTTTGATGGCCCGGGGTTATCATATGTATATAGTAGTTTTAGTTGTTTCCCTACTTTGAATAAAGTTGTTCGGGAGAAGTTTTGATGTTTTTGGGAATGGTCTGCTTCTACCAAAGATCTAAAATCTTCCCATGCCTACAAGGGACATGCATCCCTAGACAAAGCCACTATTGACACTAAAAATTGCATGGTCAATTTTGAGCACCACTGAAGGAATTAAGCCCTATAAATACTTTTAAATGCATATGTACCAGCATGTACCTTTGAAGCATAAGAGGTTTTTAATGTTTCTAACACCTTCCATTTAGTGCATCTACATGTTCCATGATGTTAAATTGACATTACGAGGCATTTTGTGAGGTATTGTTTTAAGCATTTGTATACAATGCATTTTACCCTAAGTGTTAAACAGGGAGAGGAGGCAATGTTTGCAATTGAATAACTTGCACCTAGAAATGTTTTAGGACTCACAACTTTGGGAGTGTCTAGTATCCATACTTGAGAACCTATGTTTTAGATTTTGAGTCATTTTGTGTCTGTTTGACTAGGTTTTGAATTCCTCAAAGTTGGTCAGTTACTATTTTCATGCATTTTCACTTTGCATAAGTTTCTAGGAAGCCTTGTTTGACGTGCTATAATTTTGACCCAGCTAATCAAAATGCCAAAAATCATTTTATGTTGTATTGTAGACATTAGAGACTTGTTATGTTTCAAGTTTCAGCTCTTGATGAATCGGTTTGATTAGTTTTCAAATGTGATTCCACATGCCATTTATAACTTTTTACCGGTGTTAGTATTTGGAGATTTTTCAGGACCCCTATTTGAGATGTTATAACTTAAGACTTGTGATTGTCTAAATTGAATGGATTGTACCACTATGTTCTCATTTGAAAATAATTTAAGTGTGTCAATTTTCAAGTCATTACGAATCCATTTGCACTCCTTTCCAGGTCAATTCCCTTTGTAAAAATCACTTTTCTATCACTATTTCCAGTTTGTAAAATCTGAGTAGCCCACTTTGACCGTTTGCCATTTGTGTCCTGTTATTCATCATGAGCCCAAATCATAGATTCATAATTTCCTCATGACAAAGAACCAATGCCCCATTTTTCATCTCCCCATGTTTCAGTTTGCCTAGTTTTCAAACCCAAATCAAAACACAATTTATGGTTTTCTGACGTGTTCTCTTGCAGGTAATTCTGAGGAGGCAACTTTCACAAAGAATATCTTTTAACTCCAAATTCTTTGTGAGATAAGATTAGATAGGGTGAAAGTATGAAGAACAGAGAGTCAGTGTGCCAGTTTTCAGAGCCTGATCAGATGATTGGGTTAGTTTTTAAGGCCAGTCAGGGGACCTCCTGACATAAAAGTGATAGTTTGCAGGTCAGTGGTAAAATGAGTTTCAGTTGATTAATCAATGGTCAAACTTGGTTCCAATTAGTTTAAGGTGATCAATGGATCATTTTGCACATTAGTTGTTTAGAAGCAAAAAAATTTTCAGCCGAACCCACATTGGGGCCTGACTGATTCCATCAAATGAGCCAGAGTTTCGTAGAATCTTGAAGTTGTCTCGATGATGTAAACATGGGAACTGAGTACAAGAAGAATGAAGTTTACAAAATGTGCATCTACAAAAAATCAAGGAAAATCCACATCTATGGCAAGGAGAGTGAGATTCGAGATGAGAAATATGAAATTCACTCATAGAGTATAAGATGATTTTGTCAAAAAAGCCAAGCCAAGTGGAGAAAATCTATTATATTGAGTTAGATAGTATCTTTTTTCGAGCAATTCTCTGGCTCGAAGATAAAGAAAAATTAAAAAATGCTACAATTGAATTTCATTAAGACTCACTGTATATCAAATCTAAACTTTGATTTTCACAAATACATGATGCAAACTCTTGAAGAAGATTTCGAGATAGTTTTCAATATAAGTTGGCACATGTGGTTTTTCGTGGTGATTATTTTTGTTTTTCAATATTCATGGTTGGCACCTGCACTTTTGGCTAGCTTTCCTTCCTTTATTTCTTTTGCCTGCTATTGGTCCAAAATTGTAGCATGTCATTATGCAACTAGCTTAAGAAGTCTCTAAAGAGTACACTGTAGTTGAAGGAGAGATTCTTGTCCGACCTTTAGATGACCTCTTCTGGTTCAAAAGGCCCAAGTAGGAAAATTTTAATTCCAGGGAATAATGAGCAATTAATGCCAGGGAAGAAGCCGATTAGGAGGCATCCATGGCAGGTCGAGCATAGGGGAAGCATGTGTAGAGTAAGCTACCCATAGCTAAAGAAGACATCACATAGTCAAAGGTGAATCCACATTTCAAATCTAAGCACCAAACAAGTCTTATGATCAAAGGAAAATGACTACGTCAAAGGAGACTCCCACGTTTGAAAGGAAGCACAAAGAAGTAGGGCACCCCATTTTAGACACATCCCACTAAGCCAAGGCACAAAACGCATGAAGAGGAGCATTTGCAAATAGAAGCCACCAGCGAAAAGTAGTAGGGGCTGCCATAGACCAGTGCCCACCATGAAGAGGAAAGCGTAAGTAAAAGGAATATCCAGCATAGAAGAAAAGCATACACATGCAGCAAAAAGGGAGAGCCACTGGAAACAAAGAAGAACTCCACGGCCTGCAAAGAAAAAGATTTTTAAAAAAATAGCATAGGATAAAGGTGACATCAAAGGAAAATGGTGAGTTTAGAAGGAAATCTGCCAATAGCATTGACAGGAGTACTTGTTAAAGGAGCAGTCGGTAGTGAAAGACAAGGAACTCTCATGTAGAGAAGTCAAAGAGAGAAGACCATTAGCGGGAGATGAGGGAAATCTATAGTTCCAATAGATATTTGCCTCTATTATTGTCTATGCCAGCATACATGGAAGAAAAATCTACCCACGCAGACCCTGTGCAAAAATGAAGATTCACGCATGAGAAGGGGGCAGAACTTGTATCGAACAAAGAAAGAAGTAAAAAGCATAATCCCACATTCAGAGTGTGGCACTATTCTTAATGTATAAATGCTATTGTGCACAAGCCATAATTTTCTTAAAGACTTGTTGGTTCTTGAAGCCACAGCCTTGTGAACAAGGCCCGCGGGTCAAAGTCAATAATTTTTGACTGCCCATGCATAAGAATGCGAGACCAAGCTCGTGTATGAGCATAAGATGTTTTCAAACCCTCTCTAGTGTTATTGTCCATCCGTAAGATTCAAATGCTCTTTGGTGTTATGCTCAACATAAGAGCAAAGAGTGAAAATTAAGCCTTCACGATTCTATGGGAAAGAAGATCTCCGTGTGGGCGTAAGACAATTTTCTAAGCTCTCCGGTGATATGCAAATGGAAGACCCCGTATGATTGGGAAAGGAAAAATTTCAAATGTTGATGCTATGGGAAACTTGCCCTGATAAGAGCATGAAACAAATTTTGAAGCTCTCCAGTGTTATGCCAAGGTTGTGAGAATGTAAAAGGTAGCCTTCAGCATGTGAACATGAATAGAGATCAGAAAGGGTCTTGGGGCTACAAGATCCATTCTGCGTGAGAGCATAGGGGAATTTTCATATGCTCATGATCTCATGGGAAATCAGAATGATGTAATCAAAGGGAAATTAATTAATTAATATGTATTAGTTAATTAATATTTCAAAGGTCTCAACCAATCAAAGTTTGACACATGGTGATGGCATATGGGAGGAAAAGGAGATTTAAATATAAAATCAATTCAAATTCATAGATGAATCAATGAAGGAAAATTTTAAATGAAAAATTTGAATAAATTAAAAAAGTTTATATAGTTCTACTATGTAATTTTTTTAATTTTTGAATTTTAATGTCTGGTCATGTCTAAGAACCCTGAATTTTAAATGGCCATAACAAGGGCATTTTTTGCCCAAATTAGGCACTTTGATATACCGTTCGAATCGAGAGAATCTAAATGTTCCATTTCTGAAGTCAAATTTTACATAGCTCTCCACCAGTTCAGGCTATAAGCAGTTTTATAATTTTTGGTGCATTCTAAGTGAAATAGGAAAATTCATCATGGAGTGTCAGAATCAGTTGAGGAACATATATTGATGTCTGTCAATGATTAAAATGAATTCTAGAATTTTTTTTACTTTTCTTGAGTGCATTTTTAACCAAATTTTACCGTTCCAGATCAAGCGCTAAATCAGTTACTTGTTCAAGCAAATATTTTAGATGTTTTGTGCTTTTGGAGGCATAACTGATTGAAGATTTGATTCACCAGTTGAGGCGAAAGATGAGAGAATTGGTTTTAACCTATTAAGAAGGTTTTCCAAGTGGACAAATGTCATGTTCAAATCATATCCATGATTTCTTCTCCTGTATCTTTCCTTTTCTCATCTATTGTAAGGGTTCCAATTTTTGTCACTGAGAAACCAATTGGCTCCAGTTTGGAGAAAAAATGACTCATTACTAAGACACCATTCTTCAACATTTCTTTTTTTATGAACAACAATTAAGTTTTATGAATATAGTTTTTTTCTGTTAGGTGATTTGTGAGTTGTTTTATGTACATCTTTCATGTATTTGGTTTCAAGGATAACAAATAATGTGCAACAAAGGGTTAAATTCAGTCCAAATCTTGTCTCCTATTCATGGATGTGTAATTTCTTCTAATTTGTTAATCAAGAGCATGAATTAGGTTTCATTTCATTTTGGAATGTATGTGGTTAAAATGTCTTGTAGATGGAACAAAGAGCCATGTAATTGCTTGTTGTTTATCATAGGGTTTACTGATTTCATGAAAGGATTGTCTGAGTATGAGATTCAAATATGAAATAGATGTCTATTCACAAGGTGAAAGATAGATAAGGGATCTTGATGTAGAAATATATCTAAGATTTCTAGAAGATGTATGGATGTAATTCATTTAATTGCCCAATAGATAAGGCACTAATTAGAGATAGGATCAGTAGATTTTTTTGCTTATATCTGGGTCTTGCTGATATGGACATTATTAATCAAACACTTTTCCCCTTTCATGTTGAAGAGCTATAATATAATGCCCTCACTCAGGTTTTGAGATTCATAGCTTTGAACTTAGCTACTATAAATTTGTGTCATTTCATGAGTCATTAGGAGAAATGAGGGTTTTATCTGCTTCATATTAGATTCAGTGTATGCTTTGATAACTGGTACCATAGAAAGAATCTATAGGTCCACCCGCCTAGGTCTAGCGGAGCCTGAAGCGAAGAAGGAGTTTAGCCTTACAGTTGGCCTAGGTTCTTGGTGAAGTGTGTCCATTATTAGAGATAGCTTCCCATAGATGAATTCTTGCCTTGCATACTTGGTTATTAAAACACTATTAAATTAGGAGCCAACAGTATCTACATCACTTAGTCTATGTATATCAAGGACACACTCAAAAAATTTTGTATGGAAGATTCAAAACTAGTTGGAATTTCCATTTATACTAGACTAAAGCTTACCAAAGATGATGATTCAAAAGAGGTATATTAGAGCTTGTACAGATCAATTGTTGTAAGATTACAGTATGTAGTTCATACAAATCTTGATATTGCTCTTGCAATTGGTATAGTGACAAGATTATGAACAAAACCCAATGAAAATTAGATGATGCCAATCAAAAGAATCTTGAGATATTTGAAATGTGCTAAAGATTATGGATTATGTTATAAACTTGGAGGGAATATAGAATTTAAAGTGTTTACTAATGCTGATTGAGTAGGAAACATTGATGATAGAAAGAGTACAAGTGGTTGAGCATTCTTTTTTGGAAAAAGGTTGGTATCTTGGATAAGTAAAAAGAAAAATTGCACATCCCAATCTATAGCAGAAGTAGAGTCTGTTGCAGTACTAGTGAACTATTCTAATATTGTTTGGTTTAAATAGTTATTGGAAGGCATGAAGGTTGAGATCAAAGAACCAACTGTTATGTTTAATGATAATACAAGTGTAATTAACATATCAAAGAATCCAATGATGCATTCCAAAACCAATCACATTGCAATAAAATATCACTCTATCAGAGAATTGGTGTAGGATAAGGAAATTAGATTGGAATATGTCCATATGAAACAACAGATTGGATACATATTCACCAAGCCATTACCTAAGGATGCATTCTTGTATCTAAGAGGTAAGTTAGGAGCCATTCACTTATCTAAAGCTCACTAAAATAAAAATTTTGTGATGCATCAACAAGAACCAAGTTGAAGATCTATTAGTTGCTACAACATAATCAGGGGAACATTTCATATAAATTAGTACTCAAGGTAGATTAATACTCATTTGGTATGTGTTTTCAAAGAGGGAGAGTTTACTATCATATCTTTCTAAAATTTGTTTGAGGAAGAGTTTGCTATTTGAAGAAGAAGCTATGTAACTCTTTCATAGAGGGACATTATTGCATTAGAGAAGTTTGTGGCATAAAATCTTAGAGGGAGAAAATTTTCTATTAAAGAAAGACTTGTTTTCAAATTTCATTATGTTATGACATGTTTTATTGCCATCAATGACAAAGAGGGAGATTGTTGGATACAATTTTCTAATTGTGTGTTATCTTTGATGTTACACTAATGCCATATCAATTGGTAGTCAATACCTATCGAGCTCAATTGTTCAGCAAAGCATTTATGTGTGTCTACCAAGCATTCCTAGAAATTACTCTATGTAGATAATGTCTACTAAGCTCACTTGGGCATTGAAGGAAAATGTGGAAGAAAGTAGCATTTACTGAGCTTGCATGTTTAATGAAAGAAAGATAGTGTTTATCAAGTCCACTCAGTCTCCGAATGATTTTGTAGGGTTTTTAGTGTTAACTGAGATTCTATTGGTTAACACTAGAAATCATTTCAAGAGTAGTATTTACCAAGCTAGGCTGGCCAATGAAGGATTTTGTTAATTTGAGAAATAAAGTTTAATTATTTGAACTATTGTTTCTAGCCAACTGAGGTAATGATTATTGGTAATTGTAACTTGTAACTGGGCCAACTTGACAATTTCTAAGGTATATATGAAAGGTCAAGATCTAGAATTCAATTGTGTAATGAGTGAGCATACAAGTGTATTGATTATTTGAGGAGGAAAGTGTGAGCGAATTTGAAGGATGGTAAGATATCCTTAAGGAGTAATAAGGTTGTATTTGATCAAGAAGGATCTAGTGAAGTAGAATAGAGGTCTATAATTAGCAATTTAGTTGCATCTCATTCATGTCATTTCATTGTTACTTTCTTACCATTGTAGTAGTGATTCCAAAATCTCTTAGTAGAGTTTATTTAATAGCCATTTGTAAATACTCTAACAAGGTGATAGTTTCATTGAATTGTTCTAAAGACCTCTTGCAAGGCCACTCCTAACAAGATGATTAAATCGTCTAACAAGGTCATACCACCTAATAGTGTGTTTTGTAACCTTTAACCAGGTTGGCTCCTAATAGGGCTCACTTCATAAGAGTGAAAATCAGTAGCTAGTTACTTGGTGGTTTTTCCAATATTTAGTTTCCACATTAAATATGGTGTCTAATGTGTTCATGTTATTTCTTTTATGCATGCATGGTAATCACTATGAATGTTTAAGATCTATTAAAGTTAACATACACTGCATCTCCCGAGTTACAACATTTTTCTATATGTTTGTCGAGTGACAGTAGTAAGTAGTTTTATTAGACATCTAAGGGATCTGTGGATTTTTTTTTGTGGTAATTGATTCAACTCCCCCTCTTAGTTACTCCATCTATATTTCCAACAAGGAATCTTACCTTTGCATTTCCCCTTGACTCTATGAAATCTCCTAGCTAGGAATGCTTCAGGTTGATCAACATCTTCTTCATCTATATCACTATCACAAGATATATATTTTACCTTTTTCTTCTTCTTCATACCAAATTCTTTCAGTGACAACGTAGCGTTAAAAGGAGATACAACATTTTTAGATTTGAAGTTATCAAAATTGGAGAGTTCAAAAGTAGTAAGCCTACCTACTAGATCTTCAAGAGTCAAATTATTGCTAGGTACACATCTCAGCTCTATATAGTAGAAATTCTAATAGCATAGATGGATAGCAGTATTCTCAATCTTACCAGTAGATATTTTTGTGGCATTTAAAACTTCTTTTATTCTAAAACAATATTTTGAGCAATGTTCTCACCTTCTTACATTCTTGTATAATAAAACATCCCTTTGAGACTTATAGATTTGGCTCTCAAAATATTTTTGTCTCCTCCATAGATGGTCTAAAGAGAATCCCAAATCTTCTTTATAGTGTCATAGCTTTTGATATCATCAAACTTGGAATAATTTAAGGTAGATGCAATATCCAACATTGCCTAGTTGTGTTCATTCTTCTTCTTTAGCACTAATGGCTCTAGCAAGGTCAACATGTTCAATAGAAATGGTAGTCTATGCATGATCTCTAAGTCATCTTAGGTGTAGCTTCATCAAAATTTTCCATGCAAGAAATTTCTCCTTATTAAGATTGAGTACCTCCCTCTTAGGCTTCTTGATCTTTGACTTATAATATCTTGAAACTATCTCTCACAAGAAACCAGGCTTTGATACAAATTGTTAGAATAGTTTATAATAACTAGGGTGGGTGAATCAATTATCCAATGTCCAAAATTCCCAATAAATGAGTTCTTAACAAAACTCATGAAAATATCTTCTTATAAACCTTGCATGCATCCATTAGATCATTCAAAATAAAAACTTGCAGGTTATTATCCAAGGTCAAAATCACTTTGTAGAAATATAAACATGAAACATAACAAAATCATTCACACATATGACACAAAGATTTATGCAAAAACCCAATTTGAGAAAAAACACTAGTAACATGCTACTAATTCTCACTCTTATGAAGTGTTGCCTTGTAAAAGGCCAACCCTATTAAAGGTTACAATAGACACTATTAAACATGACCCTATTAAAGGATTTCAATCAGCCTAATAGGAGTGACCCTTGCTAGAGGACTTTTAGGCCATTCCATTAGAATGCCACCCAGTTAAAGCATTTAAAAATCACTATTAGGTCAACCTTAATCCAAAGAATTTTACCTAAACTGATACATTTATTAGAGAGTATTAATAAGGCTTGATTTGATAAAAAAATACAACTCACTTTGCTGATTACATATCTCTATTCAGTTGTCCATTTTGCTTGATTTCATTTAGTTTAACTTTGATAGCTTGTTCATACTTTAAGCATTCATCCCCATAAGCCTTCTTTCTTTGCATGCCAAATGAAAACTCTTTCCTTAGGTCACCATATGAAACAAAACTCTAGACCTCTTTTCTTCCTTGTGTTCTCACATATGCCAATAGTTTCATCTGGCCTTGTGTTCCCTTATAAAGATAATATAGATATTTTCCTTCTCAATTACAACAATTCATTCTAGGGTTAGGTAGGATTCATTGAATCTAACCATCTTTTTGTTTTTCTCCCTCTTGAAAATTCCTTAAGAATCATCTTTGAATTCATCTTAAAATGGTTCACCTTAAATTCTATGCTACCAACTCATCAAGCTTATCTTCCACATGGTTCACACATTCCAAGAAATCTACCTTGTTGACTTAGATTCATTGAATTCATGATCAAACTCATAATGTTTTCACTCAACATTAACTAACATTATGATGCTCAAAACATACTATCTTTCTTAGCATCCCTTAGCAAATAACTCAGCAAATATTATACTTTTCTTATGCCCAACAACAAATAAACTTCACTCAGCTTGCAATAAGTTCAACTTAGCTCAATATTGTCTACAATTTACTTGGTACATACACTAAAATTCAATTTTTATTGGCTCTAACTAATTTTTTTCTTTGTTTAACACCTACTATGTAGATTGTTAAG